>OY747115.1:16550000-17750000 GCA_963556455.1 Epiblema foenella
GTAGCGGCGGCAGCCATTGCGTTTGTTAACGAGTTCAGTACTCAGTGTCTAGTGTAGTGACTCTAGGCACGTGTCGAGTGCTACAGAGCGTGTTGACGCTACAGCCGCGGTACGAGGGCGACGCGGCGGCAGCCATTGCGTTTGATAACGAGGTCAGTACTCAGTGTCTAGTGTAGTGACTCTAGGCACGTGTCGAGTGCTACAGAGCGTGTTCACGCTACAGCCGCGGTACGAGGGCTACGCGGCGGCAGCCATTGCGTTTGATAACGAGGTCAGTACTCAGTGTCTAGTGTAGTGACTCTAGGTACGTGTCGAGTGCTACAGAGCGTGTTCACGCTACAGCCGCGGTACGAGGGCGACGCGGCGGCAGCCATTGCGTTTGATAACGAGGTCAGTACTCAGTGTCTAGTGTAGTGACTCTAGGCACGTATCGAGTGCTACAGAGCGCGTTCACGCTACAGCCGCGATATGAGGGCGTAGCGGCGGCAGCCATTGCGTTTGTTAACGAGTTCAGTACTCAGTGTCTAGTGTAGTGACTCTAGGCACGTGTCGAGTGCTACAGAGCGTGTTCACGCTACAGCCGCGGTACGAGGGCGACGCGGCGGCAGCCATTGCGTTTGATAACGAGGTCAGTACTCAGTGTCTAGTGTAGTGACTCTAGGCACGTGTCGAGTGCTACAGAGCGTGTTCACGCTACAGCCGCGGTACGAGGGCGACGCGGCGGCAGCCATTGCGTTTGATAACGAGGTCAGTACTCAGTGTCTAGTGTAGTGACTCTAGGCACGTGTCGAGTGCTACAGAGCGTGTTCACGCTACAGCCGCGGTATGAGGGCGTAGCGGCGGCAGCCATTGCGTTTGATAACGAAGTCAGATTAGGTTAGGTTGGACTGGACACATGGTAAAATTAAAAAAAACGCATCAAAATCCATTGCGTAGTTTTAAAGATTTAAGCATACATAGGGATATAAGGACAGAGAACTTTTTTGAGTTACTTTTTTCGCCATTTTTTAAAGAATTTGATCCTTTTTCGAACAAATTCGAACTTATTGATTTTCTTATTTGGTGTCAACATCTCTATTCCACCAATTCTTCCACAGGCCTTCAAATACATAATCCTGCAAGTAAACAAAGATTATGACGCCGTAGAACCACCGAATCTACCCAAGAGCTTCGAAGGTTTCAGTGAAATCAAGCGGCCACCGAACAGTAAAGAGCAGGGACCACTCACATTCAGTATATTGAGGGACCTGGTCATTCATTTGCTGGATATGGCGATGACGTTGAGGATATTCGTGGAGGCGTACCCTAAGGGCGTTGGGATTATGAGGAAGAGTAATTTTGTTAACAGGTGAGTTGGTAGTTATTAAAATGTTTTTATAGATGATTGCAGCAAAATATCCTACTGAAATAAAATGAAATCAGAAGTGCTATTAATTATGATTTAAAAAAGTCTACGTTTTTAGGGTCTCGTACCAAAATAGTAAAAAAGGAACTCTTAGGGTGGGTTGCACCAAACCGTCTCTAATCGTAAGCGGTGTTCGTTAAAATCTGATTGTATGGAAAGTTTGACAAGTTTCTATGGGATGACAGCTGCCGGCGCCATATTTGACGATGATTGGCCTGTGATCGTATATTGGTGCAACCCCAATCCCTGTCCGCCGCACACCGGGTAGAGTCAGTCCGACTCAGGTCGGGCCTAGCTGAGTTTCTTACTGGACTTTTCTCCGCTAGGCTAGGTTTAGTGAACCAGCGAGAAAACTCCCAGTAGCTCGATTCCACTCCCTCAACCAATCTCACTGGAGCGCAAACTCTTAGAGTATTCCAGTGTTCCAAACCGCTCGCGTGCCCGCGTCGGAGGTTTCCCCTGGACTTTCCCCAGGCTCCTCTCCTATCGCTTTATTGGGCCCGGCCTATAAAGCCACAGTCAGGTTCAAAAAATAAAAAAAGAAAGTGAAAAATGCCCATCTATACAAAAAAACAATATTATTTCCAGTATAGTGCAACTCTACGAATACGGCATACCGAACCTCTACGAGAAGCTAAAAGAGGTGGGTGACGAAACAAGTGTCGCTTACACAGAGGTCGAGACACACATAGACACGGCTAGAGCAGAGCTCATAGACATATACAGGGAAATACTGGCCGTGTACAAGAACGCGATATTGAATGGAGAGTGAGTATGTATTAAAATATTCAGATATATGTAGAATTTTCACTAGAATCCCTTCAGCCGCTGCGATCTAATCGGTCGTTGTCAAATTTTGTCTTCGATACCGACTCCGCTTATCGACTTTTGAATCCCTCAAAGCAATGGTGTTGGCCGGTGAAAGCTAATTGTAGATGGCGCTCTCATAGCTAGGTAATAATACCGCCCGCAAATACCGCCCCGTAAAGGCAGCAGAATATGTACAAAAAACTAAAATGAAACTTAAACTCTAGATTTTAAACCTACTTCTACTAAATTGTATAAAAACTCGGCTTCGTCCGAAATAGGAAGCGACAAAAAACTATTTACATATCCTGTGTCAAACAGTTTCGAATCGGACCAAGCTGCTCTCACAGCTTCGGTCCGGACACACTCCATCAATACATGTATTACATCCTCAACAGTTCCACACTCATTGCAATTTAGGGAGGGGACTTTTCTCATTAAAAAAGCAAACTTGTTTGATGGAATGTGACTGGAACGTAACCTGGGTGCCGTTTTTAATCTGTTTCTATTATAAGGTGCTTGGTCAATCCAGGGATAATAAGAAACATGTGGCTGAATGGTTCTAAACCAAATCCCTCTCTCTCTAGATCGTAAGTCAAAATACTCCTGCCAGCCTACTAAACAATGTTTTCTTATAATTGACAAGGCTTATTTTGACAGGTGCGTTCCTCCCAGTAGATGGCGCTCTCATAGCTAGGACATTTTTTCTATGAACAACTGTCAAAATCAATTTGACAGTTGCCGGCCCCATTCACTCCGGACTCGCTAGTTTAAATACAAATCCAGTGATCTTAATGGTTCGAATCGATTCATCTTTCAACTCGGGATTTGATCGATATATACGAAAGTCCACCAGTTTCACCTCCGGTTCGCGATACCGGTAAACCGGTCATTCATTCGGCTCCGTACCGAGACGGAGTTAATAACTCCTCGGATTCGATAAGGTTTGAAAAGAGTCGATAAGGAATCGGCACCGCCTACGGATTCGAATCATTTAAATCTTTAAGTCCGGATTTACCCATCACTAGTCAATTTTGAATATGTTTATACATTTGTAATTTGCATTAGCAGCGTCACTGCTTGATAAAAAAAAATACTTTGGCGGAGTTTAGATATAAATCTGTAGAATGAATGTAATATTTTTATTGCTTTTTTCGAAACAAAAACAAAAACGGCATTATGTGTGTACCATTCACAATTCGACCTTATCACCTAGCACATACGTTGCACAGGGACGCTACCGCGAACAGCAAACAAAGTTTTCCCTCTCTGTCACACTTGCAAGTTTGCACATAAGTGAGACAGAGAGGGAAAACTTCGTTTGTGGTTCGCGGTAGCCCCTCAGATTAAGCACACCTTCGTTTCTTAAAGTCATAAAATCGACCTTACCGTTATAATCATACGACACAGAGGCAGTGTAAGCGCGCACGTGGAAGACTACCTGGCCGTGATGATGGACGGTCTGTCGGAGCGTCTACTCATCGCCGACTACCACGCGTGCTACCCCGTCCATGAGGACTTGGAGATGCTGAGGGTCGCCTACCCTGACATGTATCCTTTTCAACTATGAAGAGGATAAGACTGGAGCGGGCACAGATGTGCGAAAGAGATGTAAGCATAGACAATAACATACGTGGGAACGATCAGTCTGACCTAGGTCGGGCCTAGCTGAGTCTCTCGCCGAGCTCTTTTCAGCTAGACTAGGTTTATTGACTATTCCAGTATTCAAAACCACCCGCGTCACAAAGGAAAAAAAAACACGTTGTGGCGTTATGTTTACGACTTCAAAGAGACAAACATTCTCACTGTAGCTTCTCAATACATTTTTGAAAACATGTATGTACGGAAAAACCTCCATGAATTCAAACTTAATAGCGAAATCCACGACTACAACACAAGAAGTAAAAACAAGCTCGCAGTGGCAGCCTGTCGTCTCCGTAAAGTTAGCACGTCCTTCGTGGGGAACTGTATACGCTTCACTACATAGTATAAAACAAAGTCGCTTTCTCTGTCCCTATATCCTTATGTATGCTTAAAGGACCCTAAACGAATTTTTTGAATGAGTTGTCTTGATTAAAGTAGTGTTGCAACCTATTTTATTTGATGCTAAACGTGGGAGAATTTTGCGCTAGTACAATAATAGGCCTGATACGGCACGACAGCTTCTTCTTAAACATCTTAGAGGGCAAAATTGAAGGCAGGAGAGGAAGAGGAAGTCCTTTTTTTTTTGATCCAGAGAAATGCATGAAACTGCATACCACTACGTAACCTAAGGTTCCGGGGGAAAACCAAAAATTACGCATTGGTTATGTGGGGCTCTCCAGTCCAGAAGGGACTAGCCTACCCACTAAAACTCTGGGATGCTTCCTTCACGTGCCTTGGTGGTGATGCCATGGGATCGCGAACATTCTACCACGACATCACCGGCACCTTCGCCCTAGGGCGAACCCTCTCCGAAAAAGCACACTGCAGCATGAACAGTGTGCTTTCCCTCCCCTGGTTCCCTACACCCCCGGGGAACCTGGAGAAGAGGAAGTCCTAGACTGACTTACTTTAACCAAGTGAGGGAGGAAGTTGCCGAGTCGTATGGGGAAGTCAAGAAACTGGCAATGTATAGAGAAGAGTGGCGGTTACTCCACCGACAAGAGCGAAGCTCTTAAGTTTTGATGATGACGATAATAGGTTTGCTAATTAGGTTTTGGGCGCCCCCAGAGCTTGGGGGCCCTAGGGCACTGCCCCGCCTAGCCCTTTGATAGCTACGCCACTGGACTTAATGAGTTTTCTTATTGAATATATAAATAGTTGTCTAGCCTGTATGAATAATTACTGTCTATGTACTTCGTAATAGTTTAGTTTAGTTTTATTTATCACTGAATACAATCTCGTATAAGAAATAGATACATTTTTGCTTATACTACTATTGCATAATGATCGTCAGGCGCTCTAATTGCGTAACAAAAAATTAAGATAAATAAGAATATACGGTTCAGTATATTCTTACAAACACATAATTAATGTCAAATACAAAAAAATACAAAATTAAATTGAATATAAATAAAACTACATACAAAATAATCCATAAAAAAATAGTTAGGTACTTCGTTCCAATAAGTCACAATGTAACACAATATTCCTATACCGAGACAGTGACCCAGTGAAAACCGATTTCATCCTCCAAGCGATATACTCCAACCTCGAAGAACCGGTACCAGAGATAACCCCGGCGCTCACAAACGGCCACACTGATACCATAGACAACCAACCGGGACCGTCCACAGACAACGAAATACCTCTAGACGTCAGACAAGAGTCTTTGATCAGTGAAGTGAGGGATATCCTGCCGCATTTAGGGGATGGGTTCATTTTGAAATGTCTGGAGTATTATGGTTTTAATTCTGAGAGAGTTATAAATAGTATATTGGAGGATACATTAGATGCTTCGTTAAGAGGTAAGTTTAGATTTAGCACATTTTATACGAGTTGGAATTTAACGTGACAGCAACAGTATTTTTTTTTTATTTGTGTCACGTATTAAGTTCCACCTTTGTAATGAGCAGAGATTGGACAAATTTGCGTCATTGCTCGCAATAATGTGTGTGTGTTTCAGTAATAATCGTGTCATTTCAAATCGTAACGTCTTTTCTATATAAAAATATTTACGAAAACGATAACCACTTTAAATAACATTTTGCTAATAAGCACTATTGTCTCCGGAAATTCAAATTTTATTTCAAGAAATAATTCATTGATTAACATTTTTGATTTTGTAGTCATATCCACATTATTGCGAGCAGTGGCGGATTTACACTTTTGCCGCCACTAGGCTATTCAAATTTTGCCGCCCCTATTGACCTCTACTGCAATTCGATACCCTAGTTTTTGCCGCTTTGGTATCAAAGGGCCTACTCCGAACTTCGAAATCCGAACTTCGTAACGTGCCGTCCCTTTCACAATATGAGTGAAAGGGACGGCACGATAAGAAGTTCAGATTTCGAAGTTCGGAGTAGGCCCTCAGGTCCCATTTTCAGTGAAAGCGGAACATCGCCCTGGTGTTGTGGGTTTTGGCAGTAAGTGGCTGAATGGGGTGTCACAAACTCGTCTCGACGAAGGCTTCAAAACAGAAAAAAAAAATTGAAATCTCGAAAACATTTTTGAAAAATCAGTAATAAGTGAGCAATGCGGTCATCTGTCGCCCGATTTCAGTCAGAAAAAAAAACATATTTCAAAAATGACTTATTTCCGATACCGAAAAAAAGGCCTAGAAATGACTGCGATATATTTAAAAAAATATTGGAGGTGCCATGCCGATCACTGATGGGTTATTCAGAAGATGTACTTTTCTGCTCGACTAAAACTCTTTTTCGAAAATCGGTAAAATGTGAAAAATACGGTTTTTTTCGCCCGGTTTCGGGCAGAAGAAAAGTAAAATTCAAAAATAAAATTGAGATACTGAAATAATAAAAAATAAACTGGTCAAATGCGTTTCGGATCACGGACAATTAAGGGTTCCGTACCGACACCTACTAGTCCACATTTAAAACCACTTGCTAATACATTGAATAAAAAAAAACCGGCCAAGTGCGTGTCGAATCACACGCGCAGTTGTGCATAGTTGTAGGACATATGTCTGTATAAAGTCTTGTTTTGTGTCTTTTATAGAATAAACCATTTTTCTTTCTTTTTTCACAATGAAGGGTTCCGTACCAACGCCTACTAGTCTACATTTATAACCACTATCCAATACATTGAATCTAAAAAGGTCATATATTCTCATGCTTTATACCGATTATGAATTGAATAAAGATTTAGTATAAGAAAAAAAAAAAAAGGTCGTATCTTCCAAAATTAAAAATATTTTTTCGTAATTTCACATCATTTTTACACGACGGCCCAAAAAAAGGAGTGTAATGTTTGCAGGGTTCATGTCTGTATGTATGTGAGATTCTTTGTTACATAGGATGTGACGTCGCAATAAAACAATATGGCGGACTATTTATCTATATTTTGTGTGTTCTGACCAAAAATTTAAAACATGATTTTACGGCAACGATACTTTAAAATGAAAATCAAATATTGCGAAATAAAATAATAATTAAAATTTAAAAACATGACTGCAGTGGATAAAAGAACTAAAAAGAAAAAAAGATTCAAAATAAAGAATTTCCAAACTATGAAGTTTAAAATACCGAAAAAAATTGAGGTGGTGTGCATTAATAAATACTTTCAAAGACTTTTGGTTTGAACAAAATAGGTTTTACGGTTTTTGAGTTTTCACTTAAAAACTGACTTGCCCAAACTAAAGGTCGTAAATGCCGTGAGTTCCCTATGAAGATACGATTTTTTTTAGGTTCAATGTATTGGATAGTGGTTTTAAATGTGGACTAGTAGGTGTTGGTACGGAACCCTTCATTGTGCGTGGTCCGACACACACTTGGCCGGTTTTTTCTTTTTAGTTCACCCACAATTACTCTTACATACTACTTTTAAGGTGTGGTAATGTATGTCTAAAATTACAGACACACTATGAAGATCGTAAAATGAGGCTTCTTTGCTCTAAACACGCCTTCAAAAATTTAAATTAAGTACTGAATTATTTAAAAATGTATCATAACGCGGTATGTAGATTTTTATAGGCATAGGTATTAAAAACTTGGTAGTAGAATGACCATATGGATCCTGTTATAACACTTACTAGGCATCAAAATAATGTTTTAGTCAATTTAAACACTTTGAAGCCTACCTACAACCTACAAGCGTAAGCCAATGTTTGGGTAACTGTGCTCCAGAATGAAAAATGTTTCAAAACTAGCCATTTTACCCCGTTGTCAAATATTCTGCTACATACAAATTTTGCGTATGTACTACAATTGCTGTTTTACAGAGTTAAGAACAGACAAAGTACATTTTAAACATATTTTCTATCAAATGGGAATATATTACTTTTGGTTATAACGCTATAAAACCAAATAAACAGTTGGGGCATAGTTATCCAATGGGGAGCAAAGGAACCTCAATTTACGGTATAAAACATATTTAAGTGGTGAAAGATATTACACGTTGATTGAATTGTGTGAGCGGACATAGTAACATTTAGATTTTTTTTGTACGACAAAAAAAAATCGGGGCAAATTTGCCGCCCCCTAAAATCTGCCGCCCTAGGCTCCAGCCTACTCAGCCTATTGGTAAATCCGCCACTGATTGCGAGCAATGACGCAAATTTGTCCGATCTCTGGTAAGGAGATTATTTTTCTGCTTATTTACCTTATATATTCCAACAAGTTATTCAATAAACCACTCTAATCCTTATAATTTAAAGAGTCATGCGTTATTTTGAGAATATTTTTGTCTATTATTTAGCGGAATATCAAATGAACTGTTCACTCTTCTTAAATAGCATTATGTTACCTGAGTACGTTTTATTAAGTAGATAAAGTAGAATAAATGATAAATTGTAATTGAGTAATGTATATAATATAGATATACCGTTGACATTAAAATAGTAGATTGTTAACCAAGGGTTGAAAGCGACCCATTTCACCCGAGATATTTTAATAGTTCAAGGGTGAAATGGGTGCTTTCACCTGAGTTAAACACTTAATTTTCATTTCGACTATGAGGAAAATAAATGAGAAATAAAAGTGGATTCAGTAATAAAAAGACGCGCTGCAGCAACCAGCACCGCGGCGCGTGCGTGCGGCCGGCGCGCGCCCGCGGCCTAAACAACTTAAAAAAAAATACTTTCCACCCTAGGGTCGGAAAAGCGACTTTCAACCCGGCTATTTACTTATGAAAATAGATTTTTCCGAACAGGAGAGATGAAAAATTATGAATTGAAGCCTATTTTCAAAACAAACCTACTATACATTCATTCAATCATTAGCATGACCTTGAATTTAGAAGTAAGTTAACAGTAAGATCATTTGTGTGCCCTTGCACTTTGTCTTGCCATGTCATGGAAGTTTTTGTATAATTGGGTGACTCAACTTTTTAGTGCCACTCGTTGCCATCGTTGCCATGATTACGTCTAGTTGTCCGTGTGACAAAATTCGAATACAATCCCGATTTTATGCTATTTAAGTTTACCAAACATATGTATTTGTGGTGCTTATAAGCTATTTCCATAATGGTCCATCAACTAAGCATGCTAGTAGGACTTAATACAACATTTTTTTGAACAAACTGCGCCACTAGTGTCCCTTGGACAACGGGTCAAGATAACAAAAACAAAAAAAGTTGATCCACCCAATTGTAACATCTAACATACATGACTTTACAAGTAAACATGTTATCTTATTTACAATGTTTATGATTTACAGGCTTAGATCAGTCTCTACCAATCATACCCAAAGACGCTCTAGACGAAAAGTTCCTGGAAACAGGTGTCCAGCGACTCAACGTTTTCGACGGTGACCAGTTCGACATCATGACACGAGATGACGTGGACGTCACGAAGATACATGTAGGGAAGAGACGGGAGAAGCACAAGAATTTCAAGGAGTTGCTGGACGATAAGAGTGATATTAGACAGCGTGTGGATATTTATAGCAAGTATAAGTGAGTATTCTTGACACGGCTGCAATCGGACCGTGAAATAAAAAGTTCAAAATGGCGGCCGCTTTCGCCGATTATTACCATGGTTTCTAATGGTAATTAGTGTTTGGGCGTATATACAGTGGAATTAAAGGGATCAGTAGCCGCCGAGCCCTGAAAATGCCCCGTATTACCATTGTAGGGAAAAACGAGTAATTTGCTGTTATGCTTGTCGAAATACTGCGATTTTTTTCTTTATTAAAAAGTGATCTTTAATTTACATTTAGTCAATAAAAAAAAAACACATAGTTTTTTGAATTTTTTTTATCATATTTATTAATTTACTTTTTTAGGTTTCCTTACCCAAAGTGTCAAACGAGACCCTATTACTAAGACTCCGCTTCCGTCTGTCCGTTTGTCACCAGGCTGTATCTCGTAAACCGTGATAGTTCGACAGTTGAAATTTTTACAGTTGATGTATTTCTGTTGCCGCTATAACAAATACTAAAAACGGAATAAAATAAACATTTAAGGGGGCTCCCATACAACAAACGTGATTATTTTGCCGTTTTTATAGATAATGATATAGAACCCTTCGTGCGCGAGTCCGACTCGCACTTGTTCGTTTTTTGTCATAATTTTATGGTTCACTATCCACATAGTGTCATTTATGTGGATAGTGAACCATCATTATTACTATTAATTCCGCATGCGTATTCTCTACTGACCTGATCTCGTTTCCAGTTTGGTGTGCGACGATGAAACGATGTACAGCGACGAATACGATGACACATACGACTCGGACGGTGTGACCCCCGCCCCCGCCGACCCCACCGACGAGCGGCGGCCGTTCGTGACCCCGCGGGCGCTGCGGACGAGAGACGAGCCGGAGGTATGGACAGTAGAATCCGCTTATAACATTTGACCGCTTTTAACGACTGCGAAATCACCACACATTAGATTTCTTACCAAACATTTTCAAAGTTCAGCGGCAATTAACTATATCCTCGTGGCGCCCAAGCGCCTTTTGATAAACCAAAATAAGCATGGCGGCTCCAGCCCAGAACTTTTTTCAACTAACCTTCAATTACTGCCCACGCGCCTTTCAGGAGGCCATATTAATAAACTCTGTAAATCTAGTAATTGAGGCCCAGTGGCCTTTGTAAAAAACAAAAGGTAGACAAATAATTGAATTTAAAAACACATGCTAATATAATCATAATTATACCCTGAAAGTTTCACTTCAAACTTCGGTAACTCTAACATATACAAAGTTCAACTCAAAATCTTGGGCGGATATGACTGTAACTATTATGTCCTATAAGAAGGACAGTCGGGTCATAGTTAAAGAGGAGCCAAAAAATCTTTGGGCGCCATGAGGATATAAATGTATATGGCAAGAGGACGTGGGAGTACATGCTACCTAACATTCTAAATACAATACCAGAAGATATACACACAACACAAGTGTCCTTGCAGACAAAAAGTCGTGCAAAATCGCATTAAAAAGATATTATCTAACGGGAACAGACAGCGAGGTGTGATTGCTGGAACGTAAAACCTACATACTTTAATCGCCTACTTAGTATTATTTATTAATGTTATTGTTGTGAGCGGTGCGATACATTCGCGTCACGTATAAACCTTAAACAGATTTCTGTGCGCGACTACTAAATATGTTTTGTAATTTTTTCTCTTTTAATATGAATAAATTATTAAAAAAATTACACTCCGTCGCAAAAATGTAAAGAACACGTTAGTCGGCCGCATTCGGCGATCGACTGCTGCCATCGCTTATAGGCAGGCGGACAGACTAATGTGAAGACGACGTTTGTTGGCCTAAGTAGTTTAAAATGAATTCGGCGACCGCATTAGGTGAACAACGAAGTGTAATTGCCGCTTAAATCAGTTCGTTTTGTGTGACGTAATATCACCGGTCCCTTGACTATCGCTTTACCCGGATTCTACTGTAAATCCTAAGACTTGGCGTAGGCACTATTTTACGGAAGCGACTGCCATCTGACTTACCAACGTTAGCGAGAAACTAGACCTTATTGGGATTAGGTTTGTTAAGTGAGTGGGCATCTCGCCTGTTAGAAGTCCCCAAGCCGCCCGAAGGCCTCTAACTAGGTTACTAATAACTAACTAGGGTAGTTGGCTAAGCTAATAACAGTAATAATGTAATGCAAGGTGACATATAAGTCATGATAGAAATGAAAAAGATCGGATTCTGTCTATGATTACGAAATAGTTTTACTATGGGACTAACTTTATCCGTGCCAAAAAAACTTTCGATTATCGATTTATTTATTTATCGTATGGCAATTTTATTGCCAGTTTTGTTGTACCGTTTAGCAACATCCAGGCGTCATGTGTAGGGTAACAGCGGGTACTCCCTACGGACGTGGTGCAACTTCAACCCTCGATTATCGATTAGTCGATTGAAGATCATTTCCTATGAAACGGCCGTTTTTTGTCCCATAATAAAAGTGGTTCAGAATCATGGATAGAATCATGTTTTTATATTTTGTATCATGACTTTTGTCACCTTGTATAATCCATGCTAGTATAAAGAGTGCTTTAATAAAATGTAACAGGTCCTGCGCCACTCGTAAATAATTGTAATTATTTATATTTAATGATATATAACTAAAAAAGAGGGCAGCTACGTACTGTTGTTTGTATTTAAGTACTTTTTGAATCCATCAATCTAATTTTTACGTCGCTAGATTCGTCTCTCTATGAGCTCAAAATTAAAACGGCCGTTTTAACTTTGGACGCATAAATTGACGAATCCAGCAACGTAATAACTAGTTTGATGGATTCAAAACGTACTTAAATACAATTTTTTTAAATATCTATCGTTAAATTTAAACAATCACAATTATTTACGAGTGGCGCTAGTGGACCTGTTACATTTTATTAAAGCGCTCTTAAAATGCGAAGGTGTGTCTGTCTGTTACCTCTTCAAGTTTAAACCGCTGAACCGATTGAGATGAAATTTGGTATGAAGGTAGTTTAAGTCCCGTAAAAGGACATAGGATAGTTTTTATCACGGAAATCTTCCCTTAAGGGGGTGGAAGTTTGTATGCAATATCGATAAGTAGGTATGCGCCTGATATAAAAGAATAGCAATAAAATTCTAACGCGATGAACGTGTTTGACGCGGACGGACTCGCGGGAAGATTATTCCAGACAATGTCCATAAATTCTAAATTGAAATTATATAGATTAAATTAAATTAGATTAAATAACATACAATAATAAAACAATAGAAACAATACATTTAAAACTAAATAAATAAATATTAGAGGACAATCTTACACAAATCGAACTAGTCCCACAGTAAGCTCAAGAAGCTTGTGTTATGGGTACTAGACGACGATATATTTAAAAGATATAAATACTTAAATACATAGAAAACATCCAAGACTCAGAAACAAATATTCATGCTCATCACACAAATATTTGCCCTGACCGGGATTCGAACCCAGGACCGTCAGCTTCACAGGCAGGTGCACTACCCACTAGGCTAAACCGGTCATCACTACTAAGCATAAGTTCCGTGTCTAATATCGCGGGTTCCCCGATCCCGTGACGACAGGTCTGTGGTATTGCCTCCACCGCTCATGCTGTGGTCTGGAGTCCCACTCCACTCTGTTGGAGATGGCGTAAATGTTATGTCAAAAATCAAAATCTAACATTTTTTTATACAACGCGGGTGGCAAACAAGCTTACGGTCCACCTGATGGTAAGCGGCCACCGCAGCTTATAGACGCCCGCAACTTCAAAGGATTTACGTACTTGTTGCCAACCCTTTATAATATTTGAGGATGCACTGTGTTGACAATAGAAGGAACATATTTAGGTCCCTCGCCAAACATTTATTCTGCAAATCGGCACACGGGCACTTTTACATGTCAAAATATTAATTTACAATTTAAGAAAGTCTGACTATAATAATACATTTTTCATGTCAAAATATTAATTTACAGGTCAAGAAAGAATTATAATTTTGAGTTTACAATTATAACAAAATTAAGGTCATACAGTGAAGATAAACTTGCAAAGTTATCTATTACAAATATTACAACATCAGTAAAGTTAGTGATGTATAAGGTCAGGTAAGATTAAAAAAGGAGTATAATGATATTAATATCATGAAATGAAATGAAATCATTTATTCTTCAATTTAGGCATATTACATGCACTTATGAATGTCAAAAAACTACTATCTATAATGTCCCAGAGATGTACATGGTATCTGAGCGTCAATATTAAGATTAACTTAATATTGTTAGAGAGGTCTCTAAGTCACTGATAATAAAAATGAATCCACAACAGGTAGGCTAGCACAACTTGCTGCCAAGTGGTATCCCGCGCGACTCGGCGATTCCTGTCTCACTCGAACTGTGCTAATTAGAAAGAGGAGGGTAGATTTTTCTCTACTCGCGTCGCGTCGCAGCGGCAGTTACAAAATACAAATACAACAAGGTTTATTTCTCAAAATTTTACAATGTCCAATCTATAGTAAGTATGGGTATTAAAATTAAGACTGAAAAATCGGTGTGAGCACAGCGCTAAGCTGGTTTTAAGCCCACCCGTAGTCAGTGAGTTGGTTTCACACTAAATAATGGTTATAAAATTAAATTAATTACAATAACAATATAATTAATTTAAAGTAGGTTGCATGCTATAATATAAGTAAGTTGCGGCAGTTGTGCTAGCCCCGCTGGATGCCGTCTCTCGTCAATCCCCTATAAAAAGACACTAGTATTAACGTAGTCACTATGTCCTTGCAAGCATGAACAGACCGAGCTCCAGAAACAGCACCCGATCACGAGTATGACGCGTATCTCAGCCATCTATGTATTAACTAAACAGGAGGAATCAGAAGACGAGCCCGAACCGGCGCCTGCGCCAACCTCGCACACCGCTCGGGACCGCATGGACTTCTGTCAGAACCCTGAGGAGATCCGCGCGCGGCGCGAGGCGGCCTTCCAGGCGAGGCGAGGCAAGGGGCACCGCCCGCCACCACCCACCAATAAGTTAGTACACTTTATTTTTATTTTATTTTTTATTCTTATTTTTTAATTTATTTAATAATAAAATAAATAAATATTTTTGGACAATCTTACACAAATCAACCTAGTCCCAAACTAAACAAAGCTTGTACTATGGGTACCAAGTGACGATATACATACTTATATAGATAAATAGATACTTAAATACATACAAAACATCCAAGACTCAAGAACAAATATTCGTGTTTATCACACAAATACATGCCCTGACCGGGATTCGAACCCAGGACCTCCAGCTTCGAAGGCAGGGTCACTACCAACTAGGCTAAAGCGGTCGTCGTAATAAACAGAAATATACATCTTATCTACACCCATACAGTAAATCCTCTTTTATGTGCTCAAAAAGTGTAGGTAAGGACCAACTTTACAATATCGCGCCGCGCCGGGGCGGAGATGGCCATAACAGCATCAAAAACGGTATCGTTATGGCCATCTCCGCCCATAACGATACAGGCTCATGCTCAAAAGGCTTCAACGGGCTCACGCTCGACCTCACTACACTTGCAACGCAATGGTTCCTGAACACATGAAAGAGGATTTAATATACGGATGTAGATAAAGTAGTGTATGCAACTGTACATAATTAGGCCTTACAACACTCGTGTGATCCTATTATGAAACTCGCTGACACTCATGTTTTAAAACCTCTCATTATGTATCAGTTGCATAAACTACTATTATTACACTACAATAAAACTCGCCAAACTGTGACGTTTGACAGCGAGATACGCTCATTTTTTAGTGCTTTTAACTTAACCTATTTACTTGAATCTAACATGTAACAAATGTTTATGAGGTTTACATTATAATTTACCAGTAATTTAAACTGAACAAAAGATAACTGAACATGGATGGTAATTATTGAGTGAATATCCTTAAGGTTCTATTTTAACTAGCCATTCGACGGTGACTCGTTATCAAGTAGGAAGCGTTTAAAATAAAACAAACGAAACTATTCCAATTTTGAAAGATACGAATTCGATTGAAGTGGGTAATTGAGTAAAATAAATAAATATTAGAGGACAGTCTTACACAAATCGAACTAGCCCCACAGTAAGCTCAAGAAGGCTTGTGTTATGGGTACTAGACGATATATTTAATAGATATAAATACTTAAATACATAGAAAACATCCAAGACTCAGAAACAAATATTCATGCTCATCACACAAATATTTGCCCTGACCGGGATTCGAACCCAGGACCGAGAGGACGTGAGTATGTTTTATTATTATTATTTGAGCCTCAGGAGGTTAATTTCATCCATTCCCTTTCAGAACGGACGTGGTCGGTAAGCCCCGAGGGCAGGGACAGGAAAAAGATGTGCTGGCCAGCCGCGACAAGAAGGAAAAGCATAAAGGCTCGCGCGGCAACCACTCTCGCCGCCAGGGCGCGCAGTGGAAGCGCAGCCAGGGGATGATGCCGTCATAGTCTTCTGTGTAAGGGTGGTATTCCACTTATCCAATCTCTTTGTCCAACTTCTTTGTCCAATGTCTGATCAAATTCCTTTGACAGAGGCCCATTCCATTTATCCAATATCTTGTTGTTTTTTTTTCATGCGTAGCCACATTAATTTAAAACAAGGCCCATTCAGAGATCTGACGTAAATATTGAAGTCTGAGCTTCCAGTGTGAAGAAATAATGTTGAATTACACTATACAGAATTAACTACAGACGAAAAAGAAACAATAATCGATTTAAATGTGGAATAATTCCTTGATAATTCTGTCAAAAAATCCTAAATATCATCTTAAATATAAACAGTGATTTTTTTTTACAAAAAGAATACTTTTTTTATTGTTATACTAGCAGCGCCCTGCGGTGTTACCCGCGTGTAGCCTATTCTGATGTCTAAGCTACAATACTGGAAAGTTTCATAGAGATCCGTTCAGCAGTTTTTGAGATTAAGCGGAACGTACATCCATCCGCACAAACTTTCACGTTTATAATATTATTAGGATTGTGTAATAACCTGATAGATTTTCTATAAGTGATCCAAGTGTTCCAAAAAACAATTAAAATTACACTAAATATTTATGAAACGAAGCTTCCGTAGATAGCGGGATGGTTAATTGCAAACTCACTCGTGTTAGAGCGGGGCATTTGCAATGGAATGGCCTCGCCTTCATGTCATCTAATCTTTGATGAAATGTCAGTGTTTCTTCTAAGTTTGATCAAATCATCCAATGTATTTGATCAAATGTATATTGGACAAATAAATAAATAAGTGGGATCCCACCCTTACCAACACAGCTTCAGGCCGGGTTACACCAACTTACGATTACAGACCGATCAACGTTAAATATGGCGCCGGCAGCTGTCATCCCATAGAAACTTGTCAAACTTTCTATACAATCAGATATTAACGAAAACCACTTATGTTTACAGACGGTTTCGTGCAACCCACCCTCAATGTCACGATCGCAAAATGTCACTTTCAAAAACTGACACTTTTTCGTAAAATGTTACAAAGACGATTCTTTATTGTTTATCAAAAAGAAATAACACAAGGAATTTAAACTCTAAAACGGTTGACAATGAGCGATCTCTCCCACATTCGAAACTATTTCATAATTCCTCCGTAAAGTGACACTCGTGTGTAATTCTAATAAACAAGGGTATTTTCTGCCTTAATGCTACACACAATAAAAGCAAAAAATGGAGCTTGTTACTATCTTTAACAAAATAATTGTGACTGATGGTCATTATCAATATCAATACTTTTGTGATAATTTGAATTCATAGAACTTAAAAAAAATTAATGTACGAGTATATAATGCATATACGACCGTCTGCCGTTTTGAAAGAAACTATTGAACGTCTGCGTTGAACGTGACATTTTGTGAAAGTGACATTGTGCGAGTACTTTGTTTATGTATTTGGGTGGATCAACTATTCTTTGTTGGTTGTTACCATAGTTACGTCTCCTGAGTCACTCTTTAAAACTGTGATTTTGTAGGGTTGAACATGAGTTTTTGCGATAAATATAAATCCATTTCGACATGGGTCATCTCCTGAGAATGCTTGAATTCCATATTATAAACTTTTTTCTAAGAAACGTGGTTACTGTTGTCTCCTCGCTGACGGGACAGAATAACAACAAGAAAAAGTTGATTGACCCAATTAGTACTTAGTGTCTTTATTGCAAATAGTTGTACAGTGTATGTTAACTACAATTAGACTTTTCCCATAATCATTTACTCGTCCAATTACTATTGTACGAAATACCCAGTACCCGTCACTGATACATATTCATATGTTATACATTTTTTACCAGTTATTATCATCACTGTGAAATAAAACTATTTATTACATGTTGTTTTTTGTTTTCCTAGTGTAATTCGTTTCGATTTCTGTGCCAGAGGGCCTAAGATGATCGCGTATATGTCGGACATGTAGCATTGGTCCTTCTCGCACGTACTTACTTGACAGTAAGGGACGAATGCTATATATGTCCGACATATAAGCGATCATCTTAGGCCCTCTGGCACAGAAATCGAAACGAATTACACTAGGAAAACAAAAAACAACATGTAATAAATAGTTTTATTTCACAGTGATGATAATAACTGGTAAAAAATTTTTATAAAGATCCGTTAGACCAAATGTCAGATCAAATTTCAGTAACTCAGTACATTTTTTGACATAACAAATCGACATAAGGTCTAACGGATTTTTATAAAACCGAGCCTTAGTCCCTCAGGTAACCTTTTTTTTAAATTTATACATATTAAAAGAGAAAAGATAACAATACAAATTTAGCAGTCGCGGACAGAAACCTGTTTAAGGTTTATACGTGATTTAAGTTTTATGCGTGGTAACCCAAAACCTGCATGGTAAATCGGCCAAAAATAGAGGTTACTCCAAGATTAGTCCATACGTTCCATCCTAGACCAAAATATTGCTTACCATCAGATGATTTGTGGTCAAGTGCAAACCTATTTAGAGTAAAAAAAAAATTGTTTAATTTTGAGGTTATCGACATTCCATTACCATGTGCCAAAAGACGCCCACTGCTGGGCTATCCGGATCCGGCGAACTCCCGCGACCTTAACCAGATCATCAGCCAACTTTGAGGATTTTATATGTCAAATTTGTATGAATTACTTCGAAGAAACTTCGCTTTTAGGGTTCCGTGCCCGAAGGTTCCAAACGAAACCCTATTGTTGTCACTCACGCGTCCGTCCGTCCGTCGTCTGTCACACAGGTTTTACAGCCAAACGGTCTTTAAGTTTTCACAGTATAAGCATCTTGTTGACCCAAAGGCATACAAATTGTCAATTGTATGTATTAAGGGGGGCTCCCATATAGCTAAAGAGGGGAGCGATTTTTTTTTGACCTACCACATCGAGTGGGGTATCGTTGTTTAGAGCTCACTGAGTAGATTTAAATACTGTTTAAATATTCGGATTTTTTTACAAAATTTTGTTCCGAAAATTTACCCAAACCTAACCTACAAACTTGAAATTTGGTGATACTGTTTATTATCACGTATATTTCAACAATAAATACTAATATATTGAAAAATCAATTTTATTAAAATTGAATTTTCCTTAGGTTTCCTATTAGAACCAAAGAAAAAAGAAAGAAAGAAGCGTATACATTTTTAAAGGGTCGGCAATGCGCATGTAACACCCCAGGAGATGCAAGAGTCCATAGGCCATAGCCTACCGTAGATGACTGCTTACCATCAGGTGGCCCGTACGCTTGTTTGCCACCGACGTGGAATAAAAATAAATTACGGTTAGTTTGGAACTCTAAATGTGCGGAGTCCGACACGCAATAGGCCGGTTTTTTGGTCATATTGATTCTTATAATAGTAACTTAAAATGCAAGTTAGTTGTATTTGTAGCATAGTTTAAACACAAAATGAAATCAAGTTTAGCATGCGTTTACAATGATAGTACAATGCAACTATATATACTACTCAAAAGCAAATTATATTAGAATGGAATCGATTTATCGTAATGATCGTACATCGTCAAGAACACTCCAATTATATTTCAATGAATTAAAATCCAATTATTCCAATTATTATTAATTTTAATTTGTTTTTATTATTGTGATGATTTTATTTTTGAACTACTGATGAATTGTGATTATTTTTATTTTTATTTATGTGAAAATGTATTGTATCTGTGGACCTTTTGTAGTCTGAATAAATCAGCTATTAGACAACACCTACCAACATGAAAGAGGTTGGATAGTGAAGGATGCGGGACATCATTAATTAACCACTTATCAAATAGTTTATGTCCTATAATTTAACAATATAGGTATATAACAGAAGTGTGTAAGTTGCCCTTATTGTCTTGAGCGGTAGGTATAATATATGTATACATTGTCTAGTGAATAATATTTTCGAAGAAGACTTATTTAAGAAGAAATCGTTTATGAACTCTATGACTGGATCCTGGAAAAGCAAATTCTCCTAAGATCTAATATCCGTCATTAACCAACACTTAAAACGTCGAAAACATCTGCAATTTATCTTCTCTAGGAAACTATAAAACCAATCTCTAAACCAAATTTCGCTCACTCTGTACTTCAGACTTCGAAATCCGAACTTCGTGTCGTGCCGTCCCTTTCACTCTCGTGTAATTCACTATATGAGTGAAAGGGACAGCACGATACGAAGTTCGGAGTAGCCCCTCGGTTCAGAGGGGCCACCACGAACCACACACGAAGTTTTCCCTCTCAGTCTCACTTATATGCAAACTTGCAAGTGCGACAGAGAGGGAAAACTTCGTTTTCTGTTCGCGGTAGCGCCACAGGTAACAATGTAATGTCAACTTTGTTACAACTACGAAACGTGTAAAGTTACGCCCACGCGTTTAATTGTTTCTTCGATATTGGTGAGAGCGGTACGAATCCCAATTCCCATTATTACTGTTTTCCAGTAATATTGTATCGAGTACAACGTTTTGTAGCTTAGTAGTTCAGTTAGCACTACACCTCGCTTTTTTAAAGATTAGAAATTAGTTAAACAAAGAAACAGTGGTCGTAAACAAACCAGGGACCGATACCGGTATTTAAAAGAAACCCTGAATTCGCCCAACATTTTGGATTATTTTTTGCTCTACGTAGGGCTGAATCATGTATTTAGGTAACAACGTCGTATTATTAGATTGTCCCATTAAAAACGAAATAATGAACCGGTGATCGTAACAATACCGGTATTTTACTATGGAGAAAATACCGGTATCCGATCCCTGAAACACACACATTGAATTCACATTATTCGCACGAAACATCAGAATAAATGACAGTTAGGGTCTATGACAAATTACTTTTTTAAAACCCGAACCGACATATTACAATCTCTGCCTCTTAGGGTTTTTTATAGTACAATTTATAGATGAATGGAACAAAACGTAATTTAGAAAATAATTGAGCTTTATCATTTAAAATTATATGTAAGTAAGTATAAATTAAGACATATTTTCTTATTTTTGATTAAAAATATCAAATAACGGTTTTAATATTCGTTCAGATTATTTGACACTTAAAAGTGAAAACCGCAATACGGACCTGATAAACGAAGCTGATAAAATACCTCGTAAGTCGTTCTCAGTCACTATTTCTAATGCTAAAAAGAAAATGTAGTAAAGTGTGTAAATTGTTTTGTTAAATCTCTTTGTTTCTATTAATGATTACTTGTCATTTTAACTTAAAATGTATTCAATTGTTAATTTTATTTCATTTTGAATTTTTCGTTTCGTAAATATTTAACTTGACATTAATTAATTATTTACATCAATTATTACTTGATGTGTTGATTTCAATTTATTTTAGATGTTTAATGAATGTTATTTCAGCAGTCAATCATAATTATATTATGCGTTACCAATTTTTAATTTGATCCATAAATCAAATTATTGCAGTTGTTTTTAAGACTCATCCGGTTCCTGACATTCTTGTGTATCACGTTGTGTCATTTACTAACAGTCGTTTTGAAGGATTAAAAAAAAAGTACCTATTCTACTAACACTTTACGGACAATGCCTGAAATAAATTGATATTATTGTAATGCCCTGTAAGTATGTGGTGTTGTGTTCCGGTGAAGAAGGTCGCCATAGCTACCGAGGATGGGTGACCACTTTGAGTGGTTAATAACTGAGCGCTCCCGTGCTTTGGAAGGCACGTTAAGCCGTTGATCTCGGCTGCTGTCTATGATAGCAGTCGTTAAGCCAAGTTAGAGGCCTTCGGGCGGCTCGTGAACTTCTAACAGTCAAGTTGCCCACTCACTTGATAAGCCTAATTCCAATAAGGTCTGGTTTCCCTCGTGTTGGAAGGTTAGATGGCACTGGTTTCCGTAAAAACTAGTGCCTACGCCAACTCTTGGGACTAGGTAGCGGACCCCGGGCATCCTTTAGGATATTAGGATACAACTGTACCGGGATTACGCTAGGATGATGATGATGAGGTATACCTATTTATGGACACTCGAAAATTTCTCAAAATCATACTAATATTATGAATGCGAAAGTTTAGATGTTAGTTACTCAAACACGCAAAAACGGCTGAACGAACTATGATGAAAATTGGTATACAATGAAACCAAGTCCGTACAAAAGCATACGTTTACAGTATTAGTTACGCTGCGGAACCTATACCTATGCAATACAATGCGCGGGCGCGGGTCAGCTGTAGAACCTGTTATTACGGCGAGAGGATCGCACGCAATCGCGATATCTTATCCTAGCTCTACAGAGCTGTCGGTGATGAGGGGAGCGATTTACAATATCATAAAAGCGTTTCTACATACTTCCCTTCCTTTAGCGTTCCGACATAGCCTTCAAAATTGCGAGACTTAAGTGGCAGTGGGCAGGGCACATTGCTCGCAGGACTGACGGTCGATGGGGCCAGAAACTGCTTCGAGTGGCGTCCACGCACCGGAAGACGAGCTGTCGGTAGGCCTCCGACAAGGTGGAGTGATGACCTGGTGAAGGTCGCGGGAATCCGGTGGAAACGAACGGCACAGGACCGGTCTAAATGGCGAGCCTTGGGGAGGCCTATGTTCAGCAGTGGACGTCTTTCGGCTGAAATGATGATGATGATGATGAAAAGCGCTTCTATTAATAAGGAGTGCTCGTAGCCCAGCGGTGTACGCGTCCCGCATGCGGTATGCGAGGTAAAGCAACGCAGGCCGGAGTCAGTTTTTGGATAGGTGATAGTCATGCGCAAAATGTGTCACTAAAAAGAGAAGATTTATATACTTCATTCCTTCACTGTGAAGTATATCACTCATTTTAGTTCACCAGTTCAGTTTAGTTCAGTAGCTCAACAGAATCATCTACGATATAGATTAGATATTAGTCATTCATTCAATCATGGCGTCTATGTCACTCTCGGACCGAATGAGTAGGTAGAGTCCGACCACGCTTACTCTGCAAGGAATAATTTGGCAACACTGTGCATTATACGTCATATTTGTATGAAAATGTGACGTTTGAGGTAGTGTTGCCAAATTATTTCAACGCAGAGTTAGCGTAGTCGGATTAAACGATATGATATGATTTATGAACTGGTCTGACTGCAGTATATGAATCCGAACTGAACTAGTGAATGAACGAGTGACACGAGGTGAAGTACTTCTATTTGAATCATTCGTGAACTACTCATGTCTAATGGGTGATCGCATTAATTGCTTACCAACTAAACTGAATTGTGCTTTGGAAGACACGTTAAGCTGTTGATCCCAGCTGCTATCTATGGCAGCAGTCGTTAAGCCAAGTTGGAGGTCTTCGGGCGGCTTGAGATCTTCTGACAGTCAAGTTGACCACTCACTTGATAACGGGGGGTCGAAGTTGCACCACGTCCGTAGGGGGAGTACCCATCACTACACAGTATAAAACAAAGTCGCTTTCCGCTCTCTGTCTGTCTGTCCCTGTGTATGCTTAGATCTTTTAAACTACACAACGGATATTTTTTATTAGATAGAGTGATTCAAGAGGAAGGTTTATATGTATAATACATGTATCAGCGTTGCAGCCAGGCACGTATCCAGAGGGGGGGATAGTTGGGATTTATCCCCCCCCCCCACCCCCGAAAACGTTTTCAGCCGTCTGTTTATTCGCTTGCGTGTTCTTTCAATAAGTAGGTAAATAAAAATATAGATGTTTCAATGTTTGTCCCCCCCGAACCAAAAGTCTGGATACGTGCCTGGTTGCAGCCGTGCAAAGCCGGGGCGGGTCGCTAGTGACACAATAATATATTGCGCCACGTATGGCAATCCGGTACATCGGTTATAGTAGGGTGGGTGACACGAGCTACGGCATCAGCTAGCATCAGCCCATCGACGGTATGCGGACGTAAGTGTGTGTGTCATCGACAGTGACGGGTTGTGTCACGATCCGGATTGTCAGACCTTGTTTTCTTAGAGCATGGGAGTACCCACCGCAACCCTACACGTGACCCCTGGGTAGTGCTAAAGGTGCACAAAACTGGCAACCGTATTGTCTTCTAGAAGATCTCACGGTTCGAAATATTTGTCATATCTTATCCTTTGACTCCTAGGAGATCGAGTCTGCTCGAAGTTTTAATGGGAATGAGTCTTAAATTATATATAACGTAACGGGTAGAAGTTTGTAGTCTAGCATTCGCCACTAAGCGCACAGGCCGCCATCAAAGACCGCCGCCAACGTAAACTAGCTCTAAGCGCGAGCTATAAATCTAAGCTATGTCTTCATACCTCGCTCGGGTATTCATTGACGTGGCTGTGCAGTATTCCAGGTACTTGGGAGGTCTAATACCTTAACCCTTAGAGTATAAATATTTCTCAAGAGATCCTATACGCGGGCCACCAAGAGTGACGGAAAAGGTCTTATGCAGATAAATTGAGAATTGGTTTAAAATGGCTGCCGGTTTACCATAAATTACTTCCTGAACTTGGGCGGGTAATCGCTTGTGTGACGTATTTGGGCACAACTGTCATATAAAATAAGTTGTGCTCGACAAAAAAAAGAAAAACTGTGACAGGGACAACAAATGATATGTAACTCTCTGTCGCTCTTATACAAAAATGTATACGACTGTCTCGCTCAGTTGTGGTATTATTATTTGCGTGTCGCGTGTGGTAAGTCTGTGCCTTAACCTATTCGCCGTCGTTGACTTGATCTAAAGTCAGGACATTTAGTGCCCCACACGCCAATGACTTCATATCGAGTCGATCAAGTCGAAGTAAAGGCAAGTTACGTGCTACATAACTTACGGAATCTGCTGTGGTGGTGAACAGATTAAAGTTAACGATTAACGATTTCAGACTATCCGATCTTTAATTGGACCCATGACGCTATTTCATCTCGTAGCTTTGTTGCAAAACAAAGTAGGTACCTACAGTCGTTCTGGATGAGGTAAAAATGCAAGGAGATCCCTTTACTCACTGAATAAAGACCAGAAGGAAAGTGTAGGTAGGAAGACAGGGGTGACACCCGGGACACATTTTTTTTTCTAAATGTCTTTATTCAAATAATCAAAATCAAGACATTTATTTTGTATTACCAAGTATTACATTTATTTACTGGTGAAGGTCGCGGGAATCCGGTGGAAACGAACGGCACAGGACCGGTCTAAATGGCGAGCCTTGGGGGAGGCCTATGTTCAGCAGTGGACGTCCTTTGGCTGAAATGATGATGATGATGATGATGATGATTTTGTATTTAGGTCTCAAGGGCACTTTTACAAGTCAAAATCTATCTATATCAAATTAAAAATAATACAATCATAAAAGTATCATTAATTAAATACGCGAGGTTACGCTCAGTTCATCACTTCGATTGCTATTTATTTATCGTATAGCAATTGTTTCGAACCGTGAGATCTTCGAGAAGACAGTACGGTTGCCAGTTTTGTTGCACTTTTAGCGTCACCCAGGAGTCACGTGTAGGGTAACGGTGGGTACTCCCTACCAGGGATGTAACAGATGTGATTTTATCGGAACCGGAAGCGGAACCAGATGTTTTATATTCGGTATATCAGAACCGGAATCGGGGCCGGACCTGAAAACGGATGCGGAACCGGAGGCGGAGCCCGAGTGATGTATGTACATAAGATGTTAAGGGCAGGGCAGGTCTAAGCTAAGTCTATTCTAAATAAAAATTATAAATCTGTTTGTTTTTGATGTACGCCGCTCATTCCCCCCCGCTGCGCTGCTATGACATCCGATATAACATCCGTTTTAAAAATTGCAGAAACTGAACCGAAGCGGATGTTTAAAACCAATCGGAAGTTCAGACTTAACGGAACCGGAACCGGAGCTCTGGTACATCCCTGCTCCTTACGGACGTGATGCAACATGCAACTTTGACCACCTATTCCCCCCTATTTTGATTGTTATAATTGTGGTATCTGTCTTCAGTGTTCCATATCAATAAGAACATAAGTTTACCGTCAGGGACATGCAAGGAACCTGCTTGAATCAATTAAAGCCTGTCATAAATCGGTGTCGCCGTAACATGCGGAGGACAGTGCGTTTATTATATGCCCCGTAATGGGGGTATTAGGGCGGGGCGGATGGATTTAATAAGCGAGCGGTGCCGGCAAATTGCGAGCGCCCGCGCAGAGAGCCTCCGGTGGCGTAGGGATGTGCCGGTGTCGACAGTTTACTTATCGAAATAACTACCTGTTCACTTGTAGAACAGCGCTATTTATGTTAATAGGGATTTATAAACCCAACAGCTAGACTTGATTAGTGTAATAAATTATTATAATACTAAGTAACGTGATAGTTAAGTAGTTCGCAGGGTCACCAATAGAGGTCGCTGTTATAAATATTGTTAAGTTAGTAAATTATTGAGGCACTTTCCGATACGAAACACTGACCCTATCTTCATTTCCCCTCAATGAAAACCAATAAAGATAATATGCAATTCCACAGCTATCAACCTCGCCCTCTAGGTACATTTGCGTACCTAACCCCGACCCTCGATACCTACTCATCGGTAGTCTTCTGGGGTTTTCTGGGTTATAATCGAAACTCTTGTCTGACAAAGTCTTGTTAAATTCTGGTACTCGTACAGTTGTCTACTTAATATATACAAAGGAACAACATCAACATCGTAATCCAACTCTACGAGTACTATTTTATGAATAAATTTAAATGAAATGTTACCGTGTTAATAATTAAGCATGTACACCCAATGTGATCGTATAAACGTAGGTTCCTTCAATTTCCCGGATTTACGAAAAATTTACTACATTAAGTTACGTAAGTAAGTACATTAAGTTGAAAACATGAACTTTATTTACTTTACGCAATAACAGGTTAAAACAATGTACCTAGATGTCACAACATTAAAGTACAAAGGCACGTATTAACTGCAAATTACTTCGAAGTAAAGCAAACTATCGATACCTACCTACCCTCCATCCCTACGGCGTCGTGAGTAATTTATTTCCCATTCAGTGCGCGTCGATTATTATTGTTCCCCGAAAGCATGAAGCCGCGCAACATTGTCCCGTAATTGCTACAGGCATTGATGTGTCTTTCAACCTTGCTTGAAACTCAGATAGATCAAACAGGCTTTCTTACTTTTACATACACTAAGGTGAACGTCCCAATGCTCGACGCAGTAATTCCCATCGAGGACACACATCGTGTGTCAAGCAAAAACTCACTATCAAATCAGGGATCGGATACCGGTATTTTCTCCATAGAAAAGTATCGGTATTATTACGGTAACCGGTTCATTATTTCGTTTTTAATGGGACAATCTAATAATACGACGTTGTTACCTAAATACATGATTCAGCCCTACGTAAAGAGCAAAAAATAATCCGAAATATTAGGCGAATTCAGGGTTTTTTAAAAATACCGGTATCGGTCCCTGTATCAAATTTGTCACTACTCTTAGAAACCTCGTATCTCAATACTGACACGATGCTGAGATGCGAGCTTAGTTTTAGGTACGTATTTGTTACTTAGTGACCTTTGCTTGTTACCTAATAAACCTTTCAAAACCCGGCGGCTACCCAGGGAGCCACTAGTCAAAATGAGAATTATGCCTAATTTTGTCAGAAATATGTTTCGTAATCCAACGCCTACCCAAAGAGCTACGGTTATCTATAGATTAACGATCTATGTCATCATGACATAAGATTGAAAGTGGCATGTATTGGGTTAGTGTCGACTGTCGAGCATAGGGACGTTTACCTTACCTGGTGGTAAAAATAACTAAAGCAAAATTGTCATATGTTGTTTAGAATTTTGAATTGCGCGGGTATTAATAAAGATAATTGTGTAAAGTATTTAAATAACAGCCCAAGATTCTACAACCTTCTTGAACATATAGAATAGACTCAATTAAAGAAAACTCGTGTCTATGTTACCTACCGTGTGAAGCGAAAATTGTTTTGTACATATCTTCCTTCAGCAAGTCGACGGAGCTCCGCTGCGCGGGGCTTCTATTTACGCTACGAAGAACCTAGGTAACCAACGAACCTAATCTAAATTGCAAGTTTCATGTGGCAAGAGTTGGAATCATAAAATACTGCTTACAATTTATCGCATTATATTTCGGTAGATTACAATCTCGCTAGTTAGATTATAATCTAACGGGTTTTACAATCTGATGCGGCGACATCTGTAAGCTATTAATTAGTTATCGATTGTATACGAATAATATGAAATCGATTACGTAGATGACTATCAGTCAGGTGTGGTCAAAGAAATGCTTAATACGACCATTTGTATTTCAATGGTTATTTTAAATTGAATGGCAACGATGTCCGAAGGTTGTATTGCCCACATTGTCATTATATAAGGAAATGTTAGTGTGTAAAAAGCCCTACAGAAAGAAAAAGAATTCAAACAGTTGCTACATTTTCTTCTAATACAATGTAAAAGAGCCGTTAATTAGGTTGTTTTAACGTAGCAGCTTGCGTGATATTTATCGTCAGCGACAGAAATTACCAGTTTATAGAAGTAGGTATTTGTTAAGAAGTTTGTATTTGTTAGTGTGGGGTTGAGTAGTGGGGGCTCTTTACTTACCTATAATAGATTATAGAGTATAAAAAATACATAAATTTGCATACATGTCAAAATTATAAGAATAGTTATTATAATCGTCAAAACAAAAAAAATAATACAAAGTTAAAAAAATAAACAATAATCAAAAAGAAAATCTAAATTTAAATATAGGTACGAGTATCTCCCACTAGGAATCGTCATTTACTTAATATATTTTAAATAGTAAACTCTTGTGAGTATGTATATGTATTAAACGGGTCACTCACGTCTGTAAGTACGAATACCTATCGTTCGACATGTTTCGGACCAGTAGTGGTCCTTAGACATGATTATACAATACAGGTTATAACAAAAATAGTGAGGATACGTTTTGACGCGAAGAAAAATTTTTTTTCGATGGAGCAGGTCGCGGTCGTCCAAGTCAGACAATTGTCCATACAAGGGACTAAAATTTATTGCATCAAAAATAATTCTTCTACTTTTACCTAATTAGAATACGTTAACAGATCCTCACTATTTTTGTTACACCTGTACCAAGGACCATATACAATTGTATATGGTCCTTGCCTGTACATACAGGTTATGGTGTGATTGTCCACTAATATTTATTTATTTATTTATTTATTTATTTATGAGAATTAGTCGCGATGGCGGCACGTCTAGGACTCAATCAATCATTATTATTCTCATAACTAAGACCCACGTTCCTACTGGTCTGAAACACTTGACTGTACCAACACTAACCACCTTTGTGGTATTATAATATACGTGTTCATGTTAGCTTTTCACCAACCACAAAACCCTACTTAATTGGGCCATACTCTTATGTTCTACGTATACATGTAACGCCAAAAACCCCGGGCTTCTTAGAGGTGGTCCGTCATAAACTTTTATGATGCTAAAATAACCTTCAATCCTTGGAAACAGAATATCGATCAAAACTTAAAGGTAAATTGGTTCTACCTACGAAAATATTACGATATAATAATACGAGCGTGGCGGTGACTAGCTCAGAGGGCCTACCGCGAACCGAAAACGAACGAAGTTTATTTATTTATTTATTTATTTATTTATTAGGCACAGTAACAACATACAAATCTGGAAGAGATCCCTTACAGGGATAAGTTCGCCTTTGTACATGATTGATCTGTTTTTTTTCTGTATAATTTATTTTACTTGTCTTGTGTACAATAAAGTATTTACATACATACATACATACAAATCAAAAAGTTTACAACAAAATAAATTACATCGTTATCTTGTTAAATTTGTACATCGATGACAACCGTGCACGACATTTAAATGTACTCTTGATTTTACCGGTAAAAAAAATAAAAATAAAAATTAAGGCCGTTTGAGTCGGGATATAGCTTCATGCTTAAATGTAATGATGCTGTGTTGAAAAATGTCTAGATCTTTATTAATGTCATTGTAAAGGGAGCACATTCGCGGTATTGGGCTATAGTGAGATACGTTATTTGTAGCTAGGGGTACGCTGAATAAATGTTGCCTACGGTTGGATCTGCTTTGTACTTTAAAAGAAATATGGTTCAATAAAGTCGTGTCTAGAACAGAATTTACAATTTCATATAAGGTGCATAGGTCGCTTATCTTACGTCTGGCCTGCAACGTGTCTAGATTGAATTTCTTAAGCCTGTCTTCATATGAGGGAAATTCTCTTTTTAATTTAAATCGGCCGCATAACTGCTTGAACTTCCTCTGCACTGACTCCACTTTATCATTATGTATCATATAATGTGGAGACCAGACCGCGCTACAGTACTCAACTATACTTCTCACTAGGGAAGTATAGAGAGTCAGTATACTGTCCGGATTTTTAAATGTTCTGGTTGTCCTATTAATGAAACCTAGTGTTTTTCTTGCTCTAAGTACAATAGAATCATAATGGGGTTTGAAGGAGAGTCTGGTGTCCATTATTACGCCGAGGTCTCTTATTGCTGTGACGCGATCTATATTTGTGTTGTTTATTTTATATGAGAAAATTATAGGTTTTATTTTTTTAGTAAATGTTACGAATTGACAATTTTTTACATTTAATGCCATGTTGTTTAATAGACACCAATCCTCTAGTATGTCAATGTCTAATTGGAGAGTCAAACAATCATGGATTGTACGTATTTTGCGGTATATTTTTAGGTCATCAGCATATGCAAGACAGTCACTTGAGAATTGGTCAAGTAAGTCATTTAGGAATATGTTGAACAGCAACGGACCTAGATTGCTTCCTTGAGGGATACCAGACTCTGCCTCGAACGGCACAGACTCGTAGCCATGAACTGCAACCAGCTGATTCCTATGCTCTAGGTACGATTCCAGCCAGCGAAGCAAAGAACCATGGATGCCCAAAGATGAATAAATAAATAAACACAGGCGGCGGCACTTTATTCACCGTGCCCCGTGATCCACTGTTACCCACTCCATAGACAAAATAGACCACGATTTATTTTCAGCTAGACTGCGTTACACCATCCACCTAAGGAAGGTTAATTTGTTCACATTAGGTACTAAATATCATAGACTATTAAACTCAAGAGCAAAAAAATGGGTGATTGAAATTCTAACTAGACTAAGTAAAAAATGGCTTAATGGAATTCTAACTAGACTAAGTAAAAATGTATGCTGGCTACCACTAGCTGGCACCAGCACTACATCTTTTAAAAATTTATACATTACCTATGCCAATGTAAAATTTAATAAGCTAGACGGTTACAATACTTCAAAAGCCTTTACACTTGCTTTTTGCGCCTTTAAAAAACAAGCATATATTGCTCAGTATAGTATCTATCAGATTAGGTCTCTATTGGCCCTTTAGAGCTTCGAACCCATTCCGAGAACTTGTTATATAACGGAGAAACCATTTCCTAGTATTGTGATGGGATGACGGATTGCTAAAATTGTTTTGTTATACTTTGTTTAATTTCCTCGAGCTTAAATATTAAAGAAATAGGTATGAAATCACGGAAGTAAAATTAAATTAAAGTCTACACTATGGTTTTATTGCGGAATTTAACAGGTTTTTAAAAGCATTAACCGCCTCATTGAATAAATAAAAGGCTTCACCACGTGACGTCTCGTATTACCAACGATTTGCGATGAAAGAATGAGATATCCCGCTGCGTTGAGTTAAAACAGGATGTAATGTCGATGACGACTAGCTATAACTGATAAATTACGAAATTAAAAATATATGCTAATAATGCCGCAAAAATGGCAAAACATATTAAAGAATTTATCGTTTTCGCATTTGGGGGCAGTGCCTTTACCATGAGTTTGCATGACCGTACTCGCTAGCGACTGCGTAAACGATTTAGTATGCCGATTCTAAGTTCTATTGCGTAACTGCCAGAGGCGCCGTACTTTTGCCCATATTTTTTACGCAGTCGCTAGCGAGTACGGTCATGTAAAGTCATGGTAAAGGCCAAGGGAGTCTCGTGAAGGTTAGGGTAAGTTCTCCAGTGAATTAAATGAACAAAACTAGACTCCCATTTTTTTATTTTGTTCTAAGACGCCGAACCCTCAGTTGCCCAGCCTTCCCAGGTACATCTCATTAATTAATATGGTACCTGCCGACTGAACTGGTTCATTTAAAAAGTACAGTTAACCGATCATAAGAAAAGTTGTTTAACAAGACACGATCTCATCATTTTCCGCCATCGTCCGGATGTCGCGGACGCTGCAATAAATTCAGCGTTATCACCCTGACATTTATCGTAATTTAATTATAAAATATATATAGTACATCCTATTAGTAACGATCGGAGACACACCGACCGCGACGGTACAGTCGATACAATTTAACTATTGGCGCTGTAGCTCGCCATCAAACGTCACAGTTTGGCAAGTTTTATTGGAAGTGTAAAATGTAATTGTCTTATCTTGAGTAAATATTTTTTTTAAAAGCTGTTACCTCACGATTACGAGTGTCATTTTCTACGAAAACCCCCATGGCGCCGCCATTTTGAATAAAATTTTCCAGAAACTAAATCGACAGCAAAATCACATTGCAATTATCAAACATTGACGATGGTACTTTGATTATTGTATTATTTTTATTTCATATAGATAGATTTTGACTTGTGAAAGTGCCCTTGGGGCCTATTTGCAGAATTTTGATATTGATTTGAACCTGCTGAAAAAACGTAACGAGAGAGAATTAGATACGAAAACGTTGCTGGCAAGCTGCAGTCTGAAACGGAAAGGTTTCGCTCGTACCACTCTGTTTTTAAAAACTTATGTACTAAATATGGTTTGATAGTTGACGTCTTTTCGGTGAAGAAAAACTTCGTCGGGAAACCGGTCTAAACCCTAGGTCTAGTTGTCCCTCTGGGTTGGCAGGTCTGATGGCCGTCGGTTCCGTAAAACTAATTCCTACGCCTAACTTTGGGATTTTGAATTAGGTGATGATTCTTTGCCTTTTCTATGTTTTAGGACATGTGGGGTCGGTGTGGACCCGACATGCACAACACATAACTGGTTTACTTAATATTAAAATGAATGCACGTTATCGGTCGCAAGCGCAGCTTTAACGACGCTACCGATAGCTTTCGGCATCTAAACTTATGGTCGTGATAAGCGGTTGCAAGTTCATTTATACTTGAAATCAGAAGTTGTAGTTCAAACAATAAGATTCAAAATCTAATAACATTTTATAGAAACTTAATTGAACTCTACTCTTCCTACGAACCAAGTGTTATTTTCATATTAGTTTCATCATTATCATTATTTCCTGGTTGAAATTAAATGAGCCCGCTCTGGCACCTAATCAAAACTTGGCGTAGGCACTAGCTTTACAAAGCAACTGCCATCTAACCTTCCATCCTAGAGGGAAAATTAGACTTAGGGCGAGTTGCACCAAACCGTCTGTAATCGTAACCAATGTTCGTTAAAATGCCCCTGTTTCACCAAAGCTAACAGGCGCGATAATTGTCAAAATTGTAGTTGATGAAACAGTTTTCACATGAAAATTGTCGATTTGTCAGCCTACATATGTCAAATACATACATATGTCAACTTGGTGAAATAGGGGCCTGATTGTACGGAAAGTTTGACAAGATATCTCGCGTATATGTTTCAGTGAGAGCTGTTAAGGGAATAAGTGAAATGTTTAAATTGCATGTTAGAAACCTTACCTCCTACTCACTTATTTCTGTTTGCTTTCCAAATAAATAAAATAAAATAAAATAAATAAAAATAATAAGTTTCTATAGCATGACAGCTGCCGGCGCCATATTTAACGTTGATCGGCCTGTAATCGTAAGTTGGTGCAACCCACCCTTAGTTGGAATAGGGATGATGACTCATGTTACAATTTATAACATAGTGTGGCTATATAGATAGAAAACCATCAAATTATCGTAATAAATAGTAAATTAGACAAATTAATTAAAATCATAAAATATACGGGATTATAAAGTTTTGCAACGACGTTGTTTTTTTGTTTATTCGACAAATGTAAATTGAAAGTTAGCAATAGATTCTCATGTTTCAATAAAAAAGAAATTGTATGGCAACTATACATAGACGCAATATTTCACGACAATAACGGAAAATTCCTTTTTCCGTACAATGGTAGTACAAGGGAACGCAGGCGTGACGTTAGCTATGCTGTACTTTGCATCTCATCTTCGTCTTTTGTGTTGCTCTAATATTAGTTGGCCCCATACAAACATTTGATCGTCTCTAAAAATTGGTTCGAATGGCAATAAAGTTTTTTTTGTTATCGTACCTTTTTAGTGTAGCCTGGGGTTTTAGCAAGTTTTTTTTGTTAGTGTAGCCTAGGGAAAATCCAGGGGAAAACCTCCGGCACGACCAAGCGTGTTGTTTGGAACACTGGAATACTTTGCGCTCCAGTGAGATTGGTTGAGTGGTTTCAACCGAATCTGAGGTGTGAGTGGAATCGAGCTACTGGGGCATCATACCCATTAGTCCGTTTCCTCAGAGGGGCTACTCTGAACTTCGTGTAGTGTCGCCCTTCACACTCATATGGTGAATGACACGAGAGTGAAAGGGACGGCGCGATACGAAGTTCGGATTTCGAAAAAGTTCAGGCTCAGGATTAGTATTCGTTCACCAAAAGGCTATGTTAAAATCAAACAAATATTCCGTTTATAAGTATTTTTGAAAACCCCATTAATAGAAGCAGTGCCTTTACCATGAGTTTACATGACCGTACTCGCTAGCGACTGCGTAAAAATTTGTATGGGCAAAAGTACAGCGCCTCTGGCGGTTACACAATAGAACTAAGAATCGGTCTAGTAAATCGTTTACGCAGTCGCTAACGAGTACGGTCATGCAAACTCATAGTAAAGGCACCGGAGTTCGAATAAACTTCTAGATTCAAAGTTACGTGTACATATTACCGTTCTGCTATCGTTGGCTATTCATATACATCTAAAATGTTTAGTAATAAATAAGTAATATTACCTATATTAATCGTACCCACCTAGTGTTCGACAATGCTTCGATTGAATCATGTTTGAGGTTAGCGTTTACTCTGGTTAGAAACCTATAGAATCTAATTTCTTAACTACCTAAAGTACCTATGAATAATGCACACCTGTGACTTCTTTTTTCGTCTAATCCCCATATCGCCTCGCTAATGGATCGAAAGGTTACGCTGCCCACATTAATTGAGTGTTTAGCTTCCACATTAAGTATAAATTATGTTAATTCTTCGATAAACTTTGCCGGGGCTAAAATGTTGAGGCTTCTGTTAGACTATAAATTATTATCGATGCGATACCTACTTAATGTCATGGAAAATTCAAATTGAAACTGTATGCAAAAAACTAAGTAGTTTTTCATATGCTTTGTATATGCTTCGGAAGATAGTTGGCGAAACAGATGTGTTGACTGCATACCATGCATATGTTTCCTCAACACTAAGGAATGGGGTGATATTCTGGGGCAACTCTACTGATTGGGAATTGGTGTTTAGGGCGCAGAAAAAATGTAAACGAGCAGTACGTGGCCTGCGGCCCTTGGAATCATGTAAAACTCATTTCATAGTCCTAAATATTCTCACCTTCCCTAGTTTGTATATATTTGAAGTAGCTTTGATTGTGAAATCGAATCGAGTTTCAATATTTTTCAAGTGCAAGATTACAAAACAAGTTATTCGCAGCCCCATCTAAAACAAGACTTATGTCAAAAAATATTATGGGAATGGTCCCCAGAATCTTCAATCGTCTACCTGTTGAAATCATGGAAAAAGATACTGTTCTAGAATTTAAGCGGGCTCTAAAGAAATTACTTGTTGGAAAAGCTTACTATTCAGTTAAAGAATACCTCAATGATAGTTTTAACCAACAGCAATGAGCATGTTAGTCATAAGATTCCATTGTACACCTTGAGGCAGAACATAGCTGGAGTATTTCGTATGTACCTACCATCTAGCATAATTACATTATGTGTATATATGTACCTATTGTTCACAAATAAATGATTTGACTTTGACTTTGACTTCATTTCGTCGGGTTACTAGCAAAAGTCAATAAGTAACAAATACCTACTTAGGCCGGGTTTTATAAAGATCCGTTAGACCAAATGTCAGATCAAATTTCAGTAACTCAGTACATTTTTTGACATAACAAACCGACATAAGGTCTAACGGATCTATATAAAACCGAGTCTTAAAGTAACGCTAGTATATCGCCCGTTTCAGGACTGAGATACGAGGTTTCGAAGAGAAGTGACAGGTTTGATAGTGAGTAGTTCTGTGCTTCTCATCCGACGACTTTATAATTATATATCCACACAGCGAATAATTATGTGCCATCCTCGAAATTGGCTCTCTACTCTATCTACTTAGTTAATAATTAATTAAGGTAGACGTGCCAGTGCTCGACACCTTAGTGCCCAGTAGATGACACCTATTACTCACCTCTGTTACCATGACATAAGATTGTAAGTGCCATGTATTGGGTTAGTGTCGAGCACAGGGAAGTTTACCTTAATTTCTTTATTTATAGTGGTACTATACTTACCTAATTGAATGCGTTCTCACGAACCGTAGTAATTCCTTAATCATTTTATCTACCGACTCATTATATTAATTAAATTATGTGTCAAAAGGATCAACATATAGCATCATGTCATCCCAAGGTCTTTCTTATACAGCTTGGTTTCGTACATTAAAACGAGTCAAACAATCGACTATTTGTTTCGACTCGCTTTACACTCAAGGTACCTATGTATTTTGGTCTCCGAGATTTAATACACGTAGGTATCCGTAGTCGGAGATCAATTTTAAAGTGCGTATAGAGATAAGCTGTGTTGTTAACTTATCACACAACTAGGCCAAGTTACACTAGGAAATTAAACGTCATTTGTATGCTACCATAAATAAATTGTTTTTGCATTTAAAAGTGGATGGAGTTCTGCAGGCTAGCTAAAGATCGCGTTAATGTCGGACATATAGCATCCGTCCCTCTCGCACTGACATGCCTTACTTAAAGCGTGTTTACATTGAGCAATATTATCAGCCAATGTTGCCAGTTTCGTGATGTGCTTTCACAGAGAAGTACAAAGTGAAAACGGGTGTTTCAAGTAGCCCATGCGTGTCCCATTTTACCTCATTGGACTGTACACGCTCTTAGGACCATACCTCCAGCGATAATTTTTGTTACAGAGCGCTGCACAACGTACGTAGCCCTCAGTGCAACTTGCGTCAACTTGGCAGTGATGTAGCTGTGCGTTTCAAGGAACGTCTGCGTAAAACAGCGTCCTGTAACAATTAATTATTGCCGTTGTTTGTACCACACTTATACTGGTTTGTCTAAGATATGCAGCTAAGCATTGTGAATATCCACACAAGCTTGGGACCTGGGACTCCTGGGAGGCTGTCGCCGCGATCGGCACGCGGCTCTGAGCTCAAATTGTCCGCATGATGAACGTTTTGTACGTTCAATTTCACTGTACGTTGTGTTAGGGTTGACACAATAACAGTTGCGCCTGTAAATGTTACGTTCCTTAACGGCGATAAGACCGTCTGCTGTCTACCTGTGCTTATATCTCGCTATGTTATGTTTTTGACCTGCTTTGTATTTTTTATTTAGGCGCGCAATAAAGAGTATACTTATGTATTGTATTGTTCCTTACAGTTCGGTTGGGGTTGGGACAATCTTACACAAATTGACCTAAGCCCAAATCGAGCAAAGCTAGTATCACTTCAGTATGGTACGAATCCTGATGTCCGTCAGAAAAACTTGAATCAAATTTTGACCCACCAGGCTTCAGATCGTTCGAATCGTAAGGCGGCTATGAGTAGGAAATATATGTATAATAGGTATCTACTTAAAAAGTCGTAACTAAGTATCGTTTCGAATCGAAAGCAACAAGGTAACTCATCGAAACTATCGATGAGTTACCTTGTTGATAAGTGCAAATAAGCCTACAATTAAGATAAAAATACGTAGCCCGGGCATAAAACACGACTACGGTATAATACAAATAGCAGGATAAGCTACCTATTGTCACATACCACCTAAGGACAAAAATGTACCGACTTATTTTATGCAAATAAACTCTATTCTATTCTATTCTATTCTGTAATTTCTGAGGGTTAGATAATTTGATCTATTATTAGTAAATATATTCAGTGGCGGATTTACACTTTTGCCGCCACTAGGCTATTCAAATTTTGCCGCCCCTATTGACCCTAGTTTTTGCCGCTTTGGAATCAAAGTGCCTACTCCGAACTTCGAAATCCGAACTTCGTAACGTGCCGTCCCTTTCATTCTCGTCCCTTTCACTATATGAGTGAAAGAGACGGCACGATACGAAGTTCAGATTTCGTAGTTCGGAGTAGGCCCTCAGGTCCCATTTTCAGTGAAAGCGGAACATCGCCCTGGTGTTGTGGGTTTTGGCAGTAAGTGGCTGAATGAGGTGTCAAAAACTCGTCTCGACGTAGGCTTCAAAACAGAAAAAAAAATTGCAATCTCGAAAACATTTTTGAAAAATCAGTAATAAGTGAGCAATGCGGTCATCTGTCGCCCGATTTCAGTCAGAGAAAAAACATATTTCAAAAATGACTTATTTCCGATACCGAAAAAAAGGCCTAGAAATGACTGCGATATATTTAAAAAAAATATTGGAGGTGACATGCCGATCACTGATGGGTTATTCAGAAGATGTACTTTTCTGCTCGACTAAAACTCTTTTTCGAAAATCGATAAAATGTGAAAAATGCGGTCATGTTTCGCCCGGTTTCGGGCAGAAGAAAAATAAAATTCAAAAATAAAATTGAGATACTGAAAAAATAAAAAATAAACTGGTCAAATGCGTTTCGGATCACGGACAATGAAGGGTTCCGTACCGACACCTACTAGTCCACATTTAAAACCACTTGCTAATACATTGAATAAAAAAAAACCGGCCAAGTGCGTGTCGGATCACACGCGCAGTTGTGCATAGTTGTAGGGCGTATGTCTGTATAAAGTCTTGTTTTGTGCCTTTTATAGAATAAACCATTTTTCTTTCTTTCTTTCACAATGAAGGGTTCCGTGCCAACACCTACTAGTCTACGTTTATAACCATTATCCAATACATTGAATCTAAAAAGGTCGTATCTTCCAAAATAAAAAATATTTTTTCGTAATTTCACATGATTTTTACACGACTGCCCAAAAAAAGGAGTGTAATGTTTGCAGGGTTCATGTCTGTATGTATGTGAGATTCTTTGTTACATAGGATGTGACGTCGCAATAAAAACAATATGGTGGACTATTTATCTATATTTTGTGTGTTCTGACCAAAAATTTAAAACATGATTTTACGGCAACGATACTTTAAAACGAAAATCAAAAATTGCGAAATAAAATAATAATCAAAATTTAAAAACATGACTGCAGTGGATAAAAGAATTAAAAAGAAATAAAAATTCAAAATAAAGAATTTCCAAACTATGATGTATAAAATATTGAAAAAAATTGAGGTGGTGTGCATTAATAAATACTTTCAAAGATTTTTGGTTTGAACAAAATAGGTTTTACGGTTTTTGAGTTTTCACTTAAAAACTGACTTGCCCAAACTAAAGGTCGTAAGTGCCGTGAGTTCCCTTTGAAGATACGATTTTTTTTTAGGTTCAATGTATTGGATAGTGGTTTTAAATGTGGACTAGTAGGTGTTAGTACGGAACCCTTCATTGTGCGTGGTCCGACACACACTTGGCCGGTTTTTTCTTTTTAGTTCACCTACAATTACTCTTACATACAGTAGTATGTATACACCTTATAAGTATATAAGGTGTGGTAATGTATGCCTAAATTACAGACACACTATGAAGATCGTAAAACGAGGCTTCTTTGCTCTAAATACGCCTTCAAAAATTTAAATTAAGTACCGAATTATTTTAAGATTTATCATAATGCGGTATGTAGATTTTTATAGGCATAGGTATTAAAAACTTGGTAGTAGAATGACCATATGGATCCTGTTATAACACTTACTAGGCATCAAAATAATGTTTTAGTTAATTTAAACACTTTGAAGCCTACCTACAACCTACAAGCGTAAGCCAATGTTTGGGTAACTGTGCTCCAGAATGAAAAATGTTTCAAAACTAGCCTTTTTACCCCGTTGTCAAATATTCTGCTACATACAAATTTTGCGTATGTACTACAATTGCTGTTTTACAGAGTTAAGAACAGACAAAGTACATTTTAAACATATTTTCTATCAAATGGGAATAATTATATTACTTTTGGTTATAACGCTATAAAACCAAATAAACAGTTGGGGCATAGTTATCCAATGGGGAGCAAAGGAACCTCAATTTACGATATAAAACATATTTAAGTGGTGAAAGATATTACACGTTGATTGAATTGTGTGAGCGGACATAGTAACATTTAGATTTTTTTTGTACGACAAAAAAAAATCGGGGCAAATTTGCCGCCCCCTAAAATCTGCCGCCCTAGGCTCCAGCCTACTCAGCCTATTGGTAAATCCGCCACTGAATATATTATATGCACTCACATCGGTGGGTGAAAATAGCTACAGAGTGGGTGTCACATGGCATGGGCAACGATAACGTGGTCGGCCAAAGAGGAGATGGCGGGATGACTTAGACGCGCTTTACGATTGGCCACAATTGGAAGTATAGGGAGAGACTTTAAACCAGCAGTGGGTCACACTCGGCTAGTAAAAAAAAGCAGTAATAGATGGCAAATGGCCCGAAGAAGCATAGATACGAGAATGATTGCATTCATAGAGAGAACCTTTGAGTTGCTGGGCCAAGGGACAGCCTTATAGGCTAGGAAATATACAAATATACTTATGAGGCAGAAAGTGCCAGCCCTAAAGTTCTAATAAGGCTAGCCGTTTCGTTGGACTTTTGTCCTGTCTGTCTCGAACGCAACTCGTTTCGCTCCAACCACCCGCTCCACTGATTCAATATTCTAGATAATATATAAATTCAATGATAGCATTGAAAATATTCCAATTCGTTCCTGCAGCTTCTATTAATTTTACATTGTGTAAGATAAAGCAATCTATTTTAAGTAAAAATCTAATAGCTGACTCTGGTTCCGAAGCACCAATGAGGATGCAGAAAAAGATGAGATAAAAGCGAGTTGTATGAGTTTGTTCCCAGTGCGGATAAAGGGCCACAGTCAATGATCCCACCCCACCCTGCAGCAGGCCCTAAGAAATGTAAAATACTAGGTAACCCTTCCGTTTTATTGACTACTTTTTAGCGTAGGAAAAAATGTTTTCATATGACGACGGATATCTGGCAGTTTTTCTCTACCGATTCTCGTGAAACTGTGAGCTTCGATAATTTAAAATTTTTTTGTTTGTCGATTCAGTTTTCGGTTTTTTTCTAATTGGCAAAGCCATGAAAACGTAAAGAATATCAATAGTGGGATAATTATAACACTTAAGTAACAGTTTAGTAAAATACAGCTTCAAATAGAACTGGAAATTACTAGTGTTACCTATATTATTGTTAAAGCTAAAGAATACCTAACCCACGATCTCATCTCCTAAATTGAGGATGTTGTTCTTACCGACTCACATAAGTTTTGCTATCAGACCTTAATCTTACTTTAATTTCCTTGAATACAAAAAACCCAACCTCAGCATCTCTACAATTTTGAAAACGCCCAAGCCACAATTAAGAGCGTCATTATAGGTCGTCAAAAATGTCATCTAGCGAGCAACAAAGGCACCGAGCTCTATTTAGTGGAAGTTAGGTCGGAATGACAATGTCAACGCACAAAAACTGGACACCAAATTACCGTTTGCGGGATGTTTATAAGCGACACAAGACGGTAACGATTTTGAGGACTTAGTGTTCGGATACAACAAAAATGACAAAATATTATCTACAGACTTTAATTATTAGACTTATTTTAACTTATTTATCGTATACACTGTGGGCGTTAATAACCCTAACAATTTAAACCAGCAATTTTAGAGTCTAATTAGAGTATACATATATTAGAGAGTACAAATTAGTTCAATCAGAATATAAACTAGAGAGCTCATGAGAACCCCATAGCAAACTTGAGACATTCTTATTCGCCACTCCAGAGCGAAAAACAGCATTTCCAGTTTACAATTACGAACCATAGTTTTCTATCCTTATAAATATAACTATACTGTGTTATAAAGAGTAACATGAGACATTTTGACCCTAATTCAACCTTATTTCTAAAGAAGGTGACTAAACAACACGCACAGTGACAGTGTCGTCACGCAATCGCCACCCAGTCGCAAAACGCAAACTATAAACGCCCCGTCGGCCATCAAACGGCTAATTATTTTTTAGTGACGCCAAATCTCTGATGAAATAACGAGCATCCGCCGTGGGACCAAGACGCGATAACGACCGGGATTCGGCTATTATTTAAATACCCACCACTTAAATAGCTAACTTGTGGGGACCCTTGCGCGTCCAAGATTCTTCGTGGTTAACATAGTCACGTTAAAGTTATTTGGATTTTAGAGCCAAAAAAATTAAGGCTTCAGTGTAAACTATAGACAAAATATTATAGGTAAGAACCTATATTTTTTTATACCTGAACCTGTATTTTCATATCTATCTGCAGTAGAATCCGCTTATCACGACTCCGCATATAACATTTTACCGCTTTTAACGACTTTGAAATCACCATACATTACATACCAAAGATTTTCAAAGTAAATCAGTCCGTTTTATGCGACGTTCTGTTAGTGCAACCGCAACGTAATATCAATATCACCGGTCCCTTGACTGTCGCTGTATCCGGATTCCACTGTATTTTAATGTTTGAAGCCACTCTCATGGTCGGTATACACTTTAATTAGTGTTTAGTGCGAGTCCATACAGAAGCTACTCGCAAAAAAATAGAACACGCTCCTATTCTATGAACTCGCACTCGCACTAATCAAAGTGTATACCGGCCCTTAGGGTCATAATTGTATTCAAATTCAAGCAAATGGTGTACCTATATCATAAATCAAGGTTGCAACATTGAACTTTAGTCACTCTGTACCCCTAAAACGCAGTCTGCCAATTTGGCGTTATGCCTATACCTAACAAGAGATCGGCAATTGATATTGATACACAGTGTCTACACACAACCAAGCCTTTTTGTATAGCTCCTATAGGCAGCTGCTAATAGGGATGTTAAGTATACCTATGCCTACTCGCTAGACCAGCTCTTGTAGCTTGAGGCTCAAACCGACACAATGACTTTTGAATGGATGTAGAGGAGTTGCAGCTTACAAGCGAAAGAGCATCATAGGTACTCATAATGCTAACTGAAGGGCATAATTATTTAAGTAGGTACGTAAATTGACGATCGGTTCAATTGTGCAAAGAGCGCCACAAACGTGCTTGGTAAATTATATTTTAAGGGGCTCTACGCGCTATTCATCGATTATTGACGAGTTTTGAGTTGATACTGCTCCGTCAAAACTATGGATATATTTATGGCAGAAACGGTTATCGGTTTTTCAATCCTTTATCTACATTTGCAAGAGCCAAAGTTTAAAATAACTGACTACTTATTTTATAATGATTTTTTCAAACATTATTATTATTATTATATATTTTAGACAGGCAGCTGACGCTGATACGTCTAAATCATAGTTCACTTGGCACTGGTTAACACTGCTTACATCTTAGTTTGTCAAGTTTGTTTATAAACTGACTGAAACATGTTCCAAAAAAGCTCTAATCTCGATATTAATATGTTGTTATTAATATATGTAATGTACATGTGACTGTTCCTCATTGAGGTCTCTTACAACGCAACAGAGAATTTTATTTGTAACTCATCCTCACAAAAGTTACGTCCGAAAAACCTGTATTTTTAGCCTAAAATTACCAAAGTTTGATGCCATATACATAGTTTTGAAGTAAATATGGTATAATATCGATAAATCTCGTCGTTCTTAATGCGATAATCCATAAAAAACACGAGAAAACGGAGAGTTACAGATCGAAGATCATTGGGGGAGCTAGGAGCCCCTTAACTATGACGACTGTTCATTATACACCGGCTATCTGTTTTCATTTAATTTTAAAACCTATTAGTCTATTTACTACTGTTACAGGCTGTGTTCTGAACTTAAAAACTAGAATCAGCAGACTTAAAGTGGGGTAGTAATTTGTTATTTTATTCCCGACTAAGCTAATTCTTTTCACTGATCAGCTGCGGAGAAAAAATGGTTAATAGAAAATAAAGGGACTGGACTGTCATTTGCATACGAGTTTTTTCAACTATAAATTATAATTTTCATGAAAGTTAAAATTAAATATTAATTACTATATACGTGCTTTAACAACACAGGATAACAATGATTTTAGACGTACCTGCATAACAAAACCTGGAATTGCTAGATGCTTCATCAGAAACTAATCAAGTGCAGAGAAACTATAGACAGACATGGCTTGATAACGCTTAAACGACAGTATACCTTACGTGCGTAAAATAAAATTATGAATTAAAAATATGGTAGGTAAAAATTATAGTAATTATGGTAGGTAAATTTAGGTGCATGCAAGTAAGACAACCCACTTCAATCGCAACCGCGAACATAACCCGTTATGTTTATATCAAGACGTTACCTTGTGCATCCAGAATGCCAATGCAACGATATTAAAAGGCAATATCTCTTGAAGCGGCATTAATTTCCTCACGGGAGCCCTAATGACTGGTAATTACGAGCAAGGTAATGGACGCAAAGATGGCGGCCGCCACAAAGCTCGGTGCCTCCATTTTGTTTTATTTTTTGGTTTTTTGTGGCGTCTTGAAGGTGCGTTCCAGTTTGTTGTCGGATTATAAGTTTTTTTTAATAGTTTATGCAGGTTTTCGAGGGCTAGCTGCTATTAATGATTATATATGGCAAACATGTTAATGATTATATATGAACATGTTTATAGGTAGGTTACATTTTGGAAGTGAATAATTAGACAAGTACGGAACAAAAAAAACCATGTGATGTGAATTTAAAATCTTATGTACCTACCTATTTCGAAATGATCTGCACAAGCCACCATGCACATTCCCAAATCATGAACTCTTTTGTAACTTCAAGGCAGTAATAAAAAAATTAAAATAGTCTGGCTAATGAAACCTAAGACAAGAGCGGCAAATCCAAAAAAAAACCATGTGGTGCAATAATATGTATTTAATGTCACAAAACAATAATGATACTTGGGCAACAAAATAAAATGTTCCCACTACATAGTCCAGTACATACTATGGGATAACATTAGGTACCAAAAAGTACATTCATGATATGTATTTATATATCCTGAGTCTCTTATGGAAGTAGAATAATAATACAAGCGGAATAATATATACTATGATACACGATTTGCTAGCTGTATCCTGTTTTCGACCCGACACGGATCAAGCAATGTTTATCTCCATTGACACGTCAATTAAGTGACGTATGACACATTTGACGTACTTATTATAGTTGCCATTAAAAAAAACCTCACTCTAAAAACAACATGAATTGTAAAGGTGGAACGCATCCAGCCAGTGATGCTCCCAGCATTATCCACCGATGATTTTGATATTTTTTGTGGCACATTTGATTACGGTGTGTGGTTGATTGCGCCCGAGGAGCTGGCATTATTGTACCTCGTAACTCAGGCGTCGAATAAATCTCACAATTTGCCCCATTTCATGTTACAACGTAACATTTTAATGTTGTCTTTATTATCCTATTAAGTCATACTTGTATTGCTTGTCAATGTACATTAGCATCTTTATTTTTATTGCATGGTGTATAGACAGTCACGCGCATCCAGCGGTAAGGCGACCTATGAAAATCCTCATACCTGTACATAAACAAATCTAAACAATATTTGTGTTTAGGTGACTTCTGTCGCCAAGGACAGCTTTACTGACCAGAGGCCTGCTCTCCTTTCCCATTAGATTCTCCTAGAGCTCCCGACGGGCTCAGCGCCCCCCTCCTACGTGCTAATCCAGGAGCGGGTGCAGAAGAAACTTGACTCTCATAGGGCCAGGCACGTATCCAGACTTTTGGTTCTGGGGGGGACAAACATTGGAACAACCATGTGAACGGTGTACCTACTTATTTAAAGAACACGCAAGCAAATAAATAAACAGACGGCTAAAAACACTTTCGGGGGGAGGGGGGGGGGGGGATAAATCCCGACTATCCCCCCCTCTGGATACGTGCCTGCAGAGGGCCTACCCCGAAATTCGAACTTCGTATCGTGCCGTCCCTTTCACTCTCGTGTTATACACTATATGAGTGAAAGGGACGGTACGATACGAAGTTCGGAGTAGGCCTTCGGATTGCTGTCGCGCCATGTCAAGTGCTCCTTCATTATTTGAAAGCAAATACGAATCTAGGTACGAACGCGTTGGACAGCATGTAATTTTTCAAATAGGAAGATTCATTTAAATTTCACTTTAAAGTCTACAGACGTTGCTATAAATTTCTGATTGTATTTCTATGTTGTTAAAAGTTACTATAGTCATTATTACATTACACTACTGCATGTCATACAATTCATTTTGTCTTTAATATTGTACGTCCGTGACGGATAAACTGTTGAGTCTAAATGTAATGTCTTTAAGATTTTTGTACACAGTTCAACAATAAACTTTATTCCATAGTCATTCGTATTAATACTTTTTTTAGTCATTTGTTTTGTCTGTGGCTGTGTGATGTAATTTTAGAAATATAGGAACCTCATTAGGTACTAGTTATTAGACCAGCTAAAGTAATTATGAAGGAACCATTTCAGAAACTTAAGTGAAATTAACATGTTTGGAAAATTTTTCTACACTCTGTAGTGTTTCACAAATTAGAAAAATTGTGAAATGTCTCACAAATTGTCACAAAAATGACTAGGGACAAAGTAGGTAGTTAGCTCTGTCGCCCCCTTACAGACTACTGCAGCGCCAGTGCCTTTATCATGAGTTTGCATGATCGTACTCGCTAGCGACTGCGTAAACGATTTAGTATGCTGATTCTTAGTTCTATAGCGTAACCGCCAGAGGCGCTGTATTTTGCCCATAAAATTTTTACGCAGTCGCTAGCGAGTACGGTCATGTAAACTCATGGTAAAGGCACAAAGGTCAAAGTACTTCCGTGCACCAAAGAGTTTTACTCTGCCCACCCTCTAAATACTACCCTTAGTTAGACTAGACGCCTATTTCCGTAAGCTATATTACCAGTTTAAGTTTACATAACTCGTATGTTACGCTAATCTGCCTTTAATATCGACTCTAGCAATAATAATTGTAAGAAACAAAATTAACTGCAGGGTCTTCAGGCATTTTAGGTGAGTTAATTTGGGTAGATACCAACCTACTATGGAACACCAAATTGAGCAGTCTCGACACTGAAATGTAAGCTCATAAGCTTGCGGCTCATTCTGCAAAAAACATCAGAAATATCGTGTAGGTGGGTACTAAAACCTTATGACCTCAGAGCATTGATTGTTATTTCATCGCAGGTTTCTATTAAAGTACAGCAAAAAGTTTTATAAGCTCGATATATTTCAACAGATATCGATATTAAGGCTCTCAGATCTTTTATTGGATAAAAAAACGCTGACGTCATTGTTCCGGCGCACGATTCGTCTTGCGACAAGGATTTAGATCAACTGGAACGGGCAAGCCTTTCCATTTGCTAATAATAATATTTCCATTCCCAGTAATATTGGCAGGCTGATTCTCATTCCAAAATTTAACATTTTCTTAATTTGTCCTTACCGGGCCCGCATTGTTAACGACTTGTGAGTGATTATTTCTGACTTTAACTATTTTAACAGTTAAGGATCCAGGTATAGAGTAAACTGGAGTCAACAATAAGTTTAAATTGCACTCTTGATTTCCTTAACTTTCACTTAACGTTCGGACCAGTAAGGACATTAATCAACATTAACTGTGAGAATCACCCGGCATTTCAATATTGCCGAAAAAAATATATTGATATTTTCTTGACTGACATTGCATAGCCATTGCGAGAATATTTTGAAATGGGTGTCACCCGCACTATTTTCGCCATGGGTGCCACCCATGCTAGTCATGAAACAAACGTCATTCGGCTGCGCCGTATGGTTATGTTTGCACGTTCCGACGCAGGATCAGCGCCGCCTATCGCCCCCCTCCACTCTTGATCATGAACGCGTTTTTTTTTAAATTCTGAAAGGATTTATGCAATGGCCAACATTTCTGTCGGACTTAAACCAATCGTCCCTTACTATAGGACTCATCATCTCTCACCTGGTGTTGCAGAGGTATCTATGGGCGACGTTAATCGCTTACCATCAGGCGATCCGTCTGCTCGTTTGCCCCCTATAACACTAGTGACTTGGCTCTGTGAGCTGTAGACCTCGTGAGTGAGTTTTTTTTTATCATTTCCAAAATCTGACATTATAAAAAAGATCAATTATGAATAGGCTAACAAAATTTTACGAGAAGCGGTTGAGAATTACGACCTGTAGACGAGAACAAACGAAAATCCGGAAATCCGGACATACGAAAGCATTTTGGTCAAAGCTGAAGCAGACCTTCGGTTCACTCGGTCAATAAAAAAAAACTAGCAAGTTCGTAAGTGCGAGGGTGACGAATGCTCAATGTTCGACATAAACGCTTTTTTTTTTAACCTGACTGTGGCTTTATAGGCCGGGCCCAATAAAGCGATAGGAGTGCGCGGTTAGAGAGTAGCCTGGGGAAAATTCAGGGGAAAACCTCCGGCACGACCACGCGTGTTGTTTGGAAACATAAACGCGATCTGCGCGATCATGCTAGCTAGATTGGCCACATCCAGTGCCTCGTATCCACGCCGCGACCACCAAAAAGAACAAAACCTCAACATTCATTAGGCGTCATTGAAAGCTCAGCGGCTGACTTTATTCCCCTCCTAATAGTTTTGTTTTACAATCCTGTAATTATTCGTGGCTGTATCGTGATAGACATCAAAGTATATGGAATGCTATTAATTAAGATTATTATTATCTAGAGTTGGGAACGTGGGTATGTTGGCGAGTCGTGAGATGCTTCGTTGGGCTCGTCATTGATAGACATAGGAGAAAACTACATTGTTGTTTTTTATTGATTACCACACGCGTGGTCGTATCGGAGGTTTTCCCCTGGATTTTCCCTAGGCTACTCCTCCAACCGTGCACTCCTATCGCTTTATTGGGCCTGGCGTATAAAGCCACAGTCAGGTTAAAAAAAAGACATTGATGATCCATGTTGTTCGTGGTAAGGATTGCCGAAAGGTAGTATTCTATCGGTTATATCGAATATAATCAATGTTAGTGTGTTACAAGTAAGGTAGACGTCCCAATGTTTGTCACCATACTACCCAATAAATGACACCTCTATTAATATGACATAACATTGAAAGTGTTAATTAATGGGTCAGGGTCGAGAACTGGAACGTTTCGTTTACCTTTGGTATTGATTTAATTTGAAAACGTAGAATCTTTTAGATTTTTTGTAATAGATTGTTTTGCATCCTACCTGAATACAAAAAAAAATACTACTAAGATTGCTATAGTCTTTGTTTTTCAATTTCGGCCGATCCACTTGACGACAACAATGCTATTGTTGGTGCAGGCAAAAACATTAATGACCACGTTGCAAAAAGTCGTAAAAACCTCCTTGAATGTTCAAATGATTATCTACTCTATCTCCATTAGCAAAATATTACTAATGCACCAATAGAAAAATGGCGGTCCAGGTGCCTTCTATAGTACCATTCTCAGGTATTCAGGTACACGCCGCCGAGTGTATGATGCGTGTAACGTCACATTTTTATTCAAGCAATTTAAACCTTTGGCAAATGAGGCCCTAGAGTTGATAATCCAATAAAGTGTTAATGCACATGCAGTATTTATTTACGAAGTATGCTTATCTTTTATGATGGACGATACTCTGGTAGCAAACCGCACAATAGGACAATGAATGAAACACTAGAAATTTAATAAAAAATACTAGTTTTATTAAAGCTAGTGTAAGATCTTGTTTTATTATTGTTCTATATTGGCATTGTATATTGTGAAATTAAAGGTTATTTGGCGTTTACTTCAAAAAAAAAATAATTTCTTAACCTAGGCATGTTAGTAGGTATTTACATTACTTCAATAAATTATAAAAGAAGAAAAATGCCTAAAGTTGACGAAATGGCACCATCTACGAATATCACAATACTCAATACTTATATTGACCTATTAGAAGCAGGCAATTATTTTTTACTTATTTGTATTTTTGGACTCGGTTTTTATTATTATTTATTTCACACTTTTTAGTGAAACATTAACTAACAGAGTGAAAATTACAATAAGCTCAAAGAGGGCTAAGCTACATTGTTTTATTACGGAGTTCCGTTGCCTATCTTCCAGCTTCGATTACCAGATTAGGTCGACGGTAACATTACATCAGGAATCAGTGCCTTTACCATGAGTTTACATGACCGTAGTCGCTAGCGACTGCGTAAAAAATTGTATGGGCAAAAGTACAGGGCCCTAGGTTACGCAATAGAACTAAGAAACGGCATACTAAATCGTTTACGCAGTCGCTAGCGAGTACGCTCATGCAAACTCATGGTGGTCATGGTTTGGTTGGTTGGGTTTTGCCTTTAGGCACAGGACCATTTTAATTGCCTACGTCATAGTCGCTTCATTATTTTGATCGAAATACGAGTATCTTAGCGCTAACCATGAAACACTAGGAGTTTTCGTTCACCATCCGTGGTCTTCTTCATCAGTTCATTCACTAAATGCTACTTTCTAAATGCAAATGCATGATTTGTAATAAAAATCGTGATATGTTATTCCCTTGAGTTTATGATATGTTCCCTCAATTCCTCATGGCTCCCGTCATCGTAAGTGAGTTTCGATAACATCGGGACTAAAACACAAAATATACAGTCGAATTGAGAACCTTCTCCTTTTTTTGAAGTCGGTTAAAATGTAACAATAAATAGGCACACATACATTCTTAAATGCGTTTATTTTTTCCTGTCCAATACTTATCATCAATGTCAAACCTGTCTTCTAATTGCGATAGGTATGTATGTAAAATAAGCGAGACAGACAACAACTAATGAACCAAGTGAAGAGACGCAGGCAACTAACAACTTAGACATCTAGACTATGCAAGTATGTGTATGTCCATTTACTGAAGGAAGCCATCTGTTATGCTCATAAAATTACACCTCTATGTTTTAATTAATAAGGCCTAAATTCAAAGTTTACTTAGCTTCCTTTAGACTGTAGGGTCCACGTAGCGTCTCGTTGTAAAAACTGACACATGGAATCTTCACTCAAGAAACAACGGCGGTGTTAATGTAAATAAGTACTTTGAACTCTAGACTAAAGGATAGGATGGGAGGGTGGTACCTATGTGCGGTGCACCTTGCAAGAAATAACAAAGTTAAGTAAGTACTTTTTCTGTTCCTTAAGAGGGTAAGAAATGAAATGAGGTTTATTCATTTATATTATGAACGTTAATGATATACCTAAGTAGTGTTTTCTGTAGTGTTCGACCAAAACATGTTTTTTTGCCGAAACCGAAACCGAAGGTTCGGCGTTGGCTCTAGTTTCGGCCGAAACTGAAACCGAAACTTTTGTAAGATGTATTAAAATCGTGTCTACCAAGTTCGAAAAACAAAATAAGTGATTATGTTTTTGTGGGATATAAAAATATAAAATACTTAGCTACAATAAGATGTACTGTTGGCGGAGCCGAGCGAACTACGCCATTGTCGGCTGTGCCGATGTTAGCCGAACGCGATCCGCAAGTACAATGTTGAAAACCGAAACATGGTTTTTAGGCCGAAACCGGCCGAAACCGAAACCGAAACTTCGGTCGGACACTAGTTTTCTGGCTACATTTAGGCCGGGTTTTATAAAGATCCGTTAGACCAAATGTCAGATCAAATTCCAGTAACTCAGTACATTTATTGACATAAATAAGGTCTAACGGATCTTTATAAAACCAAGCCTTATGGGATCAGATCACAACACTTATTTGGCTGTTATCACCACAATGTGCTCCAAGACATCACTGTAGTAGCCCTATTCAATAGAGCAAACAGACAATTATCCCCACGTATGTATTAAGCCACTTATCTAATGGTTTACAAGCTTAATACATTTTTTTTGAGCTACAGTCAGGTTAAAAAAAAATGTATTAAGCTTGTAAACCATTAGCTAAGTGGCTAATTACCCGCCCAGTTTATTAAAACACAAAATAAAATTAACGTCTTGTGACGACTTCGTACTTTATGGGTCTCCTGTACATTATGTTAATAATCAAAACAGTGTCATCGGCCCTTAATAAAGAGCAGTCTTTATCACCGCGGCATATGAAAGCAAACCATCTTATCTTCTTAATTAAGTTTGATTTACATTATCAGTGTCATTCCAGGCCTCATTAAAAAGTTTATGAGGGCGCAAAAATGCCTTTTTTGTCTCTCATCGATTTTGAATATAAAATGTCACAAGGAAAATAATAGCAACTTATATCTTTAAGGCAACGGTTAATGAAAAACAATTAAATAAGTTACTTTTCTACTGGATTTACATGCCTATTGAAATGGAATCAGTTTGGTATTCGTTTTGAAAGCGAAAATACTCAATTACAATTCTTGTCACGAAGACATGCCGTAACTTTTGTCACTTTATTATAGTCTGAACTGAACTAATGAGGGCTATGGCGTATGAATTCGCCGCTAGAGGCGCTAGTGTAGAGTGGGGTCTCCGAAATGTCAAATGTCACTCTTTGTGGTTGCGCTACGCGGGTTAATATCTAATTGGAACAATATGGTGACTATTTTGGAAATCCTTGAGCTTGATTATGGCAAATATGAGTTAAGGGTCAATGACTGTCAGGGCTTTGAGACAGTTTTGTCTTTCGGAAACTTATTTCCTCCTTTTTTTCGAACAAAACGGGAACGCGCTACAATGCGATATATTCGATACTTTTATGGTACGGTTTTAAGGTATTGAATATGATTTAAATGTAAACTTCGTTCTCATGTCCATAATAACCAATAACAATTTTTGACAGCTGGACCTTACTCGACAGTGGCGCCAACTGGTGAGCACAAAAACGATAGCCCCCATTATTATTAATCACAGAACACTAATTTAAATAGTTAAAAATATTTGATATTGAGTATTATCCAACCAGAATACAGCTTTACTAAAATCTACCAATCAGGAAACAGAATGCATTTCTCTGAAGAATCTAAAGGATTAAGTTTGTAGTAGTCCCTATTTCACAATAATTAAAAAGGTGATTAAATCGTTTGAGCGCTCAATGGAAGGTCAGTAACTTTTTTTGGAATGTTGCCCGCGAACCGCGGTGTCTATGTTTTGTGTGTCAAAGTAGTATAGAAAAAAAAACATACCGCCCAGTTATATATAAGTTCGCCGTGGAATTTATTATTAATTTTTGGTGGATAAGCTTTGTTTATTTATTTTCTCGCGACCAAAGTGAAATGTAGAGCGTATAACTCTGCTCTAATAAGAGCCATATTACCCCGTGAACTATTTCCAGACGAAGTGAGCTATCTCGTGGTGATATGGCTCATTTTAGACCCATTCATTCATTCATTTTTTTGTTTCGTCGCTCATGTGTAGTAACAAAATCAACGGTTTTTTTTTTCAAAAATATCAATTTTTCCAAGTATCGTAGAGCAATTTCAGAAAATAAACATCAGGACGTCTCATCTCCCTCAAATTTCGAATATAAACTTTATTAACATGTAGATACGGATTATTTTGTATAACAACTAAATACTCATAAATTCGCGCCTTACGTTCAAATATGAATCCAATTAAAAAGAAGTAAAGTCGATTTTGCGTTAATAGTTGAAAAAAGATGAGTAATTGAACAAAATACGAGCAAGCCGGTGTTACCTTGATTTGCTTTCGTCGGGCATCGGTCCATGTCGAATTGATTCTAACCTAACTTCGCGCGGTGCTTCTGTCCCTTTCCAAACAACCTATATTGCGTACGAGAGAAAGAGACAATCGTTTTACGAGCGATAAAAAGTAGTGCTCAGTCGAGTCGAACTAATCGCGGACCGGACTGTAGGCTGTTATTATTGTAATATTGTCTTTTGATGTTTGGTTCGATTGACCGACGCATTAACCGAGTTAATTAGTCGTAAAATATTAAACTAGTGGTTATGTAATATCGCGAATTATATTTTTTACGTTTTCAACCCATGGTCAATTCGAAAAAACTTACAAAGACTGACTCGACAAAAGATTATCGAACCTGCACAAAATTTCACGAGAATCGGCTGAGAAATGCGACTGTTAGAGGAGAACAACCGGAAATCCGGACATACGAAAGCATTTTTGTCGAAGCTGAAGAACAGCATTCATTTAAAATATGGATTTATTTTATCCCCAATTTACAGAAATGTGGTGTATCTAACCATAAAACAACGCTTTTTATCTGATGCAAACCGTTACGAAAATTGAAATATTATCACCCTTTTTTTCAATTTCCTTAAGAAAGGTCTTAGGAGTTTTAAAACATGCAATAAAGGCTTAGCCGCCGTCGGGTGCGTTTATGTTACGCTGTTAATGCATTTAAAACCTTATCAATAGAACAATGAGGTGTAAACCGCGTCGATAAACTGGGTTAAACAATATGGTAATTTACAAATTTGGAAATAAAGGAAAAATTTAAGCACCGAGCAGGATTTGAACCTGCGACCTCCCGGCACTCGCGGCTAGTCGTTCTAGCCAACTGAGCAAGGCTAAAGGCGTGGCTTAAGGCGTTTGTATAAATGAAGGAACGGTTGAAGAATTTCGGGCCGGGTGGCAGTTGCACCTATAGCTCAGTTGGCTAGAGAGACTGGCCGCGAGTGCCGAGAGGTGGCAGGTTCATTTCCTACGCGATGCCTAAACTTATCAATATTCCCTTTATTTCTAAATTTGCAGTTTGCTTTAGCAGCGGTACTGCTTAATACAAAAAATAATATGGTAGTTTATTTAAGACACGCGATTTTGAACTTTAAATTTCATAAGAATTAAGCTGCAATGATAGGATTGTAGTGTAACAATGAGCGTTGTTAAGGCGTATTGTTTCTAATTGCAGTTACTTACAATAAAACTTTTGTAGAGAAATGCCATATTGTGGCGTTTTACATCCTTTCAGGATCGGGTGTTATCGGGGAACAGCTGTTTAGTTTATTACCGCATTACATTGTTCAATTGTTTTCATAAGTATGGGTCGGTGAAAGGCAACATAGCCGGGGAATAAAAAGGTTCACCGATTTTCGACTTTATTTTAATGGCATTAACGTGCAAAAATTTACGAACATTTGAATTCGCGACTGTACAGTCAAGGCACAGAATAAGGGTGGGTTGCCACTAAGCAACAAACCGTCTGTAAGCGATTTTCGTTAATATCTGAGTGTATGGAAAGTTTGACAAGTTGTTTGACAAGGTGACAGCTACCGGCGCCATATTTGACGATGACCGGCCTGTGATCGTATGTTGGTGCAACCGACCCTAACTAATAGGTCAAGGACAGAAATATGGATGCAATCAATTTACTCAAAAATATCTCCCATGGCTCTTATGTCGGCACATTAAGGTTTCGGTACATATTTATGAAAGTATTCTTTCGATACATATTTTTACACCTGCGTGTAGTTAATTCTAATAAATTATTTCTCAATCACAATGACACATTGCGAGAGAGCGCTTCACATTTAGACACACGCCGATAGTAATACCTGTTTGGCCAGGCCATGTATCTTGTTTTTGATATAACATCGCCTGAGAGAAGATTGAAATATGTATTAGCATATGAATGTTATAAGATCGCTGGGTTAGGCTAGTGAGTCTTTACATATATCAAGCTGATAAGACATATACATATACATATACATTTCAGAGGTTATATGATGGTAACGTTTCGCTTACGGAGCGCTCGTGGCCCAGAGGTTAAGGTTGAAAAAATAATGGCATTTCTTTGTATTTTCTCATACGGCCCCTAAAAATTAATACTTCGAGAGTGCAAGCGTGGTATAGCGTAGCTATTCAATTGTAATTGCATTTAGTAAAACATATATCAAGAAGAAACAGTACATTGCGCACCAAGGGCGGTTAAAAAATGATTACAATCAAGTGCCTATAAATGTAATTTTGTTAAGTTTATTGGCTTGAGTCTGCCATCCCTTTTTCCGCCCTTCACAATGATTTTGATCATATTGGCGGGGAAAGAAATAAAATCAAAATACAGGAAACACAATGAACTATTTATTAAATTAATTATTAAATGTCTTCAATAACACGTTTCCAGAGTCGATCCACTCGGAAACGATATGTATAACGGGGGCGGTGGTTTCTGAAGAAAGAGGGGTGATGGGGTTAAACCATGGCGCGTGAGTCCGCTTCAATTAGAATGTTTCTCAAAAGTATTCTACCGGCTACGTGACAAGAAACCGAAATTAGTTTAATATTCATTTAAAAAAAAAATATAGCCAATATCAAGTCAAACATTTGAAAAAAATAATGATTCAGAAATATTTTTTTTCAGAGAGTGACAGCAACGTGTCATATTATTCATAATTAACAATTGTATTTATACGAGAATTGTTTCGCAACGCCGCTATCAATATAATATTCCATAACTCATACCATGCCAACGCGAACAAACCATTTATTAAATGCTCAAACACAATTAAAAACAAAAACCGACACAGCCATAAGGACGAAACTGCATTCTCGTCCGTAAAAACACCCTTATTACTTGAGCTGTGTGATATATAGATTGATGTACTCATGTGGCATTGAAACGGGGTTCTGTTTATAATGGTTGCAGCATGCGGTTCACAATTATGTACAATTAAGCTATCATTAAGGTTTTTCTCGTAGAACGCAATTTGTCACGCACGCGGCGTACTCGCAGACAAAGGGGGAGGGCGGGGAGGGGGCAATTAAAGCTCGTATGTGGTTATAGCGAAGATTTTGATCAAGCGTCTAGCTAGATCAATGAAGTCAATTAAAAGTGAAAGATTTATCGATTTATAGCAGCTGCGTTGGGTTCGTTTAGAAAGATCCTGGGTTTTCTAGTTTTTATAACGCGCAATTGTTAGTTTTTGTTGAATATGACTTGGTACGCATCTGAAGCCAGGTTTCTCCTACCAAATCCAACACCCTTCGTTTTTTCTTCCTTCTGTCCAGCTAATAGTTTTCATTCGTCACCAGTACCTTTTTTCGAAGTAGTCAATTTTATGTTATAACATACCTACATATATTTATAGGTGTCAAGTATTGGGTATTAGAGTATCAAATATTCTCAGTTTTACCTTATTTACCATGCCATAAAAATTTAGGTATCTACACCTACACTGATTTGACGACCGGTTTAGCCTAGTGGGTAGTGCACCTGCCTGTGAAGCTGACGGTCCTGGGTTCGAATCCCGGTCAGGGCAAATATTTGTGTGATGAGCATTGAATATTTGTTTCTGAGTCTTGGATGTTTTCTATGTATTTAATTAGTTATATCTATTAAATATATCGTCGTCTAGTACCCATAACACAAGCCTTCTTGAGCTTACTGTGGGGCTAGTTCGATTTGTGTAAGATTGTCCTCTAATATTTATTTATTTATTTATTTATTTTATTTACTGATATAGTAAATGCTCTTTAATGTGCTCAAAAAGTGTACGTAAGGACCAGCTTTACAATATCGCGGAGCGGAGCTGGCCATAATAGCATCAAGAACGATATCATTATGGCCATCTTCGCCCGTAACGATACAGGCTCGTGCTCACAAAAGACTTCAACGGGCGCACGCTCGAGCTCACTACACTTGCAACGCAATGGTTCCTGGATACATGAAAGAGGATTTAATATACGATGTAAATAAATTAATGTATGCAATTGGGCATTAAAACACTCGTGTGATCTTATTATGAAACTCGACTTCGGCTCGTTTCATAAAACCTCACTCGGTTATCGATGCCTCTCATTATGTAGCAGTTAGGGGGCATCCATAAATTACGTGAGGTGTTTTTTTAAATTTTCTGTCCCTCCCTCCCCCCCTGGTGAGGTGTCGTGAGATTTTATTCAACCCCCTCCCCCATCCCCCAATCTCACGTGAGATTTTTTTAAATGTGGGTTTCTTAACGTAAACGCGTTGGATTGTTAAAAAGAAAAAAAATGCTTCGTGCTTTTATTTACGACTAGTTAAGACTAGGAATCAATATGGCTGAAAGTTAACGTCGAAGTATGAATGAAATTATTCTCTTTCGAACGAATTAATGAATAATCTTAATCGTATTACGATTACGCTTGAGATTAAATCTTATAAGCGTGTACAATCTGGATTAAATGGCCCAAAATAGTATAATTTGTTTTTGTTTCAATCAGAAAAAAAATTGCGTGATATTTGCCAAGAACCCCCCTCTCTCCAACGTAAGATTAGATGAGATTTGACTCGACCCCCTCCCCCCCTTAAACATCTCACGTAATTTATGGACGCCCCCTTACATAAACTACTAATGTGTACCTACTAATCATCGAACACATAAAACGCGCATTTCACGAAAGCAATTTGATCGACTACATTCTAAATATTCTAATCTAACCGGAGTTGCCAGATTCGACTCCCTAATTTTCGGCCCACGAACGTTAAAATCTCGGGACTTAAAATTAAAATTCCGGTTTTTAGTACTGATTGCTCAAAATTTGGGACAATGTTTTTCTGTCCCGAATTGGATTCACCGAATTGTGGGACTAAATATCAACGCTGGAAATCGAGTCGTCCCGGAAAATGCTGGACACCTGGTAACCCTACCGGAGCCGGTATTATTTATCGCTGCGCAGTGTCTAATTGAAAGCAATTAAAACCTGCGTTGCGTGGGTACGATTGGTACGAATGGCCTCTAATGGGCTCCAAGATAAAACCCATTAACTGGAAATTCGATTAAACGAAGCCTGTACAAAGTCGGGTTAGAGCGGAGAAAACAAAAGCAGGTTTTTAGCTTTTGTTCGTCCGCGCAATCTAATTTCAAAAAGCCACGGTTTCGATTTAACACGTTTTAATGACAGCCTGGCTAGCATGGTCGCGTTTATCGGACAAAGCATTCGTCCGTCTCACACTTACTTGCTTATAAGTGACGAATGGTATTTGGCATTAACGATCGAGTCTATGGCACTTGTCCCACCGCCGGCGAGCAGCGAGTACTTTCATAGTTATTCTACTCGTTTTCTCGCTCAAGCGAGTGGAATTACTATGAGATTACTCGCTACTCGCCGGCGGTAGGACAATGGCCTATACCTACGAGTAGGCTGATGACAACAAGGCGAACCTGCCTTGATAGCATGATTGTGTTTATGACGGTTATGCTATTATTGTATGGTGGACCTACGTCTTATATAATACTCGATCATGGGGTCATCCATAAAATACGTCACACTAATTTCGTGATTATTTGAACCCTCCCCCGTTCTTGTCACAGTTGGTCATATTTGTGAGACCCCTTCCTAGCGTGACGTCACATAATCTGCAATGTTACAGCAGTTCCTAAATTAGTTTATAAAAGGATTTTTAATATAGCCAAAATCAAATCAAACATTTTAAAAAATTGAAAAGCGATAAATTATCGCCAACAAAACAATTTAAACATGGATAAGGCCTATACAGATAGAGTTGGAAATATTTTTAAGTTTTTCACGAATGTTCATATTTGGAATAGTAATGGAACTTGGATGTACTGGATTTTGAAATGTGACGTCACGAAACTTGGACCCCTCCCACGCCGTATCACACTTCGCCCACACCCTCCCACCCCCTTAACGTGTGACATACTTTATGGATCTATAGTCTCTATTTAATCTAAGACTTAATTAATGGCAATACGACCTGACAGTTATAAAAAATATTTTTAGATACTTAAAAGGCACAATATGGACTTTTATACTTCACAAAGGAGAATAGTTTTCCTCAGATCAGTGCTTTTACCAGTGCTTATTTAGTATGACGATTCTTAGTTCTATTGCGTAACCGCCAGAGGCGCTGTACTTTTGCCCATACAATTTTTTACGCAGTCGCTAGAGTGTATGGCCATGTACACTCATGGTAAAGGCACTGTCCACATTATTGTAATGTTATCCCTCAGGCTGGAATATTTTACCGAATTGAACCTTATTGAACTTCGACTTCAAACAGCTAATGTGAAGAACGTAGTGACTTAGCCAATCACATGACATAACAATCTAATGCTGCACATATGTAACAGACTAACACTCCGGGAACCTAGATAGAAACAATCATAACATTTTTATTGCAACTACGCCCGCTAACTGGCCGTTTTACTTTCACTGGCAATAAATAAAGTTATCTAACTATGCGTTAACTAGATAGCGAACGTAATAACATTTAAATATATGTAACTGTTGTAACTGTTACATGTGTTTCAATGGCAATTACAAATTATGTCATTAGATTGCGAAAGTTAAGTTTGAGATGTGTAAACTACTTACACTGGTAAATCGTATGTAGTTTTACGATAATGAATAAAGCTTACCAGCGGTTATTAATGTTATTATGATCCACTCAGGGAAAAAAGTTATTAGAATTCACTGAACTCCAGAAAACAGCCGGCAAACCCGATATAATTTGAGTCTGTGTAAAAAATATGGCAGATATTGTCTATAATAATCTAGAAAGCCAAGTCGAGAAGCATTACTCTTAACACATTCGCTGCCAGTGCCTTTACCATGAGTTTACATGACCGTACTCGCTAGCGACTGCGTAAAAATTGGTATGGGCAAAAGTGCAGCGCCTCTGGCGGTTACGCAATAGAACTAAGAATCGGCATACTAAATCGTTTACGCAGTCGCTAGGGAGTACGGTCATGCAAACTCATGGTAAAGGCACAGGCTACCAAAATTGTATGGATGTGAACGCATATATGCTTTGCCGGCAGTGAAAACTTTAAACGACCTTTTAAAAATAGTTATCGCAAACCGCACAAAATTCCCCAGCACAAATGCGAGTATCTTCTAAACCCATTGATAGTTTTCCACATCAATACAACAATGCCCATTATTGCGCTAGTGCATGCAAGAGGCAAGTTGCACGCCCGTGTGGGCCGGCCACGGGGATCAAAGGCGCCGCCGCCTTTGAAGCGCCGCTCCGTCATTGTCCCTCGCATGTTGTTTTAATACTCTTTAATTTCGTGTTGTCATGTTAAAAGTTTATTACCTGCCCTTCAACACAAGCAATACACAACTTTCCAACCATGGAATTAGATTAACTTTAGTTTGGCGAGGGTTTTCGATTGGCACCCTTTAGTTGCTTTTTTAGACAGAAAAGGCGTTAAAGGAATGGGATGGAGATTGAAACGTGAGAAGACGCTTAATTGCGTTAATAAAGTGTCTTCCCGGATGGTCTTTTGGTCTATAAATAGCTTTAGTGCGGAGGAACAATAAAATTAGGTAATTCAGTCGACGATGCAGGGGGCCTCTATTCGATGTGCACAAAAGCCACATGGCTGCTGCATTGCACCGGTTCTTGTGACTTCAGTAATTTTCTAATCCAGGCATTTTGACGACCGGTTTAGCGTAGTGGGTAGTGCACCTGCCTGTGAAACTGACGGTCCTGGGTTTGAATCCCGGTCAGGGCAAATATTTATGTGATAAGCATGAATATTTGTTTCCGAGTCTTGGATGTTTTCTATGTATTTAAGTATTTATATCTATTAAATATGTCGTCGTCTAGTACCATAACACAAGCCTTCTTGAGCCTACTGTGGGGCTAGTTCGATTTGTGTAAGATTGTCATCTAATATTTATTTATTTATTTATTTTGTTATTCACTAAGAAGTATGTGATATCTAAGACAATTATTAAAAAAGTATTCAAACCATCAAACCATGAACTAAAATCTCTGAAACTTGTGTATTAAACTAGTAATTAACATAACCATGTGATATCCATTTGTACTATGGCCCGTTGAGTTTTTACGATTTTGACAAATTTCGCACTGCCGTAGAACGTTAGGGTCGGGTAACCATGCTTTAAGGTAAGGTACGTACAATGTCTTCTAGGTTTTCGGTTTCGGGTTTATAAATCATCATTAAGACAATTCTTCGGCGTTGGTAACTATTTGATTCTACATACTTGTACTAGTCTGTAACAGACTCAAACTTACTTAACGCGCTTTATATGTTTATCCACATAGTTTTTTAAGTATGTAAATGTATTTTTATGCACTCAAAATTAAGTATTATTAAAGGATACTTTGTACTAACTTAAGAAGCGAAAAGCATGTATTCGCCAAGTTTGTATATTACATTGCGTAGTTTAGTTACTTATGTAAGTGAATTGTAAAATTCTTATGAGTAAATAAAAATTCTTAAAACCTAAATTTGCAAGATTGTTCGTCAGAGTCAGAACTCTGACGAACAATCTTGCAAATTTTACAAGTGACACGGCAGATGATGAGTAATTATATTTAGAAATTCATACTACAGGCTTTTATTTCAATACCGTTGCATTTCCCAACAATATTATACCGTCGATACTTTTAGCACCAGGTATAGGTACATTACATGCGAATAGCATCGATATTTGCATAACAGTGGTAACACCTCTAGTTACGTCAGTGTGGTATCTGTCATTCTAATCAAGCTAGAAAAAAAACAGTATAATGTGAAGTATCGTTGGATAGCTCGTTCAAATATTATTAATCTGATAGTTAGAAACTGTCTGTATTAGTACTTATCCATGTAGTCTCCTTGTAGTGGGATCCCCGGGCTCATTACAAAAGAATGCTATATATTGAACATATTTTTTCGCCGGGAGACCAGAGCTTAATAAAAACACTTGTGTAGCAAATAGCCAATAATGCACTCTTTTAATTGCAAATTGTTTCGCTTCTTACCGCTCCTACAATAAGCCTTTTTTAAGTTAAAATGTTTCTGTAAGTAATCTTAAGATATGGCAGTCAAGATCTGTTACCATAATATGTAAAAAATCCTTTTTTTATTTGACTGTTTGTTGAATAAATAAATAAAAAAATTATAGCTTCTTTCAAACCATTTTTTAATTTGGTTATTCGTTTGCGTCATATTATTTGTAATTTTTTTAGGTAAATTAATATTTTTTGTTATGTAGTCCGCACATTACCTAAGTCTAGACATAGTCACCCTTCAAGGATTAGGTACCAACTCATAAACGAGTTAACAGGAACATGAGACAAGTTGTGAAAGATTTTACATCTCATTTAACATTGGAGTTGCAATATACAATCTGGCAGTAACAGCAATCTTAAGAGTCAGACTTTAAGGTCCAGTTTAAATTGAAATCGACTTATGCTACATAACATAACAAAAATCTAGTGTGATAATTAAAGTAAAAGGTTTATATTAAGCAATTATAACATTGGTTGGCGCAATAGTTACAGTCAGCAAAGATGTTCGGTTCACGTCTGCATTGAAATTTATAGCTTCGTATAGGTGTCACTTTTTCTGTAGCTGACAGTACAATATATAAAACAATACATGTACACTCTATTGCACACCTCAATTAAAGGACATACAATACGTAGAGGCAAACAACGGATGGTCTTATAGATAAGGAGCAATTTCTTCCAGCCAACCTTACGAGTACTGCCTTGTCAGGACAGAATTCGAAAATGATCACTGTTTTTCTCGACGTTTTGACTTTTGACAGCCTGGTAATGGTCTCATTAAGTCCTTGCCACACGCGGATGGAGGCTCAAACGCGCCGATGAATGGACAATGGGGCCGCACGACACGACAGGTGACGACGCACATATCAATGGTAAGGACGGGGCACACGTTCGTTTGAGTTAACACTTTGTAGGTACCTATAGGGTGGGTTACATCATAGCTTTTTTTCAAAGCTGAATGTGGCTTTATAGTCCGGGGCCCAATAAAGCGATAGGAGAGTAGCCTGGGGGAAATCCAGGGGAGACCTAAATCACGACCACGCGGGCGGTTTAAAGACTGGAATACTCTAAGAGTTTGCGTTCCAGTGAGATTGGTTGAGCGGCTTCAACCGAATCTGTGCCTTTACCATGTTTTTACATGACCGTACGCTATCGCGACTGCGTAAAAATTTGTATTGGCAAAAGTACATCGCCTCTGGCGGTTACGCAATGGAACTAAGAATCGGCATACTAAATCGTTTACGCAGTCGCTAGCGAGTACGGTCATACAAAGTCATGGTAAAGGTACTGAGGTGTGAGTGGAATCGTGCTACTGGGAGTTCCTCCTAGCGTTTCCCAGGCTATGTCGACCTTCGAACTCAGAGGGAAAACGAAACATTAAGTGGATCAGTCGGGTTAGCCATTGTCTACCCATGCCGGAGATCTCCAGGCATATAACAAAAGAATGCTATTGTTTATTTTTTTCATCGGTCGAAAACGGGTTGATAGGCAAAAGGGTAGGGACAATATAGACTTGAATTAACTCAACTCTTTACCTAAACCAAACTTAAAGGGCCAATTTTATATTGTTGTCGATTTTTATTTTTCGTCAAAATTCGATGAAAACATGTAGGTTGTAAGAGCTCCTGATTCTGTACAAAATACATATAAAATCATAATATGGGCCTTAAATTCCTTTTTTTTTAATGGACTTTAACCATGACTTACGAAAATCCCATGAGTTTAAGTTTGCAAATATTGATCACAATAAGGAACTCAATCTACCCAACAATTTTTACAGTAATCTAAAAAAAGCTACAAGTATATACCTACATAAAAATTGGCCCTAAAAACGTTTGACAGAAAATAATGGCTCGACAAGAAAAGGTTAATATATATATACATAAAATAATAATACTTATAGTTATGTATATAAGGTATAGCCCTTGCATTTCATTAAAGTGTCAAAAGGGCCTCTACGTGTTGACTATGTGGTCCTCGTTTGGTACTTCGGTGCCTCGGTATTTCGGCTCCACGCACGCCTCCCAAAGGTCCGGGATACCATTGTCCTGTGAACGAGAAAGACTTATAGTTACTGCTGTAGATGAAAGATGTCACTTCTGAATCATATACTCGTAGTAACTATCATGAGCTTAGTCACTTACAAAGCATATCTTATAATCCCACTGGGTCATATTTCGCTCCCATTCAAAGACGAATCCCAACTACAAGAGCTTTTTAAGCGCTGTCCACGTCTGTCTAAAATCTAAAACAACTTTTTTTAAAGACCAGACCATACCATAAAATCGCATATAGCCACAAAAAATATGTGTCCACGGTAGTGCGCTCACTGCGGGGGTCCGCATTAACACCTATTCTCGCAGCATGAGACCCAGTGCCATCTCTGTTCCAATACGTCATAAACTCACACAACATTCAAGTTGAAGCATTGGATTCTCAACTGTCTGTTCCTTCATACAAGGTTGAAAGCAGGTTTGCTTTCAAAGGCTTTTATCTCATAAGGACATAGAGATATTTTGATGCATTGGATGAGGAGTCGTGGGTACCGTATATTAATGATGAAAATGTGTAATCGTATAAGATTCCATTGCTTTTATTGATGGTAAAGTATAATTGACACCCTTATGTTGTAACCCGCAGGGTTGAATACTATCTGTAATATGTTTTGTCTAGGTATCTATCGTGTGAAATGTATCAACACTGTGTACAAAAATATGTATTATTAAATAGAATTGGATGTGAGTCCGAAACAGAGATTATTATTATTCAGAGCCTCTATCAAATGTGATACGTATTTATAACTTCAATTAAACCAATTGACACAGACTGATACCGATGCTACTTACTACCGATGTTACTTAAAACCAAAAACACAAATAGCTTCAAACTAAACGATCAAACATAACGCCTATTTTCGCAAGTTCCACTTCAGCTTGATAAGTAATTAATACCTTAAAGTCTGGGTCCTTAGGTTCACTGTGTACGTAGATCGTTGACATATGATATCAATTATCATTCTGATTCCCGTTACCTGTGCAAATAGCATTTTATTGGCCCATTAATCCCATTATACGACCAATTAAGGCCGCCAACCTAAGCGACTTTATGTTTGACTGCTATACTGAGCTTCAGAGATAAACTGCAACTCAAAATGGTAAGATAATTTTAATCAATTACGAGTAGGTATCCACTTAAACGTGCACGTGAGTGCGAGCAACAAAGTTGCTGACACCGACCATCGATTCATCTTTAAATATCGATCCAGTTCTTCGAAATACCTACAAATATGGCGCCGTCGTTGTTCATTTGTTTTTAACGCTATACGTGTGACAGATCTTGTTTGGTGGACTGGACGCGCGTGTGGCAGCTTGACACACGTGAGGAGAGTGTAGAACGCTATATAGTACTTATTTGTGTTTTTCTCGTGTCCAATTCATTGTCCTATTGTGCGGATTGCTACCTAATTTATTATCGCTCGTCATAAAAGATAAGCATACTTCGATTATCAATTCTAGGGCCGTTGCCAAAACTTTAATAGAAATGCGACGTTACACGCATGGCCCAATACACTCGCCGGCGTTTACCTGAGTACCTGACAATGGTAGGTACGAATAGAAGGCATCTGGACCGCCATTTTTCTATTAATGCACTCCATGCCATAAGTAGAGTCGATAATCAATTGAACACTCAACACTCGACTTTTTGCAACGTGGTCATTAGTGTTTTTGCGGTTACCCCAACAATAGCATTGTTTTCTCGACTTGGATCGGTCAACATTAAAAAACAAAGACTATACTTACATTTAAACACTCCATAGTTAATGTTATGTGACGCGAGTGTCCGCTATCCCCCTGTATAGTGATGGTTCATATACATCATAAAAAAAAATGTTAAACCTACTCTGCCAAGATCTTAACTGATTCCGTCCAGATTACCGCTCTTGTCAAATACCGAATTCATCCCGCCCCGCTTCCCCGCAACCCGCTCCAATCACAAAGTAATATTATACTGATACCGAACAGACTAATGTGGAAGTATCTTAAACAACGCGATATGTTCGTGTTTGTACACCCGCCAAGCCTCCTCATAGACGTGGCCTTAGAACTATAAGAAATTAATCTAACTTAAGGGGCTCCTAGCTCCCAAACCTTCGATCTGTACTTTTACCATGAGTTTGCATGACCGTACTCGCTAGCGACTGCGTAAACGATTTAGTATGCCGATTCTTAGTTCTATTGCGTAACCGCCAGAGGCGCTGTACTTTTACCCATACACTTTTTTACGCAGTCGCTAGCGAGTGCGGTCATGTAAACTCATGGTAAAGGCACTGTAACTCTCCGTTTTCTTATGTTTTTTTATGGCCTATATCATATTAAGAACATTTTACCGAAATAGTATGACCGTATTTACTTCAATACTGCCTTCGAGATATATGGCATCAAACTTTGGCAATTTTAGGTAAAAAAAAAGGATTTTTGGACGTAACTTTTGTGAAGATGAGTTAAAAATAAAAATCTCTCTTCCGTTTTTAGATAGAATACGGAACAATTACATGTATATTTCATGCATATAAGTACATAAACAGCATACTAATATCGAAAATTGAGCTTTTTTGGACCATGTTTGAATAAATCATAAAAAAATAAGAAGTCAGTTTTTTCAAAATTTGGCTCTTAATAAACGATTGAAGAACCGATAACCGTTTGTGCTATAAAAATATCTATAGTTTTGACAATATCGACTCAAATCCATCCTCATCCTCATCCTCACCATTTAGATGGTTGGCAGTCCAAAACTGTGCGTTTCTCAAGAAATTTCCTGCCTCGCACAACCAAAATATGGAATGAACTGTCGTCTGCGGTATTTCCGGACCGATATGACCTTCAAACCTTCAAAAGAGCGTATTCCCTTCTGAAAGGCCGGCAACGCACTTGCGACTCCTCTGGTGTTGCAGGTGTTTATGGGCGACGGTAATTGCTTACCATCAGGTGATCCGTCTGCTCGTTTGCCCCCTATAACATAAAAAAACAAAAAAAAACTCGTCAATGAATATCACGTGGAGGCCCTTAATCTTATTGTAATTATGGGACATTAGTAGTTCTTTCTGCGCGTACGGGGAATAATAGGTGTAATTCAATTATTCGATAGAAGTTGTCACATGACTTACATACTCGGGTAGCTATTATGGATGAAGAAAACTATTTATTTTTTTATACTACGTCGATGATAAACGACCCGAATGATGGTAAGCGGTCACCGTAGCCTATAGACGCCTGCAACTCTAAGGACGTCGCTACGTATAGGATAGGTACTCCACGTCGCGACGTCCACCGCGCGATCGCGACAACAGTGACACATATAGTCCCTATTCGTCCCGGTACCGCCGCACACCGGGTTTTACCCCCTTAGGGGATGAATTCCGAAATATGCTTTCTTATCCCTAGCCTACGTTATAAATGTAATCGACTGTGTAAAAATCAACTCTCTAGCTTTAGCAGTTTCGGCTGTGCGTTGATGAGTCTGTCAGTCAGTCAGTCAGTGGGACTTCTTTTATATGTATAGATATTATGGTATGCATATCGACGTCTAGTACCCAAAGTACAAGTTTTCCTTAGTTTTGCAATGTGTAGGTTCATTTGTGTACGTTGTTTTAACGTTTATAACAGTACCTACTAAAACTGCGACCTCATTAAAAGTATTTCACGTGCTGCAAATTTAAGGAACGTCAGAGCTTTCATCTTGAATCTTCGCTCATTTGGCGTCGGCGCAAACAACCCTCGAGATTAATTGAAAATAACCACGTGAACATTGTTAATTAAGATAAAAACTGGGTAATTTCACAGCGGGCTCCGTTAACAACTGCGTAATTATTATAACAAGCACAATTAGTTTAATCGGCGAAAACCGAGGACATTCAGCAAAAAGCAAACTAATAGTACAGTCTGGGAATTTGAATGTTTGTCATTTTGGACTCTATTCCTATTACAATAGAGTCCGAAAGTGACAAACATTCAAATACCTCGACCGTGCTATCAGTAACGCAGGTAAGACCAATGGTAGCCGTTATATCGTCGCAATAAGGTTCAAGAGTGGTCTGTTAACTGTGATGCTGTATGTGCATACTTGCCCGGACTTTTAGGAATTAGGATCATCCAGGCGGATTGCAAGTTACAGGATGGAGCGGGATAGGGAGTCGATTGACGTTATTGGAATGGACCCTGTCTCGCTCTGTCTCATAGCTTACAGATTACTATTAAATCTATTAATGTCCTATACTCTGCAGAAGGCTATTCTGAGCGTTCCCGTGCTTCGAAGGCACGCTAAGCCGTGGATCGCGGCTGTCTGCTTGAGAACTTCTAACACTCAAGTTGCCCACTAGCTTGACAAGCCTAATTCCAATAAGGTCTGGTTTCCCCTCGAGTTGGAAGTTGGTTCCATGAAAATTAGTGCCTACACCAAATCTTGGGATTAGGTAGCGGACAAGCGGCCCCTGGGCATCCGTGTTGCAATTTCCGCAGCTCAGATTGAAGAGGACATATCAATTCTTCAAGTATATTTTTTCGAGACCTATATTTCGGGCCAGTTTTGAGTTTTAGGCCTTTGAACGCGACCAAAATGTGGTATTTCACTCTATTACGCGCCTTAAGGGAGGCGTACAGCGACATCTACCAGAAGATGATGTTTGTTATGTGAGAGTGGAGCGAGTAATCGTGAATCAACATACATGATACTTTGTCTTGAAGTATTAAATTTCCGTTTCCCCTGGCCGACCTGTCTGCTGCGCGATTCGTCATAGTTTTTGCGTGCGCCCGCGCCGGCATTCCGCTCAAATTATAGCGATTAGACTGACCATGCTTTAGGACTATTGTGAACCTATAGTGCGGGACGAGAACGGCCATTTCGAAATATTCTTTCTGTTTCACGCGTCGGGTCTTGCGTCCGCATCGTACGATAGAGAGAGTCGTCGCCGTCGGCCGCTTGATGCCTAATATTCTCGCAGAATTAGTGCTTCGGACGGCAACGTTTTCCACCTCTTAAGCCTTTATGAAATGAGACAGTATCGGCCTAGGTTTGTACGTTTAGATTTTTTTACAATTCTTTTTGGTTTATAATATATTACGTTATAAATGTAACCGACTGTGCAAAAACCAATTCTCTAGCATTAGTACTTTGGGCTGTGCGTTGATGAGTGAGTGAGTGAGTCAATCAGTCAGGACAAAGGCATTTATATATATAGATATATGAAAACTATGTACATAAATGCAATTCACGACAAAAACGGCAATTTTCCCTTTTTCCATACAACAGTAGTACGAGGTCACGCAGGCGTGACGTCACACTCGAATCAGTATGGAGCGTTTTCAGTGCTCGTTAGCTATGCTTTACCTTGCTTTTCATTTTCGTCTTTTGTGTTGCTCTAATTGTAGTTGGTCCCATACAAACATTTGATCGCCTCTAAGAACTAGTTCGAATGATTGATTTTTTTGTGATCAGACTTATTCTATAGAATCTATAGATTGTCAGAATTATAACCTACAAAACTTAACAATGAGTTTTTGTCCCTTTCACACAAAAATAATTGTCAAAGTGACAGATAAGGACAAACGAATTTAAGCGGCAATTTAAATAGGTATGATGAACGATTTTGAATGAGGGTGTATGTCTCTATACGACGTTTGACGACCTCTTTAGGTCCCGGGTTCGAATCCTAGCCAGGGCATTTATTTGTGCGATGGACACAAATATTTGTTCCTCTTGTCATCTCATTCTTGGATGTTTTCTATGTATTTAAGTAGGTATATATTTGTCTATGTAATGTAGGTATGTATATCGTCGCTTATTTATTACCCATGGTACAAGCTTTGCTTAGTTTGGGACTAGTTCGATTTGTGTAAGATTGTCCACAAATATTTATTTATTTATACGCACCAACATCATGGTCACCCAGTCTCCCAGTGACGGATCCGTTTTTGTCCCTCTGGCAAATTCATTTAATTGTCCCCCTCCTCCCGCCCCGACCCTCTCCCCGCCGCGTCCTTCACTGCGCCGACGCAATTAGCTTTTTGGTTTTTAGTTTAATGGGAATAGCTCGTAAATAACGCGCGGATTGTTTTTGCTGATGGACGCCATTAAATGGTGTTATGCGTTAAGGAGTTAGATTGGTATGTGTGTATAGATATATAATATCGTCGGGTTACAAGCAAAAGTCACTAAGTAACAAAAAGCTCGTATATCGGCATTGTTTCAGTACTGAGATATGAGCTTTCGAAGAGTACAGTTAAGACCGAAAATATTTATACGCACTCAGTGACAATAATACATCTGTACGCAATGCCAAGGAGTCGAGCTGATCAGAAATACGCTGGCAGCCGACGATTCGAGCTGCTCTCAATTGAATGCGATCCAGAGGGAGGAACTGGTACTGGGGCTGGTTTTGAAGTAAATATGGTATACTATTTCGGTAAACCTCGTTGTTCTTAATACGATAAACCATAAAAACACGAAAAAACGGAGAGTTACAGATCGAAGGTTATTGAGAGCTATTAGGAGCCCCTTTGGCCGGGTTTTATAAACATCCGTTAGACCAAATGTCAGATCAAAATTCAGTAACTCAGTACATTTTTTGACATAGCAAACCGACATAAGGTCTAACGGATCTTTATAAAACCGAGCCTAAATGTACTACGATGATGCAAACGAGCATACTGCCCGCCTGTTGGTAAGCAGACACCGTTACCTATGGACGCTCGCGACTGCAATAGAAAACGGAATTGGAATTAATTCGTTCGCCTAATTTTAAGGCTGTACGAGAAATCTAGGCGCGTTGATGTCTTATACGTGTAAGTTACGTAAGTAGTTACGCATTGATTAATTACCATGAGTTTACATGACCGTACTCGCTAGCGACTACTTAAAAAATTGTATGGGCAAAAGTACAGCGCCTCTTGCGGTTACGCAATAGAACTTAGAAAATTTCGGCAGCCTCTAACCTACGTCCTAGATATAAAATTCCGATCTTAAATTTTAAAATTCAAATTTAGTAAATTCTAAATTCTACAGGTATGCATGCATCTTTAATTTATTGGATTTAATATAAAGGCACTGAGCTAACGTGACTCGAAATGAAATTCTAAGGATTCAGTAATTAAAATACGCACTGCAGCAGCCGGCGGCCGGCGTCGTCTTTTGTTTCCAGGGCGCGGCGGCAATGGTGTATTGCGCCCGAAACGTGATACATCGCAGCCTAATGAACATAACGTCAATATTTCATTGCATGTTTAGAAAAAGTTTATATGTTTTTAAAATATTCAGTCTCATTGACCTCCAGCGATCAAAGCGAGATCTAAAGTCCCGCCCATTATTATTCTCCTCATAAATTCCGTCCATATCGGTATGAAAATGACTGTTCTATTGTTTTAATGGCACTTCCTTCATAAAAGCATACTATCGACGTCAAAGTTCACTGACCATTAATAAACCTTATCTCGTCGTAATAAGGTTCATGGATGGTCAGTCCGTGATAGACGACCGAAAGCAGTAAAGCCTACAATTGATATTGGACGTTAAGTCATGGGATTTTGATTGGAAATTGAATGTAGGTTTGGTTTAGTGGCTTGTTTTGAAAACCTACATGCGAATTGTGTGTGCGCTATGTTGTGCCCGCGACTTCGCAATACTATTGTACTATTCTGTGACTTCGCTTGGGGGAAGGGATGAATGATATTGTCTCTCTATCGCTCTTATACAAATTTGTACCTATGTCTCTCTGTCGCTCTTACACAAATTTGTATACGACCATCTCGTTGCGGTAGGTATTATTTGATGGCTACTCTGGTAGGCTAGCACAACTTGCTGCCAAGTCGTATCTCGCGCGACTCGGCGATTCCTGTCTCGCTCAAACTGTGCGGAATAGAAAGAGGAGCGTAGATTTTTACTCCCCGCTGGTTACTGAATTCGTACACTAAATCACTGACCTAAGAACTAGCAGCTAGGGTTGAATAGCCAGACAGACAATGTGTATTATGTCTGTCGTATTTGCATGTGTCGATCGCTTTGCGCCCGCGCCGCCATATCTGACGTTTTAATTACGATTCGGACGAGGTGGGGCCCCAGTGTGAGCGTGGAGTTGTGTAGTGAAGTGATTGCTTGATTTCTCTTATATGGGTTGTGTGTAACCAAATTGTGATTTTTGGTAGCTTCACTAAATAGGGCCAATTTAGATTTCAGAGATATGACGAATAGTGTGCCACGACTTGCTGATCAGACTAAAAAAATATACTTTTATTATTATTATTCTCTTTATTTATTATCCGTCTTAGGCTAGGTTTTAACAATATCTTTATAAAAAGTAATATATAAAAATACACTTACTAAACACCAATCACTGCATAGTATAAAACAAAGTCGCTTTCTCTGTCCCTATGTCCTTATATCCCTATGTATGCTTAAATCTTTAAAACTACGTAACGGATTTTGATGCGGTTTTTTTTAATAGATAGAGTCAAGGGGAAGGTTTATATGTATAATACATGCATCAGCATTGCACCCGTGCGGTGCCGGGGCGGGTCGTTAGTATATTATAAAATCCTAACCTAGTGTGCCGCCGGCAGCGAGGCGGGGGGCCGGTGGTGTCGGAAGATAGAGAGAGGAACCTCCTGACTATCCGCGCCGTGTCCAGGAGTACCGCCGCGCTGTATCTGACCCATTATTTATATTATTTTTAATGAATGAATGCATTTATTTCATAATAAGATTGCATTATAAATTACAATAGTCAATATCAGTGGTTTTCGTCTTAGATCTAGGGTCGCTAGGCCAGTTACGCGGCCTGCGTCAGTTTGCGGCCTCCTGAAGAACAAAGTTTTTTCAATTAAAGATATTTACATTTTTACATGCCCTAAAGACATAGTGAGTTGTTTGTGTTGTAATTAGTGGCTATTGAATGGGAATATATTTAAAAAAGCAAGAAAATATCCTTTCAGTTAGTTAATCAACTCATCCAAGTGGCCAAAAACTGTAGCATCAAATTAACAGGCCGGCCGTAAACCCACCTATCGATTCTACATAATTATAGTAATTACCTATTATACAAATACAGGACGGGAAACCATTAAATTACTATCTATTCGACAGTTAAACAAAAGTACTTAATGGAAGAGATAAAATTATCAATAGAACAATGAACTTCAGGGAAAGTGGTTTCCGCAGAGATAAGCTCAATGATACGCGTCGGTGGCCGGAAGACCTAATCAGTGTTTATTATTTCGTACAATAATTTGTTTCAGTAAGAATTACATTGTAATAACTCTTAATTAAGACTTATATACATTTATTTGGTACATAAGTAACTACTGATAAAATAAAAAATCGTAACAATACCTAACTTAAATTATTAAAAGTAGAAATAAAACTAATAAAAATCTAAAAAAGGTCCCTGCGGCATGGTACCAAGAATGCTGGCAGCATTTCCTCGCTGTATGGCGATGCCAAGGCGCTGTGCGAGGAAACTGCCAGCTCTCTTGTCCCCTGTGACGTCGACCAGTCTCTTCGCCAGTTGCTGGAAGAGCTCTGTTACCCCGGGGCCCCACGGACCAAGGGTCTCGACGCCGAAGGCAACGAATTAATTCAACTCTTATATAACTTCATTTCGTTGGCTAGGGTAGGTGTGTTTATAATTGGATAAGTACTTAGAAAGGTTCAGGGGCAGGCCAAGATACTACCTTTTCTTACTCTGAAAATTGTAGTTTGTGTTGCCTGTCTTATGATGAGTGGTGGCTGATGTTATCAAACTTTGTCTTGATTCAATCAGTCAATACACTGCATCTTCATCACTACATAGTGTAAAACAAAGTCGCTTTCTCTGTCCCTATGTCCCTATATCCCTATGTATGCTTAAATCTTTAAAACTACGCAACGGATTTTGATGCGGTTTTTTTAATAGATAGAGTGACTCAAGGGGAAGGTTTATATGTATTACAGCGATTTTTACACAGTTCACATGGTTGTTTCAATGTTTATCCCCCCCCCCCCCCCCCCCCGAACCAAAGTCTGGATACGTGCCTGATAACAATGGTCAGCACCAGCAGTCAGCACAGTCCATGTGACACCACTAGAGCAGGGGTCGGCAACCTTTCAGCAGTCCATAGTAGCTATAAAATGGTCGCAAGCCACACGTACGTGTTAATAATTTGTGGCTAGGGTGTATGGGTTTATATGGCTAGGGGGGTCTCCTAGAAACTCACCAAAAATCACCAAGGGAGAGGGCGGGTCTAAAAGTCGGCCAAAAAAAACCTTGCTTGATTACTAGATAAGCCCTATCGGTCAGACAAAAGGCATAGTCGGTTGTCAATAAGAAGGCTGCCCTAGAGCGTCAGGCTCATAGGTTACGGTGACATCTAACCATCAGGGAATTCGTATGCTTGTGTAGTGGAAGTACCACCAATGATTTGAAAAAAAAAGGTATTTTCCCCGCTGCCAGTGCGCCGTACCCCTCACCCCGCAGTCCACGCATGCGCCCTTAATTAGGCATTCCGCCGGCGTCCGGCGTACGCGCATCGGCGCCTTTGTGCCCGTCCCGCTCGCACAACGCCCTATTCATACAAGCCTCCCACTCGAATGTGAACCGCCGACGCCTTTCAATATCAAACACCCATCATTACACTGACAGATCTTCTTATACTGGCCTTGATAAGTTTGAAAGATATTAATAAGAGACACGCGGTTTTAGGATTTATTCCACTGTGATATGGATTAGTTTTAAGTGGATTTAAGAGTGTATTAAAGGTGTTATTGGAGTGATGTAATGAAGGGCCCTAATTGTGTATTCTACTTGGGATGTCGAACTGAAAGATAAAAGTAACGTCTTGAAATGTTCTTGAAGACAAGTTACAAACATTAACATTAATATATTACCATTATTATTTATTGCCAATTTCATGTTCAACTCTAAAAATGTTAAATTTAAAAACCTTTTCACTACCTACTTTAAAAGGTCTAGCTCAGGATGGAACTATAATAAAGCAAAATGCATGTAATAAAACGCTTAAACCTCTCAATTACCACACTTTTATTGCAGCAATTTCATAAAATAAAATTGAACCCCATGGGCAGATACACTTAATTCCATATTATCCATCCACTCTACTCAAATGGCTAAGCGTGAAAGAGAGAGCGTAAATTACTACCACCGATTGCAGTGAGCTATACACGAATTTGTTTTTTTTTTCTTTTCTCAATGCCCTGTTCATGCGTTCACTTCAGACAGGGCTTTTATCGGAACATATGCATGTTTCTGAACGTACCGGCAGACCGGTTTCGTGCCTTTGCCTTTGATTGAGCGCCGCAGCCCGGCGCCGAGTTCGAATTACGAATTTGAAATCAGTCCGCTGCTAGCCGTTGTGGAGTGTGGTTGCGTTCGTTGCCAATAAAATAGAAGAAAATGTTTACGAGTGAAGTTTGACTACAAAGTTTCTAACTATATTATTATGACAATTATTATTGTATTGTGATATTTATTTAACTGTGTTGAACATGTCTCGGATTATTTGGGTGCTGATTTTTGCTGCTGCTGTATCTGGGCAGGAGGAAGGAGGGAAATGTGAGAGGATCAAGCTGCCTCTCTGCCAGGACCTGGGATACAACTGGACAGCCATGCCCAACCTCATGGGACACCGGGATCAGAAGGAAGCCGAGGAGGCGGTAAGAATTTTAACTAAATTCTAACAAAAATCTCATTCGCAAATTCGTTGGATACTGGTCTGTTGTACATCCAACTAAAATATTGTCAATTTATGACATCAAATGACAAACGTAGGTATCTATTAAGAATAGCAATAACTATTGTTTTAATGAAGTGGTACATTCCTTCCAGATTTGGAGATAATTATTGTAAATAACACACCTTCCGTTTTCATAATTATGTTCGTTTATGTCAAATTGAAAATAATAGGTTTTTTAGATGTGATTATTGCCTGTAAATGAAATGGCATGGCCATAGTTACAAAAGTTATGATGTTGTTATGATTCCGACAACAAAAACAATGTTTAATTGACCCTAACATACCTAATACAAACGACAAACGCTCGCCTGGTATAATCGTGCATACAAGTTTTCAAATATGTCAATAATCATTCTTATAATTTTTTCCCATAATATTCACGTTATAAAAAGGATTACTGACCATACGCCACAATTGTAATACAGATTCAAGTTAAAAAGTTAGGGTAATATGACAATCGATATTAAAAGTTTAGGGGAAACCGTATTATGTTACTGTTGCCCTTTTAACGAGGGGGATTTGATTTATAGTTGATTATGAAATAGATTTTATGGTCTGTCATGTATCATGTATCCCCCTTGTGAACACATTGTTAAAGTTAAATGGATGTATTTGACAGACAAAACAGCTATTTTTTACAGGTTATCTATATTTTATGACTACTCCTCATACGTGTTTCCGCTTTGAATGTGCCTTTTATTTGCAGTAGTTTTATTTTAAATATTTTTGACAATTTAGTAAATATGTATTTTTTTCCAGTTCGACACAAAAGTGTAGGTTGTAGTCATGCGGCCAGTTTCAGGAAGCTAACAGTAAAAATTTTACAAGTCTATATTGGCAGCATTCCTTCGCTAGACCAATAATGACTAGCCATTTGACCAATATTGCTAGTTTAGATTTAGATTAGCTCTAACTTCTACCGTGAAACTGGCAACAGAAAACAATGTAAAAGCTTATACGTGATATAAGAGTACTTGTTCCATTACAAACCCAAATATCGTAGACCGTTGTTTACCAAAACTAAACAATGATTAGATATTTTTATTAGCACGAGTAAAGAGATAGCGTACGTAACTGAGGGGAGCATGTTGACATTGGCTTCTGTGCTGTTCTGAACTGTTGTTTTTTGTCGAGTGATATGGGTCACCAGTAGTCACCACTCACCTGTGCTGTGATATGAACATTACAGTTAGGGTGGGTCCACACCGTCTGTAATCGTAAGCGGTGTTCGTTAAAATCTGATTGTATGGTAAGTTTGACAAGTTTCTATGGGATGACTTGCCAGCGCCATATTTCAGCGTTCAGTCAAACGTTTATCGCCGTTTTGAATAGATTTCAATGAATATGTTATCACGCCGCAACTAATCATCAATCTAAATGAATGTCCTATGAATTATGTACCTACTAATGTCAGATAATAAAGGCTTTCTTAAATGGAAACAGTTCTTTAAAATGAAAGCAATTCGATTAAAACTGAATGTTCAGTATTGGAATTAACGACAAGTGTATCTATTTATCTGTGAAAGCCTAGGAATTAGAATACCTAACAACGGAAAGTCGCGAATGGCTATTTAAGATTAAAATCAACCCTTTTTGTTTACCTCTTTGAACGTTACCGTATAAGGCCAATAAAATGACTTTAAAAAAACGTTCACGCGACAATAACCGAGCCACGGCGATGTGTGATAAGCTATCTCACATCAAAGGCGCCGATCGAGGTTTATGTTTACTACTCATATTTGCTAAACGACACGATTGAGTACCTACTCCGTAATGTCAATAAACGTCATTTTGAGGATACTTCATGGAAAAGGAAATTTGAGAGAAATCAGCTAAAATCTTCAGACATGTTTCTTTCTTACTTCTTTAGGTATGTGTGAAGACTTGTCAGTAAACATTCTGTATTTATCTCTAATCAATTGAATGAATTACCATGATAGGCGAAAAATATCTGGCAGAAATAAGGAAAGAAATAGGTAGCTTATTATCAATATTATCATACTCTAGATACACATTGTTATAACTTTACTGCTTAAAGAGGTACATTTAATTGCACATATGGTTGTAGGTACATACTTACATAGCACACTCAGATACCTACTAGTAGAGCAATAGATTTAAAACATGATCAGCACTTACGGCTTTCAGTCTGATTAATGGCTTTAGCAACAAGCAAAATCCATTAACCGGCTCATGTTGCAAATTCATTTGGATTATTTCGAAGCTGCATTAAATCAATAAACACGCGGACGCTTTGATACAACTATCGCGATAGCGGTATCTTTACAGCCCAATAACGCGGAGCAGGCATTTATTTTTATTTATATCCCTTATCGAATCGCTATCTCGCCTTAAGTGCCGATGTGTATCGGTTAATGCCGCTCTATCGTCGGCATCGCTTTTACGGGTATCTCCGATTACTTTACTTATATGATTTCGCTATAGGTACAAGTACAATTCGACACAGTGTCATTCTCATTTGTTTATACGCTTCTAATTACTTAATAAAGTCATTTGCTATCGCTATCTGATTACGGATGACTGTTTGCGTTTCCCACTGCTTTCGAAAACGAGGTAATTTTTGACTGTAAAAACTCGCATTAAAAAAAAAATCTCGAAACTAAACACGACTTAGAACAGTAAAAATGTATCTCGTCTGGTTAATTCAAACTAAACTGAGTTACAAACTGCCGTGAGTTCAACATTGTACTTTTTGAAGAATAAAAGTGGCACAGAATCCTTCAAACGGGCCTTATCGGGAGTAGCATCGGGTCCATTTGTTCTAGTGGGATGGTCCATTCACGAAAGTTTCATCTGATTTTGCTGCATCGTCGCTGCGCGGCCGTTCACCTCTAGATTGGGCAATCGAACCCAATTCATGGACAGATAAATTTACTGTATCACTTAATGGTATTTCTTAATTAAAGTGTCGTGTAGACACCGCTCTTTTACTTGGCATTTAAAAGTACGTTCCCTTTTTATAACTTTTGGGCTTTCACTGTGATTACACTGGTTTTATTCGGTTTTATTACTAAAGCTATAAATTTAACTTTACTACTCAAACTGAATTACCAATTGGAATGGTTTTCGGTAATTCCAATACTGAAGTATTCAAATGCATTCGAAATACTCCAAGAACACAATTGTGTTGCAATACGGTTCAGTTTCCGGATATTGCGCGAGTTATGATCTAATTCCCAAGCAAATACGATGCACGGGCCACAATGGCCGGCTTTTAGCTCCCTGTTAGAGTAGCAAGTGCCAGGACACCCACACCTAACCGCCATTAGCACTTACCAATTGGCAAACAAAACTCCGCTGTTCGAAAAACATATGAAAATAAGCGGAATAACCCAAAGTTAAGTGTCAGAATGTGAGTTATTTATAAAAACCTGTCAAATAAGAGGTCCATCTTTCCATTTCCTAAGGCGAATACTTCCATTGTCAAGTCGGTATTTATGAAAGAATTTCTGTCCCGCCAACACCTTGTATTTTATCTCATTTCTTGCGGTTGCCGCAATTATCCTTGACCTTTATTGAACGTTTCAGTGTAAAGGTATTCTAGACTTATCACGTCGTAAACATGGACATAAAATAATAAAATCCAACGCAACAAGATAAGCAAAGGACTTGATAACCCATTTGCCCCATTGTCGGCGTCTTTGAGCATTGTGTCAAAATTGCCCTGCTTTTTTGGGTCCGGGTACAGCTGAGGTGTTATTGAGAAGTCCGTATTCTTTGAAGCACCCTATCATTAGCGCAGGTATGGGGATAATACGGCCGCTGTAATAGGGCCCGGTGTTTCGGATGAAAGTTTTTAGCGTCATGCTCGAAGTCATCGTGGAGGGTAATCTCTGTCTCCCATTGTTGTGTTGCTGCAGCTTTACGGTAATTTTCATCACGGAAATGTTGATTTGTTCCGAGGGCTCGCGTGTTGCATTGCATTGTTGAGTGATGTTGGTGAACTAAATGAAATTGTCATGGCATTGTCAATTCGCTGCGCGTATATTTTACTGTGCATCCTAGTTTTTTATATATTGATTAGTATACTCCGTATTCCGTGAACTGCTATACGCGCTAACGAGTCAATTTTAAAAGACCTCAACATCACCACGCGACTCTCGACCATATCGACTCGGGCTCTCAGCTTCTTCGGCCACATTATGCGGTCCACCAAGCATGACCTCGAGAGAAGCATAATGTTAGGTCAAATAAATGGCAGAAGAGCTTAAGGCAGGGCATCCGTTAGGTGGTCTGATCCTATTAAGAAGGCACTGGGCGGTGACATGCACCATGCGGTTCACACAGCTTACAACCGCACCATTTGGAAACAAGCCATGTTTAGTTGTGATCCTCAGCAGTGAGGGGCCGAGGAAGAAGAGTATACCGAGGGGTGAGTGGTCAAACCCGATAAGTCATCTAAATGGTTTGTTGAAAATAGAACTCTGCGTAATGGATGTTGAGTTTTTATTTCAAAAATCAATTATCTCGATTTATCGGGTTTGACCACTCACCCCTCGAACGTTCCTTTTAAGCGGACATTTAGAGTGATAATAAATAAATAATAAATAAATAAATATTAGAGGACAATCGTACACAAATCGAATTAGCCCCACAGTAAGCTCAAGAAGGCTTGTGTTATGGGTACTAGACGATGATATATTTAATAAATATAAATACTTAAATACATAGAAAACATCTAAGACTCAGAAACAAATATTCATGCTCATCACACAAATATTTGCCCTGACCGGGATTCGAACCCAGGACCGTCAGCTTCACAGGCAGGTGCACTACCCACTAGGCTAAACCGGTCGTCAAGTGATAAATCCATGAGTTGCTTATATCTGTTGTAATTGAATTCCTCGTCATTTTTCATAGTTTTAGACGGCAAAATATCGATATAAATTTAAAGCTACGTCTTTGAATAACTTAGCACTTGGAATAAAAAACGTTCCGCTTTGTGCGACCGCCTACCTGGGATAATTAGGAAGGGCAATTTGTGAGTTCCGCCGGTCTGCCGCGCCCGCGGCTCGCGCTATCTTTCATTCCGACTTTTAAACTTTAATAATCTGTGCGGGCATTATGCGGTCGGCACTCTGCAGTTATGGGAGCAAGAAGAAGCTTTTTTTAAAAAAAAATACGCTTAAATCGTGCTATTTGTAGGTCATGTTGTTACAGTATGTATGTAAATGTTCGCAGTACATATTCACGCATTATTCATTCATCTTAGGTACAGACTTATATTTCCAATGTATTGAAATTTGAATATGAATTAACATATAGTATGAAAAAAAAAAATATAATACTATATGTTAATATATATATTAACATATAGTATGAAAATAATTTTATATGTAGATAAAGATAATAGGCATGCAGACAAGAAAAAATCAGGCCATTTGAACCAGTTTTTAGAGGTGATAAAATTTTTGTATAGGGCCAACTACCATTAGAGCAACACAAAAGACGAAAATGAGAGCTGAAGTACAGCATAGCTAACGAGCACTGAAAACGCTGCATACTGATTGACACGCAGGCGTGAACTCGTACTACCGTTGTATGGAAAAAAGAGAATTTTGTCGTAAAATATTGCGTTTATATGCCTATGTAGTTGCCATACAATTTATTTTTTATTGGAACGTAAATTCTATTGGTCACTTTCAATTTACTTTTGAACAAAAAACAACGTTTTTTCGAATTTTTATAGTCCCATATATTTTAATTGTTATTATTAATTACTATAATAATTTCATGGTCTATATATCCACACTATGTTGTAGGTAAATTATAACACGAGTCATCATCCCTATTATGGGAACAATTATAATTATAACAAAACCAGACTTTCGCTCGCGACAGTACCAGCTGCCTTTACTACTTGAAACGCCTAGAAACCTTGACAAATAACTTTTTCAATAAGTTGCAAATAATTACGGCACCAATTAAAGTTTGAAACAATACAACTTTTTTACAATGTTTCTCATACGAACACCGCAGTATGCGAAGCGTTCTCTAATAGCAGTGTAATTGCTCCGTTAACTACCACAATTAGATGCCATAAAGTGGGGGAGGGGGGGAAGCGGCGAGATCAAAGCGGAGCGATTACCGCACGATGCGCCTGCGCTTGTGCTGGCGCAGAGCAGGGCTTGCAAACAGTATGCACGTGCAAAAATGCACGCAAATTGCAAGAAACTGACTATTGGGTAGCGTGCTAGCGGGATTTTAGTGGGTATCGCGGATTATCTTCATTGGAAAAAGCGCAGTGCTTCCCTAGCTGTCATGACATGGGGAATGTTAACGTCCTAGCGTTATCCCGGTACAGTTACATCCTGAAGGATGCCCGCGGGGTCCGCTATCTAATCCCAAGATTTGGCGTAGGCACTAGTTTTTACGGAAGCGACTGTCATCTGGCCTTCCAACCCGAGGGGAAACCAGACCTTATTAGAATTGGGCTTGTCAAGTGAGTGGGCAACTTGACTGTTAGACGTTCATGTACATGTCAAATGTATTAAACAATCTTATACCCTAATTAGGCCGTAGGACATTCGATGGTTTAAGTAAAAGTAGCTATATACAATTCAATATGTAAACGTATATTGCTAGACCGTTAATTTTAAATAAAAAGGGTAGTCCGGTAGCATTTGTATAAAATCTTTTTACCTGACTATTTTACATAGTGACGATGACGGCGCTATATGTCCCAAAACAACGAAAACAACCTTTATCTTTCAAAATCTGTGTACTGTGGTCACGTTTTGTTTTATTGCCGGCTGCAAGCGCGTGCGTCGACCCGATGCATCGATGCTATCGCGATAAACTCACCAACTTATCTACCACACCATGACATCTTATAATCTATCACATAAAGACCTGTTTAGCTTGACCCACGCGTAAATATAAAGTGATTCGCGAAAGAACATCATATGACTATAGTAAGTTGCGGCCGATTTAGACTCAAAGGACCCGTAATAAGATTTGAATTGAATTGTAATGAATAGTACTTTATACGTTTTGGTTTTGAAAGTAAATTTGCATTTTTAATTGTGAATCGGATAATCGAGCGAATACATTAATCGTGTTTTGTTTTAATCGAGTTGAGTCCGAATTTGCCGATTCGTCCTTGTTTTTATTATGATATCATTGAATTTAATACCGGTAAAATGATTAATTCAACTTTTGATGAATCTGATAATGATTTTTTAAATTGAAAAATACATAGTAGTAGTTGGTTGTAAACCGTGTTGTGTTTCTGGTAATGGAAGTGGATACAGATGAAGTCTAACTGACCGGGCTTTTGTTATATACTGAGGAGCAATTAAAACGGATCAGTTTGTAAGGAAATTCGAACAAAGTGTACCCATTTTTATACTGACTACTTCGGTAAACCGCAATGTAATTAAATTTGCATGCAATTCTTGCACGTGTGTAAATTTGGCAGGAGTTATATGTGTAGCAAATAATTTCAAACATTGCAATATATTAATCTGGCCTAAACTAGACGGAATCAAAGGTAAGTGCCATTAGTTCTGATCAGAGATTTCTACAGCAAAATCTACATCCTAAATTTTTCCGTTCTGCTGTCAATAAAGTGAATTCTCAAATTTCATAAACGGTCGACACACGTACGTGACTCCTTTGTGAGCGTCTATAGGCTGCGGTGGCCGCTTACCATCAGATGGACCGTACGCTTGTTTGTCACCGGCGTTGTATAAAAAAAATCCAACATCTCTGACCTTATTTCTATTTCACTCATCATTCTACTCCATTATAAACGAAATGGCATGGTCATCCCATCCTTAAAACGTAAGCCCTAATATTTCGAAATAGACCCATCTCAATTCAATACCAAGCTACTTGGCACTTTCCACCTCTAGCTTTACAGTTCAAATTTGAATGTGGAAGTTCAACGAGTTGTGTTTTCGTGGATAGGTGGTATCTGACGCAGTGGGAGGTGAGAGGAATGCAGCCCAATTAGACGGGTTCGATTCCCAATCCGACACGCACGGCGGTAAATCATTTTATAGCTTAAATGTGGAATTACGGAAACTTGAATTTTGTCCGTTATGCAAGAGAATATGAGTTTTAAGAGGCCTTATAAGTTTTAAAATGTTTGGATTTCAAATTACGACAAAAGTATTGATCTCAGCTACAAAACGATAACATACTATCACCGAATAACTGCATATCACCGAGGAGCAGTGTTGCCAGGGCCCTTAGGGCAAAAATTACGTTTCTTTTCATGAAAAGTTACATTTTTGATGTAAAAATTAATTTTTTTATATTTTTCATAATTAATTTCGTAACGTTCGATTTTAAGAAATGAGTAGCCACATACAACTATAATTCGGCAAGTTCGGCGACAGAATTACGCCAGTCTGATGGGCGGTCTCGAATGTCATACATAGTTGCAACAGACGGATAGACTAATACGTACCACGTAGGTTCTTTTGTCACCTTTTCTGTATGAAAAACTATAAATTGTCTCGCTTGGTCCCGGTTACATACAATTGACTTTTCTTTTGAAATAAGAGTTTCAGTATTCTCAAAAGTTACAAAAATTTCCTTTACAACAGAAGTTACTTACATTTTACGCGAGCCGGTCAAAAGTTACGAAAAATGTAAGAAATGTAACCATCTGGCAACACTGCCGAGGAGCCAAGGTTTGCCCTACCTACTTTACTAGAGAATTATACCTGTAGGTACTGAAGTTCATAATTAGGTGAAGTAAACTGACAGATAATATGTTGCCAAGAGTAGAAAAAAAAATTGTGACGGTATATATCGATAGAAACATGTCGATAAGTATAACGTTGTACTATTAAACTCATTCCAAATCTATGAGTTTTCAACTTACAGGTCACCAAAAGCTCACTAAGCGGGACAAAAGAAGTAGGTATTTAGATATGTAGTCAAGTCCTTTTAATATGAATAAATCATAAGATATACAAAACAAATTCAGAGCATTTTCATTTGAGAGAAATACTAATAATGTTCTCGGCAAGCACCTAGGGCACCCGATAAATTGGGCCGATCGGAAAGATCGGTGAGTCTAGTGAGGCCTTACATAATATCGATATGAACAGCACTGGCCATACTGTGGCAACATTTGTGCATTTTGACTTGTCAAATAACTTCGCCTAATGGTCGACTTCAGTTCACATCTGGATAGAAAAAATCGTAAGATAACGAAAACGAAAACATAAAGACATCAGAGCGTCCTCTCCCGGCGAGAAAAATAAACAAAAGCATTATTTTGTTATGTTTTTTTTTTATTAAAAATGGGATCGCTCTTGGCCAGCATCTAGCCAGGGGCAAAGATGAGGCCGACGATGAAGCGAGCTCACCCAGAAGGTGCCTATTCACTCGTGCCTTAAAAAGGTCTAGGTTATATGAGCTCGGAAACACAAACGCCGGCAGAGAATTCCAAACCTTAGAAGTGCGCATTATAAAAGATGATGCAAAGTGCTTGGTTCGAATAAGAGGAATTTCCCCCGGAGATCCCTCACTGGGAGATGACACCTTAAGAGCATAGTGGAATCGCTTCAAATCAAAATTACAATACCTAGAGTGTTTGGTACCTATTCTGTGTCACATATAAGTATCCCAGCCGCTAGCATTGCGGAACGTTTAGGAAGATCGAATTACGTTACCGTCCATTCAGGCACGTCATATCCAGAGGGGGGATAGTTGGGATTTATCCCCCCCGAAAACGTTTTTAGCCGTCTGTTTATTTATTCGCTTGCGTGTTCTTTCAATAACATTCATTATTTTCACATGGTTGTTTCAATGTTTGTCCCCCCGAACCAAAAGTCTGGATACGTGCCTGCGTCCTTTTAACGTGGTTTTACAGATTTTCGCGGCCGTCGTCATTGGCTCCTTATACGACGCTTAGTGGAACTAGTTCTAGCTAACAGACCAAGTGCTAAAGAACAGACATTAAAGACGCTCCGGTTGTATCTGGCTAACGGTGAAGTTGCAACGATTCGATGGTGATTTATGATGGTTTCTGATATAGCTGGGTATCATGAGGTTTGCCACAAACCTTGGAGTTTGACTTGATGATTTTGAGTAACCGGTTTCTTGTGGTCACCAAGTCCTAAACTGCGAATGAAACACCTATCGAATATTGGTCCAAGCCGTAGGAGAGTCATCATCATGATTATATAACCCGAAAAACGTCCACTGCAGGACAAAGACCTTCCTCAAGGTGTAATAATAACTGGTCCTAGATCAGTCAAGTCGTAGCTAACTTGCTTGCTTTGAGCGACTTTTGACAGGAAGACGTCACCTTTGCCGACGACGTCGTCTTTGTAGATCACTTTAACATCGCCAACACTCACAAAAATTACTATTATAGTCGACATCTCTCAGACTATCATTAGAACAAGTCGAATATGCTAAAGAGCAGGGGCGCTACCGCGAACAGCAAACGAAGTTTTCGCTCTCTGTCGCACTTACACGTTCGGACGTAAGTGCGACAGAGAGGGAAAACTTCGTTTGCTGTTCGCGGCAATCGCGGCAGCGCCCCAGAGCTTATACTCCGATGTGCCGTCCCTTGCACTCTCGTGACTATATGAGTGAGAGGGACGGCACGATGCGAAGTTCGGATTTCGAAGTTCGGAGTAGTCCCTCTGACATTAGATATCCTGGGTTACACTTAATATATGCAGTTCTATACATATGTGGCTAACAACCAAGTCCCAGGGTTGTCAGAAGTATTCTCATAAAAAGCTGAGTCCGTGACAAAACGGCGTTGCCATTATGCTGGTAATTTCCAGCCCTATCTTTTGTAGATCTGCCGAACCGTTCGCGACCGGCGGAGCGGACCTAATTGATAATAATCGGACGACTCTCGTGACCGATCTCTGATAGAAGCATACAACCAACATACGCGGAACATCTCGTGAAGCCTTAACATGCTTGCTGTAGAGGTGGTTTTCGCTTGTTTAACTATTTCATCTTGGTGGGATGATGGGATTCGAACTTTCAAGCCCATAAACGTGCCGGCGAGAAGGACCTTAGTATGTTTAATATAAAGGTGTTTTTCACTCGTGTTTAGTGAAGCCATGTTGGTGCAATGATACGATTCGACGCAGCGGCGCGGCAAAGGGAAGTGGGACTGATTGTGGCGCATTTAATTTATAATAATAATCGAGAAGCATTAATACCTGAGCGCGGAAATGGTTTGAAAGGTTTCGTAAGACTATCTTGCTTTAATTAGATATGCATGTAATAATTTGTATATATTACATACACCTTAAGTGAGATAAGATGAGTTATCATAATTTTGTTCGATTTGTAAAGCAGTTTGGTTTTGTTACTTTTGTTTATCCTAAGGAACAATTAAAGAACAGATAAAGTTCCATTCATTTTGAAATAGGGTTTTCTGCTGTATATTTTCTGTTGTTGCTGGTATGAAGGGTAATGTTGTCGACAACTGACACAATCGTATGTCAACGCATTGTTTGAAAACTGTTATACTTCAGTAATATTACCGACGGCAATATTATTTGCCACTTATATGTTATATTATTAGCAATAGAACATCAGCAACTGTGTAGTCAATCATAGCAAGAAGAGCAAATAGAGCAAAAACATGAGTAGAGCAAAAACCTAATGATTCTTGAGCAAGGATTTCTGCCTGTGATGTTTTTCTATATATCGTATCCAGTAGGCACACATCAGCTATAAAGTACAGACAGCCGATTGACAATTAAATCTTCACTGCCCAATTTACCGGTCGGCTCTTGATTAGTGATCTATAAACGCGATCGTAAACTCACGCGCAGGCGAACTGTTAAAAGTCGTATCTATTAATCTGCGTCCTAAATTCAATCTTTAATTAATGGGCTGAAGGTTCAAAATCAAAAGGGGATATTAGAATATGGGTTCTTTTGTTTTGAATGTGTGGGTGTTCGTCGGCAATCGGCCAGTGCTGGCGTAAATCAGTTGAGGGAAATGATGCAGCCGGTATTGCGCAAGAGTCGAATGAGCAAGAAGTATGGGATATGTAGAAGTTTAGCTATTAAGATTAAGATTGTCATATTTTCAATATTTTGACTTTAGTATTCGAACATGTTGTATGTAATTGGGATAACTGTCAATATACACTGCATGGTGATTATTATCACCCGATACACTCATATTACCATACGTATAGCAAAATTCAAACATCAATACTTACCACGATGATATTGACACCTCAACACAGTAGTTAGTGCGTCTGTAGTGTATCCGTTTAAAAACCCCTTACAATTGAAGTAAACTCATGCGCATTCTAAAAAGGCAATGGCGACGGGAGTAATTGACAACTGAACGAGCCGGCTGTCCCGAGTCAGGTATAAACAGTTTTTAATGGTTATTTATGTGCGCCGACACTGAATTAATAGCAATCACTATTTTAAAGGGCACAAGTGAGTATAGTCTTCGTACACTTGTGACTTTTTGAGCGCAAATTTGCGTTTAAATGCGTACGCGCGTCCGCGCTTCAGTCGGCGCGTTTGTCATGCGCACGCGGAATGTACGTAAAATGAGCACTAGTTATCATTTAGTATTTTATTACTATTGAGAGCCGGGTAAGCAAGGCAATTTGGAGGTTGTGGGTTAGGATCGGACCAAGGTACATTAAGTGGCCTTATAAGTTTTTTAATGTTTTTATTTCAAATAATGACAAAAGTAATACCAATAAAGTTATTAAAGGACAAGTTATAGATAGTAACATAGCAATTTTTTGATTTTATTGTGTGTATTAGAATTTAAGCGGAAAAAGTTTTTAGCTTGAAAATGATCGATTTGGAGTGTTGTTTGATTTCTTAAAGTATGTCCAAAAAATACATTTAAAATTTATGACGTTAGGTCGCAATAGTTCTGTTATACATAGCAACACTGAGAAAATGTCAAGATACGTGTCAATTCAATCAGAAAATCGTCAATAGATGAGCATTTTCTAACTGATAACACAGAATAAATAATCTGATAAGGGCTCTTTTAGTTAAGTTATTTTTAAACCCAATGGGTACGGGCCGGGGTTCAAACCTGTGACCCCCAGCTTTTATATTATTTATTAACTTCAACATTAGCATGAATGAAATTTGAAAGACGCGTAAACCTTGCTTGCTTGTTGAGTTTGATATCATCGTAGGATAAAAAAGACAGTAGATAATTATATTGAAATACACATTCTGCCACGCGCATTACAAACAACTCGATTTAGTAAACTTTAAATGCAAGTTAACTGTGTCCTGTTTAATTAGCATTTAATTCGGCGCGTACGCACTTAAAATTCCTTACTTAGCTTATCGGGCCCGATAAGCAGGCGCCGGCCGGTCCGCTCCGTTTCCCTTAACAGGAGACAGGAGACCGGATGAGTGAAGACTTCCTTAGTCCTCACAAAATTGAAGTCAAAATTAATTTTGTATTAAGCAGTAATGCTGCTAACGCAAACTACAAATAAAAACAAAAATATTATATTATGTAATAAATTTATAAAATTTAGACTCGGAGCAGGATTCGAACCTACGATATTCTGGCATTCACGGCCAACCAATCACTCTAGCCACAATTCAATTCATTCAATTTTACCCTTAAATTTAAATTACCACACGCGTGGTCGTGTCGGAGGTTTTCCTCTAGATTTTCCCCAGGCTACTCTCCAACCGCGCACTCCTATCGCTTTATTGGGCCCGGCCTATAAAGCCACAGTCAGGTTCAAAAAAGAAAATTATTTTTTTATAAGTCAAGATTCGTTAAAACACATCACAACATATTGGGATTCTGTTTCAGGCGGCTTTCGTTAAGGTTACATGTAATTGTAATGGAAAAAGAAACAAATTGTTTTGAGAATGGTTTTATTACTTAACCTTTTCGCCGCCATGGACTCGATATAACGTCAGTACAGTACATTTAGTATCCCACACGCCTTGACTTCATATCAATTCGATGTAAAGGCACCCTACGTGCTATCAAGTAAGGTTCATTTTCAGTTTTTTACTACAAAGACTGGCGCGTGAGACAGAACTTACCGAATCTACTGTGGCGGTGAAGGGGTTAAACCCTTAATTCGACAATGTCCAGCCTGCTGGACGGTATCTTTGACCGTATTTCTGTTTTTTTTTAGCAGAATCCATTGGACCATTCAGCGTCGCCGAGGTTTGAACTATGAATGTTTGCAGATCTTGTCTAATTAAGGGTTAAAGATTGATACCCATCACCAACCTCACGGTCACAAAGTGGACCAAAATATTCAGTTTAAATATTTACAGACATGACCAAACTATAGTTTAATGTAAGTAGAAGAGTTTTTAATGTTTAAATATCTATGCGTTACGTTAGTACACAAGAACATTTTCCGTCAGTTATAAGTTCCTAATAATCGCTAATATTACATTCACCATTTGCTCCAGCGGTCACTAGAATGTTTAAACAAAAATAAATCCCACTGAAATTATAACTCGAATTGTTTTGTCAACATGTCTGCTCAATTTCACGTATGAGACAGTTTATAAAACAAACTTTTTTAAACTTTGCTATTCACAACTTGTTCGTCTGATCTGAGTTTTCATCTCACCTTTCACCCAATATATCTTTGGCCCCGGCGTTCGTAATAATAACGTAAAAGCGCAGGTATTATTTTACACTGGTTCTAGGTGAGCAGAGTTTATAACAGCTGTTTATGTGGACGAAATTGGATGACAGTTTAATGGATCTGTAACGATATGTTAGTCTGATTTAGGTAGGTTCAAAAATATTGTAACCTTGTATCGTCAAAGTCGATACTGTATCATAATTTGGATGACCTACGTCCAAGGTTGAAGTACACATTGTAAGAATTACACGACATTTTCACAAAGTTTTCATACTTCGCTACAGGAGAAGCATATCCAAACTAATAGAGAATATACATTTTTTTTTCATGATGCCATTTGAACCAGTTATTAGAGAGGAACAAATGTGAAAAACACAAAGACAAAAATGGATTTCAAAGTACGGCATAAAATGTCCCATACTAATTGAGCATGTGACGTCATATACTATGTGTCCGTACACTATTGTATGGATAAACATGTAATTTGCTGTTTTTGTAAATATTGCGTTTAGGTGGCTGTTCCGAAAACTCGCACGAAGCGTTTTGCTTCCACCTTTATTGTGAGAACCGCCAAGCTGTGGAACTCCTTGCCGGAATCCTTGTTCCCCGTGAACTACAACCTTTTGGTCTTCAAAGCGAGAGTGAATCGGTTTTTACTAGGTAAGCTCGTTCCATCCTAGACCGCAAAATTGCTTACCATCAGGTGATTTGTGGTCAAGCGCAAACCTATTTACAATAAAAAAATTGTTGTCGTACTATTTTTTGTTTCTTAAAACATGACGATGATATTGACGATGAGACTGATGGTGGTTTTTAAAATTTTAAATTAACTTTTAGTAAATTAAAACAATACACGATTTTTCGAAACTTCCAAGTCTCATCTTTTTAAATTTTTAAGCATATTTATTAATTTGCTGTTTTTGACATAATTTGATGGTTTCTCTTTATTTAGTGACATCTTATTATTATTCATTCCGCATAGATATTCTCTATTGTAATGATAGTCTGACCACAAGGTGGACTGATGACCTAGTAAAGGTCGCGGGGGTCCGCTGGATGCGGGTGGCGCAGGACCGGTCATTATGGCACTCTTTGGGAGAGGCCTATCCAGCAGTGGACGTCTGTCGGCTGATATGATGATGATGATGTGTGAATGATAGTCTTACCATGGGACTCAATTGGCGTGTGCGACCAAAAATGATCTTTTCAATGCTGTATTTCCATTGTCCTTGTATATAATAATATGTAACGTAAACAAGCATCGTGATAAAAATCCATTTCAACCTGCTTATAGCTGTCTGTCTCATAACCGTGTCTAATATTTGAACGCAAATTTGCCTATGCTAAGCCAACACTCGAAATTGCTTGATCATGACTATTTGCCGACCTTTGCCTGTTTGAATAGTGTGCGCCTATTGACAGATACTTCGCAAGAGTAAGTAAATATGATCGTAATTCTCAGGCTTATTTACCATATTTGAAGAACGATTATTAGAATTTGGTAGATAAGATTATAGTGCCCGCAAACCAGTGTTGCCAGATGGTTTCTTACATTTTTCGTAACTTTTGACCGGCTCGCGTAACATGTAGGTAAGTAACTTCTGTTGTAAATGAATTTTTTTTAACTTTTGAGAATAATGAAACTCTATTTAAAAAGAAAGGCCAATTGTATCTAACCGGGACCAGGCGAAACGATTTATAGGCTTTCATACAGAAAAGGTGACAAAAGAACCTACGTGGTACGTATCAGTCTGTCCGTCTGTTGCAACTATGTATGACATTCGAGATATCGCCCATCAGACCGGCGTAATTCTGTCGCCGAACTCGCCGAATTATAATTGTATGTGGCTACTCATTTCTTAAAATCGAACGTTACGAAATTAATTATGAAAAATATAAAAAATGTAACTTTTACATCAAAAATGTAACTTTTCAAGAAAAGAAACGTAATTTTCGCCCTAAAGGCCCTGGCAACACTGCCGCAAACCAGACTGACAACTAAGGTCATAAGAAATGTGAGACACACTTCGTAATACCGTGCAAGTATGCAAGAGATAGCGATATCAATTCGGTCGTCAGTTTGTTGCGGACACTTATAAGACGAGTATAGGTATACATACATAAACTCACGCCTGTATTCCCAAGGGGGTAAGCAGAGCACATGAAATTTAATTACAGTGCCACATTTAGTAATTGTATAGGTTTAAAGATGTGATATTGCAGTGATAGGTTGCTAGCCCATCGCCCACAACACACTACAACCCGGTTTCGACACCCACGGGAAGAAAGGGGGGTGTGCTATTAGAACCCGGCACCACACCGGGGAGAGTAAAGGTACTTCAAAGATAATCTTCTGCACTGTAGGTATTGTAGAATAGGTATAACAACTTCTCGAGCGAATTGCAGCGGCAGTTAAACCTGTACGGCTTTAGTCGCTGCTCCATTGTAATTTTTAAACTGTATTCTTTTTATTAGTAAATAAAATAAAAAAAGTCCTTCCATTTAAGTGGCCTTATAAGTTTTTAAATGTTTTGATTTCAAATAATGACAAAAGTATTGATAATGATAATACCAATAAAGTGATCAAAGGTCACGATGATTTTATTAAAGTTATAGATAGTCACATAGCCATTTTTTGATTTTATTGTGTGTATTAGAATTTAAGCGGAAAAAGTTTTTAGCTTGAAAATGGTCGATTTGGTGTTTGTTTGATTTCTTAATATAAATCTAAAAAATACATTTAAAATTTATAACATTAGGTCGCAATAGTCCTGTTATAGATAGCAACACAGAAAATGTTAAGATACGTGTCAATTCAATCAAAAATCGTCTAAATATATGAGCGTTTTTTAACTATAAGAACTCAAAACTTGACTTCTCGGCCTTCCCTTTTCTCCTCTTCGATATACAACCGTCTGAATTTAGATAGATTAGACTAATTCAGTATTGTGTACTGTCCTGTTCTAGATAGTAATACTGAGAAAATGTCAAGATACGTGTCAATTAGGGAATGAAATCCCGACTCGAGATTGCAAATTCGAGATCCCGCGGGATTAGAAATATCAATCCCGCGGGATTAGAAATATCAATCCCGCGGGATCCCGGAAATTTCGGGAAGCAATTAGGAAGTAGTTACCTAAGACGAGTGATTTTGAAAATGACTCCTTAAAAAACAAAGGGTATTAATAGTATCATCTGCTAAACGGCATCTAATGTCCTTTGCAATGTAACCCGCTGCTGAGAATGCCCTCTCCGACTCAACACTGGTTGGCAATAGCGTTGCGAAGCAATTATATGCAATCGCTGACTACTGCCGACCAATCCCGTCAATCTCGAACGGGATCTCGTCATATGATGCGTCGGGATTAATCCCGAAAAATTACCCGAGATCTCGCGAGATCGGGATCTCGCGGGATCGGGATTGCATTCCCTAGTGTCGATTCAATCAGAAAATCGTCAATAGATTTCTCCTCTTCGATATACAACCGTCTGAATTAGACTAATTCAGTGTTGTGTACTTCCCTACTTATAATATCGGTGCATCTTATAGCAAGAACTCATACTTACTTTCCAAAGTGAAAATAACAAAAATCAGCAGGTAGTAGCCCTTCCAAGTGGGCTAGCACAACGTGCTGCCAAGTCGTATCTCGCGCGACTCAGCGATTCCTGTCTCACTCGAACTGTGCGAATTAGAAAGAGGAGGGTTGATTTTTCTCTACTCGCGTCGCGTCGCAGCGGCAGTTGTGCTAGCCCCGCAATAGTAGAATATGAAGATAAGATGTTAAATTCTAATACAGGTTGTAACAAAAATAGTAATGATCCTTTTAAGGGCATATTCGGATCGTGTTCTGATTAGGAAGTAGAAGAACAATTTTTTTGACGCGATATTTTTTCTTTCTATAGGGCAGGTCGTCCAAGTCAGTCAACTGTCCATACAAAGCCTAAAAATTTATTGCGTCAAAAATTTTTTCTTTTATTTTTTCCTATTCGGAACACGTTACCGAATATGCCTCTAAACGGATCCTCACTATTTTTGTTACATATGTAATTAATTCTCTATTTAGAACCGGGTAAGTGACCGGCCGTCCTGAGAATGTTAAGATTTACCGCGCAACTATTCGCTAGCAAAATAAACGTGGCGTAGCAAAATAAAGCGTCCACGCAATGGTTCTGTTTTCATTAGCGGCAGCTTTGAACAGCTATTGCTATTCACCATCTGTTTCACACCAACTCATCGCTCATCCGAAGTCTTGACGCCGGGATTCATAATAAGAACGCGTAATTGGAGGTCTGTATTACACTGGCTATTTTTTTTGAACCTGACTGTGGCTTTATAGGCCGGGCCCAATAAAGCGATAGGAGTGCGCCGTTGGAGAGTGGCCTGGGGAAAATCCAGGGGAAAACCTCCGACACGACCACGCGTGTGGTTTGGAACGCTGGAATACTCTAAGAGTTTGCGTTCCAGTGAGATTGGTTGAGCGGTTTCAACCGAATCTGAGGTGTGAGTGGAATCGAGCTACTGGGAGTTTTGTCGCTGGTTCACTAAACCTAGCCTAGCTGAGAAGAGTCCAGCAAGAAACTCAGCTAGGCCCGACCTGGGTCGGACTGGCTCTATCCGGTGTGCGGCGGTACCGGGACAAATAGGGACTATATGTGTAAGTGTTGTCGCGATCGCGCGGTGGACGTCCCCGCTAGCTTCAGCCGAGTTGTCGATAAAGGTGCTGACCATGCTGGTGCTATTCGTAACTTATTTGTCTTCACCTCACCGCTCATGCTTAGTATATCTTGACGTCGAGATGGTAATCAGAGGGCTGACTTACACTGGTTTTCTTGAGTTGAGGTGAAGCGTTTTGAAAAGGTTGTGAATACTAGCCCAGGGCTGTCTAAGTGTCTAATGGCTTCGATGCTATCGGCTACCATTATTGTCGCTGCGCTGCTCATGTTTTCTTATATAGCAATCAAATGACTGGCGTTACGCAAAATCACTATCAGATAATGAAATTTGTGTGATAAAAATCTACAGATGTTATCAGCATTACGCACGATCGTAGATACCTTTTAATCGAAGATATCGTAAGATATTTACGGTATTGTACCTATATTTTACTACAGTACGATCGAAAAAATTTAATCATGAATGACCCACCATAAGGTCATTTTGCTAAGTCATATAAATACTGGTAGGTTGAAATTCGCCTGAACATACATTTCTATGGTAACGAAATTGTTATCATTTTATTAGACACTGACATTTACTAACTACTGTCTTAAATAGTTTGGATAACCATGTCTGAGTCTTGGCCTCCGCTATATTCGTTGATCACAAAAGAGAAATGCTATTACTATCTCTGTTCCTCACAGTAATGCCATAGCCTTCTTCACTGACCACTATAGTCCGAGCTCTTTGCTCTGCCAAATATCAAATGTGGATGGTGGAAATCTCATTGACTGCCCACTTGACATCTGACAAGCAATTGATTTAATAAATTGAAATATATTTTTTTGTGATGAAAAGAGTTAAGTTTTTTATTATAAATGACAGCTTATTCTAGATTCAAAACATAACTGTTTCATTTAAAATATATCTATTGCAGTGATAACAAAGGTTAAAATTGCATAGGTCTCCGACCTGTATTGACGCAATATGTTAATATTTATAACGTCCTAAGTGCTACATAGTGCGAGACATGAAAACCCTATTGTTTTGACGGTTCCAAGCCATTTGTAGGCCAAGTGGGTCATGAATCAGTTGGTTCGACTGTACCTACCAAGTGTTTTTCTTCTCATTCCAGCCCGCTATCAAGTTCGTATTCATCGGTCATCAATGGCGTATCACACAATAGCTTTCTATAAAATAAGGAACGTTTAAAAGTCTGCATTCTGCAAATCACACGAAATTAAACCTGAGAAAAAAATCTTATTAATCCATACGAGGCCAATAACTCACATATATGACGACCGCTTTAGCCTAGTTGGTAGTGACCCTGCCTTCGAAGCTGGAGGTCCCGGGTTCGAGTCCCGGTCAGGGCATGTATTTGTGTAATGAACACATTTGTTCTTGAGTCTTGGGTGTTTTCTATGTATTTAAGTATCTATTTATGTATATAAGTATGTATACCATCACTTGGTACCCATAGTACAAGCTTTGCTTAGTTTGGGACTAGGTTGATTTGTGTAAGATTGTCCAAAAATAAATAATTAAATAAATTAATTAAACAATGCAACGAGCTACGGCGTAGCACACCTAGCATTGCTTACCCTCGAACCTTGCTTACCCTCAATTCGCGCTCTGTTTCATTTCTAAAAGATTTATTTTAACCCGTGCACCAAACACGTAAAATTTACACTGAGAGTAGCGACCCTAGCTCAATTTATACATCAAAGGGCACCCGCTCCAATGAAGACTTCCTGAGTATACAATATGCGCTTTTTGTATACAATACAGCAAAGTATATATACACTTTACAGTGAGGCGGTTAGATTTGTTTACCACAGCTAAAAGAGCACAAGGTCGATAGACTAAGATTCAACATATTAAGATTTTTGGACTAGGAAAATATTGCTTTTGGCGAAGGTTACCGAATTTGGAATAGGTTTAATTCTGACTCATCCAGATTCTTATTTAGTCAGGTTCCGAAAGTGTCCAACTCTTATGAGGTCGTGATAGTAATAAGTTGAATACTGGTTATGTCAAATTCGCTAACGATGTGTTTTTTATACGCGTTTATTGTAGATTGTTAGTCAAGTGAGAGGGCTCGTTCCTTAATTGCTCAGCGAATTGGCATAGCCTTCCAACGGGGGAACGCAGCCATCCTTATGGGTACCCTCCCCCAGGGTTCCGATCTGGGGCATCTAATTTAGCTATTCAGATTCAGATACTTTATTAGTAAAAAATGATTTTTACAGGTCAATAAGATTACACAATTACAATTTACAAAGAATCGGCAAGAAATAAATAATAATAAATTATTAAACAGAGAAATTAAAAATAAAAGAAACAATTAAAAATAGTGTGTTCAGTACAATAATTATAAGATTATATTAACATTATTGGCAGCGAAAAAACACTTTGTCAACTAGATCCCCGTAGACAATCGTCAACGCTGTACGAGAAACACTTTTATAAATATAACATATTTTTTATTATAAAATAAATTATGTAATACTTGACATTAAAATTTTAACTAGCGGAATCTAGCCAATCTTGTTCATAGAGTTCCATACCTCAAAAGGAAATTACTGAATCCCTAAAAGGCCATTCACCCATCCATCTGTCCGCTCGTCTGTTACTTCCTAAATAGGAAAAGATGACTTAGGAATGTACCTTTTTTATAATCCTGTTTTTTTAAACTAGGAAGTTGGAAAAAAAGCAACGGTCTCTCAAAAAATAAAGGTACTTATATTGAACGGCTCTGACCTTCAGAAACATCTTTATAAATTTTATATTTATAACACCTCTGCATTTTTAAGATAAACTGATAAACACATTTTACATCATGAACATCTTTTTATACATCCAAAGCTTAATTATTATTATTATTAACTCGCAGTCACTTTCCTTTGATCCGCTATATCGTTGCTTTTGAAGTGCCGTGTCGTTTAACACGTGAATACACTTCCATAATTCACACAGCATGTTTAACCTTATAACTACGATATTAGAGTCTATTTTTGTTTAATAAAAGGATGGAATAACTATATTCACTGTAAGTGCACTATAAATAAATAGGACAGGGGAATGCGAAACACTTAAAACAAGGGTAAATAGATATAACGTTCTTTTGGTGTCAGCTACAAAGTTGTTAATTGAATGCTTTGAAAATTAAATTGTATCTAATGTTGGCCGGTGCCTTTATCATGACTAGTGTTCGGAGTATCGGTGGCAAATTTCACACAGCGGGTAATGGAGTCGTCTTTATGATTAACTTTTTAAGATTTGAATAAATACATTATTCATTTACACTTAATAAGAGAACAACGGTTGGAACTCACTTGGAAAGTCACTATTTGCGACATGTTTCGGACTACAATGTCCCACGTTAGTGTAAATTTATGTATTATTCATTTACCTGAAGTACTTAGTATGATTTAAATTAGGTACCGTACTCGCTAGTGACTGATGCTAAACGATTTAGTATGCCGATTCTTAGTTCTATTGCGTAACCGCTGTACTTTTATCCATATAATTTTTTTCGCAATCGCTAGCTAGTACGGTCACGTAAACTCATGGTAAAGTCACTGGACGTCCCGGGTTCGAATCCCGGTCAGGGCATTTATTTTTTGTCATGAGTAGGTACGAATATTTGTTCCTGAGTCTTGGATGCTTATATGTATTTATATCTATAGACGTATGTATTTCGTGCTTTGCTTAGTTTGGGACTAGGTTGATTTGTGTAATTCTAGGTTGTTTGTCCATAAACATTTATTATTTATTTATATATTTTAAATAACGTTTATTGGGTGTATGAACTATGAATATTGCGAGGTTAAATTAGGAAGTTTATATTAACCAATTATAATTAGAAACAAAAGATGTATGAAAAAGTAGAATGACCCATTCTACTTTTTCATGACCAGTTTTCTATTACAAATAAAAATCTATGATATGTATTGAATTAGTGTACAAAAATAGGAATTCGAAATAGTACCTGAACCTAATAAAAGTATTTTGTAGATAAAAATACTTAAATACTAACATATTGCTGTAAAAGGTAGGTAACGCAGTGGTAAAAACCATTTTTTTATACAAATCGTGAGACATCCAAGGAGCACTGAGTTACTCGATTTATGGATATTAGCTGTGGTTCGTTAATTACCAGAACTATCGGAAGTGATACTGCACTTAAACCTCTTTCTAAATAACAGTACAAAAATATGAAGTCAGGTCCAAGTATTCCAAAATCTGCATTTAAAAATTATTATGTACATGAAAAAGTAGAATGGACCGTTAGTTATTTATAAATTGTGAACCGCAAACTAAACCCCAAAAAATTAAAGATAAATAAGACGACCATTTTGATGATTGTATTAGCTATTAACTGTTAATATTATTTGTTAAATTGTTGTCACAACATCCGTAATATGATGCGTTGGCGCACGTAGGTAGATATGACACATGAGTTCTGATTAAATAATACTATTGTATCAATTGTATGATATATGCCGTCAACTATAAACGATCGTTCCCACGACCACATAAATTTTGGTCTGTATTTCTATAATTTGATTTAATGTTTATTTTTTAGGGTTCCGTATCGAAAGGGTAAAACGGGACCCAATTATTAAGACTTCGCTGTCCGTCCGTCATGAACTCATGAACCGTGATAGTTGAAATTTTCACAGATGATGTATTTCTGTTGCCTCTATAACAACAAATACTAAAAAACAGAATAAAATGAATATTTAAGGGGCTCCCATACAACAATCATGATTTTTTTGCCGTTTTTATAGATAATGGTACGGAACCCTTCGTACGCGAGTCCGAGTCGCACTTTACCGGTTTTTTACTACCGCAAAAAAGCATAACTAGCGCGACACCGTAGCCTATGGACGCATGCGGCAGTCAAAGGAGAAGCCGAATACTTGGTACTCGTCGAAAAAGTTAATTTTATAATGCGTTGAGAAAGAAACTGATAAGAACTTGCTATGATCCCAGAGCTGGCGCGTTTCTCGGGCAAAGGCTCAGCATTGCTGTGCAGCGGGGAGACGCCGCCAGCATCTTGGGTTCATGTCCGCCAATGAGCGACCTTGGGGACGGTGTCTAGGGTTTTTATATTTCATTTATTTTTCATAATTAATGTTAATTTAGAACATCGGGCTACATTTTCGTCCCCTTGGCGGTGGAAACGGCTGGTTGCTGGGGGAAGGACGCAAAGGAGTTTGTTCAAGAAATAGGCCGTCGATTTAGGCAAAGAGGAGAGGACTGCCGCTCCGAATCGTTTCTGGTGCAAAGACTCTCCGTCGCTATTCAGCGCGGAAATGCTGCTAGCGTTAGGTATGGGCACTTTTACACCGGGACGATGAGGGTCAGGTTATATGATTAAATTGTTATTTAGATGTAATAATTGTAAATTAAATAAATATAGCCTATTATTATTTAGAACTAAATTAGCTTTAAATATTTATTTACCATACTGTTTTCTGAATAAAATATTAATTAATTTTATAATGTCCTACGATCCTGAAAGGTAATAAAGCGGTGTCAACACGACGCGACACGACAGACTGCAGTTGTGAGATATTAAAGTTCTATTCTCCGGCGACTCCGGCGCACCGTGCGCGTTCCCAACTGTCCGTAACATAAAAGGCGGATAGGGTTGTCACAAATCAGAAAGCTAGTCTCGACGGTCCCATTAGAAGACCAGCGCTGGCTGATGCCCGCACTGATTTTATTTTTCTCTCTTCTCAGCTAGGCTAAGTTTAGTGAACGAGAGATAAAACTCCCAGTAGCTCGATTCTACTCACACCTCAGATTCGGTTGAAGCCGCTCAACCAATGTCACTGGAGCGCAAACTCTTAGAGTATTCCAGTGTTCCATACCACACGCGTGGTCGTTCGGAAGTTTTCCCCTGGATTTTCCCCAGGCTACTCTCCAACCGCGCAGTCCTATCGCTTTACTGCGCCCGGACTGTAAAGCCACAGACAGGTTAAAAAAAAGATTTATTTATCATATTGGTAAGTTGCCGGTTTTTGTTGCACTGTTTAGCACCACTCAGGGATCACGTGTAGGGTAGAGGCGGGTACTCCCTACGGACGTGGTGCAACTTCGAACCATTTGTCAAGTGAGTGGGCAACTTGACTGTTAAAAGTTTTCAAGCCGCCCGGAGGCCTCTTAGCTTAACGACGGCTATCATAGGCAGCAGCCGGTATCAACGGCTTAACATACCTTCCAAAGCACGGGAGCTCTATTAAGTCATTAGTTAGTGTTATTAGTTATTAGGTTTAATAACTATTTAATCATTTAATAACCACTGAAAGCGGTCACCTATCCAAGATCTGAGATGGAACCGTTTCGAGTTAACAATGTTTCACATTCTTTACTCATTTTTTAATTATTTTTTTGTATTGTAAGTTTGTGTTGTCTACAGTAAATGTTTCTTATTGTTATTCTATAGTCTAGTATAGTTTTGTGAACAAACTAAATTATGTGTGGCAACCCTACGTTATGGCGCACATCAAAGCGTCGCCGGCGCACTCAGCTATTTTCGGTCGGCTTCGGTAATTATTTTTTTGTCACACATCGCCTTTGTTGCCGTTGCTGATGGTCGCTGGATTGATGAATGTAACTTCAAGTTAATGTTTTACTATGTTTTAGTTTTGAGTGTTTGAAACTGAATAGCTTTGATGTTGGAGCTTAAAATGGAAGCCGGTTGGTGATCCACCAGTTAGGATTAAGATCTAACCAGCAGTTATTCTAGTAGTCTGAACACCGCACCCTAGGCGAACCAGTCCGTCCGACTATGATTGCGTGTTTTTATTACAAATGTCGGCGTCAAGATAGGTATAGGTACTAGGCTAATCTGAGATTACCGGTGAGGTGAAAGAGGTGTGGTGAGGTTAGCGGTGAGGTGAGTGTCGTAAATAGCGGCCAGTATCAGTAGATAATTAGCCATTAAGATGTATTCGTTCCTTGATTTGTAGCGAGAGCGCTATCAAGAAAGAGGTGACGTTTATTCGGTAGGTAATTAAGCCGATATTCACAATACCGCAGTCATCATGTGCCATTGTCAAGTAAAAATGTACCTTTTGGCGGCAATAACAAGGCGCAATTATAATTCCATATTGACATTGGCAATTAGGGATGTCTTGAGAGATTGAGAAATGCGAGCTGTAGTGTAGGCGAAAACAACAAGACAAATCATTTTGCCCAAGCTGAAACTGAGACGCTTCGCTCGCTCGGTCAGCTTGATTTTCTGCCTAAAATCTAGCTACAATTTATCGTTATGACATGTGAAACCTACTTAAATCAATTTTGCAGAATTCTTAACTAATGTAGAATCATACCGACAGAATAAAACGGCAATTACTTATTACATTTTATGTTTCTACGCATAACTGAACACGTATTTCAATAGTTCTTGGAAAGTGAATAATCATTGTATTGAAGACTGAAATGGTAGCATACTATAAAAAAGTTCTTAAGGCCCGCGTTTCAAGATCATTCCGAACCTACTGTATATCTTTATTCAAGCAAATAAACACGGTTCTAAACCTCAATGGATTAGATAATGTAAACAAACTGCAATAGGAAAGTACAACTTTGTAATCTATAATGTGTCTTATAATCATTGGAATAACGTTTATAAAAGGTTTGAAGTTGGTATATGTATCAATAGGGACTTGAGAGCGATCGAAACATCCAAAACCACTTGGTTGAATGTCTGATCTAACATTTGTTAAGGGGGAGTGGAGATGTAATCAAAATGAACATTTAAAGCGATGAGTAGTTTTACGAATGTTTTAGGTACTATCCTGTATGTCATCATCATAAAGTTAAAAAATAAATAAATACCTAAAGCATTTATTCACGAAAACAGTATTCTTTTACAACTTGTTATAACTTCCGCCAAACTGTGTTTGTTGGCAGAAATAAGCTCCCTTTCTTTATATTACTGTTTTAAGTTAGCTATTTAGTTATGTACATCAACTGCTGTAGCAGTGCATGTTACAAATGTACCTAAGTTTATTATAAAATAAGGATAAAAAATAAAAATATAATACTTAATAAAAAATAATATAATATAATTGAATATAGGAATAAGGTTGCAGTGTGCTGTGGGCAACATATAACTGCATATAACATTTTTCTCATCTTGATACATACAAATGCAAGAAATGACACTGAAAATATGCTCAATTTATTGATCAGTTCACTGGATGGACACCCTTTTTGCGAATACAGTGGCGTGATGAATTTTGTTTTTAATTGTTGATGATGATAATGATGTGGCTAAACCGCTTACACCTATAAATTCCTAAGTTTCGCGGCATCTGTCCCTCTCATTTGCCTATGTACAATTGCACATACTTTGCTTGTAGATACGATTAGACAATTACTTTACGTAACACTTAAACCGTCTATTGTTATTAAACACTTAATTGTTATTTCCATACCGAGGTCTAATTCCAAGAATGCATGCGTCTTAAATATCGCGCGTTTGTTTTATGTATCCGATTACGGAATCTCACCTTAAGTGCCTTCAGCGGCATACTTTAAACAAGCCTATTGTTCCTGTGTGTCAAATAACGCTTATTTTGAATACCTAAGTAATTAAAGTTATGTTTCTGACGCAACTTCGCTTAATTGGTACCTATTGGATAAATATGCCTATTCAGTTCTTGAAAATGTATGAACTGAATAAATTATATATTAAATAGATATTTGAGCTTGTATGTACTGAGTTATTGTGATCTGACATTTAGTCTAACGGATCTTTATAAAACTCGGCCTAAATGTTCCTAACCTTACGACCCATCATGCATGGTGATGGTGCAAGTTATACTTAGAATTAAACATTAAAATGCAGTATAAACCGAGATTTGAATAACTGCTCCTTAACCGAAACTGTCATCTTAGCGGGTTATGATCATTTCGTCTAAAACGCAACTAGTACAAGCGGTAACAGGTCTAAAACGCTGCTAGTCTAAAACGCATCTCGTCTAAACTGCAACTGGTCTAAGTAGCTACCAGTCTAGGTCGCTACTGGTCTAAGTAGCATCTAGCCTAGCAGGCAATTCGCAACTGGTCTACAACGCATTTAGCCTAAAACACAACTGGTCTAATACGCATCTAATCTAAAACGCAACTGGTCTAATAAGACATCTAGTCTAAGGCGCACCCCGTTTAAAGCTGATTTGGTCTAAAACGCTCCTAGTCTAAACTAGATGTCAATCGTCGGTAAGGTTCAGCCTTTTATTTCCTGTTTATTCTTAAAACCGTGCCAGACCCACCATACTACCGCCTATATCTCTAGTGGTACGGTGAGTATTTGTATAATCCCCACGGTACCACCATTACAGTGATGTCAAAGTCAATAAAAGAAAAGTCGTTATTCACGAATTAATATTTATTAATCACTTTAATACATACATACGCACATACAAACTTGAAACAAATAATCCAATGGTAATACGAATTGTGGCTTGGGACAGTGTGCCTATTAGATAGATACATGAAAATATGAAAAATGTTTACGTTTGTTTGTATAGCACACGTGCTTGTGGCTGTATATACAAATAATTAAAAATAAAAATGATGAAGCAGTTTATATCATTATTTTCATCTATTAAACACAAAATTTCATGTTATGATACACTGTAACAAAACAAAAATATGCTTTTTCCTAACAAATATGAAGGCTATCATATCTTAAAATAACACAAAAAATGTACTTCACGAAAAATCAGCGGCCTTTAGACATGACTAAAGACACAATTGGGGAGGGGAGTTAAGCTATGTTACTCATTAGAGCGAGATAGTTTAACTCCCTTTTTTTTCTCAACCGCTTCTCGTGAAATTTTGTTAGCAGGTTCGATATTCGTAATTGATCTTTTTTATAATGTCAGATTTTGGTAATGATAAAAAAAACTCAATCACGAGGTCTCAACGAGGTCTACAGCTCACAGAGCCACTAGTTTATACTTTATGATCCAGTTTTGAATAATCAAGCTCTATGTAACATAGGTTTTTCTCAAATTTTTGGTTTACCAAGTGACATTTTTAAGTGATGTAGGCACCAAACCGCCTTAAATTAAATTTCATAGTTCTCGATCAACGGAATACCCTACACCCTAGGGTCAGGTGGGGTAAAAAATGAGACCTGAGGACCATAAGACAAGCTATATTTCATCAAGAAACAAATAAATCACAACTTATTACAGACACTTAGGTTAGTCGAGTTTTAGCTACTTCCTGCTTAAGAAAACAGCAAATGTTTAGTCAAATGACTACTTAAACCAACTGCATTTTAGACGAGACACTACTTAGGTCAGTTGTGGCTTAGACCCTTTACTACTTAGACCAGCTAAGGCTTAGACCACTTACTCTTAGGCGAGCTGTGTTTTAGACCACTTACTGTTTAGACCAGTAGCGACCTAGACTGGTAGCTACTTAGACCAGTTGCAGTTTAGACGAGATGCGTTTTAGACTAGCAGCGTTTTAGACCTGTTACCGCTTGTACTAGTTGCGTTTTAGACGAAATGATCATAACCCAAAACTAAACCACGCCACGGTAATGGGATGAGCAGGTACCACGGATTATCTGGGATTTTCTTTAAAAACGGTTGCGCGATAGTTTACTTAAAGGTTGATGTTATTTTAGACGGCATTTGATACCTACCTACACTTTTTTGCAGTTACTTTATACGTAGGTATAGTAGAGTTTTTTTAGAGGGGATTATAAAGATATGATCGTGGTAGTTATCTGATCTTGAAGCTTCCGTGTTTATATAGACATTTGAAGATTGTTATCGCGCGTTGTGAGGAAGTGAATAAATAGCTTGAATGAGTTTTTCGGAAGTTTTGAATGGGGCATTCTATAGGTGTATATTTTTATCTTATTATAATCTGCAATGGTATTTTTGACTGGATTAGACATAGTTGTCTTTTTAGATAAGTTTACCTTTTGAGCGATGTGCGATGTAGTATAACTCGCACGCACATGAATGTACTTACATATGTACAAATGCCTAAGTGTCGTTCACATGCTCTGACGTAAGAACTAAGCGTTCGCTGACAACCTAGACGCAGCTATAAGATGGAAAGAAATAGCAATAATCCAATTCATTCACTTTTAAGGCGGTTGTCTTGACAGTTATCTATTTCGTCCCTAAAATTTGAAATGTATATTTATGTATCTGTCGCTGAATTGTTTACTTATTAATTGCTATTGTATTATTCCAACTTATTCATGATTGACATTTTCATTTTTTTTATAATTTAATCACTACATAGTATAAAACAAAGTCGCTTTCTCTGTCCCCATATCCCTATATCCCTATGTATGCTTAAATCTTTAAAACTACGCAACGGATTTTGATACGGTTTTTTAAATAGATAGAGTGATTGAAGAGGAAGGTTTATATGTATATATATTGTCTATTTGACATGTACATTTTTTTAAATAATTTGCACGCCTGCTTGCAGGCTAGATACACTGCACAATATAATTTCAAGTTACATCTTTCTAAGCAAATAAACATTTCTGATTTCTGATTTCAAAAATAGGTTACATGTTATAGAACGCAAATCTCTCCGGTGCTGCAAGATATTAAAAAAAAATTAATATCCAATAACTAACTTGATGGTCTTAGTTCAAAACAAAAGAAGTGAATATGTTAAAATCATTGCTATACGCATGCCTTAAGCATCCGTCGAGTCAAATATCTAAACTAAACCCAAGTATCCCGGTCACCGAAGCGTGTATTCTCACAGAAGTATCCCTAATTGCCAGGGTTTGTAATCACAAAGCTCACCGCCAACTCTCATCAAAACCATTATAAGTCTGATTGATCAGGCATACATTCTTAATTAATTGAGAGGCCAAGATATGCTGGTAGGTGTGGTGAGATGACTCTACATAGTTTGGGAATGGGTTAGTCTGCGCCCCAAGGCCGGTGGTTCCGTGATTTTTTGCCAACGATTAACAATGCCCGTCGAACCGTTAAAAATTTTTAAATACTTCAATTGCTGACAAAAAGCTGTGTGTTTAGTAAAGGATATCTCGATGAAATAAGGATTATTATTACATACAAGTCCTTTAAAAAAAAGATGAGTGTTTATAACTCTTGCTTTTTGTGAATTTAAGAATGGGTTTGCGAAAAAAAAGTGCAACGCTATTTGCGAGAATATGTACCTATTTATTGCTTCTCAGTAACACCAAAAGACTTCCATTGACAGACTGAGGCTCGGTTTTATAAAGATCCGTTAGACCTTATGTCGGTTTGTTATGTCAAAAAATGTACTGAAATTTGATCTGACATTTGGTCTAACGGATCTTTATAAAACCCGGCCTAATATTGCAAGAAAGGTACAATTCATACATATATAGTTTATGTTTATATGTTTTATTAGATATTTTGATATACTTTTTCATACTCTTTTTCTTTTTTTTTCTTTTCTTTGCACCTTTTATAAAATATCTGTTTAGCCCAATGGTTGGCTGGTAGAGAATGCCATTTGGCATTAAGCCCGCCATTTGTACAATTTGTGTATTTTGTGCAATAGAGTTTAAATAAATAAATAAATAGGTACAATCGCAAGACTTTAAAAAAACTCTTTTAAGGCCTCTCCAAAAGCTGGCGGACATAGCTCTTAACAATCAACGTTCCCTAACCCGTCACACAAGTCACGGTCCTTCACAAAAACGAAACACACCAGGTTCGGGCCCTTTAATTCAGACACGCGCAAAAACGGCGACCTTGCCTTTGCCCGTTTAAATAGCAGTCGGCTTGTGAACCGATGAACGAGTTAGCGAAAGTTAGTCCGGGCCCCACGGAAGACCAGCGCTGTGGTATATGTATGCCACAGCATATGCTGAGTGGTGTCCTTTTGTAGCCACCATAACAGCACCAAATAGGTATAAGTTCTTTTTGTCTGTTTTATAATTCACAATGTGTTACTTTTTTACTTTGTTCTATTTGTTTTAATATGTTCATGTGGTGCTGTATGTTTGGTTTATCATTAAATGTTTTTCTATTCTATTCTATTCTATAGTTAGTTTCCTGGGGCGTTACCGCGAACAGCAAACGAAGTTTTCCATCTCTGTCACACTTGCAAGTTTGCACATAAGTGAGACAGAGAGGGAAAACTTCGTTTGTGGTTCGCGGTAGCCCCTCTGTTAGGTTGATTTCACTATAATAGTCACTTATTTAGGTTTAGTGTGGTTTAGTCTTTCCCATCACTTGTCAATCACTTGACAAAATTAAAACATTGACTACTTACTCTAAAAACATTCGTCCCATAGATAGAAGGAACTATGTTTTATGTTCGCAATATTATTATTTATTTATTTATTTATTCAGTAAAGTAAATGACATGACTTAAAATTAAATACAACGTCTTGCCAAAACTGTTTGCACAGTTTGACTGTTCAGTTCAGTTCAGTTTCTTTATTGGTAAAAATAATTTACAAGAACTGTGGGATCCATGAGTCTATTATAATCTTAGTGAGTTAGTTACCTACTATCTTAATCTAAAGTCTTAATGAATAAAAAGAAAAGCCTTAAGTGTTGTGGCAAAAAGTGGATAATCAGCTAAGATATACCGACGGCGCAGTTAATTGACCACTTAAACCTTATTGCTACCAGATAAGGACCGAAGTCAGTTATATACTTACTAGCCCCTTTGCTCGCGTCTTCCTCCGCGTGTAATTCCTACCTCCATACAAACTTCCACCCCCTCTGAGATGATTTCCAGGACAAAAACTATGTCCTTCGTAGTCACTCAAACTATCTCCATACCTTTTAGCGTAAGCGTGAAGAGGCAACAGATAGAGTGATTAAATTAGCATTCGTTTGGATTTTGTTGGATATTAGCAGGCCAGAATCCTAAAACTAGAATAAATATTTTCTGAATGGCTTATACGAGGCTAAATATGATTTTTCCTTGTTCCAGATGAGTGCATTCGCCGACATCCTCTCAAGCAACTGCTCTGCTCACGCGCGCTTCCTTCTCTGCTCGGCCTTCGCCCCGCTCTGCACTGAGGAGGTCTCCGGCTCAGTCAGCGCCTGCCGCGCGCTCTGCGAGACCGTCGTCAACGACTGCAAGACCCAGCTCAAGGCTCTCACACCGAACCTCCTAGACTGCACCGGGTTCCTGAGAGCAGACAGGAGATTGTGCATGCGACCGCCGAACGCTAGCGAATCAGAGCCCGAACCACCACCACCCCCAAGGTGGCCGTTTCACGAACAGGAACTAAGGGAACACGGCTGCCCACCCGCGTACACTAGAGCACCCACAGGAGAATGCTGGCAGGCGTGCGGACAACCCGCTCAATATACGCAAAGCGACAAGCGAACAGCAGAAATTCTAATGACAACCCTAGCCTGGTTCTCTTTACTGTCGACGTCGTTCGCGCTGCTGACTTTCTGCGCGGAGCCGTCGCGTTACCGCTATCCTGAACGGCCGGTTGTTTGGATGGCAGCGTGCCACGCCATCATAGCCCTGGCCTACGTGGCTCGAGGCTGGCTGGGCGCTAAGATAGTATCCTGCTCCGGAACTACACTCGCTGTAGACGGCCTCGCCTCAACAACTTGCGTCGCCTTCTTCTCTATAACCTACTACTTCACGCTCGCGGCGGACGCGTGGTTCGCGAATGCGTGCGTCGCGTGGTACCTAACAGCTGCAAGCGAATGGTCGACGGAGGCTTTAGAGAGAGCTGCGGCGTACTTACATGCTGTTTCATGGGGCTGGGCCGGCGCTTGGACGGCGGCAGCGCTGGCTTTAAAAAGAGTGACCGCTGATGAGCTCACAGGGACGTGTGTGGTGTCAGACGCTGCCGCAGCCGCCTTAATCGGGGTGCCAAGAGGCGCCTTGCTCGTCACTTCAATAGCACTCGCGTTCGGAGCGTGTCCTGGGATCATGAGAGTGCGAAGAGCGTTAGACTCTCGAGGAGCGAAACGGGTCGGTAGACTAGCGGCGCGGGCAGCCGCCTGCGGCATCCTATACCTAATACTAGCAGCTTCCGGGACCGTATTGAGAGTCTACGAAGCTCGTTTGAGAGACACGCAATCCAGCTTAGCCCTGCTCGCGGCTCTCGAGTCCGGTAACCAGGAAGAGACCGTCGGATCCAGTGGCGTGGCTATTTGCCTATGGCTGGCTTGCGGCATAGCGGCAGGCGCATGGGCTTGGTCGAGGAAGTCAGCTGTTGTCTGGAGGAAAGCGCTCTGCCCGCCCCGTAAGGCCCCCAGCTACTCTCCGCCCCTCCTCAGAACGCATCACCCGTATTATAAGAGACCGTTGCACGTGTCTAGAGTGTAGTGTGTCAATTGTGAGACTGTTAAGTGCCTATATGCCTTCTGTGAAGGCGCTCTCGATCGTGAAAACTGTAAATAATGTAAATATATATATTAAACTGTTGAATTTTATACAAAATTCACCTTTTATTTATTCCCTTCCTCTGTAACACATGTTTAGGTTATTGGCATCAAAAATTAAACGTAATTTGAGGTAGTTGTTTATTTTATGCATGCATAACTAATTGACTATGCCACGTTTTAGGGTACTACAGTAAAATACATCCATTTATTATGACATAGCATCAATTTTGCAAAATAACCTTCCTAAGATCGACATCGAAGATATTGGTGCAAGTCTTCCAAATCACTATTGCGTTCAATCCATGAAAACTACTATACGTTATGGAGAAGTAAACACATTCCTGATGAAAAAGAGAATAGGAACGCGTTCCGGTAATTTGAACGAAACTTAGCAGCTTCAAACTATACTTGCATCAAAGATCTATTCAGACGAATGGATCAAATAAACCAGCGTATAAATTTGTTAAACACTTTTATTAATAAATTGTTAAACATATATTACATCGATAGGTATATATAGCTCTCTATACAAAACGAAACGATTAATTACAATTTACATTCGGAAAAACCCTGGTACTCAATTCAATAAAATACTAATAAAAAGACGTCCTATAGAATTTAACTAATAGTTTTATAAATGAGCTACCCAAGCCAGTATAACCTTAAGGTGCACTTCCGATAGCGACTACACTGCTTACGCTACCAATCCACAAGCACAAGAAACAAAGAAAAGACGGCAACACCCATATTAAAGTTCAGTCTGTACTGAAACATAACAAGCAGTTGTGGTCAACTTAAGCTAATCTACTGCGTTCCTTTGTTTGCAATAATTACTATTTGACATAAATCGTCAATTTATATACTGACAAACCGGACCAACGCGTGTATGTCACAAGTAATGCGTTATGTAACGATTGTCTTATTCATAATTATAATAATTGTCAATCTCAAGCAGAAATGATAATTTCCTTTGTCATAACGCATAAAAACGTAAACTCCAAAGATCCTCTTTGTATGTCAGTGAAATAACTAGTGTTGCGCTCGTGGCTGCAAGCAACTGACGCCAACGAGTGTGGTCTGTGGTCGACTGCGGAAATACACCTTAAACAGTAACCTCATAAGTTATAACTTATCAGTATGTTTCCTATAAATTCACTATACAATGTTGGAGCGACTAACTGTAGGTACATTTTCGGTTTTGGTAGCATTAAATAAATAATAAAATAAATTGTTCACAGTGCTTGGAATGTAAATATTATAAAGAAAATAAATACATAGATTTATCATAGGCCCCGGTCACTCCACAACCAAATTACTCTAATAGTATATGACAGTGTAACGAGGCGTAACATTTGCAAACTCATTTCTGTGATCAGGAAATATAAACATAATTTCCATTTCGTATGGTCGAATACTAAACGAATACGCAGAGCAAATTAAGCCGTCGACTCCCGGCGAAAAAAATAACAGTAGCATTCTTTTGTTATGACCCCTGGGATCCCAGGGACCGGTAGACGACGTCCGAGTTCTCTACATGGACCCAATAATTTATTTTATTGCATAATATTAAGTAGTGAAAATTTGGTGCCAAATATTGGGTACGAAGATGTTACACGTTGGGACGTTTATCTTATGCATTTTATTCCATTAGAATAAGTGAGAAACACATATGGGAGACTGCCTTTATAATAGATATTTATTTAACGATAGAGTGTTGTAAGTTTATTTTCAGTTCGACTATTTAACAAAGGATAATAGACTTTAATCTATTATCAAAACAACCTGAATTTAAATTCCACTGTCATATTGTTGAAAAATCAGAAATTTGCAAAAGTTATGTCTCGAATTGCAGTAGCGTTATATAATCACAGAGCCGTCGAAACTTTTATCAATTTGAGAATCGTAAACAAAAAAACACTTATAACACGATGTTATTATGACATGTTTTTAAAGGAATACTTGCTGTGCCCTAACAGGGCTCATGTGTGGCTGGAATCATAACAGCCTTTGTACCACATGATTCATATCATCATCATCATCATCATCGTTATCGTTATCCCGGTAGAGTTCGCGGTAGGGTCCGCTACCTAATCCCAAGAGTTGGCGTAGGCATAACTCATACTTAATTTAGTGTTAATTTCGTCTTATTTCATGTACTTATTGTAATGATTTAACACCAAATAAATATTTCTTTCTTCCTTTCTTCTTAGTATGGAAGAAAGGGAAATATTGTGTTTATGTACATTGTTGCCATACAATTTCTTTTTTATTAAAACATGAAAATTCTATTGGTAACTTTCAATTCACATTTGGCCATTAAACAAAAAAAAAAGGATTTTGCGAATTTTATAGTCCCATATCTTTTTATGATTTTAATTAATTTGTCTAGTTTATTATTTATTGTGATAAGCAGGGCTCGGAAACCGGTTTCGTCTTCATACAATTAACCGTTTAAAATTTCGTTTAATTGTGTTTTACGATATTTTGTTGCACTTTAAATTTTTTATTCCATAGATGAAGGCTAACAAAAGCAATACTTAAAATAAAAATGGAGATATGAGCAGGAACCGATACCGGTATTTTAAAAAAACCCTGAATTAACCCAATATTTTGGATTATTTTTTGCTCTTTACGTAGGGCTGAATCATGTATTTAGGTAACAACGTCGTATTATTAGATTGCCCCATTAAAAACGAAATAATGAACCGGTGACCGTAATAATACCGGTATTTTTCTATGTTGAAAATACCGGTATCAGATCCCTGGATATGAGAAGTACTTTAGGAAATATTTCCAAAATAGTAACAACCAGTTCCGAGCCCTGGTCATAATTTGATGGGTTTCTATCCATATAGTCGCACCATGTTATAAATTGTAAAACGAGTCGTCATCCCTATTAATGTAAACGTCCAAGTACTCAACATGGACGCAATAATTTATAGACAATTTCGACCTTATTGCACAATATTAGTGAAAATTTGGAGGCAAATATTGGTTATGAAATGCTACACGTTGAGACGTTATATTATGCACTTTATTCCATTAGAATAAGGTATAAATTATACATATCGCAATATCGCAGACTGCCTTTATAATGGTTTAACTATTGTGTCTTATCCACATCTATTTTCCAAACGTTTATTACTCGTACATAATTCTTCTAAATATTTAGACTAGTACAATTTTTGCACAAAAATGCCAAAAAACAACTATAATACTCAATTGAAACTAGTTAAAAATTTGCATCAGCCAATATGTCAAACAAAAATAGACTTTAAACCAACCGAACTGAATCCAAATTGACATCAGCCCGAGCTCTGAGTAACAATATATTTACAACCATGTCCCCACATCTCTTTCATCCAGCTATCCGTCTACGGCCAAACTGTCGAACACCTCCGCCCCGGGCGAAACCAACTCGTTCACTGAACCGAAGTAGTTTGTGAAATTAAAGCTTTGACTGACGTTGTCTGTCGAGCCGAACTGAGTCTTACTCCTAACGTGCATAGGAGTCGCATTCGCGCTGAATGATTTCTTATCTAAGAGCGGATTTCGGATTTCGCTTTGGTCTTCTGGATCGTATAGGGTTGGCTCCTTGGGTGATATTGTGGTGTCATTGTAAGGATTGGTTATGTACTCTGTGAAGAGTTCGCTCTGCTTTGGTTTGACTTCAGTTATTATATCCTCATAGCTAAGGTCGATGATCGTGGGCTGTATATTGTCTGGTTTAGGGTCGATTGGTACCAGTGGTGTTGTTACATTAGATGGTACTAGTGGTACGGTTTGTAGTTGCAATGGTACCGACTGGGTTTGTTGTTGCTGAGGTATTTGTGATGGTACTAGCTGAGGTGGTGGCTGTTGCAATGGTACCGACTGTGGTTGTGTCTGAAGCGGTGGTACTGTCTGAGTAGGTATGATTTGTGGAGTAACCAGCTGAGGTGGAGTCTGCTGCGGTATTTGTGGTAGCGGTTGTTCGGGGGCGCGGTAGAGCGTCGGTATTTGTGACTGGAGGGATATCCCTATCGGCGTGGAGACCATCTGTAAATGTAGTAAGTATATTAATAAAAGTAAGTACAAATTTAGAATAAAGGAAAAATTGAAAAATTTAGGCACCAAGCAGTATTCGAATCTGCGACCTCCCGGCACTCGCGGCCAGTCGCTCTAGCCAACTGAGCTATAGGTGCAATCGCTACCCAGTCCCAAATTCATCAACCGTATGTATGTATGTAAATACTTTATTGTACACAAGACAAGTAAAATAAATTATACAGAAAAAAAAACCGATCAATCATGTACAAAGGCGAACTTATCCCTGTAAGGGATCTCTTCCAGTTAACCTTTGAGCAATTCAACCGTTCCTTCGTATTAAGCAGTACCGCTGCTAACGTAAACTATATTTTATACAAACGCCTTAAGGGAGGCGTGCCATTAATAAAGCATGAATCTTCTGGTAGATGTCGATCTACCAGAAGATTCATGCTTCATTAATGGCACTAACGTCTCAAATAAAAAATAGTACCACCATTGAATCTTCTTCTGCTTCATCTCACCGGAGGTCGGTTATTCTAAGGGCTAAATATACAGACTTTTAACACGATCGCGAATAATAAAAATTGGGTTGCATCAAACCGTCTGTAATCGGAAGCGGCGTCCATCAAAATCTGATTGTATGGAAAGCTTAACAAGTTTCTATGGGATGACAACTGCCGGAGCCATATTTGACGATGATCGGTCTGTAATCGTATGTTGGTGCAACCCGCCCTATGGCTAGGTCTTATAAAGATCCGTTAGACCTTATGTCGGTTTGTTATGTCAAAAATGTATTGTCTTACTGAAATTTGATCTGACATTTGGTCTAACAGATCTTTATAAAACCCGGCCTAAGTGTAAATTTCTTTAGATTTGAGTGGCGGTGGCGACTATTGAATAAACTGCAACAAATTACGAAAAAAAATCCGTGCTAATATTATAAATGCGACAGTGTGTCCGTCTGTTACTTCTTCACGCTTAAACCTCTGAACCGATTTTGATGAAATATGGTATGGAGATAGTTTGAATCCCGGGTAAGGACTGGATACTTTTTATCCCGAAAGCCATCCCTTAAGGGGTGGAAGTTTGTATGGAAGAGCGATGACTAGGTAAGCGCCTGATAAAAAAATAGCAATGCCACCTTTATTTAGTATAAACTACGAATACTAGCGATCCGCCCCGGCTTCGTACGGGTGCAATATCAACCTTCTTCTTCAATCACTCTATCTATTAAAAAAAACCGCATCAAAATCTGTTGCGTAGTTTTAAATATTTAAGCATACATAGGGCTATAGGGACAGAATAAGCGACTTTGTTTTATACTATGTAGTGATGTTACTAATGTTACATAAGTCTCACCTCGTTCAAAGGCTGCAGTAGCACAGAAGCGCTCAATCCCGTCTGATCGTACAACGGGTTCCTTATCGGCACCGTCCCGCTCACCGGCACCGGCGCGACCAGCGTCGGCGTTGGCGTCGGAGCGGCGTTGAACGTCGGCGATGTTGAGAACGTTGGCGACGTGGACTGGAATGTCGGCGATGTTTGCGCCGGTGTTGGTTGTTGAGGAAGTTGTGGGAGCGCGGGTGCGGGAGGGGTAGGCTTGACGTCTTTCGCTGGAAAAGAGAATTGTTAGATTACTTTGACTTCGGGTCATTCAACTTTTAAGGCCGGGTTTTATAAAGTTGCGTTAGACCAAATGTCAGAACAAAATTCAGTAATTCTGTACATTTTTTGACATAACAAACCGACATAAGGTCTAACGGATCTTTATAAAACTGAGCCTAAGCAGGCACGTATCCAGACTTTTGGTTCGGGGGGGGGGGGGACGACGACGACAAACATTGAAACAGCCATGTGAACTGTGTAAAAATCGCTGTAATCACTGTACTATAATTTTTAATAACTTAAAGAAGTACCGTCCGTAGTTTAGTTACACACTTATAAGTATTTTAGTATTTTCGGGGTGGGGATTAATCCCAACTATCCCACCCTCTGGATACGTGCCTGAGCCTAAGGTTCGATATAAACGCTATGACGAGTGGGAGACAGTTTGAGTTAAAAACGTCACTGGTTTTTGAGCTGCAGTGTAGTAAAAAAATAACACATAATTTTTCATTTCATGCTTCAATTTTTTTTAAATACTGTAACGATGTTAAACAAGCATACGGTCTGCCTGGTCGCAAAGGTACAGAGACAGTATAAGCCTATGAACGCTTGCGATGAGTTTCCAATTCATTTATTTAACCTTGCCCAAGAAACCGACGTTTCACTAACGAAGTAGGAATATTAACACCAAATAAGAATATCAATAACTTCAAATTTCCTCGAAAAAGGACCAAATTATAAATACATAAATAAATATTTGTGGACAATCTTACACAAATCAACCTGGTCCCAAACTAAGCAAAGCTTGTACTATGGGTACTAAGTGACGATATACATACTTATATAGATAAATAGATACTTAAATACATAGAAAACATCCATGACTTAGGAACGAATATTTGTGTTCATCACACAAAAAAAATGCCCTGACCGGGATTCGAACCCGGGACCTCCTGCTTCGAAGGCAGGGTCACTACCAACTAGGCTAAAGCGGTCGTCCGTTTCTCAATCAAATGGCGAAAAAAGTAACTCGAAAGAATAAATGATTATATAATTATAAGTCTTCAAAGTTTTAAGAGGGGGCATGTTCTGTCCCTTTTTCGCAAAACGCACCTCTTTATTGAACGATCGTCATTTACTATGGCGCTTTAGGTCAGTGACGTCACTGATTTTTAGCGCTTTCTCTCTAATTAAACACAATGTAACGGTTATAGCTTCGTTATTTTTACAGATATATTAATGGAGCTGGATGAAAGAGATGTGGGGACATGGTTGTAAATATATTGTTACTCAGAGCTCGTGCTGATGTCAATTTGGATGCAGTTCGGTTGGTTTAAAGTCTATTTTTGTTTGGCATATTGACTGAAGCCAAAATTTAGCTAGTTTCAATTGAGTATTATAGTTGGTTTTTGGTATTTTTGTGCAAAATTTGTAATAGTCTAAATATTTAGAAGCTTATAAAATATGTACGAGTAATAAACGTTTGGAAAATAGATGAGGGGCGCTACCGCGAACAGAAAACGAAGTTTTCCCTCTCTGTCGCACTTGCAAGTTTGCACATAAGTGAGACAGAGAGGGAAAACTTCGTTTGTGGTTCGCGGTAGCCCCTGAGGTTAAGACACAATAGTTAAACCATTATAAAGGCAGTCTGCGATATGTGTTTGGGCCATTCTGCTTTTTCATGTACATAGTTTTCAGACACTTTTTTCACCATTTGCCATAGTTTTATGTCTTCTTTCTTTTGGATAATAATTTGGATAGTAATAAATTTTGAGTCAACATTTCATTTTGTGATGACCTGGTGAAGGTCGCGGGAATCCGGTGGAAACGAACGGCACAGGACCGGTCTAAATGGCGAGCCTTGGGGGAGGCCTATGTTCAGCAGTGGACGTCTTTCGGCTGAAATGATGATGATGATGATGATTCCATTTTGAGTGAACCCTATGTTTATCTGATGACAGCAAAGTAAAAAGAAAGGAAGGAAATTTATAATCGAAATACTAAATAAACTGCAGATTATTTTTACCTTCCGCGAAAAGTTCGTCCTTTAAGTTAGGCAGGAACTCTCCAATTTTCTCCCAAGTGATGTACCAGAGGTCGTTGTACCCGTCGGCGTTCGTGAATATCTGCGCATGCGGAATCAATAGTCAGTGGTTTCGATACTAAAGGCTTTTAGTTTTAGGATTGGAACGGTACAGATTCAATATGTATGTTTCGTCGAAAAAACTCCGCAAACCGACCACAATGTGTCACTAACGTAATGTCTATCGGATAGTGACAGCTGGGTCATTCTACTTTTTCATGAATTTCTATTACATAAAAAAATTCTATGATATGTATTGAACTAATGTACAACAATAGGATTTCGAAATAGTACCTGAATCTAATAAAAGGAATTTGTAGATAAAAATACTTAAATATTAACATATTGCTGTATAAGGTGGGTAACATTGTGGTAAAGACCATTTTCTCATACAAATGGTGAGACATCCAATGACCACTGAGTTACAGTAGTACCCAACTGATATGGCTTACCGATGTACCTGCGCAGAAGATGAATTTTTAAAGCACGGGAAATGCTATTGACCAATCGGCACGCTCCACGCACCGCGCTTCTTGTTCCTGCACCGCTATTGGTCCGCAGCCGCCGCCATGTTAGCGCGCGCCGCGTGGCATGTTAGTCAGCCGCCATACTTCTGATCGAGTGCACGCGCATTATGAACAGTGTATTATGAACCTTATAGTAGTGATCTAAGGTTAATTGTAAGTTTTAAGCATTCTTTCGTTAATCTTCGGAGCGATACTTTCTTTTCTGCGCGAACGAAGATTCACGACGCGCCTTATGAGTTGGGTACTACTGTACTCGATTTATGGATATTAAGATGTGGTTCGTTAATTACCAAAACTATTGGAAGTGATACTGCAATTAACGATGTGAAGGTCGGTCGGGGTCAGTGGCAGGTGCAGGGTGTGTATAGATGTGTCTCACCCGCACGGAGTGCATGACGAGGATCATGTTCTTGAGCGACTCGAGCGCGGCCTCGGTGAGCGGGTCGAGCGGCGTGGAGGTGAGCGCGCGCTGCCCGGACACGATGTGAAGGTCGGTCGGGGTCAGTGACAGGAGCGGGGTGTGTATAGAGTGTCTCACCCGCACGGAGTGCATGACGAGGATCATGTTCTTGAGCGACTCGAGCGCGGCCTCGGTGAGCGGGTCGAGCGGCGTGGAGGTGAGCGCGCGCTGCCCGGACACGATGTGAAGGTCGGCCGGGGTCAGGGACAGGAGCGGGGTGTGTATAGAGTGTCTCACCCGCACGGAGTGCATGACGAGGATCATGTTCTTGAGCGACTCGAGCGCGGCCTCGGTGAGCGGGTCGAGCGGCGTGGAGGTGAGCGCGCGCTGCCCGGACACGATGTGAAGGTCGGCCGGGGTCAGGGACAGGAGCGGGGTGTGTATAGAGTGTCTCACCCGCACGGAGTGCATGACGAGGATCATGTTCTTGAGCGACTCGAGCGCGGCCTCGGTGAGCGGGTCGAGCGGCGTGGAGGTGAGCGCGCGCTGCCCGGACACGATGTGAAGGTCGGCCGGGGTCAGGGACAGGAGCGGGGTGTGTATAGAGTGTCTCACCCGCACGGAGTGCATGACGAGGATCATGTTCTTGAGCGACTCGAGCGCGGCCTCGGTGAGCGGGTCGAGCGGCGTGGAGGTGAGCGCGCGCTGCCCGGACACGATGTGAAGGTCGGTCGGGGCCAGTGACAGGAGCGGGGTGTGTATAGAGTGTCTCACCCGCACGGAGTGCATGACGAGGATCATGTTCTTGAGCGACTCGAGCGCGGCCTCGGTGAGCGGGTCGAGCGGCGTGGAGGTGAGCGCGAGTTAAGGGTGCCTCCACCCCCAATATCTGCTTCATCAGCAGAAACTAACGCATCTTCAGCATTTACCAATTGAGGGCATTGCGTCAATGCTGAATTGCATTAATTTAGTATATATACTAGTTATTAATTATTTTTAAGTTAGAATTCTCTTGATTGTAAGCTACACTGTTACTCTGTCGGATTTAATAAAGATTTTTTTTAACTAAAGTTCGTGTCGTTATCTTAATTGGCGCTGAGGACAGGATTCCCGTCGTTATCCTTGCACGTTCAGTGGCCGATAAAAATCTCGCGATCACACCGTGTCGGGCAACGTACGTTTCTACGTTTCAACGGGAAGCCGAACAAATAAATTTATTAAGTAACGTCCAGAGAACCTGCCGCAGAAGTATCCAGTCAACACTAGCTGATCCAGAAAGCTGTCCAACTCCAGCCAACCGGAAACAACCCAGGAGATTCCAGCCAGCCGTAAGGACTCGTGAAAGCGACCAGGGGGAATGTGAGTCAATCTTTTTCATCATCCTTTCTTTTCCTTTTATACGTGTCCTTACTTGCAATAAATATATGTGTGTTATTGTGGATTAGAAAACGCCGTAATAACATTCTAACGTCATAGAAGGTGTCCAATTCCACTTTCAATTGACCTACTTATTGTGTAATCGTATAGTTTATTTTAGTCGTGTGTAAATTATATTGCATTTATAATGGAAGGCATTAACCGGGTTCCTGCGGACATTGTCAAAATGATCCCGATTTTCAATGGGGATGCTAGGGAGCTACCGGGATATATTAATAAATGCGAATATGTTATTACGCAATTCGCCGGTGGACCCGAACAAAATGAATATTTATTCCACGTATTAACTAGTAGACTAGCGGGGCCCGCAGCAATTTTATTCGGAGAAAGAGAGGGTACTACAACATGGGGCGGACTTAAGGTTTTGCTGAAGGAACACTTCGGGGACCCCAGGTCCGAGAAATGCCTACTATTAGAATTGCAAGCGTTAAAATTAAATAAGGGCGAAAGTTATTTAGAGTTCTGTCACAGGATTCAACATTTTAGAAATCTTTTGTTAGTAAAGGTCGCCGAAACGGTTGATGATGCCGCATTACGAACGGCAAAACACGAAATCTATACTCATACCTCCTTCGATGTATTCCTGTATAACTTGCCCCCATACTTAGTTAAAATGATTCGTTTAAGGAATGTTACCACGTTAGAAGGTGCCCTTAAAACCGTCCTGGAAGAAGAAAACTTCAATATGGTTTATAATATGAAGAACCCTTTTAGGAATAACGCGAATAATAGGCAGAACCCTAACAATAACGGGTTCGGACCCCAAATTAGGCAGGAGAGATTCCCGAATAGTAATAATTATTCACCTAGACAGAATTTTAACCAAAGGCCATTTAATAATATAAATTCACCAAGCGGTTCCCAACAATTCAGGAATAATTCAATGCAAAATCGTAATTATTCCAATATGCGATACCAAGGGCAACAAGTAACTGGGCCACCACAATTGCAGTCGCAGCAACAAGCGGGTTATTCACCGCAGTATCAGCACGTGCCGCCTCGCAACGTGACGTCGGGTTCTAATACCGATGTCACTATGAGAACTGCTAGTGCGAGACGCGTTAATTACACGGAAAATAATGATGTGGATCCCATGTACTTCGAGCCAAGGGACGAATCAACCCCGGGACCATCCTATAGGAACGATAACGAAGTAGAAAATTTTCTCATAATGGCCTCAAGCAAAGGACTCGAATAGAGTTAAATTGTAATAAAATATTAAGATTGCCGCACATTTTAGTTCCTGAATTACAGGCGGTTTTCATGATCGATACGGGATCGACTAGATCATTCATTAGTCCGCAAAAGGTAGAAAAATATTTTAGTAATTACAAACAGCGAGAAAGTTTCGAAGTCGTAAGCACCCACGCATCTAGTAAACATGATACAGTTGTTTACGTTCCATTGCCTAAGATTTTTAACAGTCCAGAACGTCATAAGTTCTATGTATATAGTGTGGATAATAGATATGACGGTTTAATAGGAAGCGATTTATTAAAACAATTGGAAGCGAATATTGACATGAAAAATCAAACTTTGATTACAAAAACGGCGCGAATACCTATTGTTTATACGCCACCTATGAGAGAGACATTCGAGCTGCCGGCTCGTAGCGAACTTAGGGTTAGGTTACCGGTCAACTTGTTAAATGGCGAGGCAATATTAGGATTTAAGAAATTTACGGAAGGTATAAGAATGCCTGACGCATTAGTGAATTGCGTCAATGGATATGCAACCACCATAATTCAGAATTGCAAGTTTGAACCCATGACTTTAGTAGTCACGGCACCTTTCCAGGTCCAACCATACAGCAGCGAAAAAATTGACGTGAATTTTTCCGAGGATGTAGCCTCGACAGATAAACTTTTAACTGAAAATCTCTCCAAATTGAGATTAGACGACCTAAACGAAGAAGAAAGAAAGGCTATTGGTAAACTATGTGAGGAATATAAGGATATATTTTATTGTGAACATATCCCATTATCTTTTACGAACCAAGTAAAGCATAAGATTCGCACGGTCAACGAGGACCCTGTTTTCATTAGAGCCCATAGGATGCCCCCTGTTCAAACGCAGGAAATAAAAAAACAAATAGATAAAATGTTAAAAGACAATGTTATTCAGGAGTCACATTCTCCTTGGAGTGCCCCAGTCCACCTCGTCCCAAAGAAGATGGATATGTCAGGTGAACAAAAGTGGCGTATGGTGATCGACTACAGACGTCTTAATGACATCACAGTTGACGATAAGTACCCCCTACCAAACATAAACGACCTGTTTGATATGTTGGGGAAAAGTACATACTTCACGACATTAGACCTGGCTAGTGGATATCACCAAATAGAAGTCGATGAACAGGATAGGGCCAAAACAGGATTCAGTACAGCCTTTGGACATTTTGAATTTAATAGAATGCCTTTTGGACTTAAAACAGCACCAGCTACCTTTCAGAGAGCCATGGACAACGTCCTTAGGGGTTTACAAGGGATACACTGTCTAGTATACCTTGATGACGTCATTATATTTTCTAAAAGTCTACAAGAACACGTTCAGAAGCTTAAAGCTGTATTCGATCGATTTAGGGAAACAAATTTAAAAGTCCAACTGGACAAGTCCCATTTCCTCAGGAAGGAAGTCCTCTACCTTGGACACACCATCACGAGTGAAGGGCTCAAACCAAATAATGACAAGATTAATGCCGTACTGAATTATCCCATTCCGAAAACAACAAGCGAAATTAAAAGCTTTCTGGGACTCATAGGATATTATAGAAAGTTTATTAAAGATTTTGCGAAAATAACTAGACCAATGACTGCATGCCTGAAGAAAGGGAGAAAAGTAGTATTGAATGACGAATATAAAGAAAGTTTTGAGCTTTGTAAAAAGATTTTAACTAATGCACCGCTGCTACAGTTTCCAGATTTTAAGAAACCTTTCATTTTGACGACCGATGCCTCTAATTACGCTATAGGAGCAGTATTGTCCCAGGGACAAATCGGGTCCGACAAACCTGTAGCCTATTTCAGCAAAACACTAAGCAATACACAGGTAAAATACAGCACAATAGAGAAAGAACTATTAGCTGTACTAGAAGGTGTAAAGCACTTTAGACCTTATTTGTATGGGAACAAATTCTTCATTTACACCGACCATCGACCACTTGCCTGGCTTTACTCTTTGAAAGAACCAAATAGTAAACTCACGAGATGGCGATTAAGATTACAAGAATATGATTTCGAAATTTATTACAAAAAGGGTAACCAAAACACTAATGCTGACGCAATGTCGCGTATAAGACTTAATATGACAAACGACGACAACGAGTCAATGGCCGTTAATGTAGACGAGAAAGAGGAGAAGCTGATAAAATACGTAGAATCTTTAACGGACCAGATTGCTAAGTTGAGTAGGCCGGAATCTGAACCAGAAATAGAAACAGTAGAAATTTCCGATTCTGATGATGGAGCCACAGCTCATTCTATTTCAAATCGAGAACATGAAGGTATCCCAATATTAAAAGAAGCCATAGACTCAAAACCTAAACAAATATTAGTCTATACATGGTTCAAAAATGAAGTTAGCGTCAAAGACATTTCTCATAAAAAACAAAAAATCCTTGAAGTACACATGCCGGTTGATAATGAAGGCTTAGTGAATAAATTTCTAAAGGAATATGTAAACATGAAAAATAAATACTTCATCCATTTCGAAACACCGGAACTTAGAAGAGTATTTAGTAACGTCGTAACTAAACTCTATAAGAAAGGGACAAATAACTTGATAGAATGCACAGAACGAATTATAAATATAACGGACGAAGATGATATGAGAGAATTAGTTAAGAGATACCATGAAGGGAAAACATGCCATAGGGGTATTAATGAAACCCTTGCTAAACTCAAAAGAGATTATTGGTGGAGCAATATGAAAGAAACAATTTCAGCCATAATAAATGCATGTACACAGTGCCGCAAGATGAAGTATGAGAGAAAGCCCATCAAACCATTTATCCAACTAACTCAGAGTCAGGAATCACCATTCCAGGAAATATTTATAGACCTTCTGTTTATTGAGGGCAAGTACCATTTGACAGCAGTAGACGCATTTAGCAAGTTGGGACAGGCTATAGACATACCTAATCGAAGCACACCGGAAGTAGTTCGAGCTTTGATCAAATACTTTAGCATGTATGGCATCCCTAGGAAAATCAGCTGCGACTCTGGGTCAGAGTTTAATAACGAACTCATGAAGGAATTATTAAGTTTATATAAAATAGATTTGCACATAGGAACACCGAATAACCCAAATTCAATGGCCATAGTAGAACGATTCCATTCGACTATAATAGAAATTTACCGTTTAGCGAAATACGACAGGAGCGAGCAAGATGCCGCAGCAGTAATGACGTATGCCATAATGGCCTATAATAACTCAATACACAGTGCAACAACTTTTACACCTTTTGAGATTGTCTTTGGACATACAGACACGGGAAACCCGTTCGACATAGATAGGGAACGAAACATGATGCAAAAACTACTTATAGATCACAGAAGACGGTTAAAAGTGTTGTATGAATATGTTAGCGAGAAACTAGTTAACGATAAAGTTAAAGTTAGAAACAAGAAAGGTGGTGAAGTTCCACCGGAAATTAAAGAAGGCGATACAATTTACATGAAAGATACTAGAATACGTAAAGCAAAGGAACTACCCAGGTACGAGAAAGCCAAAGTTATTGGCAAACCGGAAAAGAACATAATTCCCGTACAAGTTAAGAAAAGGAATACTCGAGTAGCTCTCAAAAATATCAAACGACCTCCACAGGTGGCGTGTGATATTACTGATGGCCCTGGCACATCAGGGACGCAGCCTCAACATCCAAAACCTCGAGCGGAGTCCAGGGATAGCTCCAGTCAGGATGGGTACAGCTCTGATGAGGACTAGCTCCTGGAGCATAATTAAGATTATAGATTTAGAATCGGTTAAGTCATTATTAGAAATAAATTTAGAACAATACGATAAGTTAAAACTGTTAGTTAATAGTAAAATAAATTTACGAAAAGAACTAATGGGTTTAGAAGTACAAATAAATTCTTTTGCAGACCTCTCTAGAAATAGACTATTACAAATTCTACCAACGGTAAGAACTAGACGAGCTATTCTCAACCCATTAGGATCTATAATTAAGGTTATAACGGGAAACTTGGATAATGAAGACGCCGTTCGATACGATTCAGTTATTGAAAATATGAAGCATAAGGAGGTATCAGTAGAGAATAAAGTAACATTACTTCAAAAAGCCCTTGACAAGTTAACTAACGTTTCAAGCGACATCAACCTAAATGTTAAGCACTTGGGTAACAAAACTAAAGAACTAGAAAACATTAAAGAAGATGAACATAAACTTTTTAACTTGATATCTGTAATGAACAGCATGTATCAGATCCTAAATAACTTCCGCACCATTTATAATATTATACAAGAGATAGAAACAGCTATTGCCTTCAGCAAGCTATCCACATTACACCAATCTGTAATAAATTCAACGGAATTAATTAACATTCTTTTAGAAGTAGAAAAACATGCCACTTTAATTTACCCTGTATCAAAGGCAAACCTAATTAAATTAGAACGTAGTATAGACTTAAAATCCTTTATTAGTAATAATCGCTTAACTTTTGTATTAGATATTCCATTAATTGAAAAAAGCACATATATTTATTACAAAATTATCCCCATCCCGATTTATAACCCCCAAACCGACAAAACCTTAACCATTATCCCCAAATACCCCTACCTTATGATGAACAGATTGAAATTCAGACCCATAGCAAAACACTGCGAAGAAATAGAAGAAGATAGATACATCTGCACAGATGACGACATAGCCCAGCATCCAATAACAACATGCATCGAACAACTTATGTTATTGAAAGAAAACCTTTCCAAATGCAACCAACAAGCAATCAAGACAGAAGACACAGTCATTCAGAAAATTACACCAGACCATTGGCTCCTTTACACTAGAAAAAGAGCAATAATAACCGAAACCTGCGGAGACGAAGTCTCTAAACATAATTTAGAGGGAACATATATAGTAACTCCGTCAAAACATTGCGAGACGCAAGTAGAAGACGTCACCATAAAAGCAGTCAGCAACACCACAGTAACGTGCTATACATTGCCTCCTGTTGTACTACCGGAACTACGACTAGAGATCCAGCAGAACGAGAACGAGTTAGATCTACGAGGTGTAGATTTCAGCGACGTGAAGGACATCCTCAACAGTGTTAAATACAATAGTGAAAGTGATAACAGTGATAACTTCGTTATTAGCAATAGAGTCAGTGTTTGGACCCTAATCTTATATGTTTTCCTAATTTCACTAATACTTGTATACATAATACATAAACTACGCCCCTTATTTCTAAGACGAAATTCTCTGAAGCCAGCTACGCCACCTTCAGATAATTTCTCTCTTGAGGAGGGAGGAGTTAAGGGTGCCTCCACCCCCAATATCTGCTTCATCAGCAGAAACTAACGCATCTTCAGCATTTACCAATTGAGGGCATTGCGTCAATGCTGAATTGCATTAATTTAGTATATATACTAGTTATTAATTATTTTTAAGTTAGAATTCTCTTGATTGTAAGCTACACTGTTACTCTGTCGGATTTAATAAAGATTTTTTTTAACTAAAGTTCGTGTCGTTATCTTAATTCGCGCGCTGCCCGGACACGATGTGAAGGTCGGCCGGGGTCAGTGACAGCTGCGGGGTGTGTATAGAGTGTCTCACCCGCACGGAGTGCATGACGAGGATCATGTTCTTGAGCGACTCGAGCGCGGCCTCGGTGAGCGGGTCGAGCGGCGTGGAGGTGAGCGCGCGCTGCCCGGACACGATGTGAAGGTCGGTCAGGGCCAGGGACAGGTGCGGGGCGTGTATAGAGTGTCTCACCCGCACGGAGTGCATGACGAGGATCATGTTCTTGAGCGACTCGAGCGGGTCGAGCGGCGTGGAGGTGAGCGCGCGCTGCCCGGACACGATGTGAAGGTCGGTCAGGGCCAGGGACAGGTGCGGGGCGTGTATAGAGTGTCTCACCCGCACGGAGTGCATGACGAGGATCATGTTCTTGAGCGACTCGAGCGCGGCCTCGGTGAGCGGGTCGAGCGGCGTGGAGGTGAGCGCGCGCTGCCCGGACACGATGTGAAGGTCGGTCGGGGTCAGTGACAGGAGCGGGGTGTGTATAGAGTGTCTCACCCGCACGGAGTGCATGACGAGGATCATGTTCTTGAGCGACTCGAGCGCGGCCTCGGTGAGCGGGTCGAGCGGCGTGGAGGTGAGCGCGCGCTGCCCGGACACGATGTGAAGGTCGGTCGGGGCCAGTGACAGGAGCGGGGTGTGTATAGAGTGTCTCACCCGCACGGAGTGCATGACGAGGATCATGTTCTTGAGCGACTCGAGCGCGGCCTCGGTGAGCGGGTCGAGCGGCGTGGAGGTGAGCGCGCGCTGCCCGGACACGATGTGAAGGTCGGTCGGGGTCAGTGACAGGAGCGAGGTGTGTATAGAGTGTCTCACCCGCACGGAGTGCATGACGAGGATCATGTTCTTGAGCGACTCGAGCGCGGCCTCGGTGAGCGGGTCGAGCGGCGTGGAGGTGAGCGCGCGCTGCCCGGACACGATGTGAAGGTCGGTCGGGGCCAGTGACAGGAGCGGGGTGTGTATAGAGTGTCTCACCCGCACGGAGTGCATGACGAGGATCATGTTCTTGAGCGACTCGAGCGCGGCCTCGGTGAGCGGGTCGAGCGGCGTGGAGGTGAGCGCGCGCTGCCCGGACACGATGTGAAGGTCGGTCGGGGTCAGTGACAGGAGCGGGGTGTGTATAGAGTGTCTCACCCGCACGGAGTGCATGACGAGGATCATGTTCTTGAGCGACTCGAGCGCGGCCTCGGTGAGCGGGTCGAGCGGCGTGGAGGTGAGCGCGCGCTGCACGGACACGATGTGAAGGTCGGTCGGGGTCAGTGACAGGAGCGAGGTGTGTATAGAGTGTCTCACCCGCACGGAGTGCATGACGAGGATCATGTTCTTGAGCGACTCGAGCGCGGCCTCGGTGAGCGGGTCGAGCGGCGTGGAGGTGAGCGCGCGCTGCCCGGACACGATGTGAAGGTCGGTCGGGGTCAGTGACAGGAGCGGGGTGTGTATAGAGTGTCTCACCCGCACGGAGTGCATGACGAGGATCATGTTCTTGAGCGACTCGAGCGCGGCCTCGGTGAGCGGGTCGAGCGGCGTGGAGGTGAGCGCGCGCTGCCCGGACACGATGTGAAGGTCGGTCGGGGCCAGTGACAGGAGCGGGGTGTGTATAGAGTGTCTCACCCGCACGGAGTGCATGACGAGGATCATGTTCTTGAGCGACTCGAGCGCGGCCTCGGTGAGCGGGTCGAGCGGCGTGGAGGTGAGCGCGCGCTGCCCGGACACGATGTGAAGGTCGGTCGGGGTCAGTGACAGGAGCGAGGTGTGTATAGAGTGTCTCACCCGCACGGAGTGCATGACGAGGATCATGTTCTTGAGCGACTCGAGCGCGGCCTCGGTGAGCGGGTCGAGCGGCGTGGAGGTGAGCGCGCGCTGCCCGGACACGATGTGAAGGTCGGTCGGGGTCAGTGACAGGAGCGGGGTGTGTATAGAGTGTCTCACCCGCACGGAGTGCATGACGAGGATCATGTTCTTGAGCGACTCGAGCGCGGCCTCGGTGAGCGGGTCGAGCGGCGTGGAGGTGAGCGCGCGCTGCCCGGACACGATGTGAAGGTCGGTCGGGGTCAGTGACAGGAGCGGGGTGTGTATAGAGTGTCTCACCCGCACGGAGTGCATGACGAGGATCATGTTCTTGAGCGACTCGAGCGCGGCCTCGGTGAGCGGGTCGAGCGGCGTGGAGGTGAGCGCGCGCTGCCCGGACACGATGTGAAGGTCGGTCGGGGCCAGTGACAGGAGCGGGGTGTGTATAGAGTGTCTCACCCGCACGGAGTGCATGACGAGGATCATGTTCTTGAGCGACTCGAGCGCGGCCTCGGTGAGCGGGTCGAGCGGCGTGGAGGTGAGCGCGCGCTGCCCGGACACGATGTGAAGGTCGGTCGGGGTCAGTGACAGGAGCGAGGTGTGTATAGAGTGTCTCACCCGCACGGAGTGCATGACGAGGATCATGTTCTTGAGCGACTCGAGCGCGGCCTCGGTGAGCGGGTCGAGCGGCGTGGAGGTGAGCGCGCGCTGCCCGGACACGATGTGAAGGTCGGTCGGGGCCAGTGACAGGAGCGGGGTGTGTATAGAGTGTCTCACCCGCACGGAGTGCATGACGAGGATCATGTTCTTGAGCGACTCGAGCGCGGCCTCGGTGAGCGGGTCGAGCGGCGTGGAGGTGAGCGCGCGCTGCCCGGACACGATGTGAAGGTCGGTCGGGGTCAGTGACAGGAGCGGGGTGTGTATAGAGTGTCTCACCCGCACGGAGTGCATGACGAGGATCATGTTCTTGAGCGACTCGAGCGCGGCCTCGGTGAGCGGGTCGAGCGGCGTGGAGGTGAGCGCGCGCTGCACGGACACGATGTGAAGGTCGGTCGGGGTCAGTGACAGGAGCGAGGTGTGTATAGAGTGTCTCACCCGCACGGAGTGCATGACGAGGATCATGTTCTTGAGCGACTCGAGCGCGGCCTCGGTGAGCGGGTCGAGCGGCGTGGAGGTGAGCGCGCGCTGCCCGGACACGATGTGAAGGTCGGTCGGGGTCAGTGACAGGAGCGAGGTGTGTATAGAGTGTCTCACCCGCACGGAGTGCATGACGAGGATCATGTTCTTGAGCGACTCGAGCGCGGCCTCGGTGAGCGGGTCGAGCGGCGTGGAGGTGAGCGCGCGCTGCCCGGACACGATGTGAAGGTCGGTCGGGGCCAGTGACAGGAGCGGGGTGTGTATAGAGTGTCTCACCCGCACGGAGTGCATGACGAGGATCATGTTCTTGAGCGACTCGAGCGCGGCCTCGGTGAGCGGGTCGAGCGGCGTGGAGGTGAGCGCGCGCTGCCCGGACACGATGTGAAGGTCGGTCAGGGTCAGTGACAGGAGCGGGGTGTGTATAGAGTGTCTCACCCGCACGGAGTGCATGACGAGGATCATGTTCTTGAGCGACTCGAGCGCGGCCTCGGTGAGCGGGTCGAGCGGCGTGGAGGTGAGCGCGCGCTGCCCGGACACGATGTGAAGGTCGGTCGGGGTCAGTGACAGGAGCGGGGTGTGTATAGAGTGTCTCACCCGCACGGAGTGCATGACGAGGATCATGTTCTTGAGCGACTCGAGCGCGGCCTCGGTGAGCGGGTCGAGCGGCGTGGAGGTGAGCGCGCGCTGCCCGGACACGATGTGAAGGTCGGTCGGGGTCAGTGACAGGAGCGAGGTGTGTATAGAGTGTCTCACCCGCACGGAGTGCATGACGAGGATCATGTTCTTGAGCGACTCGAGCGCGGCCTCGGTGAGCGGGTCGAGCGGCGTGGAGGTGAGCGCGCGCTGCCCGGACACGATGTGAAGGTCGGTCGGGGCCAGTGACAGGAGCGGGGTGTGTATAGAGTGTCTCACCCGCACGGAGTGCATGACGAGGATCATGTTCTTGAGCGACTCGAGCGCGGCCTCGGTGAGCGGGTCGAGCGGCGTGGAGGTGAGCGCGCGCTGCCCGGACACGATGTGAAGGTCGGTCGGGGTCAGTGACAGGAGCGGGGTGTGTATAGAGTGTCTCACCCGCACGGAGTGCATGACGAGGATCATGTTCTTGAGCGACTCGAGCGCGGCCTCGGTGAGCGGGTCGAGCGGCGTGGAGGTGAGCGCGCGCTGCCCGGACACGATGTGAAGGTCGGTCGGGGCCAGTGACAGGAGCGGGGTGTGTATAGAGTGTCTCACCCGCACGGAGTGCATGACGAGGATCATGTTCTTGAGCGACTCGAGCGCGGCCTCGGTGAGCGGGTCGAGCGGCGTGGAGGTGAGCGCGCGCTGCCCGGACACGATGTGAAGGTCGGTCGGGGCCAGTGACAGGAGCGGGGTGTGTATAGAGTGTCTCACCCGCACGGAGTGCATGACGAGGATCATGTTCTTGAGCGACTCGAGCGCGGCCTCGGTGAGCGGGTCGAGCGGCGTGGAGGTGAGCGCGCGCTGCCCGGACACGATGTGAAGGTCGGTCGGGGTCAGTGACAGGAGCGGGGTGTGTATAGAGTGTCTCACCCGCACGGAGTGCATGACGAGGATCATGTTCTTGAGCGACTCGAGCGCGGCCTCGGTGAGCGGGTCGAGCGGCGTGGAGATGAGCGCGCGCTGCACGGACACGATGCGGAGCCACAGGGCGCCGAAGCTCGGCCGGGGGGACAACGCCGACAGGTGATGCAGGAACACCTGGAATTATTTCCGTAAAAATGCGATATTTGATCGTGTAAGATGTACTGAAAATAGGAAAAATGATATAGACTTTCCTCTTGCTTTCTTTCTTTAGTAGAGTACCTTGCAGAGGATGGTGTTGGCGCGCGCGGCGTGGTGCGGCGGCACGGCGTCCAGCAGCGGGAACAGCACGGCCACGAAGCACGCCTCCCGCGCGGGCAGGCGCGCTATGTACTGTACAGTAGCGTACCTTGCAGAGGATGGTGTTGGCGCGCGCGGCGTGGTGCGGCGGCACGGCGTCCAGCAGCGGGAACAGCACGGCCACGAAGCACGCCTCCCGCGCGGGCAGGCGCGCTATGTACTGTACAGTAGCGTACCTTGCAGAGGATGGTGTTGGCGCGCGCGGCGTGGTGCGGCGGCACGGCGTCCAGCAGCGGGAACAGCACGGCCACGAAGCACGCCTCCCGCGCGGGCAGGCGCGCTATGTACTGTACAGTAGCGTACCTTGCAGAGGATGGTGTTGGCGCGCGCGGCGTGGTGCGGCGGCACGGCGTCCAGCAGCGGGAACAGCACGGCCACGAAGCACGCCTCCCGCGCGGGCAGGCGCGCTATGTACTGTACAGTAGCGTACCTTGCAGAGGATGGTGTTGGCGCGCGCGGCGTGGTGCGGCGGCACGGCGTCCAGCAGCGGGAACAGCACGGCCACGAAGCACGCCTCCCGCGCGGGCAGGCGCGCTATGTACTGTACAGTAGCGTACCTTGCAGAGGATGGTGTTGGCGCGCGCGGCGTGGTGCGGCGGCACGGCGTCCAGCAGCGGGAACAGCACGGCCACGAAGCACGCCTCCCGCGCGGGCAGGCGCGCTATGTACTGTACAGTAGCGTACCTTGCAGAGGATGGTGTTGGCGCGCGCGGCGTGGTGCGGCGGCACGGCGTCCAGCAGCGGGAACAGCACGGCCACGAAGCACGCCTCCCGCGCGGGCAGGCGCGCTATGTACTGTACAGTAGCGTACCTTGCAGAGGATGGTGTTGGCGCGCGCGGCGTGGTGCGGCGGCACGGCGTCCAGCAGCGGGAACAGCACGGCCACGAAGCACGCCTCCCGCGCGGGCAGGCGCGCTATGTACTGTACAGTAGCGTACCTTGCAGAGGATGGTGTTGGCGCGCGCGGCGTGGTGCGGCGGCACGGCGTCCAGCAGCGGGAACAGCACGGCCACGAAGCACGCCTCCCGCGCGGGCAGGCGCGCTATGTACTGTACAGTAGCGTACCTTGCAGAGGATGGTGTTGGCGCGCGCGGCGTGGTGCGGCGGCACGGCGTCCAGCAGCGGGAACAGCACGGCCACGAAGCACGCCTCCCGCGCGGGCAGGCGCGCTATGTACTGTACAGTAGCGTACCTTGCAGAGGATGGTGTTGGCGCGCGCGGCGTGGTGCGGCGGCACGGCGTCCAGCAGCGGGAACAGCACGGCCACGAAGCACGCCTCCCGCGCGGGCAGGCGCGCTATGTACTGTACAGTAGCGTACCTTGCAGAGGATGGTGTTGGCGCGCGCGGCGTGGTGCGGCGGCACGGCGTCCAGCAGCGGGAACAGCACGGCCACGAAGCACGCCTCCCGCGCGGGCAGGCGCGCTATGTACTGTACAGTAGCGTACCTTGCAGAGGATGGTGTTGGCGCGCGCGGCGTGGTGCGGCGGCACGGCGTCCAGCAGCGGGAACAGCACGGCCACGAAGCACGCCTCCCGCGCGGGCAGGCGCGCTATGTACTGTACAGTAGCGTACCTTGCAGAGGATGGTGTTGGCGCGCGCGGCGTGGTGCGGCGGCACGGCGTCCAGCAGCGGGAACAGCACGGCCACGAAGCACGCCTCCCGCGCGGGCAGGCGCGCTATGTACTGTACAGTAGCGTACCTTGCAGAGGATGGTGTTGGCGCGCGCGGCGTGGTGCGGCGGCACGGCGTCCAGCAGCGGGAACAGCACGGCCACGAAGCACGCCTCCCGCGCGGGCAGGCGCGCTATGTACTGTACAGTAGCGTACCTTGCAGAGGATGGTGTTGGCGCGCGCGGCGTGGTGCGGCGGCACGGCGTCCAGCAGCGGGAACAGCACGGCCACGAAGCACGCCTCCCGCGCGGGCAGGCGCGCTATGTACTGTACAGTAGCGTACCTTGCAGAGGATGGTGTTGGCGCGCGCGGCGTGGTGCGGCGGCACGGCGTCCAGCAGCGGGAACAGCACGGCCACGAAGCACGCCTCCCGCGCGGGCAGGCGCGCTATGTACTGTACAGTAGCGTACCTTGCAGAGGATGGTGTTGGCGCGCGCGGCGTGGTGCGGCGGCACGGCGTCCAGCAGCGGGAACAGCACGGCCACGAAGCACGCCTCCCGCGCGGGCAGGCGCGCTATGTACTGTACAGTAGCGTACCTTGCAGAGGATGGTGTTGGCGCGCGCGGCGTGGTGCGGCGGCACGGCGTCCAGCAGCGGGAACAGCACGGCCACGAAGCACGCCTCCCGCGCGGGCAGGCGCGCTATGTACTGTACAGTAGCGTACCTTGCAGAGGATGGTGTTGGCGCGCGCGGCGTGGTGCGGCGGCACGGCGTCCAGCAGCGGGAACAGCACGGCCACGAAGCACGCCTCCCGCGCGGGCAGGCGCGCTATGTACTGTACAGTAGCGTACCTTGCAGAGGATGGTGTTGGCGCGCGCGGCGTGGTGCGGCGGCACGGCGTCCAGCAGCGGGAACAGCACGGCCACGAAGCACGCCTCCCGCGCGGGCAGGCGCGCTATGTACTGTACAGTAGCGTACCTTGCAGAGGATGGTGTTGGCGCGCGCGGCGTGGTGCGGCGGCACGGCGTCCAGCAGCGGGAACAGCACGGCCACGAAGCACGCCTCCCGCGCGGGCAGGCGCGCTATGTACTGTACAGTAGCGTACCTTGCAGAGGATGGTGTTGGCGCGCGCGGCGTGGTGCGGCGGCACGGCGTCCAGCAGCGGGAACAGCACGGCCACGAAGCACGCCTCCCGCGCGGGCAGGCGCGCTATGTACTGTACAGTAGCGTACCTTGCAGAGGATGGTGTTGGCGCGCGCGGCGTGGTGCGGCGGCACGGCGTCCAGCAGCGGGAACAGCACGGCCACGAAGCACGCCTCCCGCGCGGGCAGGCGCGCTATGTACTGTACAGTAGCGTACCTTGCAGAGGATGGTGTTGGCGCGCGCGGCGTGGTGCGGCGGCACGGCGTCCAGCAGCGGGAACAGCACGGCCACGAAGCACGCCTCCCGCGCGGGCAGGCGCGCTATGTACTGTACAGTAGCGTACCTTGCAGAGGATGGTGTTGGCGCGCGCGGCGTGGTGCGGCGGCACGGCGTCCAGCAGCGGGAACAGCACGGCCACGAAGCACGCCTCCCGCGCGGGCAGGCGCGCTATGTACTGTACAGTAGCGTACCTTGCAGAGGATGGTGTTGGCGCGCGCGGCGTGGTGCGGCGGCACGGCGTCCAGCAGCGGGAACAGCACGGCCACGAAGCACGCCTCCCGCGCGGGCAGGCGCGCTATGTACTGTACAGTAGCGTACCTTGCAGAGGATGGTGTTGGCGCGCGCGGCGTGGTGCGGCGGCACGGCGTCCAGCAGCGGGAACAGCACGGCCACGAAGCACGCCTCCCGCGCGGGCAGGCGCGCTATGTACTGTACAGTAGCGTACCTTGCAGAGGATGGTGTTGGCGCGCGCGGCGTGGTGCGGCGGCACGGCGTCCAGCAGCGGGAACAGCACGGCCACGAAGCACGCCTCCCGCGCGGGCAGGCGCGCTATGTACTGTACAGTAGCGTACCTTGCAGAGGATGGTGTTGGCGCGCGCGGCGTGGTGCGGCGGCACGGCGTCCAGCAGCGGGAACAGCACGGCCACGAAGCACGCCTCCCGCGCGGGCAGGCGCGCTATGTACTGTACAGTAGCGTACCTTGCAGAGGATGGTGTTGGCGCGCGCGGCGTGGTGCGGCGGCACGGCGTCCAGCAGCGGGAACAGCACGGCCACGAAGCACGCCTCCCGCGCGGGCAGGCGCGCTATGTACTGTACAGTAGCGTACCTTGCAGAGGATGGTGTTGGCGCGCGCGGCGTGGTGCGGCGGCACGGCGTCCAGCAGCGGGAACAGCACGGCCACGAAGCACGCCTCCCGCGCGGGCAGGCGCGCTATGTACTGTACAGTAGCGTACCTTGCAGAGGATGGTGTTGGCGCGCGCGGCGTGGTGCGGCGGCACGGCGTCCAGCAGCGGGAACAGCACGGCCACGAAGCACGCCTCCCGCGCGGGCAGGCGCGCTATGTACTGTACAGTAGCGTACCTTGCAGAGGATGGTGTTGGCGCGCGCGGCGTGGTGCGGCGGCACGGCGTCCAGCAGCGGGAACAGCACGGCCACGAAGCACGCCTCCCGCGCGGGCAGGCGCGCTATGTACTGTACAGTAGCGTACCTTGCAGAGGATGGTGTTGGCGCGCGCGGCGTGGTGCGGCGGCACGGCGTCCAGCAGCGGGAACAGCACGGCCACGAAGCACGCCTCCCGCGCGGGCAGGCGCGCTATGTACTGTACAGTAGCGTACCTTGCAGAGGATGGTGTTGGCGCGCGCGGCGTGGTGCGGCGGCACGGCGTCCAGCAGCGGGAACAGCACGGCCACGAAGCACGCCTCCCAGCGCGCGCCGCCCAGCGCGTGCAGGCCGGGCGCCAGCAGGGCGCGCTGCAGGTACGCTATGGCGCTGTTGGCCACCTCAAGGAAGAATAGTACATTACTACAGAGGCCGGGAAGTAAGTGCCGTGCTGTGCCGGCCGAGTACATATAGATATATAGGATAGTTACGACGTTGGCAACCCCTTTTCACGCCGAGGTATGTATAGTGCTTTTCTCAAACATGCAATGAAATAAATTTAAAAAACTCCATGAAATCGAACTTTAATTTCTAAAGAAACTAACATTAAATAAGACAAAAAATATAACTACAACATATATTACTATTTATTTCGTTCAATTTCCAACTAGAATTGAATATAAAACACTACTACTACATAAATATACTAAAATGTACGAAAGCACGTTTCTGAACGAAACATTCGGATCGACCTATCCTACGAGGGCTGCACTGAAAGTATCGGGAATCTAATACTTACGAACTTATTTTTGACACATATTATACCTTTTTATAATCTCTGAAGTTTCATTATATTGACACACTGGCCACACAGAAAAAAAACAATGGTTCGGTTTCAATTGTTTTTTCAAATTGTTGAGTCACTGCTGATAATGGAATTGTCCCGTGAAAATTTAAGAGCTATGATTTATTACGACTTTAAAAGTGGATTAACACAAAAACAATGTGGAGACCGGATGATTGCTACCTTTAGTAATGAAGCACCTTCAAAGACGACAATATACAGGTGGTATACAAATTATTTTACAGGAAGAATTAGGCGTGCGAAAGTTGTTTTCCCGTTGGATCCCTCACTTATTGTCTGACGAGCAGAAAACGACCCGTGTCAATTGGTGCCGCAAAACATTGAATAAATTCAACGGAGGAAGCTCAAATGCAATTTTAGTGTCGTATCAGGTGACGAGTCGTGGATATACGCATATGAGCCTGAAACTAAAAACCAATCTCGAGTATGGATTTACGAAGACGAGCTCAAGCCGACAAAAGTTATTCGCTCTCGCAGCACGGCCAAGAAGATGGTGGCTACGGTTGTCTCGAAATCGGGTCACGTGGCTACTATTCCTCTTGAAGATCGTAGAACGGTCAATGCCGATTGGTATACAAGTATTTGTTTGCCGAGTGTCTTTGCTGAACTTAGGAAAAAAAAACCCTAGCCGCCGCATCATCCTTCACCACGACAATGCCAGCCCTCACACCGCTCGGAAAACAAATGAGTATCTGGAAGGTAAGAAGGTCGAACTACTGGACCATCCTCCATACAGCCCCGACCTAAGTCCCAACGACTTTTTCACATTCCCCAAAATCAAGGATAAGTTGCGTGGTCAGCGGTTTCAGCCACCGGCAGAAGCAGTGGCTTTTAAAATGGCCATTTTGTCGATCCCTATTTCAGCGTTCAATAAGTGTTTTAACGACTGGTTTGAACGCATGGAAAAGTGCATAAAATATAAAGGAGAATACTTTGAAAAACAATAAAAATACTTTTATTCAATTTAACTGCATATTTTTTTCTATTCCCGAAACTTTCAGTTTGACCCTCGTATGGAAAGACACTGAGAGCTTGTCATTCTTGTTAATTTTCATAAACTATAGCCCCTTTTCTTCATCGCTGAGGGGCTACTAACGAAGTGCGAATATCTCCCTCTCTGTCGCAAAAATTTGCAAGTGCGATAGAGAGGGAGACATCTAACTTCGTTTGTTTTCGGTTGGCGGTAGCCTCTCTGTTGTCATCGGCGTCGGGACTCATATTTAAATAGGTAACAAATTCAACAACGCATAAATTCAATTACAGAATGAACAAAAATCAATTTTGCCTCCAAAATGATTAAAAAAACACCTTCACGGGTTGAGTAGACATTTTTACCGCTAATATTTAGATGAAATATGTTAAATGTTTATTTTTATAGTTAAATTTGCAATTAAAATTATTGAACTGTTAATAATGTGTTATTTATGATGTTCATGTCGATTTTATATAAATAAAACAGCAAAATATAGCAAACATCGTTTATTTTATTTTTTTAATAATCGTATTGGCAGAATGTCATGACGAACCAAAAAGCAAATAATTGCTTATGGCTGAACGCCGTGATGCTGTGTCACAAATAAATGTGGAATGGAAATTAAAAAAGAGCACCTTGCAGGCTCTTTTTTAATTTCCACCTCTAACTTTGTACGAAATTCCTTTAAAGGCCTCTCGTGTAGCCGCACCCAACATGCAATATGTCATTGCATGTTTGAGAAAAAAAAAATTCTTATAGGGTGGTTCCACTTATCCAATTTGTTTGTCCAATTTTGATCAAATTCCATTGAGGGAGGCCCATTCCTTTATCCCATCTAGATATTCGTAGCCATATTGATTTTAATGTCATTTAATCTTTGATCAAATGTCGGTATTGTTGTATTCTGCTGAAGGTCATCAGTTTTCTTTAACATTTTATCCTATATTTTTCACTAATATAGATTTGACCAAAGTTTGATCAAAGATTGGACATAGAAATTGGACAAAAATATTTGACCATCATATAAAATTTCTTTGTCCAATTTTTGTATCTAATCATTGATCAAATTTCTTTGACGCCACCCATGTCGGTGTCGCTGTCATCTGCAAAATCATCAATCTTATTTGATCAAATTTCTTAATGTATTCAATATCTTTGTCCAATGTAGATTTATTTGATCAAAGATTGAACATAGAAATTGAAACAATAATATTTGACCACCATATGAAACTGTTTGTCCAAGTTCTAAGTCCAATCTTTGATCAAATTTCTTTGACGGGTCTATTCCACTTATAAAATATCTTTGTCCAACTTTTCTTTAATTTTTATTCGCAGCCATATTGATTTTAATGTCATTATTATCTTTGGTCAAATGTCGGTGTTCCATCCAAGTTCAATTAAATCATCAAATTTTTTTTGATTAAATGAATATAATAAATATCGGGGAAAGAAATTGGATAGTGGAATACCACCCTAAAAAATACCGAAATTGCCTAGAATACTATCCGCACTCAAATAGAAACTATAGAAAGGTTAAAATTGAAGACTGAGACCTACGTTGCCCACACACGCACACACACGCACTTTAAGATCGTACGTAAGCCGCCCTTTTCGCTCGTATAAAGGACGCGGGCGCAAGACTAAGGGAGACACCAATATACGATCACAGGCCGGTCATCGTCAAACATGGCGCCGGCCAGCAGTGTACAAGCAGCGAATACCAGTCGGCAATAAAATTGATTGCGGCCGGCCTGCGCGTGGGCACCGGCCACATCGAAATCAGCCGATCGAGGACGCTAAACCTATTACAGGACGGATATATGTGATAATCCACATCGAAAGGGACCTTATGGCGGCAGGCGCTTACGTTACACCTATTCACTATTGTATTGGAACGGCGGCAATAAAGGAGTAAGTGCCGGCCGCCATAAGGTCCCTTTCGATGTGGATTATCACATATGTGTCAGGCAGCGTTACTGTTGCCACTTACCTTATTAGCGAATTTGTGTAGCGTTTGAAATTAACTAGTGGATGACAAGTGCTGATCGACTAGCATTTGTAACTGATCATCTTCAACTGTTATATTAGACTAGAGCAAGAATATTCGCCTTTTTTAAACCAATGGTATAAGTCTTAGTTCGTTTATTTGTTGTAATAATACCTACTATGAAAATGATGGTTTTTTATTTATTTTACAGTTTAATTTATTCTGAATGAGGTCTTAATGTCGCTCCATAACACAAACAAACAAAACAAGATCCAATAATTAAATACTTATGAGTAATCTGCAACTTAGGGTCGGTTGCACCAACATACGATCACAGGCCGGTCATCGTCAAATATGGCGCCGGCAGCTGTCATCCCATAGAAACTTGTCAAACTTTCCATACAATCAGATTTAACGAACACCGCTTACGATTACAGACGGATTGGTGCTACCCACCCTTAGTTTAGAGCGTGCTTCGCACGCTTATAAACAGGCGCCTCCTCATGGTCATTTTAATTTTAAATAATTACTTGTTTTTAAATAAATTTTAGAATGAGTTGATACGGTTGTGCGATGTCTCGTTTAACGAAAACTGTTAAAAGACGGCCAGTGCCGTAACTATTTAACTTTAATAATACTTTCTCAATATTATAAGAAATTTAAATTGATGCAAGCGCGTAAGACGACACGAAGCAGAGCTTGTGAACGCGGCTGCAATGATAGTGCGCCTCTCAGGACAGGACGCTCGGGCGTAGAATCGCGGGAGCGCAGCGCTGTGGGAACAATACCGGCCGGGCAAAACTGCTGACGCGAGAGTTGCTAAGAGCATAGAGTAATGAAGTGTCAGAGTGTTAGTCCGAATATTAAATTAATAATTTGATTGTTTGATTTGTTTTACTATTTGATTGATTATAAGGTTATTTTATGTTGTTTAATAGTAGTTTATTTTAATTTTAACAAACCATTTATATATAATTATGTAAACATGGACGTGCAACGTTACAGAGTACACATTAAAATCCAACATTATATCTAAACATATGTAATCACGAATTAAATGTGATAAAGTCTCGTCTATCACTTATTCTTACTATTGCACTCAATACATTCTTATTACTTAATATTACATGAAATTACTTACTTGCTTCCGTCTGTCGGTGCAAAACTCTGCTATGCCTTGCAACAGAGGTTTCCACGCCACTTCCCAAAGGTCGTACTCCTCAGCACCTACGATATTTTAAATTTAAAATCTTATATTTTCTCAAGCATTCTCGGAAATGTATGTGTTAATAGAAGACACGGAGTTTCTTGTTTATGGCTCCCTAAATTACTTCTTGGCCCTAGGCTAAGTATAAGGTATTTTAAACCTTATTTATAGGTAACTGATTAAAGTGATTGATAAATAGCCAAATTATGAGATCTTAGAATTACGATTTGAAACGGGATATTTACCATGTATATTTGTATTTTTGAGTTCCCGATATTTCGGCACTGTTGCAAGCGCCATTATCAAGGATTAACTGACGTGCTGCGAGTTTTAGTTGTAGTCTACCCACACACCATAGCGAACTCAAAAATACAAATATACATGGTAAATATCCCGTTTCAAATCGTAATTCTAAAGTAAATGACCATGTAAGCTTGAAATCTTATATTATGAGAACTTACAAAGGCAGTGGTGTGTGAACAAGAAATCAAAGAGACATTATTGATTGTCAGAATGTCAGTAGTCCAAGTTATTTTCCATTTTTACCTTAGCCAACCCAAACAATACATTAATAATCAAGTCGCAATATTTCATCTAAACATCGATGGAAATACGAATATAACTTTAAAAATTGAGATTTTTATTGACATTTGGTCCTAATATTTTGTTGTTTTGTTTTGGTCCTTCTATAGTGTTTAGTTAGCTTCATATAAGTTCAGTATTGTAATCAACGACTTAGCTTATATGTGCATGTACAAAATATTATTCTGTATGGCTACACATTTCCCACATTGTCAATGTCATGTTGTATATTAGGGACAGCTCTCTCTCATGTTTACTGTTTTATAATTTCATGTTGTTTCCTGGTTGCCCTCAAAATCAGGGTCATGATTTTCATGACAGTATGCTGAGGGGCACCCATTTTGGTACTAAATAGGTACCTATTTATAATTTCCTAGTATGTATAAACAATTTGTACCGAATAAATATTTCTTTTTTTTTTTTTTCTAAAACGGCATGCCCAAACTGTTACATCTCGTTTCCTCGTGCACGGAAGACACAAGGATATCCTATAAAGGTCAAAGTGAATCTAGAAACTGTTTAGGCTATAATTAGTACGTTACCTTGCTCCTGGTCAGCTTCGTCTCTCCACCACTTGAATATCTGCGCGGTCCGGCTGTGTAGCGTGTGCATCAAGTCTAGGAGCTGCAATCATTGTATTTTGGATGACTGATAATCTAATCAGGAACTTTCAAAAGCACGAAATTTGTAGGAAAGTAGTCATCATCATCATCATCATCATTTCAGCCGAAAGACGTCCACTGCTGAACATAGGCCTCCCCCAAGGCTCGCCATTTAGACCGGTCCTGTGCCGTTCGTTTCCACCGGATTCCCGCGACCTTCACCAGGTCATCACTCCACCTTGTCGGAGGCCTACCGACAGCTCGTCTTCCGGTACGTGGACGCCACTCAAGCACTTTCTGGCCCCATCGACCGTCAGTCCTGCGAGCAATGTGCCCTGCCCACTGCCACTTAAGTCTCGCAATTTTGAAGGCTATGTCGGTGACCCCAGTTCTGCTACGGATAGCTTCATTCCTAATTCTATCACGCAGAGAAACCCCGAGCATAGCTCAAAGGAAAGTAGTATCAAATCAAAATCAAACATTGATTCTGCAAATAGGCCACAAGGGCACTTTTACACGTCAAAATATTAATTTACAATTTAAGAAGTATGACTATAAGAATACATTTTTCATGTCAAAATATTAATTTACAGTTCAAGAAACAATAATAATTTCTACTTTACAAATATAACAAGCGAAGCGCGAAGGCGAAGAGCTGAGAGTAGGGAAATTTGTAGTTGGAAGTTAAAACCACCGGGGCTACCTACTGGCTGGCTTCTTGGAGAAGGAGGGACTCTACATGATGAACTCCTTCTTCAAGAAACGTGAGCATAGTGAGCTGGATGAGTCCCGATGGTGCAACTAAAAACGAGATTGACTCAATCGACGAGGTATATCGTCGGGTGAGACGCAAAACTCACTATCAAATCTGTGACTACTCTTCGAAACCTCGTATCTAAATACTGAAACGATGCTGATATACGAGCTTTATTTTAAGTAGGTATTTGTTACTTAGTGACTTTTGCTTTCAACCGGACGATATATTTATACAATGATGTCTCTGTGATCAATACGGTTAAAACCGGAAGTGATCACCGTCTGGTCACATTGAATATATGTGCTAAGCTGGAGCGCATGAAGTCCACGCTCCGACCAGCAGCAGCCCAACTCCAAAACCCCGAGAGCTTTCAGCTGGAACTCCAGAACAGTTTCGATTGCCTAGGTGGTGATGTGGACGAATTCAACGACGGGTTTGTGGAAGCTGTTCATACCACAGGGTCTAATCGTAGGCATTATCACTGGACATTGCCCACTCAACAAACATTTATATGATCTAGGTACGACCGACAGCCCCCTATGCAGGGGATGCCTGTCGGCCGATGAAACAGCCCCCCACGTCATCCTGGAATGCGAAGGTGTAGCTGCACAACGGACTCAAATCCTCAACACACCGAGGTCACTCCGCGAAGCCTGTGGTGACACCAGGAAGATCCTGCGCTTCTGGTCGGAGTTAGGCTGGCTAGATCCCTAGCTGGTATTCACCCACGCACAATGGTCCGACCTACACGGACTAAGTGCGGAAAAAGTCCACAACCATAACCATAACCACAGGGTCTAAGTTATTTAAGGCCCAACGGAGCAACAGAACCAATAGGCTCTATAACTCCACTCAGAGGCTCTTTGAGGAAAGGAGTAGGATGGTTCTAGTCTTCAGTCGATGCGACATTATATCGGCAGCTCAATAGACGGATCTCCAAATCTCTGACCCGTGATCTACGCCAATTCAATACGAAACGTATTGAAGAGGCCATCAAGCGAAACAAGGGTTGGGCTCAAAAGTTTTCGCAAGAGATCTGTCTATTGGGCAGAGCCAGCTCGCCAACTTAAAAACTGAGGATGGTAGAATTGTCTCATCCAGACCTGAGCTTCTGAGCGAGATAGAGCGCTTCTATGGACAGCTATACACGTCAACTAGCAGACACGAAGTTGGTCTAGTGAAAGATCCGAGAGCTAGACTAAGGGTCGGTTGCACCAACATACGATCACGGGCCGGTCATCGTCAAATATGGCGCCGGCAGCTGTCATCCCATAGAAACTTACTCTCAATACAATCCGATTTTAACGAACACCGCTTACGATTACAGACGGTTTGGTGCAACCCACCCTAACCCGGCACTATACCGATGACATCCCGGACATCATCTGTACGATATTAGAATGGCTATGGCGACGAGATGTCGATAGAACAGTCGACACTTAATTAAGCTCTAGAAAGTGCACTTTTGCTCCCGTCAAAAGGGGCTTTGATGATGATACTGTATTTATAACGATGTATATATAAAGATTTTTTAAGATTTTATTCTAACATTTTATCGGCGTGATTGATATGTATACCCATGCCAAATTACAGTTTTCTAGTTATACAAACATGTACATTATTTTCTGCAACGATACACGTGTACTTTGCACTAGCCCCAAATAAAGTCGTTAACCTCGCACACGCATCGATGTAGGCAATGTTGTAATATTAATTGACGACCGGTTTAGCCTAGTGGGTAGTGCACCTGCCTGTGAAGCTGACGGTCCTGGGTTCGAATCCCGGTCAGGGCAAATATTTGTGTGATGAGCATGAATATTTGTTTCTGAGTATTGGATGTTTTCTATGTATTTAAGTATTTATATCTATTAAATATATCGTCGTCTAGTACCCATAACACAAGCCTTCTTGAGCTTACTGTGGGGCTAGTTCGATTTGTGTAAGATTGTCCTCTAATATTTATTTATTTATTTATTTTATTTAATTATGAGCTTAATAAACAACCAGAGGGGCTACTACGAACTTCGAAATCCGAACTTCGTATCGTGTCGTCCCTTTCACTCATATAGTGTACACGAGAGTGAAAGGGACGGCACGATACGAAGTTCGAATTTCGTAGTTCGGAGTACAGGGCCAGCGTACGATTCAATACCGCGGTCTTTCAATCCTCGGCAGTCGTCCTCAAATTGACAACACATTGCATTGCACACTAGTACTAACGGTTGCTGAGCTAAAACGCAAACGGACGGACGGACATGGCGAAACTAAAATTGCATACCTGCAGACTAATCATATGGTACTCGTCCTGGCTGTCATCTTCCTCCTCGCTGCTCTCGTCGTAGCCGCCTCGGTGAGCCGAATTCGGCCGAGACTTTCTATTCTCACGAGTCTTGCGAGGCTTTTTATCTAACAAAAATTAAATACGATAATAAAAATGTCCATATTTGTTGATGCAATACATATTTATCCCAATTTTAAAATTTGTAAGAAGTCGCACAAAAATAAAATGTTTATATAACAAATTATACCCGAATTAGTGATAATAGAGATGACATGTGTGGCTATATGGATAGAAAACCATTAAATTATCACAATGAATAGGAAATTAGACAAATTAATTAAAATCATAAAAAGACAGGGACTATGGATAGAAAACCATAAAATTATCACAATGAATAGCAAATTAGACAAATTAATTAAAATCATAAAAATATAGGGACTATAAAAAACAAAAACATTGTTCTTTGTTTATTGGCCAAATGTAAATTGAAAGTTACCAATAGAATTCTCATGTTTCACTAAAAAATAAATTGTATGGCAACTATGTACTTAAACGCATACATCGACAGAAACGGCAAATATCCCTCTTTTTCATACAACGATAGTACGAGGCCACGCCTGCGTGTGAATTAATATGGAGCGTTTTCCGGGCTCGTTAGCCATGTTGCAGTCAGCCTCTTATTTTCGTATTTTGTGTCGCTCTTATGTAATTGGTCCCATACAAACATTTGATCTTCTTTAAAACATGGTTCGAATGGCATAATTTTTTTTTGTTATCCTGCCTAGACAAATTATTATATTATTTTAGGTAGGAATGGCGCCATTTTTTGCTTTTATTGTGTGTAGTAGAATTTACGAAATAAAGACAGTTTCGAGCTTAATATTTGTCATTTTGGAGTAACGTTTGAAATTATATTTTCGCACACGAGATTTCTTTGAAGTCTAGAAATCTTAGCGCCTTCGATACGGCCGAAATATACCTGCGTGTAGCGTGGCCCGCGCCGCCACGCGCACGGCGCGCACGGCGGCGCGGCAGTTGTGCGGCGTCACGTGCGCCACGTCGCGCACCACCAGCGCCAGCGCCTCGCAGCAGCGCGCCAGCGCGGCGCGCTTGTACGGCAGGAACGTCAACTGCTCGGAATATACCTGCGTGTAGCGTGGCCCGCGCCGCCACGCGCACGGCGCGCACGGCGGCGCGGCAGTTGTGCGGCGTCACGTGCGCCACGTCGCGCACCACCAGCGCCAGCGCCTCGCAGCAGCGCGCCAGCGCGGCGCGCTTGTACGGCAGGAACGTCAACTGCTCGGAATATACCTGCGTGTAGCGTGGCCCGCGCCGCCACGCGCACGGCGCGCACGGCGGCGCGGCAGTTGTGCGGCGTCACGTGCGCCACGTCGCGCACCACCAGCGCCAGCGCCTCGCAGCAGCGCGCCAGCGCGGCGCGCTTGTACGGCAGGAACGTCAACTGCTCGGAATATACCTGCGTGTAGCGTGGCCCGCGCCGCCACGCGCACGGCGCGCACGGCGGCGCGGCAGTTGTGCGGCGTCACGTGCGCCACGTCGCGCACCACCAGCGCCAGCGCCTCGCAGCAGCGCGCCAGCGCGGCGCGCTTGTACGGCAGGAACGTCAACTGCTCCGAATCCAGCTCCGAGTCGGGAGAGGTCGCGTCGTTCTTCACCTGTAAAAAAAATGTAACTAGGAAATCAAAGGAAACTTAGGTTCGGTTTTATAAAGCCCCGTTAGGCCTTATGTCCGTTTGTTATGTCAAAAAATGTACTGAGTTACTGAAATTTGATCTGACATTCGGTGTAACGGATCTTTATAAAACCCGGCCTTATAGACACAAAGTTACGTAGGTGGATCTATACGACGTAGTGTCTTTTATAATGTTGTTTGATATACCAAATACCAATAAACACTTCGCAATCAGAATCAAGTAGACGCATCAAACACTACACGAAACTTTGTGGTGGTGCTCGACTCCCTAAGAAACTCCGTGATGCGGAAGATAATAAGATGGCAACGAAGAACGATTTTCGCGCTGTGTTTGACGGGTTTGTTCACGTTCAAAGTCAATGTTAATGTTATTTATTCTTTAATTTAGGCATATACATATTACATGCACTTATGAATGTCATTAAGCTATCACCGGTTCGTAAAATAACCTCTTTTTGGGACGGTTGTCACCACCATTAATAAATAATTATAATCTCATTAGCAATGGCGTTTAGCAGAGTTAAAAACTCCAGTATTATTGACCGAGTGAAACGAAGGTCCCTACTACAGCTTTGACAAAAATGCTTTCGTATGTCCGGAGGATTTCCGTTTGTTCTCCTCTACAGGTCGCATTTCTCAACCAATTCTCGTGAAATTTTGTGAGCAGGTTCGATAATTATGAAGAGTTTATTTTTGAGTCGATTTTTGGAATACTCATTTATTTTTAAAGCACTTGCAATGTGTACAGCTCACAGAGACACCAGTTTAGGTTATGCACCACTCATCGTTATAAATTGGACCAAAAATTAGCTCGTGTGTAGTGTCGCTCGAAGCCCTGGCTGCTATAAAAACTCTTCAAATTTTAGAAGCGAACTGTGAACTCACCAATATCCATCCGTGAGCGCGCGGCGACTGAGAGAGCTCGCTGTCGGACGAGGCGGACGTAGGCCGTCTCTCTCCCTCCTCCTCAGAGCCTTCCGATCGGCTTGACGCCACTAAACATAAGGAAACACATATCAGTTTCGGCTTTGTAATATCTGTGGCATACGATTTTTTTGGAAAATAAAGTTAGTACCTTTGTCTTCTCGATAATAGACTAGTTTCTTATTTTTAGCGATTTCTATTTGAGCAAGTGAAACGAAGGTCTCCGCTTCAACTTCGACAAAAATGCTTTCGTAACTCCGGATTTCCAGATTTCCGGTTGTTCTCCTCCACAGTGGGGCTAGCACAACTGCCAATGCGACGCGACGCGACTAGAGAAAAATCTACCCTCCTTTTTCTAATTCGCACAGTTCGAGCGAGACAGCAAGCACTGAGTCGCGCGAGATGCGACTTGGCAGCAAGTTGTGCTAGCCTACCTGGTCTCATTTCTTAACCGATTCTCGTGAAATTTTGTTTGCAGGTTCGTTAATTACATAGTTTTTTTAGTCAAGCCGATGTCCGGAAATTTTCAAAAAAAGAAAAAAGGAATATTCGCGAGACCTACAAGTTTTAGATATTTGTTAGCTAAATGTGTCGTCACGATGTTGCCATGTAATATTACCGGTATTGTTGGTAGCGGGAGTGGCGTGTGCGGGCCAGGCTCCGGCCCCGGCGGCGCAAAGTAAGGAGAACACTATCTCCCATTCTTCCGCTGTGTGCACGTTTTGGGCGGAGGTCTTCACTAGCTCGTAGAGACCGCATGCAATCTGGGAATAAGGATGTGGGTTCAATATAGTTTCCGGGATTGTAGGTTTGCGGGTCTTTAGACTCTTTAGTTAGGCCTTAATGTCACACTTCAATGAAAATAAACAGACATATTCGTAGTCTTAAATTTTGTATTAAGAAATATATATGTATGTTTATATTGTAGCATTTGAATTCCGCAGTATTATGATACTGTTATTTACTGTGGTTTTACAAATAAATTATCTTATCTTATCTTATCTTATATATATTGTATATTGATTTGAAAAAATGACACTTGCCAAGTTTCTTACGCCGGTTCTTCTCGAGGAAGAGGTTTATTATAAGTGCATGTAATATGCCTAAATTGAAGAATAAATGATTTCATTTCATTTCAAAGACCTTTTTGTGGAGAAAACTTGCCAAAAACTTGGGAAATACCACGTAACAGTGTGATTGTATAAGTTTAGGAACGGGCGCTAGGACACGTCGGCAGTCTTTTACACAGTAAAGGTAGGGAAGGCTCACCACAGTGCAGTGCCGCCGGAAGACCTTGTGCGGCAGCTGGAACAGCGTGTGCAGGTGGCGCAGCGCGCGCGAGCAGCACAGCTCGGAGCGCATGAGGCGCGCGCACGTGCGCAGCGTGGCCGAGAGCGCGCGCGCGGGCGCGGCCGTGAGCGCGGGCCGGCGCGCGGCCCACTGCAGCACGCGCGTGAAGTGCCCGGACGCCTCCGGCCACACTTCCAAGGCGCGGTCTCTGTGCACAATAGCATATCAAATGTACACCTCGCCTTCGAACCTGCTAACGACCCCCTACGTAACTACACATAGACGACAGGAGCGCAAGTTCAAACTTGCCTTAGGCTACGTTTTGTATATGAAATGATAATTTATGTATCTAAAGCCTTACAACTTTCTATTTAACCCTGACACAGTGTCGTCCTTTCTTTGGTTTAAATATTTCATTGTATCTAAGATGATTATTCTTGCATCTTTTGATATCTTTTTCGTCATTTTTATGATAAAACCGCTTAAATCGCGATATATTTTCTTTTTGTTTACATCGGTGACATTCAACGTCTGATGTCAAAGAGTAGTCATTGCCAGTAGAAGAAATTAATATCACTGAAAATCCGCAACGTGGCGAGGGTCAAATAGAAAGTTGTTAGGCTTTACAATTAGTTAAGTATCATGGCACTACCTGTGAGTTCTTATAATTAGTCGGTATCTACTTTAATATTTAGTATAATACAGCTGTTGGATCGCCAAATAAAATAAATAAAATATATTTTTAATCGTGCTAAGTTCCACAATTAAGTAATACTAATGAACAAAACGTTTAATTGACCGAGTGATGCGAAGGTCTCTGCTTCAGCTTCGGCAAAAATATTTTCGTATGTCCGCATTTCTAGTTGTTCTCCTCTATTTTCGTAATTTTTTGAGTAGGTTCGATGATTATTATAAAAAAAATTGCCGGGTCACTTTTTGGAAAGGCCATAGTCAAATTTCCATAATAAATCGGCCCTTACATAAATAAGTCAAAAACTATAACAAATAGGATATTCATACTCGGCAAAAATATTCTTCACTAGAGGTACTCACAAAACAAAACCCGAGCCAATTTGATGTAAGGGCCGACTTACTATAGAAACCTGACTATTGCCTTTTCAAAAACATTTTTTTAGTCAATGATTTTGTAAGTTTCTGCGGGCCAATTTCGGATTGTTCCCCTCTACAGGTCGCATTTCTCAACCGATTCTAGTGAAATATTGTGAGCAGGTTCAATAATTACTTAGAACTTTTTTTTAAATCAGATTTGGATTTTTTTTCAATGGTTTGTTCTGTTCTACAGGTCGTATTTCTCAACCGATTCTCGTGAAAATTTGTAAGTAGGTTCGGTAATTATATAGAATTATTGGTAAGTCAGATTTTTGGCGATTTAAAAAAGCACAAGTGCTTTACAGATCACAGAGCTATTAGTAAAATACATTAATTTGTTTAGTTTATAAATTTATAATTTAAGTTAGAGTACTACATACACTGTTCGCAACAAACGAGAACCAGGGGGGCGATTTTTGGGTGTCAAACCCTCGACTTTTAACCTGTTATTGTGTACAATAAAGTGCTTACATACATACATACATACTTTTCACTCGACATCTGTCAAATCATCATAGTTTTTTGGCAGATCTCGAGTGAAGAAGTCGAGCGTTCGACACTCAAAAATCGCCCCCCCCCAAGGCTGCGAGCTTCACATTCCTAGCGCTACTGTTTCAAACTGAGCTCACGTGGGCCTCACGTAGGGTCGAAATTTAAATACCATCGCTAATTGTTTATTTGTATTAGACAGACTTGTAGAACTACATTTACCGCGTAGTTATTACAACCCCACAAAGGATTATTACAACAATATAATACATGTTTACTGAAATAAGTAGCATACCTGTACCCAGAATCGGACCTGAAATATTTTTATACGCAATTTAAATCTAACTTCACTACATAGTATAAAACAAAATCGCTTTCTGTGTCCCTAATCCCTATGTATGCTTAAATCTTTAAAACTACGCAACGGATTTTGATGCGGTTTTTTTAATAGATAGATTGAAGAGGAAGGTTTATATGTATAATAACATCCATTAAATAGTGCACCCGTGCGAAGCCGGGGCGGGTCGCTAGTAATTTAATAAACGAAATTATAATTTTCAGTCGAAGTGAAGAAATTTGAACATTTAAATAGCACGTCGAGAATGATGTTTCATATGTTACTTCGATTGAAAATTTCAATTTGAATCCAAGATTAACTCGTTTTCTTTAACACGTTCACAGTACGTTATCATGATAAGGGTCACTGCAAGCCTCTATTATAAAGGCGAATTATTGTAGAGCGGAAGTGAAAACAATTATTAGACTTTATGAAAATTATATTATGGGATTAAAGTTACAAAATTTCCCGACAAAAGCTTTTCGAGGAGCTTAACCGATGCGAGATTAAGCTACACTGCCGGCGCGCGGGCACTCGCACTAGGGCATCACCCACACTCACTACGTATATCTATGTATACGTCAGCACACACACATAACAGGCGTAAGGTTTACAATTCGGATTCGTACAGTGAACGTGTTAATTGTAGGTTAACTCGTCTGTAAACTTTTTAAATAACTCACCTGTTCTGTATGAGAGTGTGTCCCAGCAGCTCCAAGAAGAATATCGCTACATCTTCCGCCTGCGGGTTCGCTTGCAGTGTTTCCGCGTCCGGGGGCGCACCCGCCGCCACCATGGCGCGCACTAGCTCCTGTTCACATTACCATTAGACAAAAAAAACAATACAACACTAACAATAACAATAGGGCCGATTGGAGGAAAAGAGGGGAGGCCTTTGCCCAGCAGTGGGACACTCAAATAGGCTAGAAAAAAACTGGATGTAACGAATATTGGTTTTTGAACATTCACGAATACTGATACGTGGGCCATTCTACTTTTTCATGTACCTACATAATTTTCAGACACTTTTTTTTACTTCATATTTCTGTACTGTTATTTAGAAAGAGGTTTAATTAGAGTATCACTTCCGATAGTTTAGGTCAGTGGTGGGCAAAGTACGGCCCGCGGGCCAACTGCGGCCCGCGAAAGCATTTTATCCGGCCCGCCGCCGATAAATCGAATTAATTAGTACATGGCGATGATTAACGGTTTAGCCAAAAACCAGAGCAGCGGTTTTATACAAAAGTGCAGTTTTGCTGCAATTATGGCCCTCTTCCGAAATTTCTCAAGCTTACTGGCCCGCCATGAAAAAAGTTTGCCCACCCCTGGTTTAGGTAATTAACAAACCACAGCTAATATCCATAAATCGAGTAACTCAGTGGTCCTTGGATGTCTCGCCATTTGTATGAATAAATGGTTTTTACCACTGTGTTACCAACCTTTTACAGGAATATGTTAATATTTAAGTAGTTTTACCTTTAAATTCCTTTTATTAGATTCAAGTACTATTCCGAAATACTATTTTTCTACACTAATTCAATACATATCATAGATTTTTTTGATAATAGAAAACTGGTCATGAAAAAGTAGAATGACCCACATATACAGGTTGTAACAAAACTAGTGAGGATCGGTTTAAGGGCATATTCGTTATCGTGTTCTGATCAGGAAAAAGTAGAAGAAATTTTTTTTTGACGCAATAATTTTTTGGCTCTTGTATGGACAGTTGGCTGACTTAGACGACCTGCCCCATAGAAAAAAAAATTCGGGTCAAAAAAAAATTCTTCTTCTTTTTCCTAATCATAACACGATACCGAATATGCCCTTAAACGGATCCTCACTAGTTTTGTTAAAACCTGTATATCTGCTCTGAATATTCGAGATTATGAATACGAACGCGAATATTGGTATTTCAAATATTACTCCATTTTTAGGGTTCCGTACCCAAAGGGTAAAACGGAACACTATTACTAAGACTTTGCTGTCCGTCTGTCACCAGGCTGTATCTCATGAACTGTGATAGTTAGACAGTTGAAATTTTCACAGATGATGTATTGCTGTTGCCGCTATAATAACAAATACTAAGAAACATACAACAATTGTTTTTTTGCCGTTTTTTAGATAATGGAACCCTTCGTGCGCGAGTGCGACTCGCACTTGGCAGGTTTTTTAATGCCTATATTTCGCTTATATCGCTGTTCTGTGCGTTTAGTTGCAATCCAATCTATAGTTAATATAAAAAAACTTGTATCAAAAATGTCTAAAAATACATATTTTAATTTTTATATAAACTTTACTGTGCATATCGATTGTAGATTTAAATTTAAGTATTGTTTGCACTTTATAGTTTCTCTGAAAGATAAGTTGTAATATTACACTGAATTGGGAACAATGATTGATAAGTTGTAATATTACACTGAATTGGGAACAATGATTGATAAGTTGTAATATTACACTGAATTGGGAAAAAAAAAATCATCAACTTGACAGCTGACAGATGTCTAATGTGGCAGTTACATCTACGATTTTTTGTAATGACTTCATTTTTGTTAGTTATATATTAAATAAAGCTTTTTATTTTATAAATAACTAACAAAAATAATAAACGAATACTAAGAAATTAACAGATTGAATATAAAACTAAAACTACCTACAATTAAAATGTTAGATTCGGTAGTTTCCGCCTAAAAATGAAATAAAAAATTCAACCACTGGCTATATATAATGCGATTGAGTTAAATTTAACATAAAGCTGATCTGATGGTGTAACCGGATGGTAGGTACTATATGAACTCTGCAATAAAACAATGTAACCGCTTCCAATTTGGGCTCTTTAGACTTGAATATATAGAGGGCTGGGGTCAAAAATTGCCGAAATCATCCTTACGTAATTAACAAATGACGTCTAACTTGCCTGCAAACTCTCCAGTTGTAGGAAAATTGTTGTAGATGTAGAAATTATAATCGTTGATTATGCGATCAAATTCTGAGTTTAAGTGTTACCGATACTACCCTTTTTTTCTGTTACATGTCCTTACATGAGGGTAGGGGTGTCAAAAATTGCCGAATTCAACCTTACGTAATTAACGAATGACGCCTAACTTGCCTGCAAACTCTCCAGCTGTAGGAACTTGGTCTCTGTTATGAGGAGGCCGGGAAGATTGCATTTTTCCACGCACTCCATCGCAGCGTCTATTAGCGTCTTTTCGTGAGGCGTGGGCGCGCGCATGCCTGTGGGAAAAACATGTTCAGAAAAAAATCAAACATTTATTCTGCAAATAAATAAATAAATATTTTTTGGATAATCTTACACAAATCAACCTAGTCCCAAACTAAGCAAAGCTTGTACTATGGGTACCAAGTGACGATATACATAGTTATATTGATAAATAGATACTTAAATACATAGAAAACATCCAAGACTCAGGAACAAATATTCGTGTTCATCACACAAATACATGCCCTGACCGGGATTCGAACCCGGGACCTCCGGCTTCGAAGGCAGGGTCACTACCAACTAGGCTAAAGCGGTCGTCATAGTCAAATAGGCCACAAGGGCACTTTTACATGTCAAAATATTAATTTACAATTTAAGAAAGTCTGACAATAATAAGTAATACATTTTTCATGTAAAAATATTAATTTACAGTTCAAGAAAGAATAATAATTTCGAGTTTACAATTATAACAAAATTAATGTCATACAGTGAAGATAAATTTGCAAAGTTATCTATTACAAATATTACAACATCAATAAAGTTAAATATTAAATAAATAAATATTAGAGGACAATCTTACACAAATCGAACTAGCCCCACAGTAAGCTCAAGAAGGCTTGTGTTATGGGTACTAGACGACGATATATTTAATAGATATAAATACTTAAATACATAGAAAACATCCAAGACTCACAAACAAATATTCATGCTCATCACACAAATATTTGCCCTGACCGGGATTCGAACCCAGGACCGTCAGCTTCACAGGCAGGTGCACTACCCACTAGGCTAAACCGGTCGTCGTACATGGTCTCTGTTATTACGACACTGTAAATGTAATGACTGCCATCCACACAGGCATACTTGTGTCTTTGTGTTACACACTGTATACTTCTCTTTTAACTGACCTGTTTCTCCGAGCGCTATGTAGGAGTATAGACTGGAGAGTAGACCCGCCTCCGAGCCTCGGTTCACGTCGCGGATGAGCGACACCGTGCCGCTGGGCGAGAGGTAATCCTCCGCTTCTACTAAACTCTGAAAACGAATACAAAATGTGATAATCCATATTGAAAGGGACCTTATGGCGGCCGGCACTTACGCCTTTATTGCCGCTGTTCCAATACAATAGTGAATAGGTGCAACGCAAGCGCCTGCCGCCATAAGGTCCCTTTCGATGTGAATTATCACAAATAATAATGCAAATTAAGCCGTCGTCTGCTGGCGAAAAAATAAACAATAGCATTCTTTTGTTATGATCCCGGGGATCCCGGGGACCGGTAGACGATCGTGCAATCAAAAATATTCAATTATTTAACTGTCGAGTTTTTTTTGGCGTTTCTTTTCGGCAGTGGCCTCTTGAGAAACACTAGTAATTTTTGACTTGTTAAAGTGCCATTTCGACCTACCTACATATTATTACACTTGTTATGTAAGTAAGTAATAAGTAACTGTTACATGGTACTCTTATTATGCTTATTAATAAAAAATACACTTTTAAAAACTACTGTTTCCATCAAGTATTTCGCTTTCCAAAAGGGTTCCGTCACCAAAAAAGATTGAGAACCGCTGACCTACAGAATATAAAAAATAAAATAAAAGCCATTTTGTTCAGACGAGGAAACAAAGGATTGATTTTCAGATGTATGATCCTTGACTATATGATTATTTATTCCATACCCAATACGTTTATTGCACATAACGGTTATACAGGTAGAAGTAAATAGTTTAAGTATCACATCATGTACCCTGTTGGGCGCTGCGAACAAGAACAAGAAGGTAGGCACTTACATACTGTACTAGTATTTCTCTGACAATAACCGAAATATGATTGCGTAAAATTTCCTCTTTTTTTATTTTCATTTTGTGTAGTTAGCTACTATACTCTCCTCAAACCAAACTGAGGACGGGGGCAATAAAACCATTACTCTCGCGTTATTTCTTTCGCATTGTTTTTCACGGAGCGGGCTGAGACCCATAGCGCAGGTATTAACAAGGAATGTCGATAGAATTAATATTAAACTAGAAAATGAAATGTTATTTAAAAGTAAATTGACTAAATGGCTACAGGAAAATTGTTTCTACAATATTAATGAATATTTGACGCGCTAAAAGCTAAATTATAATATGATACAATAAATATTTGACATTGTAATACATTTGACTTCTATTAAATTAGAAATATGACTGATAAAATTTGCACATAACATTTGCATGCAGGTTGAATACGCATGAACTTTCTGAATATAAGATCTTTGTAACCGTGTTCAAGCAAATAAAGAATTTGTATTTGTATTTGTAGAATTAAGTGATTAGAGAAAATACATGTCTTAATTATGAATTTTATAAAATTATTAATGAAAGTAGTAATATGCTGTACCTATTAATATAAATCGAATTCGTCCTCGTCGTCGTCGTTGTCACTGTCGTCTTGAGGATTGATTATGAGACGACGTGTATCTACCGACCGACGACGACGACGACGTGGGGTGTGTGTTGGACGACCGGTTTAGCCTAGTGGGTAGTGCACCTGTCTGTGAAGCTGACGGTCCTGGGTTCGAATCCCGGTCAGGGCAAATATTGTGTGATGAGCATGAATATTTGTTTCTGAGTCTTGGATGTTTTCTATGTATTTAAGTATTTATATGTATTAAATATATCGTCGTCTAGTACCCATAACACAAGCCTTCTTGAGCTTACTGTGGGGCTAGGCAACAGGCCCAGGAACAGCGTGTGCAGCATGTCGAGCAGCAGGCGCCACGCGTCGCGCACGCAGTCGGCGTGGCGCGCCGCCACCGCGCACGCGCGCCGCAGCGCTAGTATATCTGTGTGTGTGAGAGAGCTGTACGCGGCTGACCTTGGGCAGCAGGCGGCCCAGGAACAGCGTGTGCAGCATGTCGAGCAGCAGGCGCCACGCGTCGCGCACGCAGTCGGCGTGGCGCGCCGCCACCGCGCACGCGCGCCGCAGCGCTAGTATATCTGTGTGTGTGAGAGAGCTGTACGCGGCTGACCTTGGGCAGCAGGCGGCCCAGGAACAGCGTGTGCAGCATGTCGAGCAGCAGGCGCCACGCGTCGCGCACGCAGTCGGCGTGGCGCGCCGCCACCGCGCACGCGCGCCGCAGCGCTAGTATATCTGTGTGTGTGAGAGAGCTGTACGCGGCTGACCTTGGGCAGCAGGCGGCCCAGGAACAGCGTGTGCAGCATGTCGAGCAGCAGGCGCCACGCGTCGCGCACGCAGTCGGCGTGGCGCGCCGCCACCGCGCACGCGCGCCGCAGCGCTAGTATATCTGTGTGTGTGAGAGAGCTGTACGCGGCTGACCTTGGGCAGCAGGCGGCCCAGGAACAGCGTGTGCAGCATGTCGAGCAGCAGGCGCCACGCGTCGCGCACGCAGTCGGCGTGGCGCGCCGCCACCGCGCACGCGCGCCGCAGCGCTAGTATATCTGTGTGTGTGAGAGAGCTGTACGCGGCTGACCTTGGGCAGCAGGCGGCCCAGGAACAGCGTGTGCAGCATGTCGAGCAGCAGGCGCCACGCGTCGCGCACGCAGTCGGCGTGGCGCGCCGCCACCGCGCACGCGCGCCGCAGCGCTAGTATATCTGTGTGTGTGAGAGAGCTGTACGCGGCTGACCTTGGGCAGCAGGCGGCCCAGGAACAGCGTGTGCAGCATGTCGAGCAGCAGGCGCCACGCGTCGCGCACGCAGTCGGCGTGGCGCGCCGCCACCGCGCACGCGCGCCGCAGCGCTAGTATATCTGTGTGTGTGAGAGAGCTGTACGCGGCTGACCTTGGGCAGCAGGCGGCCCAGGAACAGCGTGTGCAGCATGTCGAGCAGCAGGCGCCACGCGTCGCGCACGCAGTCGGCGTGGCGCGCCGCCACCGCGCACGCGCGCCGCAGCGCTAGTATATCTGTGTGTGTGAGAGAGCTGTACGCGGCTGACCTTGGGCAGCAGGCGGCCCAGGAACAGCGTGTGCAGCATGTCGAGCAGCAGGCGCCACGCGTCGCGCACGCAGTCGGCGTGGCGCGCCGCCACCGCGCACGCGCGCCGCAGCGCTAGTATATCTGTGTGTGTGAGAGAGCTGTACGCGGCTGACCTTGGGCAGCAGGCGGCCCAGGAACAGCGTGTGCAGCATGTCGAGCAGCAGGCGCCACGCGTCGCGCACGCAGTCGGCGTGGCGCGCCGCCACCGCGCACGCGCGCCGCAGCGCTAGTATATCTGTGTGTGTGAGAGAGCTGTACGCGGCTGACCTTGGGCAGCAGGCGGCCCAGGAACAGCGTGTGCAGCATGTCGAGCAGCAGGCGCCACGCGTCGCGCACGCAGTCGGCGTGGCGCGCCGCCACCGCGCACGCGCGCCGCAGCGCTAGTATATCTGTGTGTGTGAGAGAGCTGTACGCGGCTGACCTTGGGCAGCAGGCGGCCCAGGAACAGCGTGTGCAGCATGTCGAGCAGCAGGCGCCACGCGTCGCGCACGCAGTCGGCGTGGCGCGCCGCCACCGCGCACGCGCGCCGCAGCGCTAGTATATCTGTGTGTGTGAGAGAGCTGTACGCGGCTGACCTTGGGCAGCAGGCGGCCCAGGAACAGCGTGTGCAGCATGTCGAGCAGCAGGCGCCACGCGTCGCGCACGCAGTCGGCGTGGCGCGCCGCCACCGCGCACGCGCGCCGCAGCGCTAGTATATCTGTGTGTGTGAGAGAGCTGTACGCGGCTGACCTTGGGCAGCAGGCGGCCCAGGAACAGCGTGTGCAGCATGTCGAGCAGCAGGCGCCACGCGTCGCGCACGCAGTCGGCGTGGCGCGCCGCCACCGCGCACGCGCGCCGCAGCGCTAGTATATCTGTGTGTGTGAGAGAGCTGTACGCGGCTGACCTTGGGCAGCAGGCGGCCCAGGAACAGCGTGTGCAGCATGTCGAGCAGCAGGCGCCACGCGTCGCGCACGCAGTCGGCGTGGCGCGCCGCCACCGCGCACGCGCGCCGCAGCGCTAGTATATCTGTGTGTGTGAGAGAGCTGTACGCGGCTGACCTTGGGCAGCAGGCGGCCCAGGAACAGCGTGTGCAGCATGTCGAGCAGCAGGCGCCACGCGTCGCGCACGCAGTCGGCGTGGCGCGCCGCCACCGCGCACGCGCGCCGCAGCGCTAGTATATCTGTGTGTGTGAGAGAGCTGTACGCGGCTGACCTTGGGCAGCAGGCGGCCCAGGAACAGCGTGTGCAGCATGTCGAGCAGCAGGCGCCACGCGTCGCGCACGCAGTCGGCGTGGCGCGCCGCCACCGCGCACGCGCGCCGCAGCGCTAGTATATCTGTGTGTGTGAGAGAGCTGTACGCGGCTGACCTTGGGCAGCAGGCGGCCCAGGAACAGCGTGTGCAGCATGTCGAGCAGCAGGCGCCACGCGTCGCGCACGCAGTCGGCGTGGCGCGCCGCCACCGCGCACGCGCGCCGCAGCGCTAGTATATCTGTGTGTGTGAGAGAGCTGTACGCGGCTGACCTTGGGCAGCAGGCGGCCCAGGAACAGCGTGTGCAGCATGTCGAGCAGCAGGCGCCACGCGTCGCGCACGCAGTCGGCGTGGCGCGCCGCCACCGCGCACGCGCGCCGCAGCGCTAGTATATCTGTGTGTGTGAGAGAGCTGTACGCGGCTGACCTTGGGCAGCAGGCGGCCCAGGAACAGCGTGTGCAGCATGTCGAGCAGCAGGCGCCACGCGTCGCGCACGCAGTCGGCGTGGCGCGCCGCCACCGCGCACGCGCGCCGCAGCGCTAGTATATCTGTGTGTGTGAGAGAGCTGTACGCGGCTGACCTTGGGCAGCAGGCGGCCCAGGAACAGCGTGTGCAGCATGTCGAGCAGCAGGCGCCACGCGTCGCGCACGCAGTCGGCGTGGCGCGCCGCCACCGCGCACGCGCGCCGCAGCGCTAGTATATCTGTGTGTGTGAGAGAGCTGTACGCGGCTGACCTTGGGCAGCAGGCGGCCCAGGAACAGCGTGTGCAGCATGTCGAGCAGCAGGCGCCACGCGTCGCGCACGCAGTCGGCGTGGCGCGCCGCCACCGCGCACGCGCGCCGCAGCGCTAGTATATCTGTGTGTGTGAGAGAGCTGTACGCGGCTGACCTTGGGCAGCAGGCGGCCCAGGAACAGCGTGTGCAGCATGTCGAGCAGCAGGCGCCACGCGTCGCGCACGCAGTCGGCGTGGCGCGCCGCCACCGCGCACGCGCGCCGCAGCGCTAGTATATCTGTGTGTGTGAGAGAGCTGTACGCGGCTGACCTTGGGCAGCAGGCGGCCCAGGAACAGCGTGTGCAGCATGTCGAGCAGCAGGCGCCACGCGTCGCGCACGCAGTCGGCGTGGCGCGCCGCCACCGCGCACGCGCGCCGCAGCGCTAGTATATCTGTGTGTGTGAGAGAGCTGTACGCGGCTGACCTTGGGCAGCAGGCGGCCCAGGAACAGCGTGTGCAGCATGTCGAGCAGCAGGCGCCACGCGTCGCGCACGCAGTCGGCGTGGCGCGCCGCCACCGCGCACGCGCGCCGCAGCGCTAGTATATCTGTGTGTGTGAGAGAGCTGTACGCGGCTGACCTTGGGCAGCAGGCGGCCCAGGAACAGCGTGTGCAGCATGTCGAGCAGCAGGCGCCACGCGTCGCGCACGCAGTCGGCGTGGCGCGCCGCCACCGCGCACGCGCGCCGCAGCGCTAGTATATCTGTGTGTGTGAGAGAGCTGTACGCGGCTGACCTTGGGCAGCAGGCGGCCCAGGAACAGCGTGTGCAGCATGTCGAGCAGCAGGCGCCACGCGTCGCGCACGCAGTCGGCGTGGCGCGCCGCCACCGCGCACGCGCGCCGCAGCGCTAGCTGCGCCTTCGTCGACTGCCCCAGCGTCACGCCTAACGAGTTTAAACAAGGTTTATGTCACACCTGGCCATAAAGTGGCAATTACTGCACGCTCCGCGCGCGGAAAATCCCACTTCCTGGCCAGGGGGTGACATAAAATTTTGTACTTACCTCGAGCGGTAATTAAGAAAGCCTCAGATCGCATAATTATCGCCCTTGCCTTCGGCTCGGGCGTCAAATACCTGCGATCTGAGACATTCTTTGTTTTACCGCCCTTGGTAAGTAATGTACTATTTCATTTCAAAAACTCGGATATGTGACCTAGGAGACTCCAGACAGAAGTAATTAAAATGATTCCCGTCAATCCACCCTTGACAACTTGCTGAGACGCCAGTTCTGTTGGGAATATCAGTACTAAGGGTCGGTTGCACCAACATACGATCACACGCCGAGCATCGTCAAATATGGCGCCGGCAGCTGTCATCCCATAGAAACTAGTCAAACTTTCCATTCAATCAGATTTTAACGAACACCGCTTACAATTACAGACGATCACGAGCCCTTATTAGCAGCAGATAAATTAAGAATTTGTTTAAAATAGGTAACGATTCACCATAAATTACTTTCTTAACTTGGGCGGGTAATCGTTTGTCTGACGTAATTGGACACAACTATCATATCAAGTAGGTTGTGCTCAATAAAAAAAAAGTGAAACTATGACAGGGACAATAAATGATATGTAACACTCTGTCGCTCTTATACAAAATGTATATGACCGTCCAGCTCGGTTGTGGTATTTATATTTGCGTGTCGCGTCCGGTAAGTCTGTGACTCGGTACAACCCATATCGAAATTTCGGTAATAAAGGTTAATAAATAAATGTTGCGTTAGACCCTTATAAAAAAATCTCACGCGAACTTGAAATCTGACCATAAAAATAGGTAAATCATGAAAATACCATTCTTTTTTCACATGAAAGGCTGGTTAAATGAATGAAGATGACTAAGACAGCGTAAGCCATAACACTTAGTTGTTCCCCGGTGAACTTGCAGAGCGTGAGCAGCAGCGTGTCCACCGTGAGCGCGGGCCAGGACGGAGGGGTCTAGTCACCTATAGCCACGTGCTGCTGGGGCTGCGGGGGCAGCAGGCCGGTGAACTTGCAGAGCGTGTCCACCGTGAGCGCGGGCCAGGACGGAGGGGTCTAGTCACCTATAGCCACGTGCTGCTGGGGCTGCGGGGGCAGCAGGCCGGTGAACTTGCAGAGCGTGAGCAGCAGCGTGTCCACCGTGAGCGCGGGCCAGGACGGAGAGGTCTAGTCACCTATAGCCACGTGCTGCTGGGGCTGCGGGGGCAGCAGGCCGGTGAACTTGCAGAGCGTGTCCACCGTGAGCGCGGGCCAGGACGGAGGGGTCTAGTCACCTATAGCCACGTGCTGCTGGGGCTGCGGGGGCAGCAGGCCGGTGAACTTGCAGAGCGTGTCCACCGTGAGCGCGGGCCAGGACGGAGGGGTCTAGTCACCTATAGCCACGTGCTGCTGGGGCTGCGGGGGCAGCAGGCCGGTGAACTTGCAGAGCGTGAGCAGCAGCGTGTCCACCGTGAGCGCGGGCCAGGACGGAGGGGTCTAGTCACCTATAGCCACGTGCTGCTGGGGCTGCGGGGGCAGCAGGCCGGTGAACTTGCAGAGCGTGAGCAGCAGCGTGTCCACCGTGAGCGCGGGCCAGGACGGAGAGGTCTAGTCACCTATAGCCACGTGCTGCTGGGGCTGCGGGGGCAGCAGGCCGGTGAACTTGCAGAGCGTGAGCAGCAGCGTGTCCACCGTGAGCGCGGGCCAGGACGGAGAGGTCTAGTCACCTATAGCCACGTGCTGCTGGGGCTGCGGGGGCAGCAGGCCGGTGAACTTGCAGAGCGTGAGCAGCAGCGTGTCCACCGTGAGCGCGGGCCAGGGCGGAGAGGTCTAGTCACCTATAGCCACGTGCTGCTGGGGCTGCGGGGGCAGCAGGCCGGTGAACTTGCAGAGCGTGAGCAGCAGCGTGTCCACCGTGAGCGCGGGCCAGGACGGAGAGGTCTAGTCACCTATAGCCACGTGCTGCTGGGGCTGCGGGGGCAGCAGGCCGGTGAACTTGCAGAGCGTGAGCAGCAGCGTGTCCACCGTGAGCGCGGGCCAGGGCGGAGAGGTCTAGTCACCTATAGCCACGTGCTGCTGGGGCTGCGGGGGCAGCAGGCCGGTGAACTTGCAGAGCGTGAGCAGCAGCGTGTCCACCGTGAGCGTGGGCGGCGAGGGCGGCAGCCGGGAGAGCAGAGCGGCGCAGCGCTCGAGCCCGGCGAGGGCCAGTATGGCCGCGTTCTGCAGGTTGTTCGACAAAATGTCTTCGGTTGTAGGCGGGGACGAGCGCTCGAAGGCCGCTGAGAGGGCGGTTATCTGAAAAGATATATCAGTTACAGTACTCTTATAAATAAATATAATAAATAAATAATATAATAAATAAATATTAGAGGACAATCTTACACAAATCGAACTAGCCCCACAGTAAGCTCAAGAAGGCTTGTGTTATGGGTACTAGACGACGATATATTTAATAGATATAAATACTTAAATACATAGAAAACATCCAAGACTCAGAAACAAATATTCATGCTCATCACACAAATATTTGCCCTGACCGGGATTCGAACCCAGGACCGTCAGCTTCACAGGCAGGTGCACTACCCACTAGGCTAAACCGGTCGTCGCCTCTTATCTTTGAACACGGGTGAGTGAGCTACGGTTGCGTGTTCAGCTATACATGCACATTGTCATGTGTGCGTCAGCGTAGGAGCTATGGGTTCACGTTGTCTGTGTTCGTATGTGTCACAAGCAGGGATCGGATACCGGTATTTTCTCCATAAAAAAATACCGGTATTATTACGGTCATACCGGGATTATTTCGTTTTTAATGGGACAATCTAATAATACGACGTTGTTACCTAAATACATGATTCAGCCCTACGTAAAGAGCAAAAAATAATCCAAAATATTGGGCTAATTCAGGGTTTTTTAAAAATACCGGTATCGGCCCCTGGTCACAAGCAGAGGTCGGACAAATTTGCGCCATTGCTCGCAATAATGTGGACATGACTCCAAAATTAATCAAAATGTTAATCAATTAATTATTTCTTGAAATAATATTTGAATTTCCGGAGGCAATAGTTTATACGTGCTTATAATTATTAGCAAAATTATATTTAAAGTGGTTATCGTTTTCGTAAATATTTTTTTTATATAATAAAGAAGTTAGGATTTTAAACTGACAAGATTATTTACACTAGAAATAATACCCAACAAATGGTAAATATGCTACTATGATTATTATTTCTGACGAAGAAGTTTTCTAGTGGATTGCGAGCGGAGTTTTTCAGTACTTAAGTATGTTTTTGATGTAAAAAGAAATAAACTAACTGCAGAAAATTTGGTAAAAATACTGTTTTTTTTTTATATAAATACTAGCGACCCGCCCCGGCTTCGCACGGGTGCAATGCTGATGCTAAATACACTACAGAAATATTATACATATTAACCTTCCTCTTCAATCACTCTATCTATTAAAAAAACTGCATCAAAATCCGTTGCGTAGTTTTAAAGATTTAAGCATACATACTTACATAGGGATATAGGGACAGAGAAAGCGACTTTGTTTTATACTATGTAATGATGTACTTTAACATACTTTTGTATTTATTGACTAGTAATCAAATTACATGTCGAGTAAGAAATTAATTAATTGTTAACATTTTGATAAATTTTGGAGTCATGTCCACATTCTTGCGAGCAATGACGCAAATTTGTCCGATCTTTTCACAAGTCACAACTACAAATATGGCTAACCAGCGCTCGTATAACGATCATGACAATACAATGCTACTGAATCAGTAGATTTTTAGACCCACCATACTCGCTAATTTGTCTTTACCAATTCTGCGCTCCTAGTATTTGTTCTCATTATACTGACTGCGGGGCTAGCATAACTGCCGCTGCGACGCGACGCGAGTAGAGATAAGTCTACCCTCCTCTTTCCAATTTGCACAGTTCGAGTGAGACAGGAATCGCTGAGTCGCGCGAGATACGACTTGGCAGCAAGTTGTGTTAGCCCATCTGGTTTAGTTTGTATACGAGCGTGATCGTGTGCTTACTAATTGGGCATGGTTTTAAAAACCGACTTAATTACGTAGTTAGGTCAGTCCGTAGACGTTCATAGCCAAGGGCTACATTGCAAAAGGTGGTTTAGAAGATTTTATTTTTTTATTTTGTGTATGTGGATGCAACTGAGTAAATATCAAAAATGGTAGCACGAGATGGCCAACTTTTGCCAGCTACCAAACCTCTAATTTTTAGGACTGTTTTCGATTTATATACGATGTGACTTAAATGTTCTATACGATGCACCCTAGCGTAAAGTTGCTTGCTAGCAAATTAAAGAACATAAAATGTAACCCCTAATGAACCCCGTCGAAACGCCGCAATAATACGGAAATTCCGATAGTTATTCAGAAAAATAACAACTATATACCGCCGACTGCACCCATATGCACAATTTAAAAAATGAAATCTTTGACACCACCTTCTGCAACATAGAAATATGTTCGTATCAATCTTTCTTAGTCTGAAATTCTAGTTGTTTTTCTAGAATCTTCCACTTCCGTGCACAGGTGCAGGAACAGATACGCATCACGGACCGGCCCTTCGCTTCACTGTCTTTACCAATTCTGCGCTGCTAGTACTTGGACTCGTTATAATGAATGACGCTGTATGCGAGCGTGAGCGTGTTTTTATTAGGCACGGGTTCAAAAACCGGCTGCATTAGGTTGTTCGTAATGACCCGTGTATCTTTAGCATATTATGCAACTGGTGTATAAGAAGGGTATAAAAAGGCGAGTGGTGTGGGTTGCGATGTGAGCCTTGGCGAACATCGCAAGTAAAGACACGACGAGCCTTTTTATACCAGTTATACACCGTTGCATACAATACTTTTTCTACGACTCATTTCATATAAAAAATAAGTATTTTTCAGAATTTTCATGCGCCATATTTTCCCTGAGTAATTGTGCAACTTACCTACGCAATTTCTTCAGTAATGCTATATAACTACATCGTGGATTTTTAAAAATCTGCGTATCTACTCATTTTCTTCATGAACACAAAAAAATCGTTTTAATTAAGTAATATAATCATTTATCAGCTTGAATGTTTTCGTTTTCAATTAGGAATTTGGTGGAAAATCAAAAATATGACACTTTGTTTATGGTTTGTTTTTCTTTTAATTTGCTAGACTTGGTATCCGACCTAAACTGAATTCAAATTCGGATCGAATCTTAAGTGTTTCGTTTTCATAAATATATCCGAAATAGATAAAACTTGTTCAACAACACAAAAAAGATGATAAATGTATGTATTTATATTAGTAAATAATATATTATGCATTAATTAATACATAAAAATTATAGCAAAGTTGCGTTAAGTTGGCAGCACTGATTTTAATCATAAAAGTTTCACTTGAACGCACCAAAGAATGACTACTAAACATAGTATTTGTAGTAGTCTGTGGCACCCAACTCTGCTTTAATTATTCATTAAAGTAGGGTAAGGGGTGTGTTTTTGGGCAATAGACTAGATAGACTTTTTACAGAATAAATAAAGTATATTAGAGTCCATGATTGCGTAAGTCGCGAAAAAAAGCACAGGAGTAGAATAAATTTGTTTATAATTGTCATAATTGGGTATTTGACACATGTTATTTCATAGTGTGGCTACATGGATAGAAAATCATCAATTATCGCAATAAATAGTAAATTAGACAAATTAATCAAAATCATAAAAAGATATGGCACTACAAATATTCGCAAAAATGGTGTTTTTTTAATAGTCCAAAATGTAAATTGAAAATTACCAATAGAATTCTCACCTTTCAATAAAATAGATATTGTACGGCAACTATGCCCGTAAACGCATTATTTCACGACAAAAATGGCAAATTACTCGTTTTTCCATACAACGGGATTACGACGCCATTACACTGTGATGTCACATTTCACTGCTTAGCAGTATGGAGTGTTTTCAGTGCTCGTCAACAATGCTGTACCTCTCGTTTTCTCCTTCTGTGATGCTCTAATTGTTGTTGGTCCCATATAAACATTTGATCGTCTCTAAGAACTGGTTCGGATGGTAACATAAAACACTTTTAACATAGCCAATTGTTGTAGAAGCTTGTACTGACTTGCGGGGGCGCCGCCACGGGCAGCAGGCGCGAGGTGCGGCCGCAGCGGTAGCGGCCGGCCGGCGTACTCCCGCGCCGCTGCAGCACCCGCCACAGGTACGCGTCGCGCACCGGCCCCACGCGCTCCGCCGGCATCACCATCTCTTCATTCCTGACAAAAACAAAACACATTCAGATAACATAAAATCATTTATTCAAGCTTCCTCGCGCGACGTTTAAGTATAGCCATACAGCGAGGGGGGATTTGCCATAGTCGCCACGCTTGGCAAGCGGGTTGGCGACCGCAGTTTGATGGTGGTAATGATCGAAGGATGCTGCTGCCCCCCTCCTATTTTCCCTTATTCGCCTCCTACGAAACCCACGGGAAGAGATGGGGGTGGCGCAATTCTTACACGGCAACCACACGGGGGGTTCTTACCCGGCAACCACACGGGGGGGAGGGAAGGCCTATGTTCAGCAGTGGACGTCTTTCGGCTGAAATGATGATGATGATGATGATACAGCGAGGGAATGCTACCAGTCATTGTCACGATACGATGCCACGTCATTGGTACGATGCCACGGGGGCCCTTTTTAGATATAATTTAATTACTTTTAATATAACTTTATTATAAAACCTATGTATCTATTTTTTATTCAAGTAGGATTCATTGAACCGCTTTTGCATCATCATCGGCTACAACAATCTTGGATAGGTACTTTTAGGTCTGCCATCATCTTAAACTATAATTATTATTTACTTTCATATAAGGTGCAAAAATTTTCACATATTAGGTATACATTTTAAAATTTTACATTATAATGAAACACATAAAATGGTCAATAATTCAGTTACGAATAAGTGCATCGACAAAAAGAAAACATTAAGTATTGGCATAATTAAAGTTAAAATGACAGATAAATTAATTTCAGTTTACCACTGACATATGCTCTTATTCTATTGAATATTCTACTTTAAGTACTAGGAGGATGATGTTGATGATGATGGCCTCAAGCTGGTAACACGTTCTCACATGGCAACCTTGCCAGTTACAACTACAATATACAGGATTGCTCCTTTAAAGCGCTATGATATTTAGTCGTAATGTTGAGGTGTGACGTCACACTCACTCGATGAAATGGAAGATGACCTCAAACATGACATCTCGTTCTTACATGGCGACCCTGCCAGGGTTGGTCCTGTAACGCGCTATGATATTAAGTGTTAGTGTTGATATGTGACGTTACTTAATTGATAGAGTGGAAGATGACCTCGAACATGATATCTCGTTCTTACATGGCAACCCTTCGAGTAGTTACAACATACAGAGCTGTTACTGTAACGCGCTGTGATAGTTAGTGTTAATCTCACTTGATGGAGTGGAAGATGGCCTCAAACATGATATCTCGTTCTTACATGGCGACCCTGCCAGTAGGGTTGGTCCTGTAACGCGCTATGATATTAAGTGTGAGTGAGTTGTGTGACGTTACTTACTTGATACAGTGGAAGATGGCCTCAAACATGATATCTCGTTTTTACATGGCGACCCTGCCAGTAGTTACCAACATACAGATTTGTTCCTGTAACGCGCTGTGATAGTTAGTGTTAATCTCACTTGATAGAGTGGAAGATAGCCTCGAGCATGGGCTGGTCGAAGTCCCCCGATCCGTTGCAGCCGCGCAGGTTCCTCACGAAGTCCTCGGCGGTCATGGGCACGTTGAGCTTCTTCGCGTTGTGGTTGTGCTGGTCCATGTTCAGCATGATCACGGCGTATGCTAGACGGAAGGCGGCGTCGGTGTTGGCGAATGGCTCGCCGTTTGTGGTCTGTGGGAGAAAAGGTAGTTGTAAAAATCATTGCCATACGAGACTACAGAAATTAGGTCTGACAACACTCGAAAAGAGACGTGATTATGAACGATTGATTGAGACTTAAATTCTTAAATGACTAATACGACTGTACTCAGGATTCGTTGCTAATACATATATGGTCCAGTAATGACCACATATCGTCATCTCAACAATGTACTGCAAGTTTTACTCACATGACACCGTAGAAAGACACTCATCTTTCTGCGGTGTAAGGTGCTTCGTCTGGCAGCCGGAAGATCTCCAGGTACAGACGGAGCGCCTGATCTATGCAAAGTTCCGCGTAGTCAAAGTTTCTTATTTACGGAAAAACCTCTCACCATTTCTACGACCCTGGTACTTAGGGACTTTTTTTCATACTTACAATCACGGAGGAATCACTGACGACCGAGTCACAGGCTCTGTCCTAGTTCGGGAAGCAGAGGCTTACTCTTAATGAAACTGTGTCAAACCTTAAGACCTACTTGTCTCTCTCAATAATTTATTAAGCAAATTACTCACATGCCACCCTCAGCGAATCGCTCCATCACTAGAAAGATGAGCGGTGCCTCACCAGGCTGCCGGAAGGTCTCTGGGTACAGACGGAGCGTCTGATGTATTTGGACTCCCGCGTAGACACTTTCTTAATTACGGAAGAACCTCTCACCATTTCTGCGAGCCTGGTACTCAGGATTCGTTTCTCGTACAATAATTACATGGTCCAGTAATTTATATTACCCATATATGGATTCTGTGACATCATATCATCACTTCAATGACGTATTAAGCAAGTTTTACTCACATGCCATCGCTCAGCGAATCGCTCCATCACAAGAAAGATGAGCGGTGCCTCGCCAGGCAGACGGAAGGTCTCTAAGTACAGACGGAGGGCCTGGTCTATTCGGAGTCCTGCGTAGTCAAAGCTGGCGGCGAAGGCGCCCAGTACGCTGTAGCCGTCGTCTTCGTCGCGGGAGGAGCGCTTGCAGATGTATTCGCCTGTAGAAAATACCGATTCCTGGATTATTGGTCTCTCTGGCTTGCATACCCTTTTTTCTTAACAATGCACGAGCGTAATTTAAGTCGGTTAACACTCTATCGATTTAGTTATAATAATAATCAATTTATTTTCAGACAAGGTATTGTTCAAGGTGTTGTTGTTATGTCTAGATTAGTAATAATTAATTAATTAGGCGAATGAAATTATTATACCGGATGGCTCACCAGCAGCCACGGGCTGTATCATCTAATATTTATTGACTATCTCAGTTTCAGCTTGATCAAAAATGCTTTCGAAAATCGAAAACGTGAAAAATATCTATTTTCAAGAGTAATATCTGTGCGTTTATTTTGTCGCGAGGTTTCTAGCTCACAGAGCAACTAGTATTTTTTTGTAACTTTGAAGTACTATAATGCTATACAAGTTCTATGTAAGTAACAAGAAAGAAACAAACAGAACGCGCCATAAATTTTACTATGAGCAGTACTTTATAATTTTAAAAAGACACGAGTATTGTTATAGGACGAGGTGTCTTCTTTTTTATTTTTTTCGAACCTGACTGTGGCTTTATGGGTCATACGCGGATTTAGATTCGCGTCTTTTCTGTGGACATACCAAAAGTTAAGGGCTACAAAGCTTAATTTTCGATTGGACCAGTAACCCGCATAAACAGTGTCTCCGTTTCTATAAATCCCTGTAATAAAAACATAGCTAACATGCACATAAGCCGTTAACTATTGTCCACAGGAGGGACGACTTTTGTTTTTTCAACTAAGTATGACTGAGTTGACGACCGGTTTAGCCTAGTGGGTAGTGCACCTGCCTGTGAAGCTGACGGTCCTGGGTTCGAATCCCGGTCAGGTCAAATATTTGTGTGATGAGCATGAATATTTGTTTCTGAGTCTTGGATGTTTTCTATATGTATGTAAGTATTTATATCTATTAAATATATCGTCGTCTAGTACCCATAACACAAGCCTTCTTGAGCTTACTGTGGGGCTAGTTCGATTTGTGTAAGATTGTCCTCTAATATTTATTTATTTATTTATTTAAGTATGACCCTTATAGGCCGGGCCCAATAAAGCGATGGGAGTGCGCGGTTGGAGAGTAGCCAGTCTTACCAATCATCTTCTTGTCCAAATCGGGGTTCTCCCTCAAGAACTGCGCGACCTCCTCAGGGTCCAGCGGCGTCTTCAGAACCCCATGCTCTTGTAAGTACTCGATGCCGCGCTCAGGTTTCTGGTTGAAGAGCTCTGTGCCTTGCGTCACCCACTGGGAAATAAACGTACTTAGATAGATTTTAGGTAATATAAGATTTCAAGCTTACATGGTCATTTACATTAGAATTACGATTTGAAACGGGATTTTTACCATGTATATTTGTATTTTTGAGTTCCCGATATTTCGACACTGTTGCAAGCGCCATTATCAAGAATTAACTGACGTGCTGCGAGTTTTAGTTGTGGTCTACCCACACACCATAGCGGTCTACCCTCTTCCTGGTTCGCTTTTTTCGCACAGTGTCACCAAAATTGAGACAAAAAAAACATTTATTCTGCAAATATGCCACAAGGGCACTTTTACATGTCAAAATATTAATTTACAATTTAAGAAAGTCTGACTATAATAAGTAATACATTTTTCATGTCAAAATATTAATTTACAGTTCAAGAAGGAATAATAATTTCGAGGTTACAATTATAACAAAATTAATGTCACACAGTGAAGATTGCAAAGTTATCTATTACAAATATTACAACATCAGTAAAGTTAGAGATGTATAAGGTCTCATGATTAAACAAGGAATTTAAATTAATATAATATCCCAGAGATGTACATGGTAGTAGAACTAAAACAAGTCTAAACAAAACATCGAAATACACACGTTTTCCAAAATACACACACTAAAGACTGCGTTCTGTAGTACATTAAATTGAGGTTGCATCGCTCCAATCATTCGTTACGTCCATAATACTTTCATACATCACCTTCTATAATAAGTAGTGAAATAGCCATTTTGTCCACCACGGACCTAGCAGTTTCGTGATTAAATACGTCTTTGCGATATTTGACACTCAACGACCGCTTTATCCCAGTTGGTAGTGACCCTGCCTTCGAAGCTGGAGGTCCCGGGTTCGAATCCCGGTCAGGGCATTTATTTGTGTGATGAACACAAATATTTGTTCCTGAGTCATGGATGTTTTCTATGTATTTAAGTATATATTTATCTATATAAGTATGTATATCGTCACTTAGTACCCATAGTACAAGCTTTGCTTAGTTTGGGACTAGGTTGATTTGTGTAAGATTGTCCACAAATATTTATTTATTTTATTTATTTATGCTAAACAACCTACACTTAGTATTGTTGGCAAGCTCTGTTTTCAAGTCAACAATAGCGGTGCGGCAAGCAGTGCAACCGGAAGGGTACAGTAGTACCCAACTGATAAGGCGCGTCGTGAATCTTCGTTCGCGCAGAAAAGAAAGTATCGCTCCGAAGATTAACGAAAGAATGCTTAAAACTTACAATTAACCTTAGATCACTACTATAAGGTTCATAATGCGCGTGCACTCGATCAGAAGTATGGCGGCTGACTACCATGCCGCGCGGCGCGCGCTAACATGGCGGCAGCTGCGGACCAATAGCGGTACAGGAAAAAGGAGCGCGGTGCGTGGAGCGTGCCGATTGGTCAATAGCATTTCCCGCGCTTTAAAAATTCATCTTCTGCGCAGGTACATCGGTAAGCCATATCAGTTGGGTACTACTGTACACTGGTTAGGTATCCTGAGATTTAACTGTTTAGTAAAATATAGTACCAACTCACCTTCTTCATGTTCCTGATGTTGTCCAGCTCAGCCTCCGACGGCAGCGCCGACACGACCTTCAAATTCAAAATTAACTTCATTAACCCTATAACCGCCATCGACTGATACGAGTATATCAGACAAAGTGACAACCTAAAAGATACCTTCGGTTCAAAATGAAATGTTAACATCTAAATAATTTTCCTTGCTTTGACGATGCACACGAGGTTGTTCTTTGTTTTTCTCTTACGTTATGTGTAGGTAGTGTAATTTTTCGTGTAATTGTATTTATTTGATATTACTATAAACTTCACTTTGTATACACTGTTTCACAACCATACTCATGCCCATTCATGTTCACTTTCTAAGTGTTTTGGAAAAGGAACTATTACTTATTACTTTAACTTGCAGCCATGTTGACGAATGTCCGTGCGGCCTTGCCTATTGACAATTAGACAACTAGCAGCCTGCCAGATGGCGCTGTCTGACGCAAGCGTAAAGGGTGCGTTCAGAATAGGTTAAGGCCGCGTCGGACAGCGGAGCAACGTGATCCACTAACAATGGTCTCGCCGGAAGACCAGCGCTGGCTTGTGAGTCAGCATTATGCTGAGGCGGGACCATTTCGTGGCAATTTTATTTTATTAGTTATAAATGTATTATCTTTAAGTGTCTATGCCACGAATAAATTATTTTCATTTCATTTCATTTCAAAATTGCGAGATACTTTTTTGGCGTCCTGCGTAGAAGTCTAAATTTTGTTAGTGAGTGCATTTTCAAAGTTTTAATTTATTCGTTTTTGGTTTTTTTTTTAGACATTCTTTTAGTGATATTTTTTATAAGTGTGCTGTGGTTTCGTTGACATTTACCCCCGTATTCATAAAACTTAACAAACCTCTGCTAACTAAAATGTCTGTTGTCACTGTCTCACAAGCACGTATGTCAAAGTGACAGATAAGGACATATGAACTTTTCTGCGGCTAGTTAACTAATATAGGTTTGATAGACGTTTATGAATAAGAGGGTTAGAGTGTAGGTATAGTTACCTTGTGTCGGCCGGTGCGCGCGCACCCGAAGTAATGGCTGATGTCGTGTGTCACTTCGCTGACCGAGTCCTCCATACCGCCTAGCTCTAAGCTCACGTGCCCGCATCTCCTATTGGTACAGTAAAATTACGTATTAATTATTTTTACGTTACCAATAAAAAAAGTTAAGAAAATAGTTGGATAACATCAAACATCTACCTATTTTTTTTAATACATAAAGATGAATAAAAAGAACGCAGTTTGTACATAGATACGTTATGAGGCACGAAGTAAGGATAAGACTGGAGCCGGCAACACATACATATAAAGATGTGCGAAAGAGATGCAAGCATAGACACCAACACGTGGAAATGAGATACAATGTGTCATCTTCTGTCCCTCGTCGGGTATTATTTTTCACCGGCCTGTGTCACCGAAACGTCATCAATGTATTCAAGCCTATTGGCTTAATTTAAATTTGGTGCTAATGTATATACAGCATGACTAATTATGAGATGTCAGAATTGTGCTACATCCATATCAGTCTCCTGATACATCTCAATTTAGTCAGCCTATCATAAGTCCGTCCCCCTTGGTGATCCGCTAATCCTCATTATATCTAATCCTCTTTCTACGTTATGAGGGCTACCGTTTTTGTGCTCACCAGTAGGCGCTACTGCGCCAGTATATGTCACTGCCAAAGTTTAGTTTGTAAGCTACATGTAAATATGACCCTTATTGCCTGATGCAAATCCAATTAAAAAAAAACATTTTACGCCATATCACTCATCAATAATCGTTGACGACCGGTTTAGCCTAGTGGGTAGTGCACCTGCCTGTGAAGCTGACGGTCCTGGGTTCGAATCCCGGTCAGGGCAAATATTTGTGTGATGAGCATGAATATTTGTTTCTGAGTCTTGGATGTTTTCTATGTATTTAAGTATTTTATATCTATTAAATATATCGTCGTCTAGTACCCATAACACAAGCCTTCTTGAGCTTACTGTGGGGCTAGTTCGATTTGTGTAAGATTGTCCTCTAATATTTATTTATTTATTATTTATAATCATCATCATATTAGCCGAAAGACGTCCATTGCTGGACACAGGCCTCCCCCAAAGAGTGCCATAATGGCCGGTCCTGCGCCACCCGCATCGGACTCCCGCGACCTTTACCAGGTCATCAGTCCACCTTGTGGGAACTACCCACCAATAATGAATGAATTAAAACAAAAACAATACTATACCTGTCCTTTTCTTCCTCTTCAACCACAACCTCCGTCTCACTCTCTTTAGGGTTACTCATCTCTATCGCCTCTATAATAGTCATTAATGCTTCCAAAGACAGCGTATGTATATTATAAGCCGACGATGAAACAACATTCTTCGACAGCAACTTAGTCATTTCTTCAAACACGTTCATACAATATATATCACAGTCATAGTTCAAATACAACTCATTACATATGCCTGGTATTCTGAATATCTGCGCCAAGCTTTCCAAAGTCAGATGTTGTATTTCTTTAAGCTCGTAGTTAGCTTTAGACACATCCATTGATACGATCTCTATGACTTTCTTGAAGAAAGCCTCCATTTGGAATTTGAGGTGGAATCGGAGAGCTTCGAAGAGGAGGAACGTGATTTGGAGGTCCAATGCGAATATTGATATCCGCTCTGTATTTAAAAGCTGGAAAAGAAATTAACAAGTATTAATACAAGAATTAGTACATTACTTACCAAGGGCGGTAAAACAAAGAATGTCACAGATCGCAGGTATTTGACGCCCGAGCCGAAGGCAAGGGCGATAATTATGCGATCTGAGGCTTTCTTAGTTACCGCCCGAGGTTAGTACAAAATTTTATTGTCACCCCCTGGCCAGGAAGTGGGATTTTCCGCGCGTGGAGCGTGCGGTAATTGCCATCTTATGGCCAGGTGTGACATAATAGTTACTTATTATACAATGGTACAAAGTTGTAGTGTGGAATTGAAACACGAGCTAGCGAATGGATGCTATGGTTGAACCACAAGCGATGCGAGTGGTTCGAAAATATAATCCTGATCGAAACGAGTGGTTCAAAAATAGAATCCTGAGCGTAGAATAATAAGACGTAAAATCTCTTTACCTCACTAAAGCGAGTAAAATACTACATAAGAAAAACACCTGAAATGAGGCGCTGCTCTCGTTACCATACAAATTGAGGTGCGTTTTGCGGAAAAGGGACATAACATGCCTCCTCTTAAAACTTAAAATTATGTAATTTTTTATTCTTTTGAGTTACTTTTTTCGCCATGTGATTAAGAACTTGTTCCTTTTTCGAGTAAATTCGACCTTATTGATTTTCTTATTTGGCGACGACATCTCTATTCCTGAACAATCTTCCAGCCTTCGAATTTGATGAAAAACTCGCGTGGACCGACCGTGGTTTGACGATTCCCGGTGATTTCCGGCCCCTATTGTTTACTGATGTTGACGAGAAAGGTGTCCAGGACACCCCGGAGGTGTCCTGGCTGCACACAGCGTGTCCAGTGGACACGGTGGTACTCACGCTGAGCAAGTTCCTGCAGAGCGGGTCCTTGACCAGGTACAGCAGCGAGGGGTACCGCGCGATCTGCTCCGAGCCGACCTCCAGTGCCGTCCCGCAGAGTGACAACCCTAGGTGCACCATCCCGGAGGTGTTCTGGGAGTCGAGGGGGTTGCACAGGGATATTATGAATCTGGGGGAGAAATAAATGAAACATCATCATCAGCCTTGTACGGGGGGGGGGGGGGGGGGAGATCCGTTATGGACCCTTCAGCCGCATATGTAACCAGAGTTTTATAAGCAGTTACCTAAGAAGAAAAAAATGATCCTCATAGGATACTGGTATCCAAGTGATATATTTTTTCCTTTTCTGATACCTATATGATTGTTCGTAACTAGTATCCAGTAAGGAATATATAATACTCTTATGAAACCTTGAGTGATCCGGATCATGCTTTACCTAGGACCTATACCATATAATTTTTCACAGAACACAAACACAAGACGCACAAACTGAGACAGAATAGTACAGTTCTGTCTCTGCTTGTGCGTTCAGGTTGTAGCAGTACTGTGCTGCCTACTGTTCTGCCTAGAGTTTCTCTTCGAGAGTTCTCGAACCGAGAATTCCCGGGAAATTTTGCCTTACTCGAGACGAGAAAAAAGTGGTCGAGAAATCGAGAAATTCAGTCAAAAAATTTAAAAACAATAAAGCGTTTGCGCTCGCAAAACTTGTAAAATCTGGAAAACTTGTATAAAGCTGTTATGTCAGTAAAGCCTACGTCGACAGAAAATGAACGGGTTTTCTCCTTGTCTGGAAACTTTGTGACGAAAATACGAAACCGATTGTCAGATGATGCTATAAATGCCCTCGTATTTTTAAAGGCTTATTTCCTTAATAACAAGACATAGTGGGCTAGCTTTTGATTTTGAAGCAGTTTCAGCTTTAAATTGTGATTGTAATTAGTCTAAGATTATTAATTATTTATTAGGTTCTTATGTTTACGTACGTTACGTAGTAACGAAAAGACTGTCCATTTATAACAAATATTGAAAAGTTGATACAAAGACTAAACTAAGGTATCTTACTCGTAATTATTAAGCTAGTCTGATTGTTATTTTTTATACCTAATTGAAAAACTGTCATTTTATGTTACATACTTGAAAAGTTTGTAGTACAACTAGTACAGACAGAGACTAAAGTAAATTATTTAGTATGTAAGGTACTAAGTTTTATTGTGGTGACATGATGACATTGTTTTTAGAAGATATTTTATTTGTTTATTCCAAAGAAAAAGACTATTTAGTTCTAATTGTTTGTAGAAATAATGATTAAAAGATCTCGCTAGAGTTTATTTCGCTTTATTAAAGTTTTCTATAGTTATAGTCACATGACATTAAAAATAAACGTTGTTGATTAATAAATGTTGTTGAATATTGCATAAAAAGCGAAGTTTTATTGTTAAATCACACATATTTTTAAAAATTTCCGTATTTCTCGACAACTCGGGAATTCCCGGGAAATAGTGGTCGAGAATTCTCGTGCTCCGGGAAATAAAAAAGGTCGAGAAATGAGAAACCCTAGTTCTGCCCCACTGCTCTGCCCGTGTGAAACGGGCATAACTTTGCAACTCAAATATAATGAACTAAGCGTAGACTAACTCCTAATACTTTCACTCTTTTCTCACCACGAAATTCGTCACTTATTCCACACCATGTCTTCAATTACTAAAAAAATATATGGTATAGGTCCTAGATAATCATGGGTCCGGATCACTCATGGTTTCATAAGAGTATTATATATTCCTTTCTGGATACTAGTTAGGAACAAACATACAGGTATCAGAAAAGGAAAAAAATATATCACTTGAATACCAGATCCTATGAGGATCATTTTTTCTTCTTAGGTAACTGCTTATAAAACTCCGGTTACATACGCGGCCGAAGGGGGTTGGGTACCATCTCTGTATATATATGAAACCGCTATTTAGGTGAAAAGTAATAAAATCCCATATGAAACATTCCATGTAAAAATATGCCAAGTCTCAAAACTCTTCCACCGTAAAAAGTTGTGAGAATTACGTAGAGCCAATTAAGGCATATTAATAAAAGTGCCCTTGTGGCCTATTTGCAGAATAAATGTTTGATTTTGATAATATTTATTTCTTTAAAACGACACCTATATAAACATATAATTATTTCAAAAATTAAGTACTCATTTTAGACAAACGATACACGATATTTTTATGTACTTTCAAACACAATTAATATTGTTACTGAAATGGATCATACACGGATTTAGGTTCGTGTCTTTTCTGTGGACATACCAAAAGTTAAGGGCTACAAAGCATAATTTTGGATTGGACCAGTAACCCGCATAAACAGTGTCTCCGTTTCTATAAATCCCTGTAATAAAAACATAGCTAACATGCACATAAGCCGTTAACTATTGACCACAGGAGGGACGACTTTTGTTTTTTCAACTAAGTATGACCCAAATCAATAAATAATAATAAATAATCGTTTATTCACATAAATAACAAATGTTTACGCAACTTACGCACTTCTGCCAAACCACAGTGCGGTTTGTTGGCAGACGAGGCTCCATTTATATTTACTTAAGTAACATTTGTGTTGTAGGTATTAACTTAGCTAATGCGAGAATATAACATATTAAGGTTCTGGGCAGACACATTAATAGTACAGATTAGTATAATAGTATTAATACCCAAGGGATTAGGGACTTATTTCTGCGTTTGTAACAATTATAGCATTGCATTTTTAACTTTACTTATTAACACGTTACTAACTTTCTTTTTAAATATTTTTTTTTGTATTGCACTTATTTGAAATGGTGACACTTCATTAGTACCTGAAAACCTCCCGAACACACGCTAGTCCGTATGGCTGCAAGTCTTGAGCCTCATCTTGCTGTGTGAACCGTATTCCCCGGTGGTTCACGTATTCTTCAAGCTTCTCCGTATCGTTTGCTGGCGGTTTAGAGGTAGTTGTCCCGTCGGGGTCTGATTCTGCTGGTATGACTGAAAGAAAAACCAAATCACAGATAAAAGGACGACGACCGGTTTAGCCTAGTGGGTAGTGCACCTGCCTGTGAAGCTGACGGTCCTGGGTTCGAATCCCGGTCAGGGCAAATATTTGTGTGATGAGCATGAATATTTGTTTCTGAGTCTTGGATGTTTTCTATGTATTTAAGTATTTATATCTATTAAATATATTGTCGTCTAGTACCCATAACACAAGCCTTCTTGAGCTTACTGTGGGGCTAGTTCGACTTGTGTAAAATTGTCCTCTAATATTTATTTATTTATTTATTTATTTATTTATTTATTTTAAAGAACTCATTTTTAGGGTTCCGTAGCCAAAATGGCAAAAACGGAACCCTTATATATTCGTCATGTCTGTCCGTCCGTCCGTATGTCACAGCCGATTTACTCGGAGACTATGAGCACTACAATTATGAAATTTGGTAGGAAGGTGTATTCTATGAGCCGCTACATAAAAGTGATGCGAAATTACAAAATAAATATTAAATTAGGGGGGCACTCCATACATGTAACCGATGGATGAAAAAAAAATTTTCAACGCATAGTCGTGTGGGATATCGATGGATAGGCCTTTAAAAATGATATGGAGGTTTCTAAAAAACTTGTCCATTTAAGTCAACCGTTGGTGAGATATTAGCTGTCAAAGTCATAGAAAGTGTCCCCCCCCCCTCTAATTTCCAAACTATAAAGTTTAAAATTCTGAATAAAATTGAGATGATGTGCATTAGTAAATACTCTCAACGATTTTTGGTTTGAACAATATAGCTTTTACGGTTTTTGAGTTTCCGCTCAAAAACTGTCTTGCCCAACAAAAGGTCGTAAGTGCTGTGAGTTCCCTATGAAGATACGACTTTTTTAGATTCATTTTTATTACATTTAATCCGGGCCGCATCAATCTAGAAGGCTTTACAAAAAACCGAATATTTATTAAAAATTGTTACGTTTTGGTGATCCTTAAACGAGTATTTTTTAAAGAAAATGCAATATAATTTTAACCTTAAACCCCTGCCCTAAGATTGAAGTTCTTTTCGCACTATGCCTGGAAAAGGGTTAAATGGTTAAGAATTCCGAGGCGGCGTCTGTATGTCCAAGTTCATATAACCTTTCGTTTCTACGTTAGAACCATCGCAGGCTTGGTTTTATCCCTGTCACACTCACCTTCCCCCCTCTGTCGTTACTCGGCTATCACTGATTAGGGGCCGCACGGTCCGGCGTCCTAGGCACACACTTACGGCCCCGGACGACGTAATCACAGCGTCTATCGAAAGATGGAACGCTGCGCTTACGGTGTCCAACTCTGACACGACGCGTACACTTAGGCATTCCCGTCGGTGGGGACGTCCACCGCGCGATCGCGACAACAGTGACACATATAGTCCCTATTCGTCCCGGTACCGCCGCATACAGGGTAGAGTCAGTCCGACCCAGATCGGGCCTAGCTGAGTTTCTTTCTGGACTTTTCTCAGCTAGGCTAGGTTTAGTGAACCAGCGACAAAACTCCCAGTAGCTCGATTCCACTCACACCTCAGATTCGGTTGAAACCACTCAACCAATCTCACTGGAGCGCAAACTCTTAGAGTATTCCAGTGTTCCAAACCACACGCGTGGTCGTGCCGGAGGTTTTCCCCTGGATTTTCTCCAGGCTACTCTGCAACCGCGCACTCCTATCGCTTTATTGGGCCCGGCCTATAAAGCCACAGTCAGGTTCAAAAAAAAAACTCACCTTCAGCAGGTTCTTCCGTCTCTGTCTCGTCGGCGTTGACGCACTTCTCTAACAGTTGGGTGATGGAGGAATTCTCCGTGGTAGCCAGATCCATAGACGAGTGTCGGGTATGTTTCTTAGGGCTCTTGACGGCTTCCCCGGGCTCTATTGTTATTTCCGCTTCGTTTATAAGATTTTTGTCTTGGCTGTAATATTATTAATTATGATAAATTAGATATACTACAATACGTCAAAGAGAAACAATGGGTCGTATGAATAAGTGGTACCGGTGGTAGTTTTTTGACATTCATAAGTGCATGTAATATGCCTAAATTGAAGAATAAATTATTATTTATAAATAATAATACAACACAAACAAGTACATAGGCCCACAAAACCGTTTGCACAGTTGTATGGTTCTTAGTTTGACTGTGGGATCGATCAGTCTCATCTCTCTTCTAACAGCAAACTATTTTATGAGTTTAACAAGGCAACTTTATATATTATGATTCCACATCTAGGTACAATAGTTTATTTTAAGAGTTTAATAAGGTAACTATGCAGCTTTTTACTAAGTTTAGCTTTATTGGCTTCCTGCCTGATGTCAGAAGGCAGGCTGTTGAGTATGTAGGGAAGGCGTTTCTGAATGATTTCATTTCATTTCATTTCATAAGGAAAAGTATACCAAAATACCTATTTCGAAGGCTTTCAGTTTTTTTCGCTTCAGGGTCCATTTCAGGCTCGCTTGTCGGACTGGCGGGCTCTGTCATTGAAGATTTCCTCTCTAGAGAATTAGTACCTAGAAAAAAAAATATCATTCACCATTTGCAACCTGTAGCAGCCCACTGTGCCGACCGCAACGCAGAAGGGCGGTGCTATACGTTTTATGTCACACCTGGCCATAAAGTGGCAATTACCGCACGCTCCGCGCGCGGAAAATCCCGCTTTCTGGCCAGGGGGTGACATAAAATTTTGTACTTACCTCGGGCGGTAATTAAGAAAGCCTCAGATCGCATAATTATCGTCAATTACCTGCGATCTGAGACATTCTTTGTTTTACCGCCCTTGGTAAGTAATGTACTATTACATACGTATCTGCGTACATGTGTCTGTACCCTAACCGATTTGAGTGAAGTGTTAATCTAAAATTTTGATAGCGTAAATCAGGGGTCGGCAACCTTTGAGCAGTCAAAGGCCACATATTAGCTATTAGTGTTAATAATCTGTGACTATCAAACAAAAGATACCACATTGTACATGGTCAATAAGGACTCGCATTGTACTGGGACGCGGGCCGGCTGTTGCCGACCGCTGGCGTACATGGTTCTTACCTAAGTCTTGAACGGTATTTTTATGTTTAATTTTTATTATACAACGCCGGTGGCAAACAAGCGTACGGTCCAATTGATGGTAAGCGGCCACCGCAGCCTACAGACGCCCGCAATCAATCATAATTTTTTGACGATTATAATATAGTCGTATAAATTTTTACTCGAGTGGAATCTCTAATCTAAATTCATTAGTTTAATAGGATTTATTATTAAAGAAACTGTAGTTTAATATCTCTGTATTTAGTCTTCTTTCTGTGTATTGTTTTTTTTTTTTCGCCAAATCATTGTGACTAAATTACTAATAGAAGAGCGGGACTTCCTGACACAGGTATTGTATACTTACTAGGAAGTCCCAACCTTTATATTATTGGTGTAACCTTTATTGGTGAATAAATGCTTTTTATTTTATTTATTTTTAAATTTAATTACTGTGTAAATTACTATACCCTAGCAACCCATGTGAAACAAAATAAATGTACCTAAGATCTGTAATGTAAAACCATGGTTGCAATAAATATTATGATATGATATGATAAATTGACTACGGATAATTTATATTGTATTTTCATATTATGAAATAAATAAATCGAATCTAATCTAATGTAGGGTTGCCATACGTCCCGGTATGCCGGGACATGTCCCGGTTTGAAGCGTGGTATCCCAGTGTCCCGCCCATTAAGCAAATTGTCCCGGTTTGAAAAGCATAGTCAATTAGTAGGGACCAGCAGCTAGGTAAATAAGTACTTATGCATGTACGTAGCACAGACGGCTATAAGCCTAACGATTAAGACAGGCAGTGCCTGCGTGGCGCGCGCGCATGAGGGTGCTCGTCTTCATGCCTATGGCAACCCTAATCTAATGGCATGGCAAGTTATGTACTGTTGGCGGCGGTGACTTTCTTCTTAGGCGCCTTGTCCCGCTTGTTGAGCGACAGGGTGGTGGCGGCGAAGGCGGCCGCCGCGTCCTCGGCGGGGAACTGCGGCAGCCGCATGAAGATCAGCTGCGTCATGTCGCGGAGGCACTGCTCGGCGTTGCGGCGGAGCAGCTCTGGAATAACGGTTAATTTTTTTTTTATTATCAATATCTGCGATCAGTCGCAAGACTATGAGCAGGTTGGTTGTATTTGGTCGACGTTGGGAGTGTTGGGACCACTGTCTTAACTCTCATATAATTCCGGCAGCACATTTGCTCTCTTGAGTCTAATAATTGGATGTGGCTCCGATAGCGTCGCAGAAAGTGGGTTCGTGTGGGCTGAAAGACGAGCCTTGTAGTTCGCAGAGTAGCGCTTCGTCTCTTCCGGAACAGTGGACATTTCGAGATACTCGTGGATTTCTGCGTTGCGAGCGAACCAGGGTGCCGACGCTTGCGGAGCATATCGTCGGTGAGTCGTATGTAACAGTACGGTTCAACGGTTTAAATAATAAATAAAAAAATATTAGAGGACAATCTTACACAAATCGAACTAGCCCCACAGTAAGCTCAAGAAGGCTTGTGTTATGGGTACTAGACGACGATATATTTAATAGATATAAATACTTAAATACATAGAAAACATCCAAGACTCAGAAACAAATATTCATGCTCATCACACAAATATTTGCTCTGACCGGGATTCGAACCCAGGACTGTCAGCTTCACAGGCAGGTGCACTACCCACTAGGCTAAACCGGTCGGCTGACGGTTTACACTTAATTTTTTTTTTATACAACGCCGGTGGCAAACAAGCGTACGGTCCACCTGATGGTAAGCGGCCACCGCAGCCTATAGACGCCCGCAACTCCAAAGGAGACACATACGCGTTGCCGACCCTTTATAAAATTTGAGGATGCATATTTCCATCCACCTTTTAACATTCGAGGTTTCCTTTTTCCTGATTAATTGATATAAATTAGCTAGAGAAATATCAAACCTCTCCTTTCCTAAGAGAGAAATAACATTACACTAAGCTACTATACGAGTTCGGACACCCATTGCGTTGCTTCCGCTGCACCACACGTAATTTATGTGCCTTCATTATGAGGCCTTATAAGTTTTAAAATGTTTTGATTTCAAATTATGACAAAAGTATTGATAATACCAATAAAGTTATTACAGGATACTATAATTTTATTAATGTTTTAGATAGTAACATAGGCATTTTTTGATTATACTGTGTGTAGTAGAATTTAAAAATTTAATTTTTAACTAGAAAATGATCGATTTGGAGTGATGTTTGAAACAATATTTCTTAATGAAAAATCCAAATAATACATTTAAAGTTTATGATATATGGTCGCAATAGTCCTGTTCTAGATAGTAACATTGAGAAAATGACAAGATACGTTTCAATTCAAACAGAAAATGGCGTAAATAGATGAGCGTTTTTTAACTGATAAGGACCCTTAATTTGGCGAAATATTTTGATCAGAAAGCTCTAAATTACTCTAGATCAGAAAGCGCTAAATGCTCTAAATTCCTTAAACCCCTTCGTGGGCCAGAATTGTAGGATCTACCCTAAAGAGTGGTGGTGGCGGTAGTTTCTTAAGTCAGTGCCAAATGCCAACCTTTAACATCAGAAATTTTACATTTTTGAGAGTGACTAGTGGGCGCTCATAGGAATCAGAAAATTTCATACCCGTGAGTCTAGTCTCGAAGCATATGCGGAAACAGCTGAGCATGATCTCGCAGACACTGTCGTCTGTCAGCATGGCGCCTTCAGGACTCAGGATTAGAGTACGCAGGACCTGAAAATATGGGTAGAAAGTGATTGATCTATTTAGGTTCGCGTTATTTCTGTGGACATACCAAAAGTTAAGGGCTACAAAGCTTAATTTTGGATTGGATCAGTAACCCGCATAAATAGTGCCTCCGTTTCTATAAATCCCCAGGCGCGGATCCAGGATTTTGTTCAGGGGGGGGGCACTTTCGAACTTTCCGAAAATAAAACTGATTTTTGATAACTGTTTTTATTGTCAGAACATATTTCCTAGGTCAGGACATAGGCAATTGCCCTCCCCTGACACAAAACAGCCAACATGCACATAAGCCGTTAATTATGGACCACAGGAGGGACGACTTTTGTTTTTTCAATTAAGTATGACCCGTTTACAAGTTTCTATGGGATGACAGCTGCTATCGCCATACTATAACTTTGATCAGTCTGTAATCGTAAGTTGGTGCAACCCGCCCTTAACCCTTAACCGCCACCGTCTGGACACCTATATCAGACAGTGACAATGTGAATGGCATCTTAATTTATGACAGAGTTGAAAATAGCGGGAAATAGACCTTTTCGGCGTTCTGTGGTTAAAGGGGTTTAACTGTCACTGTGCCTCATACATATCAGACGTCTTTTACACTGTTACTTTGAACTTTTTTTTGTACACTATAAAAAGTTACTAAATTTTAAGTGCTTTTTAAAGTACCTGTAGTATTTTCATAAGAACGACTCCATCGGAAGAGTGGTCGGTGCCGACGAACCGGGCGTGCGTGACCGCGTCGGCAATATCTTCCACTGTGGCTGGCACGCTGGGATGGGTTGGGTCTGAAATTATGTTAAAAAATGCATTGACGGTAGTTAATTTAGTGATAATTCGAATTCATTCAAGCCAGAACATTTTTTTTTATTTGCATATCCGTTTATTATAACATCGCTACAATTATTTTTATACTATTGTTGTTTAAATCAAAGTTGCGATGTGTGGATTTCAAATACCTAGTTAAATTTAATTAAAATATATTAAACTTCAACCACATTTTATTTTATTTTAACTTAAATGAGTGCATTATTCATCGACGTCATAAAACGTGTCTTGAACAGCGCGCCACGATGACGTTAATGACGTTTAGATTTTGAGGTTATGTGAATCGAGTGACGTGATACATACACGATCGCTATTTTTATTACAAGTATTATAGTTATTAAAATTCTATAAAATGACGTCAGGTAACAGGATACGTGTAGGAGAATACATAGTAATACAGAAGCAGAATTACAGGAAGCTACACAAGTTCAATAAACCTGACTCGTGTATCAACATAGGACGTGATAGCGTTAATCTCAGTGGTATAGAAGGCTGCCGGTTCCATTCAGTGTTTAAACTGGTACCTAAAGGTGGAAAAAGGACAAAAGAATTTTCTGTACAGTTAACGGAAGAAGCCAGTGACTTAAAAGATGAAATTAACGTAAAAACGTCAGGCACGGACAACAGAAACATTTTCGACGATGGACAGTCGCAAAAACTCAGTTATTCTCAAATTGAGGACTTACGAAACGACGCTAAGAAGGCGTCAGATATAGTGGAAACTTTAATATCCAATTCCAACACTTTTTCGAACAAAACTGAATTTTCCCAAGAAAAATACTTAAGGAAAAAGGAGAAGAAATATTTTGAGTACTTTCAGGTTCTCAAGCCGAATTTGCGTATGATTTCTGAGATTATGTACAAGTTGGAGCCAGGTAAAATTCAGAACATTCGTATAGACACATTATCACAGATTATAACCGCAGTTAACATTCAATCAGAAGGAGTACATCTCTTATATGATTCTGGATCCAATGGATTGCTAGCCGCTGCATTGCTGAGTGCTATAGGTGCATTAAATGATGGCAAGCTAATACACATGCATCCAGGGAATATGTCACAGAAACAGGCCTTACTGGCTATGAATTATAAGGAGGAACAGTTAAACAGATGTATATCAGTTAATATTTACTCTGTATTAAGACAGTTTTATCAAGGTTGCGACACACATGACACTAATGAGAAAACTGAGCATAATAGCTTGAAAAGAAAGGCAAACAGTCCTGAAATTGAAAGTAAAATACCTAAGCTTGATGAGGATTCTCAAGTGGATTTCGAAAGTAAGAAAAAGGCAGCGGAGGAATCAGAAATAAAGAATGAAGCACATGAGGATTCAGAGAAAAATGAAAATGATAAGTCAAAAGAATTCAAAAAGCCTAAATGGCATTTTGATAATATAGCAGCTGCTGAACTATTAAAAAACAAAGCGGACTCCTTAATTATTGCATGCAAGGAGGACCCACAGAACTTGTTTGATGAGCTGGTGCAGTTTGTAAAGCCAGGAAGGCCATTTGCAATTTATTATACTGTAGCTGAACCTCTGCAGAAACTGTACACGAATTTGAAGATTAGAAGCAATGTTGCTGCACTCAAATTGTCTTGTAATTGGATGAGAAACTATCAGGTGTTTATCATCTTTGAAATAAAATTATCTCCTTATTTTGTACTTTTTCTAATCAATTTATTTTCAGTAGAGTAAATTTATGAACAACAATTGCCAGTTTTGATGTAGAAACTTTTAGAATATATTAAGTCTCTTTTTATTTATCAATATTTTGTACTCTCTCTAATCAATTTATTTTCAGTAGAGTAAATTTATGAAACAACAATTGCCAGTATTGATGTAGAAACTTTTAGAATACATATATTAAGTCTTTTTTTATATATTACCCTTTCCAATAGTACAATGTAATATCATCAGTTCTCCTAATTATTTGCGATTTTATTTTAATTTAATTTATTTATGGATGTATTGAAATGCAACATAATATAGTCAGTCTGTATGAGCCAGTTAGCCCATACACTTGAAAGCTGTGTTTGAGTGTGTTGAGGGAACTGAGAAGTTAAGTTGTAGTTATGAAACTGTTTTATTATTTAAAAGTAGGTACAAAATAGTAAAGTTAATTGGCCGTTCCTTCAGTTGATGTTGATCGTATGCGAGTTTAATTTGCACTGATATATTTTACTTTACTTTGCCATATCAAAGCGCGGCTGAAAGTAGGTCGCAACGTTATCGGAAAAATGTACAGTATTGAGACTGTACACAGTCTAACATAGAAATTCACTTTAATCTCATGTCCTGCCATAGTCAGTGTAACATAAGAATGAACTTTAATTTCAGGTCCTGCCAGATCGGACACACCCAGAGGTGATGATGAATGGAGCCAGCGGATTTCTGTTGACGGGATATGTTCTAAAATAAATAAAGTTATTAATTATCCATGGCTTTTATTTGTATTTTATGAAATGTTCTGTATGAAACAATATTGTGTATAAATATATTGTGATATATATATATTGTGATAACTGGACACTGTTAGGCAATAATGTGTCAACCTACTATAGGTTTTCCTATAAAACTGAATTGAGTTTTATTTTCAGAATATCCCGTGTAAAAAACATGTCTAGATAGTGAGCAATAGCGATTTAAAAGGTTGAAAAATGCCTTATTTGATAATTTTTTTTTGTTAGGACAATCTAGGCGTGTTGCAATTTCCGCAGCTCAGATTGAAGAGGACATATCAATTCTCCAAGTATATTTTTTCGAGACCTATATTTCGGGCCAGTTTTGAGTTTTAGGCCTTTGAACGCGACCAAAATGTGGTATTTCACTCTATTACGCGCCTTAAGTTGACACATTATTGCATAACAGCAGCCAACTGTTTAGTAATGTAACTGATTCAGATAGATGAGCAATTTAACTATAGTGTTTCCTTTTTTTTACATGACCGTACAAAGATTTTTTATTAATAGTACATACAATGTGAAAGTAAAGTTAATTGATTAGATACATATATCAAAAGATACAAGTAGCTGCATAGTCACATATAGTGCATATTGGGCATCTGAATGAAGTCTTATCATATCTTCATAGGATTCCTGTTGTCTTCACATCCAAATGGCCTTAGTTTTGTTAGTGGTTTTCTTGAGCCTCTCACCCTTGTTGAGACAGCTCTTATAATTGAAATATGTACTTTTATTTTCACCCAATACATTATTTGAGAATATGCATACAGTGTTTACTTGAAATATATTGCGCAAGGCCATGACAAGACCATTAATCAATATCACAATTTCCCCACTTTTAACCCCTCAATTCCCGCAATTTATTGTTTTACATACATATGTCTATGGTTTCATAAGCCTGGTGGTTGATGGATTAAACATATAGTTGCTATAAGTTAATATTAAATTTTATGTGATCCGACTATACCTCTTAGGAATATGTTTGCTGAATAAGTTTGAGTTTATGTACTTATGCTATCTAGTAAATATCGGTTTTCAATTGTTTTAATGTTGAGAATGTGCAGACTGCTAATATGTATATTATGTTTAGATATGCAAATGTCCAAAAAGACCTAATGGAATGAATATGACAAAGAAAACAAAACATTTTGGACAGACATCAGCCAGAAACTTTGAGAAAGCTAACAACTTTTTAAAATATGTTAGCAAACTCAGGCAATTACAAACAGTAACTACATCTGTGATTGGGATAAGTACAGTACATTTCATCTGATGACCTATAAAAATGAGTTGTTTTTGTGCTTGAAACTAAAAAATTGTTTAGTAAATTATTTGTTGGGACTTTTTATATAGGTAGGAAGTAGTTTTGCCATGTTCTGCAATAGGGCTGTAAAATTGGTACTTCAGGTGAAGTACCAATAAAGATAAAAAGATAAAACTCAATGCCATTTTACTTTGCAGAAGAAAATGAATATTATGTTTCTGTGCAGGGACATTCTTTAATGCCTAGTTTGCACAAAAAGCTTGGAGTTTTTGGGTGCCATTTATGGCTAACTGGCAACAGTTAGCCATAAATGGCACTAAAATCATAAATTTCTATGCTAAAAGAAATGTGAACCTAATCATATCAAAATCATGGTTCAAACATAGCTTAGTCTTCAAAAACGATAAAATAATTAGATTAAAGTGTGTAATGTAGGAATTTCCTTACCAATCAATCCATATGATAAAAACTTGTTGATAGCAGATAGAGCAAGGCTTGTCACAGGCCCTGTGGTTTCCTTGCTTCTAATAACTTCTAGAAATGGACCCAAATACGTAGGCGGGTCCAGCAGTCTCAAGTCATCCACTTGGTTCAGTATAGTTTTGAGATCTTGAAACGTTCGCATAAGGACGTCATATTCCTCGTTAGGAAAGGAATGCGAGCCCCAGCGAGTGCTCCGCCGCATCGCCGTGACCAGCATCGCCATTTCACCCTGCACCACGAAGATTCCATTACCGGGGAGAGACATTCTGCCTCTTACTTCAAGTACAGCTGAGAAATATCAACACTTAAAAAACTATGTTACTGCACGCGGCATTCAGCTTCACTACATATTTGAACTGTACTGTTTGTTATGTTATAGCTTATTTCTGTATTTTTTGCACAAACAAACTCTTATTGGCATTAGTAATATACAATTTAGTGGAATATTTCAATTTGATTAACAAATTCCATCACGATCATGTTGACGTTTCATAAATTTAGTGCCACTACTGCCCGTTAGAGGTCGTGTCGTAAGTCGTAGCAAAAAGTGACGTATGGTGACACAGATGCTAGGTTTTTTAGCCAATCGATAATCGATTGAATGCGATTATAACTACGGCGACGAAAACTGTTGTGTGTTTCAAATATAAAAATCCACCCGTGTTGTGATGATTATAATTTTTTGCCAAAATATTTGGTAGTTTATAAAATTTCTTAATTATGTTCAGTTAAATTATGTGGAGCAATCATTATAGCCACACTTGCCATTTAATTTATATCAAAACATTAAATTTGACTTCTCCTTAATTAATTTTTTTTTTAATCGCATTATGTTGGTGACATTGTTAAGATGTCTGACGGTCGTGGTTTACTTTTCTTTTGACAAAATTTAGAAAGATCGGAACTTAACTGGGGTTTCGACGCATTAAGCCTAATAACCTTTCTTCACATGTAATTGTAAGTGTTGAACGAATGTATTAATAAACATTTGGCATCAGTGCACGACTATAAATTAACTTTCGGGAAGATATTGCGTTGTCACGCGTGCAATGGCTATCGACACAGATTTGTCATTTTTCTCTTTTTGTATCCATGCGGATATTCTATAAACGTATCTGGTTACGTGTTGCAGGCAGTCTCCTGACCTAGTTATGGGCAAAACGATTAAGTGGAAAAAGAGACAAGGCGACCCAGGGGAGAACGGCGACGAATCGACGGAGTCGTGCGACGAAAATGTCAAGTCCGCATGCCCTCATGTCGCTAAAGCAGTTGATCTGACTCGGCTCAAGAAGGCGCTGAAGATCGGAGGTTTCGAGAAGGAGTGCTCGGAGTGCTTGAAGAGTACTAAGACAGAGGTGTCTGACCCAGATTTTGTGGAGGACCTTTCTCTGTGGATGTGTTTACGATGTGGCTCGCAGCTCTGTGGGCGCGCGCGTAACCAACACGCCCTGAACCACTTCAACCGTCCACACTCTGACTCCCATGCGCTCACTGCCAACACTACTACTTGGGCCATCTACTGCTACAATTGCAATGATGAAGTAACGGCCACTAGCTCGAAAAAACTCCATGAATGTATTGAATATCTCAAGAAGCAGGCTCTGTCTGGTGGCAGCACGAAATCCCTGCCTCCAATAGAGCTACCTCCACCAGAGACAATATTAAAAACCGATTATACTTTTAAAGGCAAAGATAAAGCCATGGGTTTTACTTCGCAGCGCGTCAGGGGGCTATCTAACTTAGGAAATACCTGCTTCTTCAACTCTGTAATGCAGTGTTTAGTTCAAACACCATATCTTCTCCCGGTCCTGCAAGAGATGTCGGCTACTGGAGAGCAGTTTACGTTGCCGGGTGGGAAGTTGAACATGAAGCTTGATGGAGAAGAAAAGGAGGTGGAACTTCCCCCTATTACAGGGCAACTGTCGGAGTGGGGACCGTTGACCCGGACATTGGCGGAGACACTTGCTGACTTACAGACTGGTACGTAGCAATTTTTCTTAAATACCTTTTTACTTAGTCTTTTAGCAGACTTTATCAAACAGGCCTCTCTTTTACATAGTCAACATGTTGAAATGAGAATTGTATTAAATTGATTATTAAACCAATTGTAAATTGATTTATCAGCGTCTGCAGCCATGGCAACATCCTCGTGGTGAGTGAGAAATGTGGAGATTTTCTAAGAAACTTTGTCAATTGTAACAAGGTTTCTTAGAAAAATGGTTATAGTTTGCACTGCAAATATTATAACCATATGATATATTAAAATTGTGTGAAAAATGTATTTGAAAGAAAAAAAAGAAAATATGTTTATTTAACATCACAAATTACAAATTTAAAAACGAAACTGAGCTTATGCACTGATTTTCAGTGGGGACCTATCTTAAAAACTGAGATAAGTGGCGACACAGATGCTAACAACAGATATATTTTACATAAAAAATAAATTAAGAAATTTTTGTTGTAAAAGGTGCATTTACTCCCTATAAAACCATATGTAGTTTTAAAGCAGTAGTATGAACACTTCGAAGTAGGGATAATTACCCCCCTGAGGGTAAAAGAGCAATTCTTTAGGGGTAACAGTTGGTATCTAATGTGGAATAATATATGGCGAAATTGGAGTTGTTTAAATTCAAGGTAAAATCAGTATCCCTAAGCAGCAGTTATATTAAACAGTCATTGATGAAATGTAATCTAGCAGGAGCAACAAGATAATAGTTCTTTGTTTGTACTTGGATCTTATGTGACATGTGTGTCGACCGGTTTAGCCTAGTGGGTAGTGCACCTGCCTGTGAAGCTGACGGTCCTGGATCCGAATCCCGGTCAGGGCAAATATGTATGTATGTATGTAAGCACTTTATTGTACACAATAACAGGTTAAAACAATATACATGTCACATAAGATTAGAGTACAAAGGCGAACTTAATATAATATCTTGAATATTTGTGTGATTAGCATGAATATTTGTTTCTGAGTCTTGGATGTTTTCTGTGTATTTAAGTATTTATATCTATTAAATATATCGTCGTCTAGTACCCATAACACAAGCCTTCTTGAGCTTACTGTGGGGCTAGTTCGATTTGTGTAAGATTGTCCTCTAATATTTATTTATTTATTTATTTATTTTATTTATGTATATATTTTTTAACGGTCAGCCACGCCCTATGTGAAAGAGACACACTTATCTCTTTCGTGCACGACAAAATGGTATACAACTCTTCGGGAATGTCTTTTTTAGACAAATCTCGATAAATGTCTGACTGTGCAATTTTATTAAATTTCCTCTTGACAGAGTTTAGATGAGGTAAAGTAACTCAATTGTGTCGTTAATAAATAATGCGTTGTTTTAGTAGGCTGAGTAAAAAAAGGAAAATAAAGACAACTTTGGATTTTTTTTCTATCGAGAAAATTTTAAGCAATCCTGTTTCGGCTATTGTCAGAAACATAGTCCTATAGTCAAGAATCATACATCTGGAAATCAATTCTTATTGTTTCCTTGTCTGGGCAGAACAGCTTTTCAAAGAATGCGATATTTCTCGTTGCACGGCTTTAAGTTTAAATATGATTGATGAATGTGGATGTTTTGTGCTGTTATACATTGCCGTCATAATTCTTAATACTAGATTCCTTCAGAAGGCTACGGCATCATCACTCTTTAGAATAGAATAGAAAAACATTTATTGATAAACCAAACATACAGCACCACATGAAAATATTAAAACAAATAGAACAAAGTAAAAAAGTAACACATTTTGAATTATAAAACAGACAAAAAGAACTTATACCTATTTGGTGCTGTTATGGTGGCTACAAAAGGACACCACTCAGCATATGCTGTGGCATACATATACCACAGAGCTGGTCTTCCGTGGGCCCCGGGGCCGGAAAGCTAACTCAGAACAGACACACTAGTGACGAGCATATTATGATTGCTTTACGGAAGCTCTTGAGGGCCTACTCCGAACTTCGTATCGTGCCGTCCCTTTCAGTCATACAGTATATAACACGAGAGTGAAAGGGACAGCGCGATACGAAGTTCGCAGTAGCCCCTCTGTGCGTAATTTCGTAAATATTTAGTACATTTTAATTGAGCCTAATGTTTCTTTGGACTCATAAAATGCTCATAAACCGCTAATTATTGAACACACAAGAGAATATTTTGACTTTTAAAAGACTTTGTAGGGTTCCGTACATCAAAAAGAAAAAAAAAATCTGCCAAGTGCGTGTCGGACATCGCACATTTAGCGTTCCGATAATGAAGTTGGTGTTTATAGTATAAATAAAGTGTTATCGATATGTTACTATTTTTTGATTAAATATACATAAAAATCAACGTTATCACCAAATTTCAGTTCATAGGTCAATGGAACTTGGTTGTGCCCTAAAGATACCCGGAGTGCACCTTGACATTTAATCCTTAGGCACTTGTCTCACCGCCGGCGAGCAGCGAGTACTTTTATAGTAATTCTACTCGTTTTCTCGCTCAAGCGAGTGAAATTACTATGAGATTACTCGCTAGTCGCCGGCGGTGGGACAAGTGCCTTAGATTTGGCATAGGAACTAGTTTTACAAGAGTTAGACCTGGACTTCCAAATCAGAGGGAAAACTAGACCTTTTTGGTATTAGACTAACACCTCACAATGCTTTCTTTCACCCGAAAAGCAACTTTTCACACCTGCTATTCAGAAAAGTCATTGTTGCCCTCGAATAAGGATCAAAGTCGTACTTTTCTTCCATTTGAGGGCAGCAATGACTCTTTTCTTCATAGAGGGTGTGAAAAAGCAGTATGTGCCACACGGTAGCAAAATTATTTCAGTGTTGGGCGTACATACTTGAATCCGATCAAGATTCTAGTTTAGAATCGCTACGCTCAGGATTCTATTGTAGAATCTTTCGCTTCACTCAGGATTCAATATCCCGCTCTCGACATAAATGTATCATCGTCTCTTCAAGGGAGTCCCTTGAGACACAATCTACTATCTATCTGTCGCCTTAGCCAGTAACCTAAATAGTAAGCATATTAACTGGAGTTGCATAGCAACCAATCCCAACGGCAATCGGCTTCATCACCATTTATTTATTTATTGATATAAAAAACGTTAACATGACATTACAGTATGACCAATGCGTCACGAAACTTAGAATAACAATAAAAGGTAACAAATAATTTATATTGGAACAGTTGAGCACCTGGCATCCATCGCCTCACAAAATCTCAAACATTCCGTACACACTGCCGCCCATCGCCACGCAAACAAGTCGCACTCCGGTGTCGATGCCAGGAGCGGATTGAGCTGTAAAAGTGCGCGGGGCAGCGGCGAGTTCCTGTACGACACGGTGCGCACTTTTATTCGTCAGCCTCCGTTTCTATCTCCTCGCTCCCTTAGAACCGACTCATTCTCATTTCCCTCATAACATGGAGCACCGACCTGACATACTCGACATAGCACTCCTAAAGACGCTACATTCTTAGAAGTGATACACGAACTTGACTCAGACCATAGGTCAGTTCTTTTGAGACTAGGTCCTCACCCTAATAATGCACCTCGTACCAGAACACGTGGACTGGAATAAGGTACAATCAGGTCTCTTACAGACAGATCCTCCCCTGTTTAGACATCCTTGACTGTATAACTACTACTGAGAGACAAGTGATCGATTCTTTCACCAACTATCTCAACACTGTTCAAAGTGAGGCCTCAAGGGAGGTGTCGGTGGAGGATATCCAAAACCGACCTCCACCTAGGGAATTGAGAGAGTAGGAAAAATCGTACAATGAAATGAATTGAAATCATTTATTCTTCAATTTAGGCATGTTACATGCACTTATGAATGTCAAAAAACTACCACCGGTTCATAAAATAAACCTCTGCCTCGAGAAGAACCGGCATAAGAAACTCGGCGAGGTGTCATTTTTTCAAAACAATATACAATGTATATAAAATAACAGTAAAAATAGTACAAAATTCAAATGCTACAGTATAATTCTGTGTTGATTACTTGTGCGGGACGCTATCACTGCCAAACATCCCTATCCATGATGTAATCGTTTATCTTATAATATGCTTTTGAAATAAGTGTCTGTTTCACGACAGATTTAAATTTAGAATCCGTAAGTTCAGTAATGTGTCTTGGAATTTTATTGTAGAATTTTATACAATTTCCCAAGAACAACTTTCAATCAGGACTTACTCCAACCACCCTTATGCCTTCTAAGTCGCGGGCAAAAACTAGTAATACATAAGTTTTTTGTAAAACCCAGTAGTACTAATCGGGGTTCTAACCCACGACTTCCAGATTGCAGCAGTGTGCCTCACCACTCAACTACAGGGGTTCAGAAAGCTACATATGATTTCTAATTCACTAGTTCATGGCAATGTCTGTAATACGATACGCAGTATAATTAGCTGAGTAATGACCCAGTTTCACTTGCTTTGTCTTAAGCATTCGTATCGCGCATACTGCATAGACATGTGTTGTGATGTCTTTATCTGTTTGAAATTAGTCTTTGTCTCTCAAGACAGGATATTTTATATGATTCATGAATTTATACAGTGGTCTATATATTATCTACTTTAGTTTTAACTTATCAGTTATCAATAGTTGTTTTGAATAAATTGTTTGTTATATGTTCACGCATTCTGTCACACTAACAAAAAGAACATACTATTTGTTCTTGTAACAATATTTACTGCGCACAATTGCGTATTTTTACTCAGCTGATACACCCACCTCTCATCTTTGCTATGATTGAATGGATTACAATCATCATACTCCTAGCGTTATCCCAGTACTGTTGCATCCTGAAGGATGCCCGGGGTCCGCTACCTAATCCCAAGATGTGGCCTAGGCACTAGTTTTTACGGAAGCGACTGCCATCTAACCTTCCAACCCGAGGGGGAACCAGACCTTATTGGAATTAGGCTTGTCAAGTGAGTGGGCAACTTGACTGATAGAAGTTCTCAAGCCGCCCGAAGGCCTCTAATTTGGCTTATCGACTGTTATCATAGACAGCAGCCGGGATCAACGGCTTAACGTGCCTTCCAAAGCACGGAAGCGCTCAGTTTGATTGAATGGATTACAATGAATTGTATTAATTCCTTCTTTAGGGCGGGTTGCACCAAACCGTCTGTAATCGTAAGCGGTGTTCGTTAAAATCTGATTGTATGGAAAGTTTGACAAGTTTCTATGGGATGACAGCTGCCGGCGCCATATTTGACGATGACCGGCCTATGATCGTATGTTGGTGCAACTGACCCTTAATCTTTTCAACGCTCTGTCAAATACAAACGCCGTCACTCGCACGCCATAACATTGGAATGTCAGATGCGAAGTTAAACCCTATAGAAATGTACGAAGGTTGATATCGCACTGCACGCCGCGACGGATATGTGTGTAGTTGGCGATGAACCTACGGTGCGGAAATATCAGTCTTTGGTTTCGAAAAGGTTAAATATATGATTTGGTAATAAAATCCGTTTTTTTTTATAAAATAAATAAAATAATGTTTACTAATATATTTTTTATATTTTTAATCTAAATTTTAATATCTAATGTTCTCCATCGACAACCTCAACTTGTGCCTTGACAAAGGCCTCTTCCAGAGCTTTCCATTTGTCACGATCCCTTGCATTTTGGAGCCAAATACCTCCTCCAATCGCTTTAAGGTCACCTGACCATCTAAGATTAGGTCTACCTCTTTTCCTTTGATATTCTCTTGTTTTTTTTTTAAATATGACAGAAATGTGCAAACAATCCCCGCCTTCCTTATGATAAGCAGACGGCACAGGCTGTGGAAGTGTGTATTTGCCACATTCTCATTGACCCATCATATCAATAATCAACAGAAACATGAATTGAAGTTTCAATTTTCATTGCTTTTTTTTTCAGAAAGTATCCCATACTTAAAGCATTCATTGATAGCAATCCCAACGTGAAGTCAAGTAGATTGTTTATTTATTTATCTCCCATTAATGGCGTAATACACCATTTCGTGTCATGGCACAGCACTGACACATACAAGCCCATATCGCAATGACATCAATACTTCCAATGTGATAATGTACATCTGAAGCATTTGAATGTTAACTTTTAGTCTCTATTTCTATTGAGTTAGCGTCGAAAAGTGATAAACACTCGAATTCCTCAACTACACATGGGTTTCACATTGACCTTAATGATAAAAGAATAAATTACCAAACAGATAACAACCAGTCTAACTTCTTGTGTTGCTAATTGTTAGAGATAAGACCAGCTGAAATTACGGTGCCCAAATACAAATGCCAAGATTAACTATTTGAATGATCATTAACATCAAAGTATACATTTGAATTTGATGAACTTTACTGCAATAGATTTGATATAAGGTGCAGCGGGCATTCTAGACTGCTAGAAATTAAGACTAATCGAAATATTTTCAGCGTTTTCCATCATTTACTAGAGTGCCATCTTGGTGAAATTGTGAAAGCTCTTTTCCACTATCCGGACATAGGTAGTGTGGTATATAACGTGGTATATATATTAATACTGGGGTATGCTGCACGAGAGGTACGGATTTAGAGGTACTGGGAGGAGATCGTAGCTAAATCATAACACTGGTAGCACATATGAAACTAATATATTTCTTGCTGTACTGAAATATAAATACAATGATCTCTTAAATGATTTACAGTACATGTGTTTCCGATGGTGTCGTGAAGACCAGTCCCTGGAAAACCAATTGTTTCCAGAAGAATGCCAGTTTGACGCATTCTCGAATCACAGTTTAAATTCAATTTGTATACGTTATGATTCTGGACCTACACGGCCAGCCCCATACCGTAACAACCTCTACAGTAGCACTCTAGTAAATGATGTAATACACGGAAGATATTTTCGATCGCAGTCTAGATTGCCCTGTTGCACCCTAATACTGTTTTCCAATGTTTCATCCGGGACCATGACCGGGTATTAATTAAACTAAAAACATTGATGATGCGACGATAATGATGATAGATTCCTTTTATTCCTCACTAGCGACCCGCCCCGGCTTCGCGCGGGTGCAATGCTAATGCATGTATTATACATATAAACCTTCCCCTTGAGTCACTCTATGTATTAAAAAAAACCGAATCAAAATCCGTTGCGTAGTTTTAAAGATTTAAGCATACATAGGGATATAGGGACGTAGGGACAGAGAAAGCGACTTTGTTTTATACTATGTAGTGATTAGGGAAATAGCGCTCGCAGAAGAGTTCTCCATTAGTCACGGTCTTGAGCGGCTTCTTCCAGTTCCTCCCGAGGTCATTAGAGCCAGCCTCAACTGAGCGCCGCGCCTCCATGTGGTTGAGGACGCCCTGGCCATCTTCGCAAATAACATCATTAAATAGACTCAGGCTAATGAAAGCTGAGACTAGAAAAAAGCGGAAATTTTAAAAAATTCACGTGATGGTTGCACAGTGTTGACTGTGTATAATGTGACAGAACAATGAGGGCTATCGTTATTGTGCTCACCAGTTGGCGCCACTGTCGAGTAAGGTCCAGCTGTCAAATTTTTTTATTGGTTATTATGGGCATGAGAACGAAGTTTACGTTTAAATCATATTTAATACCTTAAAACCGTACCGTAAAAATATCCAACATCCCGCATTGTAGCGCAGTCCCGTTTTGTTAGGACATAAAGGAGGAAATAAGTTTCCGAAAGACAAAACTGTCTCAAAGAACTGACAGTCATTGACCCGTAACTCATATTTGCCATAATCAAGCTCAGGTATTGCAAAATACTCACCATATTGTTCCAATTAGATATTAACCCGCGTAGCGCAACCACAAAGAGTGACATTTGACATTTCGGAGACCTCGCGCTACACTAGCGCCCCTAGCGGCGAATTCATACGCGATAGCCCCCATTATGATACTTGGGTAACATAATAAAATGTTTGCACTACATAGTTCAGTACGTACTGTGCTATAACATTATTATCAAAACGAAGATTTATGATTTATTTATTATATTTAAATATTCCGAGTCTGTTATGGAAATAGCAATTCATGAGGAATAATGTACTATGATATGATTTGCTGTATCCTGTTTCTGACCCGTAAAGTATCAAGAAATGTTTGTCTCCATTGACACGGCAATTAAGTGACGTTTGACACATTTGACGTAGATATTATAGTTGCCATTTAAAAAGTTTTAAAACAATCTCAGTCTTAGCTTTCATTAGCCAGACTACTTTATCCACTCCAAAAGCAGTTCTGATAAATGGTGTCTTTTCCAGGGGAAGGTGGCGTGTATACTCCTCGCAAGCTGCTTTCGGCGCTGGTGAACAAGCTGCCTCAGTTTGGAGGCGGAGACCAGCATGACGCTCACGAGCTGCTGAGGCATCTTCTAGAAGCAGTCAGGTAATTTACAGAAATACTACTTATAGTCAAAAATCGTGAAGGCCGACATTTTGCGAACGGGCTCACAATAGAGGACGACTAGGATCTTGCAAAGAATTTTAAAGAAGAATTTCCCTATTATCAGCGTCAGTGACGCCGCTACGGGACTCTGATTATTATATATTACTCGAGTCATCTACCGTATAATCTTATTAAAGCTTGCAGATCTACGCACTTCATAATCGTTCATCCGAATGCAAAAATGCCATTGATATTCGTTTGTGTTTATCTGTCATTTCGACAGTTGTGTTTGTGGGAAAGGGATAAAATACGTTTTAGTTAGCAGAGGTTTGTTAATTTTTATGAATAAGAGGGTTAGAGTGTAAGATACTCATAGGGAAATCTAAAACACAGATGTGCCAAGGCCTCACGTCAACATTCCACTATGGTGGAACACAATTTTAAGAACAATTTATAATCTCCAGGTCCGAGGATCTAAGGCGCTATCAATCAGTGATCCTCAGCCGTTTGGGCATCAACTCGAAGGTGGATCCCTCCAAGGTGGACGGGGAGGTCAAGCAGAAGGTCAAGTTTTATGGCCAGCAGGCTTCTGACACCATGCTGAGGCCGGAACAGGTTAGTGAGATTTAATTTAGCCACTCGATTTTGGCTACTCTGGTTTTCAGTCACCCTTTACAAGGGAATAGAGTTCAACTCAAAATTCAAAGCAAGCGAGTGGTTAGGGTGCTTTTCCAATCCTTTATCAGAAAATCGCAGCTATAATTACACGGCTACTTGGGGGAGGACCAAATTTTTGAACCATACTTAAGGCTTCTAATTGGACTACAATTTAATTGAATGATTCCCTGTAGCATGAGCCGGGGTTTCAACCCACGACCCGCGTGCCTTACCGCACGGCTACATTGGCTCTCACACCTCAATATTACCACTAAACAACCCCACAAAACGTTATGATATTGTAACGACTGGCAGGGTCGCCATGTAGGTAAACATGGTATCTATAGCCATGTTTATATTTACCTATGTTCTCCATATTCCCAGGTGTTCCGCGGCTTCCTAGTGTCAACCCTGGAGTGTCAGGAGTGCTTCCACCACTCCGACCGTACGGAATACTTCCTGGATCTGTCGCTGCCGGTGGCGGCGAGCCGGCCGCAGCCCCCGGCCGTCGTACGCAGGAAAACTCCCAACGGTATGTTATATCATTTGTTCCACTTTATTTATTTGTTTATTAACCAACTTAACATTTACAGATAAGCCAAACATGTAAGTTATAGGTTACAAAGGTAAGTTAGGTTACTTATTACTAACATAGTACTTTAGTACTTTAGATTTCGTCCGTGTGGTCTACTATAAATTTTGATAGTTGAGCAATCGCGTCACTGGTACTGTGTCCTTTCCTAAAACCAATAATAAAACCAATAAAAATAGTGCTTAGCTACAATATACAATAGTAGTAGGAGTGGAATTTGACTCCAGATAGCGTGCTGCTGTAGCTAGCAACCTCGGTTCAGTCTGCGAGAACAGGTTCAAATCGGGGTCGTCTAGAAGCGCAAGGTATGGGAATCCGGTACATCGGTTAGTAGTGTGGGTGACACGACCTACGTCATCAGCCAGCATCAACCTATCGATGGTATGCTGGCGTGAGTGTGTCGCCGACAGTGACGTATGTGGTGTCACCATCTGGATTGTCAGACGTTGTTTTCTTAGGCCATGGTACGAGTGACTAGACAGCAAAATAAGACAGCGCTGGCCTCCAGTATCTGTTTCCTAGGTCTCTTCTGTTTGTGTCTTGGTAGATGTCGCTGTACGTCTCCCTAACGAGTTGTAAGAGGGAACTGGTTGAGGAATTTGGGGGCCGAGCGTGGTTACTCCGGTGGCTAAGTGGTTAGACCGATTGGCCGCGAATTCGAATCCTACTCGGAGAATGAATTTTTAAATTTTACCTTTTAATTTGAAATAAGTATCTCTGTCGCTCGAATCAGTAAGTGGGAAGATAGGGATATACTTCGTATTCTGTTCGCGAAAGGTCTGCTCGGGGTGAAGCTATTGATACTGCGAAACTCGAAAAGGCGCCTAATAAAAATTTGTTCTCCTTTTTTTTCAATCGTCATTTAGGCGCTCCTTGGTACATACCCTCAGGTAAATACACACAGCGGCGACATGCAACCTTGCAGCTATGTAGCGGAGGAATAGGGATGATGACTCATGTAATAATGTATAACATACTGTGGCTATATGGATGGAAAATCATCAAGTTATCATAATATATTAAATTAGACGAATTCATTAAATTCATAAGGAGATCACATATCTGGACGCTGTTATGCAATAATGTGTCAACCTATTATAGGTTTTCAGAAATCAGAAATTATTTATTTGCATAGACACAGTAGGTATAGGGATGTTACAATACATTTTGTTTCATGCGTCTAGTCTGCATGCAAGCGTGCAAATACATAAAATGTCAAAAGTTACAGTCCATTAAAATGTCAAAAGAATAAAAATAAAAATAATTGAAATAAATATAGGAAGTCAAATTGAAATACTAGTAAAATTAACATAATATGCATATCACAGTCAAAGAGGCACAATAAAATCATAAAATAATAACAATTATATACCTAAATATTACTAATTCTAATGTTGGTCTTCGAGATACGCCTTTACGCTGTAAAAACAATGCTCTAAAAGCCAGTTTGTTAGACTGCGTTTAAAGGCGTTTCCCTCCAGTAGCTTTAGTTCCTCCGGGAGATGATTATAAATGACAATACATATGTTGAAGACGTTCCTCTTGTATATCGTCTTGTGACTTCGAGGGTGATATAAAAGATTCATTATTTTTACCTTGGTTTGCCTTTCCTACTAGGTTGACACATTATTGCGTAACAGCATCCATCAATAAGGAACAGTTGTTTTTTTGTTTATTGGCCGAATGTAAATTGAAAGTTACCAATAGAATTCTCATGTTTCAGTAAAAAAGAAATTGTATGGCAACTATGCACATAAACGCAATATTTCACGACAGTAACGGAAAATTTCCCCTTTTCTATACAACGGTTGTACGAGGCCAATCAGTATGGAGTGTTTTCAGTGCTCGTTAGCTGTGTTGTACTTTGACTTGATAATTTGGGATAAATTTTCGGTAATAGTTGGCAAAAGCTAACTAATCTTTTGATGCCGTCTGTTTCTGTGGTTGTGGATAGTCCTGCAATACCTTAATCTTATTCGGGTCGAGTTTTATACCGTCCGCCCGCCGTTATTAAATGGCCTAAATGCAGAATTTCCTTTTTCTAAAACGCACTTGCTTGGATTTAACTTTAAATTAAATTTTCGAAAGCGCCGTCGTATTTAAGTGCCTATCGAAACATGTGTTTACCCTAATTTGAGTAGTAATAAATCATATCTCCTACGAAGCTGTTGTTTCTCTAGCGCCATCCCTGCAACTGTTTTTACTAACTGTCCTTTAAAAAATGCATGCTATTGTCGCATTTGTGTGAAAATTGACAAAATAACATATTTTCAGAGGAGATGTTCAATCAGTACAATACACAGGAGGAGAATAAACCTTCGAAGCACCAGCTCAAAAAGGAGCGGATAGCTGCAAGGAAGGCGGCGCGGAAGAACAAAGGTGGCTAATGTATAGCTTGTAACGCTTAACCACAATGCCTCTAGATTATTTACATATTAAAATAAATAAATATCTTTGGACAATCTTACACAAATCAACCTGGCCTCAAACTAAGCAAAGCTTGTACTATGGGTACCAAGTGACGATATACATACTTATATAGATAAATAGATACTTAAATACATAAAATAAAAAATAATTAAAATAGTTTCAAATGTTATTTATGGTAACACCGACTTAGAGCTGGGCATTAACTCGTTAATTAACGAAGTTAACCATCCGCGTATCGGATTAATTTTTAAGTTTTAACTCGCAAAATTATTAACGGACTCATGAAGTTCCGTTAATCCGTTAACTAACTCCTTGCCGCGAATCAAAGGAACACCGCGCCGGCGCGCCGCCGCACCGGGAAAAACAGGGTCTGACAAGTCCGTTCGATCGGGGCGGTGTAGGCGCCAGCTATAGGCACTCAGTGAGACAGACGATGTAAGTGAGGCGCGTCAGGAGTTAACGATTAACGTTAACTTCCGTTAAATGGCCCGAAATGTAACGCTTTAACGTTTAACGAAGTTAACTTTTTTTAACGGATTATCGATTAACGAAGTTATAACTATTTGGTTAACGGTGCCCAGCTATGCACCGACTGCATCTTTTCTTTATATAAAGCTGCGTTCAAAAAACGCGAATACTTTGGTACTATGGCATGAATATATTTTAACTAACCTTTTCAAGGCCCTCGCAGCTGCGTTTTTTTTTTCTCTGAACGATCGTTATTAGACTTAAGAAAGGTACAAGATACTACGGTGGGAATACCAATAAGCTTCTCGCTCTAATATGTATTTCTGTCTCTGTTCTGTGCCGTCACTAATTGTGTATTCTCAATATCACTATTCTGTTTATTTATCATTTTCACCGCTATGCGATTTACATCTCGGCATGCCATTCTCTAAATAGCGCCTCCACTCTCGCTGCTTAATAAGTGATTCGCTAAAAAAATGGGATGTTTCAAACAATTTTCTTTAATTCCAGGTAATTCTACGTCGAAAGACGAAGCCACTCCTGAGGCGAATACCAAGAAAGAAGACGGCAAGTCGTCTTCAGAGCAATCTGATGCCGATGTAGAAGATAACTTGGAAGATGCTCCGAGGCGAGCAGATACTCACACCACATCAGTTGGGACCCAGGCTATAGCCCATACCGCTGCCAACTTCGCACATTACCTTAATATGGAGTCAGGGTATAATTCGGAGAAGGTTATAAGCTCAGATTCCATTCGGACCAGCCCGGTACATCTAGCAGAGAAGGAAACTCCAGAAGAGAACAGAAAAGTGGAGTATGTCGACTCATCCACATCAACCATGGCTGTTCCGCTTGAGTACAAGCCTCTTGCTCCGTTTGAGAATCTATCTAATCCAGATTCTGGAGTAGCGAGCCCCGAAGCTACAAAGCACAACTCTACAGAGACGGTTGATCACGTGGACTCTCCTACTGACAATAAGGAGCTCGGAAGTCCCAGTTCGCTCTCAAGCGAGATAAACTTGGAACTGACTGAGCCTAGTCCAGGAACCGAACCAGAAAGGCCAGTGTCGCGTATAGCTTTCGCTCCGGAGTACACTAACAAGGTTGTCTCTCGAGGGATCAGTGTAGCTGGTTCCAGGCAGCTTCTAGAACAAAGCGGAGACAGCAGCTACGAATCCCCACCCGATGTGAAGTCAGGTAATACAGAACTGACAAACCATGTTGAAGTCACGAACAAACTCGACAAGCTCAAGTTAGATATGGAAGAGAAGTCTCTAATAGTCCCTCCGGCGCCTGCCTTGCCTGCTCCTTTACCACGACCAACGCTAGGCGGAGCTGACGATAAAGGCTTGATGGACTTCCTGTCCTACTCCCGCAACTCGTCCCGCCATGTGTGCGACGAGGACGAATGCAGCGTCGCGTCCTGCCTCAGCCAGTTCACTGCTTTAGAACTCCTGACAGGGAACAATAAAGTGGGATGCGATACGTGTACGAAACGGGGAGGGGCGGAGGGTAAAACGGTGTACACTAACGCTACGAAGCGCTTCCTAGTAGCCAGTGCTCCTGCTATCCTCATACTACATTTGAAGCGATTCCAGCTAGGACCACGCTGTATGTTCCGAAAAATGTCCAAGCATGTTGACTTCCCTGCTATATTAGATCTAGCACCGTTCTGTGCTATGGATAAACTCCGCAAGCAGCCCGGTGTAGCCCGAACACAAGAACAGCTCCTATACTCTCTATATGGAGTCGTGGAACACTCAGGAGGCATGCATGGAGGGCATTATGTGGCGTATGTGAAAGTGAGGGCGCCACTGCGACGTGATCATCCACGCTGGGGATTCTTACCGAAGAGTGCGAACGTTCCAGCTGAGGCCCCTGAGGCCTCCGAGCCAGATTCCGAGTCGGAACTCTCCGGATACGAGTCCGGAGAAGGTGGAGCTCCTATGGCAGATTCCCCTCCGGGCAAATGGTACTATGTTTCCGACAGCATGGTCTCCGAAGTGAGCGAGGACAAAGTATTAAGAGCCCAGGCCTACCTCCTCTTCTACGAGAGGATCCTATAAGCCTTAGCATTTGGCGTGCTGTATATAGCTTAGCTTTTTCTTTGTGAAGTCCCGTTGGTTACTGTTTTGAGGCTGATATTGTTTCGTTTATTGTAGTAACGGCCTCCACGGGTAACCATTTGTAACTCGCTCGCCCCAAAACGCTATCGGATCGCTAAAAAGCGTCCTAGCGACGATATTTTGTAACCTTTCAAGGCTTTATGCCTATGTACACATTTATGCTCTTATTAATAGACTGCTCAATACGCACTCGTTTTGTCAAAATTAATGCGACGTGGCTACGAGATATTTAGATACTGAATGTCACGTTCGTCTTAGTTGTGTTACAACGGAATATTTTTCTCATGTGCGACAACGATAAAGGTATGTTTATTTTACTTGAGTGTTGTTTATTAATTCGGGCGTTAGTCACGTATACAAGGGGAATAACGTTGTTCGTGCGCATAACTTGAGGAATTGATAACGATGAATTACGGTACTATTTGGTGCATTTACGATGTTATTCGTCGGTGTATAGCGATATAAATGAATAGTTACTCTCATAAGACGTAATATTTTAAGTCGTCTGTCATTTTAACGTTATTTTATCCTTTTATCGTTAGAAATAACGGTTCTCAGCACTGGTAGCATGATGGCGTTTACGGCTGCTTAAAGCTTACGTCCCTCTCACTCTTAGTGAGCGACGGATGCTTTACGTGTGACATAAACGCGATAATGTTAGCTAAGCACTAAGGTTTAAATGTTACGACGTTCGTTTTTAACGTATTTATTCATTTCTGTATTTATGTTTGTATTTTGTTATTTGTGACCCTGTTACCTTGGGAGCGAAGTGAGACTCTATAAACATGTGAATAGGGTGTGTAATCCTATGTAGTCTTCCGCTGAAGTGTCAACGCCTGTAAATTAGATTTCTGGTACATTATCTACCCTGGTGTCTGATACTGAAATGCCATTTTTAATAATGAAATTAGCTTAGTTATTTATTGTGATGTGATGTCGAATAACAATACTGCTAAGTCGTTCTCATAAAATGCTAGCAAAACAACGATATGGTGACTTCTTGTGACTCTCATGTCTCATCACCCACATTTGCATGTTTTTTTGGCCCTATGGTTCACTGCTAGAGAATGCGTCAAGGCGTTACCACCATTTGTTCTTATGACTTGTGCAATATTTTAAATAAATATCGCCATTCACCTAGAACAATTTTTGGTACATTAAGGCCGGGTTTTATAAAGATCCGTTAGACCAAATGTCAGGTCAAAATTCAGTAACTCAGTACATTTTTTGACATAACAAACCGACATAAGGTCTAACGGATCTTTATAAAACCGGACCTAAATGTCTCATTATTTTTTTGCAAATTTTAACCACACAATATTGAATAGACACAGACCTTTTGGTAATCTGTAACTTCTGTAAGCATTTAGGTTTTAAAATGAATAGCTAACCAAACTTGGTGTGTTCCGTTGTGCGACAGAAATGCGCTAAAACTCTTCGCACAGTGGAAAAATTATGGGAAATTGATAACTATAGTGGAATCCGGATAAAGCGACAGTCAAGGGACCGGTGATATTACGTCGCACTAACAGAATTTCACACAAAACGGACTGATTTACTTTGAAAATGTTTGGCATGAAATCGAATGTATGGTGATTTCGAAGTCGTTATAAGCGGTCAAATGTTATAAGCGGAGTCGTTACAAGCGGATTCTACTGTATTTGTATCTGAATGATTTGGGTGTGATTTCGTCGGTTCACAACCAAATGTAACTAGAAAATCTGTCACTACTCGTAGAAACCTCTTATCTCAGTACTAAAACGATGCTGAGATCCGAGCTTTATTTGAAGTAGGTGGGTCATTGTCAGTTGTAAAAACAAAAGTTGTCCACCAGGTGTTCAATAGTTCACGGCTTACGTACATATAAGTTATGTTTTTATTACATGGATTTATAGCTATGGAAACACCGTTTCTGCGGGTTACTAGACCAATCCAAATTTAAACATTGTGGCCTTTAACTTTTGATATGTCCACCGAAAAGACGCGAACCTAAATCTGACAATGACCCAGGTATTTGTTACTTTAGTGAGTTTTGGTTCTCAACCGGCGATATGGTATTTTGGGTAATCAGTTTGTGTTGTGTGTGATGTTATACAGGACACAATTATGTTTTAAAAATTAAAAATGTCACTATTTGTGTCGTTCTCAACCAAAAAAAGGTACGTTTTGGAAATGTCGTTAAGTCGCCATTTCCATACTGTAATAATTAGAAATTGTCTTTATTGACATGACAGGTTACACATGTACAGTCGTGTTCATAAATATATGTGCAACCTTATCCCCTAACCATAAAGTCGTGTTCACATACTTTTGATCACTGCCCGTGCTTATATTTTCGAACGCGACTGTGCCTTTTGGTGGTGTCATACGTTTTTGCTTGATAATGGCATGTTTAGGGATATTTATTTATTGTAATGTAAATATTTTTCTGTATGAATTATCATGTTATATCTTCTTTGGCTTTTCCGTCGCATATCGATTGTTTTGTCCAAGCTCTCATCTCATTTCATTAAATAAATTAAATATGTAGTGTCACAAGGGAGCAAAATATTTTAGGGCGAGGGCAGGAATAGAAACCCGAGCGTAGCGGGGATCGCAAGCAGTGCCGTCCGAGACAAGTTTTACTACCTAGTTACACAACGCTTCGCAAACTTAAAGAATAATGACTTTTAGTCCAGGATTTTAGGACTGAATTTCAGGATTGATGTATTCCAATAATCTAGAAGTCTAGTATAGAAACTGACTATAATTCTGCCTCGTAGATATATTTTGTAGTGTAACATTTACATTTAATCAAAATATCGAAAACTAAACTTTAGTTATCCTGCTTTCACAAATGAGAATTATAGTTAGATTCTAGACCCTATAGAATGGAATATTCTAAATTTTACTATACGCATAACAAAAATTAACAAACACCTTTTCATCATTATAGCATGTAAGTTTTCAGTAACAAAATGACCTTGAGAGGTAAAATGCGGTTGCGGTTTTAACCCTTTACCGCATGACGTAAAAAAATATTCGTTTAAATTTGAACCTTCATACGATGCAGTAAGGTCTACATCGATTTCTGCCATATATGGCTTCGTATGTGGTAATGGGTTCATCATCATCATCATTTCAGCCGAAAGACGTCCACTGCTGAACATAGGCCTCCCCCAAGGCTCGCCATTTAGACCGGTCCTGTGCCGTTTGTTGTAATGGGTTAAATATTTTTAATTACATACAAAGGACGCCATTTGACCGTGAAAATTGTGACGTTATTAATCACATTACCCTAAAAACTTCACAATAACCTAGTGTTTTTGACGTTTCGTAAAATTGCTAATTCATTGACTATAAGCACAGAATAAATAAAGTACTACGCATAGAAGGCCCACCGTTAACAAATCCCCCGTTTAGGTATGCCAAACGTGCCTAAACTGCCATCTCTTTCTATCGTACGCACTTCCACTCGCTACAGTCGCTACATTAGTTTCTATAGCATGAACGAGCACCCGATGGGTGCCGGCCGCATGTACTTGTAGGGGCGCGACGCAATCACGTAGTAGGCCGCCCCTGCTATAAGTAAAAAAGTGGTCTGTAAAGTCTATTTACGGACTATCCCCCTTATTCATAAAAATTAACAAACCTCTGCTAACCAAAATGTCTCTTGTCACTGTCTCACAAGTACAGGTGTCAAAGTAACAGATAAGGACAAACGAGTTTTAGCGGCTAGTTAACTAATATAGGTTTGAAAGACTTATGCAGGGCCGTCTTTCCCACTGGGCACTAAGGGCACTTGCCCAGGGCCCCGGGATCGATAGGGGCCCACTACTTACTGCCAGATCACCAAACGATAACCAATATTTAGTGATCTGTCAAGGGCATAGGGGCCCCATTACCCTAGTGTGCCCAGGGCTTCCAATTGGTTAAAGTCGGCCTTGCTTTTATGAATAAAGGGGTATAATTTTACGTGATAACGCCATAAGAAAACATTACGAAGTCGCCGGGGCCTACCGCTACGCTGCCGTCGCATCCCGCCGAGCAGTCCTAAAAGCACGCCTAGTTTGCCTTCGCCGTCAGATTGATGTCCCCAACCGATCAAAATTTACAGCATTCAATAAAATTGAGGAGAGACCGGTTTGACTGTCAACTGTTTAGGTGTAACTTGAAATCATTCAGTTGGCCGAGTTGCATTAAAGTAATTCGCTCAAAAAACTATTTTACCGTTCGAACAATAAGGTTAAAAATCCAATAACATTTTTTTTTAGAAATTCGCTTAACAAGGCTGAGACCCGATTGTCATAAGTAGCTATTATTTATGAGCGGTGAATGATTATTCAAATCGATTTTATTGGAATTTCATATTTTATGTTCCCATATATTTCATTATAGGATACGAATCTAAAGTAGGAACTTTTGTCAAACGATTTATATTCTATAATTTTATTTTACGTCAATACATTACGTCACACTCGTGTAGGCATCCATTCATCGATTTATAAGACGTTATCACGTCAAAAATACCTTAAGTTTTGTTTTACTTAAAACACTCTTACATGTACTTGTGGAGTGTGGACTGTTCGAATAGGCATTTGTTTTGTTTGTGTTATAAATTTTAAATATGGACATAATTCGAATAGGTAACAAATAAACACAAAAGAGGACTTAAGTTTGATACCTGTATTATGTTGAAGATTCATTTTGTTACTGAAAATTATGTGTTTAAATATAACTCCTTTCTGGCGCAGTGGAGAACGCTTGCCCTGTGAGTTTGTAACTATGCATTTGCCACGCCTGGCCCTGTATTAGTTGTATGTTGATATATTATTTGATAAATTTGTATATTGAACTCCAAACATTTTATTGCGTTAACTGGTGTATTAAAATAAAATATGATTTTAAAACAGCGTTGTTTTATTTAGTTCATTTATAAAGGAAGACTAACCCACTTATTCATAAACGTCTATCAAAGCTATATTAGTTAACTAGCCGCGTTCGTTTGTCCTTATCTGTCATTTTGACATTGACGTTTGTGAGAATGGGACAAAAATTTTAGTTAGCAGAGGTTTATTAAGTTTTATGAATAAGCGGGTATATCTCTAACAGTTATTTCTTTAACGTTTAGACCAATTGTCCAAATACATTCCAAAAAAGATACATGTTGGCCAAATAACAAATAGATGTGGCGCAGTTATAAAAATATAATAAATATTGAACAAATTACAATGAGGGCTACCGTTTTTGTGCTCACCAGTTGGCGCCACTGTCGGGTAAGGTCCAGCTGTCAAAAATTGTTATTGGTTATTATGGGTATGAGAACGAAGTTTACATTTAAATCATATTTAATACCTTAAAACCGTACCGTAAAAATATCGAACATCCCGCATTGTAGCGCAGTCCCGTTTTGTTCGAAAAAAAAGGAGGACATAAGTTTCCGAAAGACAAAACTGTCTCAAAGCACTGACAGTCATTGACCCGTAACTCATATTTGCCATAATCAAGCTCAGGTATCGCAAAATACGTCACTATATTGTTCCAATTAAATATTAACCCGCATAGCGTAACCACATAGAGTGACATTGACATTTCGGAGACCTCACGCTACACTAGCGTTTCTAGCGGCGAATTCGGGCGTCTACAGGCTGTGGTGTCGCTTACCATCAGATGGACCGTACGCTTGCTTGCCACCAGCGTTGTGCAAATAAATCAACTTCTGTGATACTATAAGTTGGTCTTCCTTTTCTTCAATAACTCGAGATGTGAACCATCGAAGGGACTAAGACATGTTATTTTGGGAACTTCCAGCATAGTTAGCTCTATAATACAATACAACACTTGGAGAGCTTCCTTCGCTTTCTGGAGCGCCTGTAAACGAAATATGTCAGTTTTACGACGAAGAAAAATGCGTCTCTACGAGTGGGTCTCAAAATAGTTCAGTTTTGGCAAGAGCAATGCACGGTAATGGGTTGAGAAAATTTGGGGTCTGTATGGCGGTAGGTATATAAATGTTAGAAAAAAAAGACTAATAAAAAAAGCAAACTAGTGAAGTACAGTCTTAGAGCATTTAAGACAGGAGACTCCTTCAGCGCATCTTTCCGAACAAAATATTCCCCAAATTTTGGGGGGACGAGGTAACACAAATATAAAGAAACTACGCACACTTGCAAAGCATCTTATTACTACGCACCTACACTAAAACAATGAAATTTGAGCAATAAAATTCGACCTTACAAGCGTTTATACTAGGTCAACGCTTGTCTAAATTGACCAATGTCACTAAGGATCACATTTCATATAAATTCTCATAGACAGCAGTCCTTACAGTCGGAAATACGGTGACGTAAAATGTGAAACTAGCGGCATAGCGTGAAGCGTCGAGTATGAATATTTTCATTTTTAAATCGACTTTGTAATAGATGCTTGATTTTCGGTTTTAATCAAAACTTTAAGTGTGCAGAAAATTATAATTAAAGCGAAAACATACGTGCAAGTGCAATGATAATTCATCTTTCCGTAAATTTTGACGACCTCTTTAGCCTAGTTGGTAGTGACCCTACCTACGAAGCTGGAGGTCCCGGGTTCGAATCCCGGTCAGGGCATTTATTTGTGTGATAAACACGAATATTTGTTCCTGAGTCTTGGATGTTTTCTATGTATTTAAGTTTATATTTGTCTATATAAGTATGTATATCGTCGCTTAGTACCCATAGTACAAGCTTTGCTTAGTTTGGGACTAGGTCGATTTGAGTAACATTGTCCACAAATATTTATTTATTATTTATTTTATTTGAAAAATTTAAATATTTTTTGTACCCGAAAACAGCACATAAAGGCATTTTGACAAGAACTCGTCATACGCCGGGAACTATTTCCAGACTGACGTATACTCGAAAGCCGTCGTCTCCCGGCGAAAAAAATAAACAATAGCATCTTTTGTAATGAGCCCGGGGATCCCCGGGACCGGTAGACGACGGGTTTGAAGTAGTTTTTAATAACCTGGAAGATTTTTCTTCTATAAGGTGTCTTCGGGTAACTTCGAATGTCGGCTAATTCCGAAAATAACAAATTCTAGTCTAACTAAGCGATTTTATTGCATCTCATAATCATCACTATCAAAAAGAAATGTTAAATATTTTTGTTGATGTTTGTTAGTGCAACAAAATCACTTAGACAGGAATATGTTATTTTCGGAGTTACCCGACAGTCGGCATTACCCGAAGACACCATACCTTTGGCAGAGGGGTAAGTATATAGTCTTAAATGCTCTTAGAGTACTGTAAGTGGGTGATATTGATATATCAAAACAAAAACTAGGTAGTTAGAGTTGGGTATGTTATTTTACTAACTTGACTTAAAATTGTCTAACTGTAAAGAAATCTTGCAGATTAAATTGTAAAAATAAGGTTATGCACTTAACTGAAGAATAACTTGGTTTATGTTATGAGTATACACAAATAAACGTACCATTACAGCTCTCTCTTTCAGCTCCGGCTTCGTCGCCATTTGCTTTTTCAGCTGATTCATCTCTTGCGGCGTATAACCCACCAATTTAGACAACACGTTGTTAGTAAAATCCACATCTATAGACCCTGTACCATCCACAATAGTACATCTCAAACTCCACCCATCTTTACCCACAGACAGCTTAGACAATAACTTCATTATTTGCCCTTTCACTCTAAACACCCTCCCCGCCTTTTCTATCTCTCTCATGTCATTAATCTGTTTTATATAAACAAACGGCTCAGATGACACGGCAATCGGACCCGTATCTTCATCCATTCTAGATGCAATATAGCTTGCATCAAACTTAGTTTCCAACTCTCGTAAATATTCTTCGTCTTCGACGAAAAAGTCGTTGTCATCTGGGTAATCTTCGACCCTATTTACAGTACTGATAGGGTCCATTTTGAGTTTTTTCTCCGGTTTACTTGTGTCGTCGGTAGACGAGCGTTTGCTAGGGTTGGTGATTTGGGCTTCTATAGCAGCTAACTGGTCTATGTCTATGTCGTCGTCGGCAAAGTTGGCTAGTTGGACGCTGGTAACTACTGCTACCGGGCGGGGGGTTGGGTCAAATGTTTGTTCAAATCGTTGGTCAGGTCGGGATGAAGGCATTTCGGTATGTGGCATGGGTATGTCGGTGTTGCGATGGGTTGTGTTTAGCTCTGATGGGGTGCCTGAAAAAAATATTGAACTATTACCACTGAACAGTGCTTTTACGTACTGAATTATTTATGTATCGTATGGCAAATATATCGAACCGTGATATCTTTTAGAAGACAGTACGGTTGCCAGTTTTTTTTTATACAACGCCGGTGGCAAACAAGCTTACGATCCACCTGATGGTAAGCGGCCACCGCAGCCTATAGCCAACAAATCCAAAGACCCTTTATAAAATTTGAGGATGCACTGTTTTGACAACAGAAGGGACAAATTTAGGTCCCTCGCTCTCAACACTGCATCCTCGGGAGCTCTGGCAATCTTGCTCACCTCTAGGAACACAACACTACATACTTGTATACTTAGTAGATAATGTTATTATGGCTGTGGTCTTCTGCAAGGCGGAGGTACTTCCCCAGTTGGGCTGCTCCAAATTCGAGCAAGATGATATTAACACACATACATAACATTGACATTATTATTAATGAGTTTGGTTGCACTTTTAGCATCACCCAAGGGTAACGTGTAGGGTTGCGATGGGTACTCCCCCTACGGACGTGGTGCAACTTCGACCCCCCCCGTTGTCAAGTGAGTGGGCAACTTGACTGTTAGCAGTTGTCAAGCCGACCGAAGGCCTCCAACTTGGCTTAACGACTGCCATAGACAGCAGCCGGGATCAAGCTTCCTTCTTTCATTTAAGTTATTTGTGTCTCACTCTTTATAATTTTTTTATTAATTATCGTATGGCAATTTTGTTGTCAATTTTGTTGCACCGTTTAGCACCACCCTGGGGTCACGTATAGGGTAGCGGTGGGTACTCCCTACGGACGTGGTGCAACTTCGACCCCCCTTGTCAAGTGAGTGGGCAACTTGACTGTTAGAAGTTCTCAAGCCGCCCGGAGGCCACTCACTTAGCCAACGACTACCATCATAGACAGCAGCCGGGATCAATGGCTTAACGTGCCTTTCAAAGCACGGGAGGGTTAATAACCACTCGAAACGGTCACCCATCCAAGAACTGACCTAACCTCGCATACCGCAGGGCGCCGCTGGTTCACGAGGGCTCCATAACTTTTGTCTTCTGTACTCTTTATCATTGAATCATTACCTTGTGTCATGGGCAAGCCAAGTTTGCTGGACAGCAATCCGGCCAAGGAGTTGGAGACGGCGATCTCCTGGACTTCGCCTCCGAGCAGCTCTATAGAGCTCTCTGTGAGCAACAATACACCTCGGCGACATTCTACTGGACCTGGAAATGTTGTTCTTGATAAACTATGGTTTCAATATAAGGCCTTAGGTAATTTGTATTGGTTGATATAAAAATTGTACCATTGTAAGCTGTTGGGTCTTCAAGAAAAAAACTCTTTAGATCAATAGATTAATTTTCTTCAATTTCAATTTATTTTGCAACCATGTACATAATCAAAAATCAAAATCAAAACATTTATTCTGCAAATAGGCCTCAAGGGCACTTTTACTTGAAAATTTCAACGCACATAGTCGTGTGGGGTATCGACGGATAGGCCTTTAAAAATGATATGGAGGTTTCTAAAAAACTTGTCCATTTAAGTCAACCGTTGGTGAGATATTAGCTGTCAAAGTCATAGAAAGTGTGTCCCCCTCCCCTCTAATTTCCAAACTATAAAGTTTAAAATTCTGAAAAAAATTGAGGTAGTGTGCATTAGTAAATACTTTCAACGATTTTTGGTTTGAACAATATAGGTTTTACGATTTTTGAGTTTTCGCTTAAAAACTGTCTTGCCCAAACAAAAGGTCGTAAGTGCCGTGAGTTATTATATATTATTTAGATATTGCATATTTAGATTCAATGTATTGGGATAGTGATTTTAAATGTGGACTAGTGGGTGTTGGTACGGAGCCCTTTATTGTGCGTGGTCCGACACGCACTTGGCCGGTTTTGAACCTGACTGTGGCTTTATAGGCCGGGCTCCGACATGACCACGCGAGTGGTTTTAAACACTGGAATACTCTAGAGTTTGTGCTCCAGTGAGATTGGTTGAGCGGTTTCAACCGAATCTGAGGTGTGAGTGGAACAGAGCTACAGGAGAACACAATTAATATGGCGCGCGTCAAAGCTCTTAAGTAGTTGACTGAGAGACTATTATTGCTTAATCCACACGCCTTATTACTTGGGTCGTGCTATACTTTTTTTGAGTTTTGTCGCTGGTCCACTAAACCTAGCCTAGCTGAGAAGAGTCCAGCAAGAAACTCAGCTAGGTCGATGCCCCCATACTCAATCATCAATCTACATCATTTTTCACTCACCTTTGACCAGAACTTTACAGCCTGGAGTAATGTCACAACTGAGATTTCTCATCGGTTTGTATTCTATGGCTGATATTTCTTGGACACCATCAGTGAGGTACAACTTTATCATTCTAAAACAGATGAATATATTCAAATAAACACTTAAGGACCATTCATAAAGTACACACTTTAAGGGGGAGGGTGGGGATCATGAAGTGTTGGATAATACATTGTTATGCTAATTGCTTCAAATGATTTTTTTTATAAAAACGGTGTTGTATAAAAAAAAAGAGAGCTCATAGGACATCTCTTGGGGAATGTGAGCTTCTGTGGTCTTTTTACAAAAAAAATTTACTTCAACTCAGTTGATAATGATCATTGCATAGAATTCTTACCTATGGTTTGATATTTTATCTTCAAACTTTGTAGTTGCTTCCAAGTTTTCAGTGTTTACTTTTTGAAGTTTCATGTACTGCTGGTAAGCTGGCGTACCTAAAACCACAGTTACATGTAATAAGTAAGTGAAAATGTGAACATCCTTTAACAGAAACTGAACTTCATAAGGGCGAAAGAGCATAGTTCTATGTAAATATATATATGTAGAGTAATTTGTGAAATTGGAGAGGGAGGATTTTAGGGGAATCAGTTTACAATCTAGATTGTGGGTAAGCTAAAAGTAATTATATAAGTATTCTATATTATCAAATTAATCGCGAAGCGTCTGGTTGATGTAACTGGTGACTGAAGAGCTGGCGACTTCCTCACACAACATATCAGAATTGCCATATAGTAAGGAAATGCTGCCAGCATCCTCGGTACAATGCCCCAAGGGCCTGTTTTAGATTTAAGTTAGTTTTAATATTATTTAAGTTATTGTTATTTAACTATTTTTACCGCTTGTATATGCGATTAAATAATATTCCATTGAAACATATCACTGTATTAAGGTTGTTATGTTACCTATGTCTACAGCCGCGTTAATTTGCAACGCAAACCTCCCATTTAGCACAGTTTTTTGCTGACTCTTCAAATTGGCGGGCAAGCAACCCGGGCAGATCTCTTTGAGGTCGTTAAGAAGCCACTGCTCTTTAGCGAGATTCTGGATCTCCTGCTCGCTGTAATTGTTGCTGCTATCCTCAGTCAAATACTCAACACATCTAAAAAGAAGCACATATAATAAAAACCGTAGATTGAAGAGTAAATATAATGAAAAAATCAGTTTTAAGGAACCGTGTTTACCCTGCCAACCATTCGTCTTCAACGCGCATAAAATGCGACGTTAAGAAATTTCGCACTGAATTAACGATATTATTCGACGTCATTTTACAATTGTATACATGTTATTAATCAGTAGTTATTTAACAATGTGAAATAAATATATTTTTTGTGTTAGCTCATGCATTCCATTCCCTCTATTTACAATTTATGTGTCAAGTTGACATTGACATTATTTGTATAAAAAAAAGTCTAGTGTGTTTGAGTCACGGTTTAAAGCTTAATCAACATTTGTATCGAGATCGCGTATCGAGATCAGGCGTATCGTATCCTAAGTGTGGACGTTCAATTTGGGCACAACGTAGCATTACCATTGTCGTGTAAAAAAACACGTCCACACCTGTATCATTTCAGTCAAAACACGTCCACAGCGTATCGAGATGGCGTCGAAATCCGAACTTCACTCTCGTTGTACACTATATGAGTGAAAGGGACGGCACGATAAGAAGTTCGGAGTAGGCCGAGATATGGCGCGTTGCATGATCGCGTATCCTTTCGCGTCCACCCTAACGATCATCCTACGCGTTGGTGCTACGCGATGGAGATACGATACGGTAAAAAGATACCAGTGTGGACTAATATGGACAGTTTATGGAGTTTACACCACGATGCACATGAATAGCCACATTTATAAATTACCTGAGGGGCTACCGCGAAACGAAAACGAACGAAGTTCGAATATCTCCCTCTCTGTCGCACTTGCTTATTCGTGCGGCAGAGAGGGAGATATTCGAACTTCGTTCGTTTTCAGTTCGCGGTAGCCCTGCTGTGTTCCCCAGAAGAAAAAAATGATTTACTGAAAATTCAATTTCTACCGTTCCTTTACTTAAATTATTTGTATTATTAATAAAAACAAGGATAATTTAAGAAAAAATACTTCGCATTGTAAGCATACTACTGTTTACAATGCGAAGTCTCGATATTATACTATAACATTGTATGGCAACATTAATTCTGAGTGAACGCAAAAAGAGCTTGCCGATATTTTCTTCCATCTCCCTCGTAAATTCTCGATAGGCCAAAAGATTGACAACAAAAGGCATTATTTTGAGGAACATTGTTGTTTCCAATGATTCTTCATAAATAAGTGTTGTGTCTCGGGAGCCTGTATTAGTGATTTACACCGTGGAGGAAAAAATATGAAGAGGCGGAATGCCGAAAGTGGCAAATTGCGGCGCCCTTTAAAGCGCACAAAAATCACCGAAGGAATGTACGGAAAGTGAGTGGACGTGGATTTTGCGTGTATTTCATAGCTTTAGCATGGTCTCCAGCACTTATAACCCCAAGGCAACTTCATATTCAGTGATAAAATATGTCAGAATACGTGAAATATAAATTTAGTGTGGGTAGAGAGAACCATCTGTCTCGGGTCGTGGGAACGTCAACTCGTGTGATGACAAAAAGCAAAAGAAATGCGTTTTACGTGTGTTTTTTGTCGGTTTTCACCCGCCGAGTGTGGTTGCACATATGTGAAATGTGTTTCCCACATTTGTGTAGAAGTTGTGTGTTGTTTTCAGCTCGCTGTTGTATTTGAAGTTCGTGATGCTGTGGGCGACAGTTGTGCTGGCGGACTACATGCTGGAGTTCAGATTCGAGTTCCTTTGGCCGTTCTGGATGATGCTCAGATCTGTTTATGACTCGTTCAAGTACCAGGGACTTGTGAGTACTTGTTGATTATTATCATCCCATGTTTATTGTTTTGATGACTGGTTTTAGCTTAATAATGATATGTATCCCTTGCTTTTAGATTATTTTTGTCTTAAAGGGGCCTCTGCGCTGTTGGCTTTGGCCCCACGCATGCCTTCCAAAGGTCCGGGACCCCATGGTCCCGAGATATGGAAAAGACATACAATAATAATAATAAGATGTTTATTCAATGATTGCATACAAGGCAATTTACGGGTAACTAACCGCATGTGTTAGTGATGAAACAAAGTATAGCAGCCTAGTAACTAGCCTAGTTGGTAAAAAGTATTATAGAAGCTGCCGGTACTAAGTTTGAATCTCGGTAAGGTCAAATATTTGTGTGATGAGCATGAATATTTATGATTTCTATGTACTCTAAGGCTGATAAGGCTGACACTTCCATAAAATATATTTGTTGTCGACTTAAATGTGGGGACATAGGGCTAGTTCGATTTGTATAAGATTCCCTAAATATTTATTTATTGATGATACATTTAAAGTTTTGGTCAGCTGACATGATTAGCCACAATAAAAAAATACCACACTACTTTTATACTGATGCTACTTACAGGGATTATAACACTAATTTGTTCAAAGGTATTTTCTTAGTGAGTTCCAGTACATTTTTAAATTTATTTCAATATTTGTTTGTTGCATTTTATGATTTATTAACAAAAAAGTATTTTAATTATGTACTGTCAATGAGTGCATAGGCAATCTTCGTGTGTTCTTTATCTTCATTTTCTCTTACATGTTATGGTGAAATTGTTGATTTCACTCAAGTCCAACGACTGGAATTTTATTTCATACATTTGAGAGTTTTATTGAAATACACACATACATACAGGAAACTATCATGCTATAAAAAGTTGCATACAATGCAAACTGACCATGTGTGGGGTGTATAACAATAGGGTTACTTATATGGGCTGTCCAACCTTTAAAGATTCAATATGCATATTTTAAAATAAAAAATTAGGGTGGTTGCACAACATACAATTCTGCTTGCCGATAATGCAGCCAATATGTCACTGGCAGCTTGTGTGTGTTCCCATGGAAAATTGACGAACTTTCCTTAAAATTAAATTTTAACAATGGATAAAAATAAAAATATAAGTATTTATTGCTAAATGAAACATGTTAAAAATACAAGTCTTTGGGTCCTGAGCTAGGATTCCCTCTGTTACAGGACTCAGTAGAATATCAAGCATTAAAAAGAGGCATGCAATCGCACAGAGCTAAACAACAGTAGAGATTATTCTTATAGTATACTTAAGCTACAATTTTATATAATTTAGTTCAGGCATGTGTTAATTTATGTGCATAGTGCTTGTTTCATTTGATAAATAAAGGTAAAGATAATTATTATATTATTATTACTTATGTAATGTGTACCACGTTTGGTATTATAATATGTTACTAAATTATATAAAGGGAAGGGGGAATAAAAATCTATTATTATTATTATTATACACTAGCAGCTACAAGCTGATGCGTGTATATCACTGCACTTGTCTTTTTTTTTAAGGTCCGTTTTTTATTTTAAATGTTTATGTTTTGTTGTTTATTGTAGAACAGAAAGGATCAATTCTGTCTCACGGTACCTAATCATGTTGTTTAAGCCACTTGTATAAAATATTTTTGTCTGGAGGATGAGAGGCCTTATAAAATTTACAAAATATTTTAAGAACTAAAGGGGATACAAATGCACTGAACCGTTGGACAAATTGGGATGGTTGATGATTACAGATGGTTTGGTGCAACTCACCCATATGGTTTTATGAAGATCCAAAACAGTTTAACAAAATGCTTATCGACATTTTATTTCAATTTGAATTATTAAGAAGTGTGGCAATTTTATATAATATGATGTAATAAATTATTCAATTTAATTAATAGAGAGAATTTGATTGCAATGGAAGAAACTCAACTTTATTATGTATGGAATATGATTCAAGGTCCACTGTTTAATTCTCTTTTAATTTGCTATGGAGGAAAATTTGTTGACAAATAAATTATCTTGTTGCAGGCATTCTCAGTATTCTTCATCTGCATAGCCCTCACATCCGACATGATATGTTTCTTCTTCATACCGCTGCAGTATATATTCTTCGCAGCCAGCACATATGTGTGGGTGCAATATGTCTGGTATTCATGTAAGTACACTAGTGGCTCTGTGAGCTGTAGACAAAAATTCTATATAATTATCGAACCTGCTCACAAAATTTCACGAGAATCAGTAGAGAAATGTGACCTGTAGAGGAGAATAAACCAATATGCGTAGAAACATACGAAATGATTAAAAAAAAATGATTTTGAGAATTTCCACTAAAAATATCTATATAATTACCAAACCTGCTCACAAAAAATTTTATACCGAACCTGCCCACAAAATGTCTCGAGAATCGTTTGAGACATACGATCTGTAGAGCTGAACGAACCGAAATTCCCCGCAGTAACTTACAAAATCATTGAAAATAAAATGTTTTTCAAAATTTCCAAAAACTGACTCGACATTAAAAAATATATATATAATTATCGAACCTGCTCACAAAATTTCACGAGAATCGGTTGAGAAATGCGACCTGTAGAAGGGAATAACGGAAAATCCGGACAGAGGGGCTACCGCGAACTGAAAACGAACGAAGTTCGAATATCTCCCTCTCTGCCGCACGAATTAGCAAGTGCAACAGAGAGGGAGATATTCGAATTTCGTTTGTTTTCGGTTCGCGGTAGCTCTCAGATACGGAAGAATTTTTGTCGAAGCTGAAGCAGTGACCTTGGTTTCACTCGGTAATGCTAGTCTATTTCTAATTAAAATAAAAAGTTATGTATAAATATTAACATTTATCGCTAACCATTAACAACATCGTTTCGATACGAAGCTTACTTTAATAACTATACCGACGATAGGTAGGTTTACCCTACGTTAACTACAAAATTCTGTAACGCTTGCACAGGTTGAACAGGTTGAAGCTACTATTATTATTAGCCAATAAATTTTACTGCTTCACAGTAAATACTATTTCTAGATTTCGCATGAAATGTGAAAATACCTGACATTGTTCTGGTTTTTGGATAGCCTGTGGGAATTTAAAACAATATACAATTGTTCGTAGTGGACACAACGGTTTTATAGAACTTTTACTTGTTATAGATACGATTTCACTCATTGTTTTGGTCTTATCATTGGGACAATCAAACCTGTTACTTAATTTGAAGTTGCGGTTTAATGTTTATTCCAGGGATCGGATACCGGTATTTTCTCCATAGAAAAATACCGGTATTATTACGGTCACCGGTTCATTATTTAGTTTTTAATGGGACAATCTAATAATACGACGTTGTTACCTAAATACATGATTCAGCCCTACGTAAAGAGCAAAAAATAATCCAAAATATTGGGCTAATTCAGGGTTTTTAAAAAATACCGGTATCGGTCCCTGGTTTATGCAGGACAGTTAACTGCATCTTGTGGAAAATTTTATATATTATTTTTAAACTCCCGACGCGGAACGCCAAAGAGGAATGCTATATCAAAGTTTAATATGTGTATCTGTTTATATATGTCTGTCTGCGGTATTGTAGCTCCCTAACGGACGAACCGATTTAATGACGTTTTTACCCTAGTTACCGCTTAGACCGCTTTAGCCTAGTTGGTAGTGACCCTGCCTTCGAAGCTGGAGGTCCCGGGTTCGAATCCCGGTCAGGGCATGTATTTGTGTGATGAACACGAATATTTGTTCCTGAGTCTTGGATGTTTTCTATGTATTTAAGTATCTATTTATCTATATAAGTATGTATATCGTCACTTGGTACCCATAGAGCTTTGCTTAGTTTGGGACTAGGTTGATTTGTGTAAGATTATTGGGCTGATGGTTCTTAGCTATGTTGTGTGTCGTTTTATTTTTAGGGATCCGTAGGTCAAAAGGAAAAAACTGAACCCTTGTAGGATCACTCTGTTGTCCGTATGTCTGTCTATCTGTTAAGAACCTTTATCTCGGAACGGGTGGAGGTATCGAGTTTAAATTAAAACTGTATAGTCAAGTTTACAGTCCCTTGAAGCTGTGAAAAAATCAGACTTCTAAGTTGACGTAAACAAAAGATGCGGTCGTGTATGTCACATAAAACATGTTTCGATACTCTCAAGGAAATCAAAATTTATAGGATACTTTTTGTTGAACTAGAACTATGAAATTTGGCAAGTAATATCGTCTTATACTACAATTACAGAGAAAAATCTGTAACTGTACATTTTAAATATAAAACTCCCGTGAGTTTCTGACATGTTACACTCTACCTTAAAGACGTGAGTGACTCGTTTATTATATTTCAATTATGCATTTGTAATTAAACCTATTAATTAATTTGAATCAAACCTATTACTTAATTTGAAATTGCGGTTAAATGTTTATTGACTGCATCTTGTGGAAAATTTATATATTATTTTTAACCTCCCGACGCTCAACGCCAAAAATGAATGCTATATTATAAGTTTAACATGTGTATCTGTGTGTCTGTCCGTGGCATTGTAGCTCCTTAACGGGCGAACCGATTTAAGGGCGTTTTTAATCCAACGTCTTGTTGGCAGAGATGGAGCACTTTGTTGTACGTCTGTCTGTCTATCAGTCAAGACCCTTTATCTCGGGAACGCATGGTGGTATCGAGTTCAAATTGAAACCTGATATAGTCCCTTGAACCTGTGAAAAAATTGTAATTAAATCCTAAAAAATATACTATTTATTTCAGTTACGTAACCAATACTTGTGGGCGAGTCCAACTATATTTTCATTGAATTAATTTTGGGAATTCATAATAAGTAAAGAAGTAATGCGCCGCCCGAATACCTGAAACTAAGTTTATATAGTTGAGTACGGAAAAAAACCAAATTCTTCTAATGTATTTTAGTTGTTTATTAGGCACTATTTTGTTCTAGTTGCAGAAAAAGGCATATGCCTCCCCACAGTAGCGTTGTGCTGCTTGCTAGTGTACGTGGAGGGCGCGCTCCGCTCGGAGCGGAGCGGCATGGAGCTGTGGCGGCCGCTGGCGGCGCACTGCGTCGGCTACCCCGCCGTCACGCTCGGCTTCGGAGTCAAGGTACCTCTAGGCACGGGTAGTGCGCTTGCTAGTGTACGTGGAGGGCGCGCTCCGCTCGGAGCGGAGCGGCATGGAGCTGTGGCGGCCGCTGGCGGCGCACTGCGTCGGCTACCCCGCCGTCACGCTCGGCTTCGGAGTCAAGGTACCTCTAGGCACGGGTAGTGCGCTTGCTAGTGTACGTGGAGGGCGCGCTCCGCTCGGAGCGGAGCGGCATGGAGCTGTGGCGGCCGCTGGCGGCGCACTGCGTCGGCTACCCCGCCGTCACGCTCGGCTTCGGAGTCAAGGTACCTCTAGGCACGGGTAGTGCGCTTGCTAGTGTACGTGGAGGGCGCGCTCCGCTCGGAGCGGAGCGGCATGGAGCTGTGGCGGCCGCTGGCGGCGCACTGCGTCGGCTACCCCGCCGTCACGCTCGGCTTCGGAGTCAAGGTACCTCTAGGCACAGGTAGTGCGCTTGCTAGTGTACGTGGAGGGCTAGCCTGGGGCGGTAAAACAGACTGCCTCAGATCGCAGGCTGACGCTGAGCTGAAGGCAATGGCGATAAATATGCGATCTGAGGCCTTCATCCCGCCCGTTGGTAAGTACACAATTTTATGTCTCTCCCGGGCTTGGAAGTGGGATTTTCCGCACGCGAAGCACGCGTGTGTAATTGCCACTTTATGGGCAGGTGTGACACAAACGCCAGCATCGCTTTTATTAATATCGCTCGAACTTTGCCCCACTAAACGCTATACCAATGCTGATATTCCTGAGATAGGACCAATTATTGTACGATGCTTAGGGGAAACCTGTATCTAAAATGTATTATTGGTGGAGCGAGCTACACCGTCCTGTCCTACGGAACGGATGGGAGATCTAGTAGTACACATCCTTTAACTCTTCGGATGCCGCTATCAAAAAATAAACAATTAAATAGTGAACATGGAATGTAAATGAAATGTTCTAACACGTCGGGCCAGATCCATAATAATGCATACAAACGATAGATTGTAATATTAGTGATGATCTGATTAACCCTTCGGATGTCGCTGTAATTTATTGAATTAGTGATTGAAATTTGCACGAAAGTTTCTAACGCATCAGTACAGATCAAGAATTAAACATACGAACAGGGCTCGGAACGGTTTTTACTATTTTGGAAATATTTTCTTAAGTACTTCTCGTATCTCCATTTTTATTTGAAAATTTGCTTTTGTTAGCCTTAATCTATGGAATAAATGATTTAAAGTACGAAAAATTATCGTAAAACTCAATTAACCGAAATTATTAACCGGTTAATTGTATTATGACGAAACCGGTTTCCGGGCACTGCATACGAAGGATCGATTGTGATATTGGTGATGACCTTGACTAACTTGTTGGCTAATAGTACATTACTTACCAAGGGCGGTAAAACAAAGAATGTCTCAGATCGCAGGTATTTGACGCCCGAGCCGAAGGCAAGGGCGATAATTATGCGATCTGAGGCTTTCTTAATTCCCGCCCGAGGTAAGTACAAAATTTTATGTCACCCCCTGGCCAGGAAGTGGGATTTTACGCGCGCGGAGCGTGCGGTAATTGCCACTTTATGGCCAGGTGTGACATAAAATATGTTTTTTTTTGTGTTTGACAGGCACATGTTGCGCGAAGGCTCCGGCTGCGGCGGCAGCGGCAGGTGCGGCAGGAGAACGAGTTCTACTTCCAGCTCATGCGAGACGCGCTGCCGGAGAGCGCGCTAGAGCAGGTACGATGGTTGTTTGATGCCGGATTCACAAAAAAAGAAACATAAAACTAACGTAGGTACTGGATGTAGCTATGCGGTAGAATGGATACATGTATTTGTCTAATAGCCATGTTTTCATGGAAGTCATTGTAGATCTTATCTTTATACCTGAACCTAATGATATGAAAATATGTCTTCTTTTTTTTGAACCTGACTGTGGTGGTGAGTGTGGTGGGTAGGCTGGGCCCAATAAAGCGATAGGAGTGCGTGGTTGGAGAGTAGCCTGGGGAAAATCCAGGTGAAACCTCCGGCACCACCACGCGTGTGGTTTGGAACACTGGAATACTCTAGGAGTTGAATATGTCTTCTGCCACGCATAACTGCATCATGTACGTTGGGCCATCATGGCCCATTTAGTGGGCCATGAGAACAGTTAGGTGGCAGGGCTGGCAGGTCTCAATTAAACCTTTGCTTTAAATAAAATAACACGTCATTAAAGGATTATTTCTAGTTAATCTTCGAATAATCATGTGGAGAATAAGACAAAAAAATCTTGCTGCTGCTAAATTAAATAACCGCAGTAGGTTTTTCTAAATATATTACACTAGTTTTATTTACATGATATATTATTCCGCTTGTTGTTACCATTTAATGTTTTAAATGTTTTTTTTTTTTAAGAATTCACTAGATTAGTGGTGCAATAAAGAATATTTATTATTATTCTTCGTAATACCCAACAGTATTAGCAATTCCCGGGATCTTATTAAAATATCAATATCCAAAACGGACGTTTTTTGCGATATCTCGCTCCGTTTATATGCTTTTTTCATGGGTTTTTAGGAGTCCGATTTAAGCCTGGGTTTCCAGGCTAAAAAAATCAGTTCAAAAATTAACGTTTGTTAATTTTTTAACTGATATTTTTTCAGGTTAGATATAAAATTAAATAAAGATCATGACACGATTAAAAAACTGTACAAGTTTGCACTATTTTAGGAAATATGACGATATTTTACCGACCCGTATTCTTTGCCCGCAAGTGTAGTTTCCACTACTGTAAATTAGACAGTTTACTAATATGTGGTCTTTGTATTACTATTATACAGAATCAGCCGTCTAAAGAAGGCGTGCCGACAGAGTGCGCGGCGCACCCGACGCCGTCCCCGAGTACGGGTGCCACCGGCGGCACGGGTGCGGGGACGGGTGCGGGTGCGGGTGCGAGTGTGGGTGCGGGTGACACCCGGCATATGAACGGCTCGCTGCGCAAGCGGCAGCCTAACGGCACCGCCGACCCGCTACACGCCAAGGTGACGTATAAAATTCCGACATACAGGGGAATCCTTAGACAAAATTAGTGGTCCGGAACCAAATCAAAATCAATAGGGACGCTTTGTTCTAAATTTTTCTACTCCATAAGACTACAAAAGAAACAAGGCAAAAAAAATCCTGAATTGTGAAAATCCTATTCAGATATCTCAAAAAATAACCAAGCTACAACCGTTTTAATGCTGCTGAATAGAGAGAGATTTTTTTTATACAACGCTGGTGGCAAACAAGCGTACGGTCTACCTGATGGTAAGCGGTCACCGCAGCCTATAGACAAATCGCAACAGATCAGTGACGTCATTGACCACGAGCGCCATAGAACGTATCCACTATTTTTTTTACACAGGATCCCAGTTGTTGCCTATGATTGTAAATTTGTTATTTTAATATAATACATACATTTTTTTTGCGAAACAAGAATGATTCGATTAAATCAAAAACATTTAGAGTCCGCCTTGGAGCGTTTGCAGCAGCCGCCCATCATTTTCTTTTGGAGATTCTCAAACAATAATGAACCAAGCGAGGTGGTCGTATATAAATTTGAATAAAAGCGACAGAGCGAGATATCATTTCTTATCTTGCTCTAAACTATTTGATATGTCTTTGAGGCAAAGAAATGATTACTCACCCATGTTAAAAAGATTGTTTAAGATAAACCGTCAGACGTTTTAGAAAAGTCTAACGGCCGCCTGTATAGTGGGATCATGGGATGTGCTGTGAAGAACTTTATTGACAGGTGTCCCCTTTTTTTGCAGACAGATATTTCATGGAATTTTGTTACACAGACAATGATTCATATAATACATCCCTGTATTTTGAATCTGTATATTATTGTTTCACCGACTATTCACTTGAATGAAACATATTCCGTAGAAAAATAAATCAATTAATTTTATTGTCATATATACAAAGTGCTTCAAAAATGGTATATTTTTATTTTATTTATTTATTTTAAATACATGGAAAACCAACAGCGTAACACATTTATACGAAAACTACAATAGAATTACATAGCCAATTAAAGGTTCTCACTTATAGAACTTAACTATCACACAAGAACAGATTTAGCCCAATTAATTTACACACACAAGTGAGCCTACAGCATAAGAGCAGTGGCTACCTTTAACCTATATATCAAAGACACAGAGTAAATACATAAGTTTCATAACTTTAGTAAACCAAGCCCGAACCCGAACCCGCGCCAGGAGTATCACCCATATAAAATTCAATTAACTTTTTCCTAATTACTGATATACTATCATTGAATATGTCAAAGTCTAAATTAACTAAGACTTTGTTTAGATATGAAGCGCTTAAAGCAATAAACGGTATGGAATTGCGATTCCGGAAATCACTCCCCTATTATTCTTAGACGTCTTTAAAATAATACTTAAAAAAATAACACTAAAAACATTTCGAAAAAGGTTGCTCCCTGGTAGGTAAATTGCCCCCACCGTACTATGTCAAGGGCGAGGTCATTAACCTACCGGCATTTCTTTGACTTGTGCCGCTATAACCTACGAAATAAATGCATAAAGCGTATTGTCTTAAGCGTAAAATTTAGAAATTTACTTTAACGGGTCGCACTCGCAGTGTTCCTGTTCATTTTATAGCTGAAGAAGTTAAGATTTTGATAGGGAACATCTATAGTAGTATACATGCCCCTTTTGGTATGAAAAAAGTATCAGCGATATCCTAAAAGATGACTATAATTAAAAATAAAATGGATTTTACTAAAAAATACCTGCGTCATTATCATTCTCGTTACTTATTGAACACCCCCCCGTAGAATGCCGAATTGACAAAGACGCTTGTCATTTTAGCATTGAGGTTTATTTGGTAGCTAATTGTAAACTTTTTGGAATTGAATTAGAATCAGGGTCTGTAAGCATAAATATCACCCCACCTGTCCAATGCATTGTATAAATGCACTATACTTTATAATATATGTAATTTACCAACTTCGTGTATTGCATTCTGTTGTACAGTTAGATAAGCTAGAGAAGTCGGCGGCGAACGGACGCGCACATGCGCTGAGCAACGGCCAGGCCGCCGTCGACGATACGGACCACAGTAAAGGTAGGGGATCATTGCTGTTACAGTACTTTTAAATTACGAGCCCGGGTTAGCCATAGTTGTAGTTGTGACACATACTAACACAGACAACGTGAACACATATCTCCTACGCTGACGCACACATACACAATGTGCATGTATAGCTCAACACACTACCATGGCTCACCCGCGGTCGTGAGAAAAGTACTGCATCAATTATCGCTTTCACTGCCAGACTTAAATCTTGAATTCGTTTGTTTTTATCTGTCACTGACAAGGGGGAAAGGGACAAACATATTTTAGGTAACAGGGGTTTGTCAAATTCTATGAATAACGAAATATGACGAGAGGTGTTGGATATCTTGCTGGAACGATTTATTTCATTTGACTTATTTCAGGTGGTACAAAGCCGTCGAAATGTGAAAAGAAAGAGCCTAGTACATTAAAAGAAGAAAAGAAAAAGAGTAAAAATAAGGATAAGGATAGCAGCGATAGTCATAAGAGTACAGAACAGAGTAAGTCATTTACTTATACAACACGACTTCACGCTTAATATATCGTATACAATTTTGCACCTTATTTAGTTGTGGATATTGAAATAGTTTATTGCAAAACATACTGGCCAATACCACATTCTACAAAACCTGACTGAACTCTTAATTATAAAAACATTAAAAATCATCCTGGTCACGGCACCAACTTTGTAACAAACAGCCGATGTCAAACATATGTTTACATTTTTACACCGTCTGCCATTGTAATAAGGCGGAAATGTTTACATATATTTGACGACGACTAGTATACTTAAACCAGTCCCGTTAATCTGTACTATATTTTATTATTGTTCCAGTAAAAGAACAAATAGTTAAAGAAAAAGAAGTAGAAAGTACAAAAGAAACGAGAAGTAACAAGGAGTGCAACAGTAATAGAGAGAAAGAGAAGGCGCTCGAAAAGGAGCGGGAAAGAGAAACGAGGGAGCGGGACAAGGAACGCGAGAGAGAAAGAGAGAGAGAGCGCGAACTCGTAAGTCAATTGTCGAAGCTATAAAGTGTGAAGTGTGTTATTTAAGTGAGGTTTACTTTAGCAAATGTTTTTTTAAAGTGAAGGTGATTTTTAAGAACATAGGTTATGGGGAAAATTTTATTTTTGAAAATTAAAACGATTTAACGTTGTGTAATGACTTCTTCATATTCAATGAAGGGTGGTTTTTAAGCCTAATGATCTTGAATTATTCTCGTAACTTCATAAAAAGATCCATAACTATTTGCTTTAGCAATTTGGTGGGTGTTTAACGGCGGTTTTTTCGTCATTGTCGTCTCATTAATGTTGTTGAAGGAGACGATGATCACAGTCTCCTAATCTTAACTTTGGGTAGATTATCATGAGTTAACAACGAATTTAGAAACGAACATTTCAAAGTCTCAGAGAATCACTCGAGTGCACATCTCTGATACAATGTGTACGTGTAGTTTCGATGCAATTAAGGTTCACCCGCATTCATTACTGGAGCGTCTAAATTGCCAGCGATTCCCTTCTGTTTATTGAATCAGCGCGAAGCTCGCGAATACGCCGAGGAGATAAAGCGGTTGAAAGCCGAGCTGGCGACGGCGCGCAGCGGCGAGGCGGAGGCGCGGCGCGCGCTGGCCGCCGCCGCCGCGGCGGAGCGGCAACGCCGCGCCGACCACGCGCAGCTCAAGCAGCAGCACCAGGCGCTGCAACACAAGTCAGTCGCTAGGCTTATACTGTGTACCGCGCAGTGTACTGAAACTCCACAAGAGTCTCATGCGTGTGTAAATCACGCTTTAACAAACTCGTACCGGTTTATTATTTATTTCACAGCTTATAAAATAATTGCATAATTTTAGACGGGCGGTTAATTAAGATGTGTATATTGTAGGGTGGCGACGTGGCGTACGCACGAGCGCGCGGCTCTAGAGCGGCGCCTCGGCGAGGAGCGGCGCGCGCGCACCGCCGCCGAGCACCAGCTGCAGCGCGCCCGCCGCGTCACGCACCAGTAACTATACCTTACACTCGCGCCAGTAACTATACCCGCCACTCGCGCGCGCACCGCCGCCGAGCACCAGCTGCAGCGCGCCCGCCGCGTCACGCACCAGTAACTATACCTTACACTCGCGCCAGTAACTATACCCGCCACTCGCGCGCGCACCGCCGCCGAGCACCAGCTGCAGCGCGCCCGCCGCGTCACGCACCAGTAACTATACCTTACACTCGCGCCAGTAACTATACCCGCCACTCGCGCGCGCACCGCCGCCGAGCACCAGCTGCAGCGCGCCCGCCGCGTCACGCACCAGTAACTATACCTTACACTCGCGCCAGTAACTATACCCGCCACTCGCGCGCGCACCGCCGCCGAGCACCAGCTGCAGCGCGCCCGCCGCGTCACGCACCAGTAACTATACCTTACACTCGCGCCAGTAACTATACCCGCCACTCGCGCGCGCACCGCCGCCGAGCACCAGCTGCAGCGCGCCCGCCGCGTCACGCACCAGTAACTATACCTTACACTCGCGCCAGTAACTAGACCGACACTCGCGCGCGCACCGCCGCCGAGCACCAGCTGCAGCGCGCCCGCCGCGTCACGCACCAGTAACTATACCTTACACTCGCGCCAGTAACTATACCCGCCACTCGCGCGCGCACCGCCGCCGAGCACCAGCTGCAGCGCGCCCGCCGCGTCACGCACCAGTAACTATACCTTACACTCGCGCCAGTAACTATACCCGCCACTCGCGCGCGCACCGCCGCCGAGCACCAGCTGCAGCGCGCCCGCCGCGTCACGCACCAGTAACTATACCTTACACTCGCGCCAGTAACTATACCCGCCACTCGCGCGCGCACCGCCGCCGAGCACCAGCTGCAGCGCGCCCGCCGCGTCACGCACCAGTAACTATACCTCACACTCGCGCCAGTAACTATACCCGCCACTCGCGCGCGCACCGCCGCCGAGCACCAGCTGCAGCGCGCCCGCCGCGTCACGCACCAGTAACTATACCTTACACTCGCGCCAGTAACTATACCCGCCACTCGCGCGCGCACCGCCGCCGAGCACCAGCTGCAGCGCGCCCGCCGCGTCACGCACCAGTAACTATACCTTACACTCGCGCCAGTAACTAGACCGACACTCGCGCGCGCACCGCCGCCGAGCACCAGCTGCAGCGCGCCCGCCGCGTCACGCACCAGTAACTATACCTTACACTCGCGCCAGTAACTATACCCGCCACTCGCGCGCGCACCGCCGCCGAGCACCAGCTGCAGCGCGCCCGCCGCGTCACGCACCAGTAACTATACCTTACACTCGCGCCAGTAACTAGACCGACACTCGCGCGCGCACCGCCGCCGAGCACCAGCTGCAGCGCGCCCGCCGCGTCACGCACCAGTAACTATACCTTACACTCGCGCCAGTAACTATACCCGCCACTCGCGCGCGCACCGCCGCCGAGCACCAGCTGCAGCGCGCCCGCCGCGTCACGCACCAGTAACTATACCTTACACTCGCGCCAGTAACTATACCCGCCACTCGCGCGCGCACCGCCGCCGAGCACCAGCTGCAGCGCGCCCGCCGCGTCACGCACCAGTAACTATACCTTACACTCGCGCCAGTAACTAGACCGACACTCGCGCGCGCACCGCCGCCGAGCACCAGCTGCAGCGCGCCCGCCGCGTCACGCACCAGTAACTATACCTTACACTCGCGCCAGTAACTATACCCGCCACTCGCGCGCGCACCGCCGCCGAGCACCAGCTGCAGCGCGCCCGCCGCGTCACGCACCAGTAACTATACCTTACACTCGCGCCAGTAACTATACCCGCCACTCGCGCGCGCACCGCCGCCGAGCACCAGCTGCAGCGCGCCCGCCGCGTCACGCACCAGTAACTATACCTTACACTCGCGCCAGTAACTATACCCGCCACTCGCGCGCGCACCGCCGCCGAGCACCAGCTGCAGCGCGCCCGCCGCGTCACGCACCAGTAACTATACCTTACACTCGCGCCAGTAACTAGACCGACACTCGCGCGCGCACCGCCGCCGAGCACCAGCTGCAGCGCGCCCGCCGCGTCACGCACCAGTAACTATACCTTACACTCGCGCCAGTAACTATACCCGCCACTCGCGCGCGCACCGCCGCCGAGCACCAGCTGCAGCGCGCCCGCCGCGTCACGCACCAGTAACTATACCTTACACTCGCGCCAGTAACTATACCCGCCACTCGCGCGCGCACCGCCGCCGAGCACCAGCTGCAGCGCGCCCGCCGCGTCACGCACCAGTAACTATACCTTACACTCGCGCCAGTAACTAGACCGACACTCGCGCGCGCACCGCCGCCGAGCACCAGCTGCAGCGCGCCCGCCGCGTCACGCACCAGTAACTATACCTTACACTCGCGCCAGTAACTAGACCGACACTCGCGCGCGCACCGCCGCCGAGCACCAGCTGCAGCGCGCCCGCCGCGTCACGCACCAGTAACTATACCTTACACTCGCGCCAGTAACTAGACCGACACTCGCGCGCGCACCGCCGCCGAGCACCAGCTGCAGCGCGCCCGCCGCGTCACGCACCAGTAACTATACCACACACTCGCGCCAGTAGCTATACCCGCCACTCGCGCGCGCACCGCCGCCGAGCACCAGCTGCAGCGCGCCCGCCGCGTCTCGCACCAGTAACTATACCACACACTCGCGCCAGTAGCTATACCCGCCACTCGCGCGCGCACCGCCGCCGAGCACCAGCTGCAGCGCGCCCGCCGCGTCACGCACCAGTAACTATACCTTACACTCGCGCCAGTAACTAGACCGACACTCGCGCGCGCACCGCCGCCGAGCACCAGCTGCAGCGCGCCCGCCGCGTCACGCACCAGTAACTATACCTTACACTCGCGCCAGTAACTAGACCGACACTCGCGCGCGCACCGCCGCCGAGCACCAGCTGCAGCGCGCCCGCCGCGTCACGCACCAGTAACTATACCACACACTCGCGCCAGTAGCTATACCCGCCACTCGCGCGCGCACCGCCGCCGAGCACCAGCTGCAGCGCGCCCGCCGCGTCTCGCACCAGTAACTATACCACACACTCGCGCCAGTAGCTATACCCGCCACTCGCGCGCGCACCGCCGCCGAGCACCAGCTGCAGCGCGCCCGCCGCGTCTCGCACCAGTAACTATACCACACACTCGCGCCAGTAGCTATACCCGCCACTCGCGCGCGCACCGCCGCCGAGCACCAGCTGCAGCGCGCCCGCCGCGTCACGCACCAGTAACTATACCTTACACTCGCGCCAGTAACTATACCCGCCACTCGCGCGCGCACCGCCGCCGAGCACCAGCTGCAGCGCGCCCGCCGCGTCACGCACCAGTAACTATACCTTACACTCGCGCCAGTAACTATACCCGCCACTCGCGCGCGCACCGCCGCCGAGCACCAGCTGCAGCGCGCCCGCCGCGTCACGCACCAGTAACTATACCTTACACTCGCGCCAGTAACTAGACCGACACTCGCGCGCGCACCGCCGCCGAGCACCAGCTGCAGCGCGCCCGCCGCGTCACGCACCAGTAACTATACCTTACACTCGCGCCAGTAACTATACCCGCCACTCGCGCGCGCACCGCCGCCGAGCACCAGCTGCAGCGCGCCCGCCGCGTCACGCACCAGTAACTATACCTTACACTCGCGCCAGTAACTATACCCGCCACTCGCGCGCGCACCGCCGCCGAGCACCAGCTGCAGCGCGCCCGCCGCGTCACGCACCAGTAACTATACCTTACACTCGCGCCAGTAACTATACCCGCCACTCGCGCGCGCACCGCCGCCGAGCACCAGCTGCAGCGCGCCCGCCGCGTCACGCACCAGTAACTATACCTTACACTCGCGCCAGTAACTATACCCGCCACTCGCGCGCGCACCGCCGCCGAGCACCAGCTGCAGCGCGCCCGCCGCGTCACGCACCAGTAACTATACCTTACACTCGCGCCAGTAACTATACCCGCCACTCGCGCGCGCACCGCCGCCGAGCACCAGCTGCAGCGCGCCCGCCGCGTCACGCACCAGTAACTATACCTTACACTCGCGCCAGTAACTATACCCGCCACTCGCGCGCGCACCGCCGCCGAGCACCAGCTGCAGCGCGCCCGCCGCGTCACGCACCAGTAACTATACCTTACACTCGCGCCAGTAACTATACCCGCCACTCGCGCGCGCACCGCCGCCGAGCACCAGCTGCAGCGCGCCCGCCGCGTCACGCACCAGTAACTATACCTTACACTCGCGCCAGTAACTATACCCGCCACTCGCGCGCGCACCGCCGCCGAGCACCAGCTGCAGCGCGCCCGCCGCGTCACGCACCAGTAACTATACCTTACACTCGCGCCAGTAACTATACCCGCCACTCGCGCGCGCACCGCCGCCGAGCACCAGCTGCAGCGCGCCCGCCGCGTCACGCACCAGTAACTATACCTTACACTCGCGCCAGTAACTATACCCGCCACTCGCGCGCGCACCGCCGCCGAGCACCAGCTGCAGCGCGCCCGCCGCGTCACGCACCAGTAACTATACCTTACACTCGCGCCAGTAACTAGACCGACACTCGCGCGCGCACCGCCGCCGAGCACCAGCTGCAGCGCGCCCGCCGCGTCACGCACCAGTAACTATACCTTACACTCGCGCCAGTAACTATACCCGCCACTCGCGCGCGCACCGCCGCCGAGCACCAGCTGCAGCGCGCCCGCCGCGTCACGCACCAGTAACTATACCTTACACTCGCGCCAGTAACTATACCCGCCACTCGCGCGCGCACCGCCGCCGAGCACCAGCTGCAGCGCGCCCGCCGCGTCACGCACCAGTAACTATACCTTACACTCGCGCCAGTAACTATACCCGCCACTCGCGCGCGCACCGCCGCCGAGCACCAGCTGCAGCGCGCCCGCCGCGTCACGCACCAGTAACTATACCTCACACTCGCGCCAGTAACTATACCCGCCACTCGCGCGCGCACCGCCGCCGAGCACCAGCTGCAGCGCGCCCGCCGCGTCACGCACCAGTAACTATACCTTACACTCGCGCCAGTAACTATACCCGCCACTCGCGCGCGCACCGCCGCCGAGCACCAGCTGCAGCGCGCCCGCCGCGTCACGCACCAGTAACTATACCTTACACTCGCGCCAGTAACTAGACCGACACTCGCGCGCGCACCGCCGCCGAGCACCAGCTGCAGCGCGCCCGCCGCGTCACGCACCAGTAACTATACCTTACACTCGCGCCAGTAACTATACCCGCCACTCGCGCGCGCACCGCCGCCGAGCACCAGCTGCAGCGCGCCCGCCGCGTCACGCACCAGTAACTATACCTTACACTCGCGCCAGTAACTAGACCGACACTCGCGCGCGCACCGCCGCCGAGCACCAGCTGCAGCGCGCCCGCCGCGTCACGCACCAGTAACTATACCTTACACTCGCGCCAGTAACTATACCCGCCACTCGCGCGCGCACCGCCGCCGAGCACCAGCTGCAGCGCGCCCGCCGCGTCACGCACCAGTAACTATACCTTACACTCGCGCCAGTAACTATACCCGCCACTCGCGCGCGCACCGCCGCCGAGCACCAGCTGCAGCGCGCCCGCCGCGTCACGCACCAGTAACTATACCTTACACTCGCGCCAGTAACTAGACCGACACTCGCGCGCGCACCGCCGCCGAGCACCAGCTGCAGCGCGCCCGCCGCGTCACGCACCAGTAACTATACCTTACACTCGCGCCAGTAACTATACCCGCCACTCGCGCGCGCACCGCCGCCGAGCACCAGCTGCAGCGCGCCCGCCGCGTCACGCACCAGTAACTATACCTTACACTCGCGCCAGTAACTATACCCGCCACTCGCGCGCGCACCGCCGCCGAGCACCAGCTGCAGCGCGCCCGCCGCGTCACGCACCAGTAACTATACCTTACACTCGCGCCAGTAACTATACCCGCCACTCGCGCGCGCACCGCCGCCGAGCACCAGCTGCAGCGCGCCCGCCGCGTCACGCACCAGTAACTATACCTTACACTCGCGCCAGTAACTAGACCGACACTCGCGCGCGCACCGCCGCCGAGCACCAGCTGCAGCGCGCCCGCCGCGTCACGCACCAGTAACTATACCTTACACTCGCGCCAGTAACTATACCCGCCACTCGCGCGCGCACCGCCGCCGAGCACCAGCTGCAGCGCGCCCGCCGCGTCACGCACCAGTAACTATACCTTACACTCGCGCCAGTAACTATACCCGCCACTCGCGCGCGCACCGCCGCCGAGCACCAGCTGCAGCGCGCCCGCCGCGTCACGCACCAGTAACTATACCTTACACTCGCGCCAGTAACTAGACCGACACTCGCGCGCGCACCGCCGCCGAGCACCAGCTGCAGCGCGCCCGCCGCGTCACGCACCAGTAACTATACCTTACACTCGCGCCAGTAACTAGACCGACACTCGCGCGCGCACCGCCGCCGAGCACCAGCTGCAGCGCGCCCGCCGCGTCACGCACCAGTAACTATACCTTACACTCGCGCCAGTAACTAGACCGACACTCGCGCGCGCACCGCCGCCGAGCACCAGCTGCAGCGCGCCCGCCGCGTCACGCACCAGTAACTATACCACACACTCGCGCCAGTAGCTATACCCGCCACTCGCGCGCGCACCGCCGCCGAGCACCAGCTGCAGCGCGCCCGCCGCGTCTCGCACCAGTAACTATACCACACACTCGCGCCAGTAGCTATACCCGCCACTCGCGCGCGCACCGCCGCCGAGCACCAGCTGCAGCGCGCCCGCCGCGTCACGCACCAGTAACTATACCTTACACTCGCGCCAGTAACTAGACCGACACTCGCGCGCGCACCGCCGCCGAGCACCAGCTGCAGCGCGCCCGCCGCGTCACGCACCAGTAACTATACCTTACACTCGCGCCAGTAACTAGACCGACACTCGCGCGCGCACCGCCGCCGAGCACCAGCTGCAGCGCGCCCGCCGCGTCACGCACCAGTAACTATACCACACACTCGCGCCAGTAGCTATACCCGCCACTCGCGCGCGCACCGCCGCCGAGCACCAGCTGCAGCGCGCCCGCCGCGTCTCGCACCAGTAACTATACCACACACTCGCGCCAGTAGCTATACCCGCCACTCGCGCGCGCACCGCCGCCGAGCACCAGCTGCAGCGCGCCCGCCGCGTCTCGCACCAGTAACTATACCACACACTCGCGCCAGTAGCTATACCCGCCACTCGCGCGCGCACCGCCGCCGAGCACCAGCTGCAGCGCGCCCGCCGCGTCACGCACCAGTAACTATACCTTACACTCGCGCCAGTAACTATACCCGCCACTCGCGCGCGCACCGCCGCCGAGCACCAGCTGCAGCGCGCCCGCCGCGTCACGCACCAGTAACTATACCTTACACTCGCGCCAGTAACTATACCCGCCACTCGCGCGCGCACCGCCGCCGAGCACCAGCTGCAGCGCGCCCGCCGCGTCACGCACCAGTAACTATACCTTACACTCGCGCCAGTAACTAGACCGACACTCGCGCGCGCACCGCCGCCGAGCACCAGCTGCAGCGCGCCCGCCGCGTCACGCACCAGTAACTATACCTTACACTCGCGCCAGTAACTATACCCGCCACTCGCGCGCGCACCGCCGCCGAGCACCAGCTGCAGCGCGCCCGCCGCGTCACGCACCAGTAACTATACCTTACACTCGCGCCAGTAACTAGACCGACACTCGCGCGCGCACCGCCGCCGAGCACCAGCTGCAGCGCGCCCGCCGCGTCACGCACCAGTAACTATACCTTACACTCGCGCCAGTAACTATACCCGCCACTCGCGCGCGCACCGCCGCCGAGCACCAGCTGCAGCGCGCCCGCCGCGTCACGCACCAGTAACTATACCTTACACTCGCGCCAGTAACTATACCCGCCACTCGCGCGCGCACCGCCGCCGAGCACCAGCTGCAGCGCGCCCGCCGCGTCACGCACCAGTAACTATACCTTACACTCGCGCCAGTAACTAGACCGACACTCGCGCGCGCACCGCCGCCGAGCACCAGCTGCAGCGCGCCCGCCGCGTCACGCACCAGTAACTATACCTTACACTCGCGCCAGTAACTATACCCGCCACTCGCGCGCGCACCGCCGCCGAGCACCAGCTGCAGCGCGCCCGCCGCGTCACGCACCAGTAACTATACCTTACACTCGCGCCAGTAACTATACCCGCCACTCGCGCGCGCACCGCCGCCGAGCACCAGCTGCAGCGCGCCCGCCGCGTCACGCACCAGTAACTATACCTTACACTCGCGCCAGTAACTATACCCGCCACTCGCGCGCGCACCGCCGCCGAGCACCAGCTGCAGCGCGCCCGCCGCGTCACGCACCAGTAACTATACCTTACACTCGCGCCAGTAACTAGACCGACACTCGCGCGCGCACCGCCGCCGAGCACCAGCTGCAGCGCGCCCGCCGCGTCACGCACCAGTAACTATACCTTACACTCGCGCCAGTAACTATACCCGCCACTCGCGCGCGCACCGCCGCCGAGCACCAGCTGCAGCGCGCCCGCCGCGTCACGCACCAGTAACTATACCTTACACTCGCGCCAGTAACTAGACCGACACTCGCGCGCGCACCGCCGCCGAGCACCAGCTGCAGCGCGCCCGCCGCGTCACGCACCAGTAACTATACCACACACTCGCGCCAGTAGCTATACCCGCCACTCGCGCGCGCACCGCCGCCGAGCACCAGCTGCAGCGCGCCCGCCGCGTCTCGCACCAGTAACTATACCACACACTCGCGCCAGTAGCTATACCCGCCACTCGCGCGCGCACCGCCGCCGAGCACCAGCTGCAGCGCGCCCGCCGCGTCACGCACCAGTAACTATACCTTACACTCGCGCCAGTAACTAGACCGACACTCGCGCGCGCACCGCCGCCGAGCACCAGCTGCAGCGCGCCCGCCGCGTCACGCACCAGTAACTATACCTTACACTCGCGCCAGTAACTAGACCGACACTCGCGCGCGCACCGCCGCCGAGCACCAGCTGCAGCGCGCCCGCCGCGTCACGCACCAGTAACTATACCACACACTCGCGCCAGTAGCTATACCCGCCACTCGCGCGCGCACCGCCGCCGAGCACCAGCTGCAGCGCGCCCGCCGCGTCTCGCACCAGTAACTATACCACACACTCGCGCCAGTAGCTATACCCGCCACTCGCGCGCGCACCGCCGCCGAGCACCAGCTGCAGCGCGCCCGCCGCGTCTCGCACCAGTAACTATACCACACACTCGCGCCAGTAGCTATACCCGCCACTCGCGCGCGCACCGCCGCCGAGCACCAGCTGCAGCGCGCCCGCCGCGTCTCGCACCAGTAACTATACCACACACTCGCGCCAGTAGCTATACCCGCCACTCGCGCGCGCACCGCCGCCGAGCACCAGCTGCAGCGCGCCCGCCGCGTCTCGCACCAGTAACTATACCACACACTCGCGCCAGTAGCTATACCCGCCACTCGCGCGCGCACCGCCGCCGAGCACCAGCTGCAGCGCGCCCGCCGCGTCTCGCACCAGTAACTATACCACACACTCGCGCCAGTAGCTATACCCGCCACTCGCGCGCGCACCGCCGCCGAGCACCAGCTGCAGCGCGCCCGCCGCGTCTCGCACCAGTAACTATACCACACACTCGCGCCAGTAGCTATACCCGCCACTCGCGCGCGCACCGCCGCCGAGCACCAGCTGCAGCGCGCCCGCCGCGTCTCGCACCAGTAACTATACCACACACTCGCGCCAGTAGCTATACCCGCCACTCGCGCGCGCACCGCCGCCGAGCACCAGCTGCAGCGCGCCCGCCGCGTCTCGCACCAGTAACTATACCACACACTCGCGCCAGTAACTGTACCCGCCACTCGCGCGCGCACCGCCGCCGAGCACCAGCTGCAGCGCGCCCGCCGCGTCACGCACCAGTAACTATACCTCACACTCGCTCCAGTAACTATACCCTACACTCGCACCACTGACTATACCTTACACTCGCACCAGTAACTATACCCTACACTCGCACCAGTAAATATACCTTATACTCACACCAGCAATTAAACCTTAAATTCGCACGAAACTGCAACTAGGAGCGAGTACCAAGCAAGATCCGTTAGATCAAAAGTCAGATCAAATTTAAGTCATTTTTTGACGTATATAACTCCCCGACCCAGTCTAATGGTTCTTCTTCAAATCAACCATTTGTGATTCTAAATATATCTGAGATTTTAAATGTTTGGTTTAGAGGTGTCTTTGTTCCAGTAACAGTACAAGCAACAACAACAACAACAACACACACACGGGCGCCTGCGACAACGAGTGGTGTCGCGCGGCGATCCGCTGCGGTGAGGCCGAGGCGGCCGCGCTACGGCGCGAGCTCGCGCGCGCGAGGCAGCAGAACGAACAGGTGACGTCACAGTACAGTACAAGCAACAACACACACACGGGCGCCTGCGACACGCTGCGGCGAGGCCGAGGCGGCCGCGTTAAAAAGTCACATCGAAATGGACGATAGGGACTTGGGACTAGCTACAATGAAGTGTTTTGTTCCAGGCGCGGGCGCTAGAGACTCTGGAACCTGCGCCGCCCACTTCACAGGCGGAGGGCGGGGCCCGACTAGCCGCCGCCTGCGCCGCCCTGTCGGAGCGCTCGTCGCACCTGCAGCGCGCGCTCAGCGCCGAGACGCGCGTCAAGCTCGACCTGCTGCAGGCGCTGGGCGACGCCAAGCGGCACATGCACATACAGGAGGGTACGTGGCCATGTCTAGCTCGAGTGTGGGAGCGCTCACACCTGCAGCGCGCGCTCAGCGCCGAGACGCGCGTCAAGCTCGACCTGCTGCAGGCGCTGGGCGACGCCAAGCGGCACATGCACATACAGGAGGGTACGTGGCTATGTCTAGCTCGAGTGTGGGAGCGCTCGCACCTGCAGCGCGCGCTCAGCGCCGAGACGCGCGTCAAGCTCGACCTGCTGCAGGCGCTGGGCGACGCCAAGCGGCACATGCACATACAGGAGGGTACGTGGCTATGTCTAGCTCGAGTGTGGGAGCGCTCGCACCTGCAGCGCGCGCTCAGCGCCGAGACGCGCGTCAAGCTCGACCTGCTGCAGGCGCTGGGCGACGCCAAGCGGCACATGCACATACAGGAGGGTACGTGGCTATGTCTAGCTCGAGTGTGGGAGCGCTCACACCTGCAGCGCGCCCTCTAACAATATACAATATCACTTAAAATTACACATAATCAATTAAATTAAAATTATCAATATTTTACAATTATATAATATGTCAACAAGTTACTAAATAAAGGTCCCAAATTAAGAGGTCAATACGTTAAAGTGAACGGTGATAACCGTTCACCATCTCTGGATCGTCATTAATCCTAAGACTATCCATATAATTCAAATAACTAAACAAATCAGATGTCATACTAATAAAAATACAATACAATATAATAAATTCAATAGTAATGTCATAGTACTCATCTATTTAATATAATGGATTTTCCAATAAAAGGTTTCTTAATTGACTCTTAAATTTTTCGTTGGACGTTTCTTTTTTTGTTGCTTGGGGTCGGCACTCGTAAAATGTCGGACCAATTACACGTGGGTTTTTACCTGCAAGTGCCATGAAACCATTGCATAATAAACCGATCTTAACGAAGCTTTCTATATGAGGGGTTTCAATTTGTGCAACACAAAGACGGCGCTACTCAGGTTATCGCACAGTTTGTCGACATGGCACTTTCAGTTGAGGTTCTAGTCTATGATAAATCCGAGGAACCTACACTCTCTGCACAGTGGCATTGGGATGTTTGTTTGGTGGAAGAGGTACATGCCGCCCTGAAATAGTAGAAAGACCTTTTTTTTTGAATCCCTGACTGTGGCTTTATAGGCCGGGCCCAATAAAGCGATAGGAGTGGGCGGTTGGAGAGTAGCCTGGGGAAAATCCAGGGAAAAACCTCCGGCACGACCACGCGTGTGGTTTGGAACACTGGAATACTCAAAGAGTTTGCGCTCCAGTGAGATTGGTTGAGCGGTTTCAACCGAATCTGAGGTGTAGTAGAAAGACCAAGGGTTGGAAGCGACCCACTTCACCCGAGATATTTTGGCGCTCGAACGAAGTGAGAGAGAGAGAGAGTAAATTTAACACGTAGAGTGTTTTTTTTTATTTCGACTATGAGGAAAATAGATGAGAAATTAAAGTAATAGTAAATGATATTCTAAGTATTCAATAATAAAAACGCGCTGCAGCTGCGGCACCGCCGCGGCCCGCCCCTCGGCCTATAGAACTTAAAAAAAAAAATACTTTCTACCCTAGGGTCGGAAAAGCGATTTTCAACCTGGCTACTCATGAAAATCGAATTTTTCGAACAGGAGAGATGAAAAAATCATTACACTAAAATTGTCTCTGTAGACCGAATAGTTTTCGAGATAGTCTTTCAAAGTTTATAATTTTTTCTAATTTCGCAAACTGAAAGGTTTTATAGCGGAAACTATCGGGTCTACAAAGACAATTTTAGCCTCTTAGGCCGGGTTTTATAAAGATCCGTTAGACCAAATGTCAGATCAAATTTCAGTAACTCAGTACATTTTTTGACATAACAAACCTACATAAATAGCCATATTTAGATGGCTGAGTAAAAAATAAAGAGTGTTTCTTTCGCCAACAAACTGTGATGCAGTTTGGCGAAGTTATAGTGTAAACGAATGTAAACTTTTTTTGTAAGAAATAAATTAAAAAAAAAAGCCTTATAGTATCAAATTAAGTCTACTTTAAAAACGGCCTGAGAAGGTACTATCAGGAACTAATCCTTTAGGCTTATAATCGGTTATTCGATTTTTGCGTTTCGCGCTCGAGGTTACAAACTTGTATTATTCATTTGGCCAACATCATAAACATGTCTGCAAAAAATCAGAACTACCGGATTTGACACACACTACTCCATATTTACTTTCGTGCGACAACCTTGTCGGATTCTGGATCATAACTGGTTGTCTTCAAAGTCTCTTTGAAATGTTAGTGGGGAAATTAGATTGAATTCTGCTCGTAAGGTTTGACAGCATTCTGGCACAATTCCCCTATATAATTTTAACAGTCGCAGTAATCACGTTATTGGCTTTGTCATTTAGATCTATGGCAATGTTATAATTCTGCTGTACAATTTTATAGTCCACCTTGAAGAAATGGCGAAGTAGTATAATTTATCATTCATCTAATCATAATTTGACGACCGCTTTAGCCTAGATGGTAGACCCTGCCTTCGAAGCTGGAGGTCCCGGATTCGAATCCCGATCAGGGCATCTATTTGTGTGATGAACACGAATTTGTTCCTGAGTCTTGGATGTTTTCTATGTATGTATATCTATATAAGTATGTATATCGTCGCCTAGTACCCATAGTACAAGCTTTGCTTAGTTTGGGACCAGGTTGATTTGTGTAAGATTGTCCACAAATATTTATTTATTTATTTATTTAATTATATTCATGCATAAGTATATCCTGTCTCTTTACAACCTATGAATATGTATATCCTCATGAGTCCGCACTTCACATACAAAAAACTTATAATGTAATTTGAATCTAGCGGTTCGGACAATAGGATCGAAATTTATTTGTTGTAAATCAAACGGGACAAACCAAAAGCAACTCTCTTTCTTTAAAATTTGATTTATAATAGGCATTTTCTGTCTCGTCTTTACCCTCGGGCTAGATGCTGGCGGGCAACGAACCCATTCATAATAAGAATGATATATTTACAACGACGGCGGTATATTGAATCCTGAGCGTAGCGAGTGACTCAAGTGTTTAACGCCTGAGAAGGAAATAATTGTGCTACCGTGTGACATACTGATTTTCACACCGCCTATGAGGCTCGCTGCTAAAACATGAAATGTTTTGTAAATAATTTTGCTACTGAATAGCATACTGCTTTTCATACCTTCTATCAGGGAAAGTGTCATTGTTGCCCTCATATAAAGGAAGAAAAGTACGACTTTGATCCCTCATTCGAGGGCAACAATGGCTCTTTTCTGAATGGCAGGTGTGAAAAAATAGTACATTACTTACCAAGGGCGGTAAAACAAAGAATGTCTCAGATCGCAGGTTTTTAACGCCCGAGCCGAAGGCAAGGGCGATAATTATGCGATCTGAGGCTTTCTTAATTACCGCCCGAGGTAAGTACAAAATTGTATGTCACCCCCTGGCCAGGAAGTGGGATTTGCCACTTTATGGCCAGGTGTGACATAAAAAATATTACTATAAATAAATAATCATCGTAAATTTTCCATACAGGCTTAATATCTCGACAAGAGAAAGAGATTGAAGAACTCAAAGCTCAAATGCTCGCCGTGATGCCGACGGAGTACGTCGCCCCCGGCGGCCCCCCCGGGGTCAGCAAGTTGAGGCTCACAGACGGGTCACCGCTGGACCCCAACGCGTCGGTGTACACGCCGAAACAACTCTGCTCGGATGCCTAAACGTGACTAGACAGGTACAGGTGGACGTGACGTTGCACGGGTAAATTATGCGGTTGCAATACGGTATATTTGTGTGAATCAACTTTTTTTGTGTTCTTATCTTGACCCGTTGTCCAAGGGACACTAGTGGCGCAGTTTGTTCCGAAAAATGTTGTATTTAGTTCTACTAACATGCTTAGTAGGTGGACCATTATGGAAATAGCTTATAAGTACCACAAATACGTATGTTTGATAAACTTCAATAGCATAACATCACGATTGTATTCGTATTTTGTCCCCTGGACAACTAGACGTAACCACGGCAACGAGTGGCACTAAAAAGTTGATTCACCCATTTCATCGTGGAACGTCGCGAATTATTTCAAGTATGATACTGACCTATGCTGGTGTTCTATTGGACATTATTTCTAATGTAATAGAGATTCTGTTACATACACACTGTCTGAAAATCATATGTTTGTAACAGGAACTATTAAAGCTCGACCAGATATATATGAGTATTGTAAAGAGGGCGCTATTTGTTGGAGCCTTCGGGAATCGTGATCAAAAGATTTAAGAGAATTATATATAGTTTTAATTACAAATACAATGGTTGGTTCTTAGTACGATTGTGCCTAAAGAGTCCCGTCCATAGGCTACGGTGACCGCTTACCATCAGGCGGGCCGTACGCTTGTTTGCCACCGACGTGGTATAATAAAAAATGTTCTGCTGCAAAAAAGTTTCATTTCCTGAGCTTATTTTGTTTTTCAGTAGTTTATTACCAATATACATTATTAATAATGTTCCGCTCTTGGCTATGAATCGTTTTGGACATGTATTGTTGTTTATTATTTAATATTCAACACTTAAATACAACATTTTATCAATAAATAAATAAATGAATGAATGAACTTAACCTAAATCACCACAGTGACACTGACAGCGGTGACAACCTAAGATTAAAACTATTGCCAGTGTAAAAAATAAATTCCAATGGAATTCCGCAACATACAACTGTCATATATTTCTGGTCGGGGTATAAATTAATGTTAAAGTAGAATAAGAGCATACGTCAGTGTTAAACTAAAAGTAATCGTACTGTACTACAGTCAACGAGGACTGAATATTAAGCTGTAATTCTCCCTTCCGCCCAATTATGAATTGGACGTTTGTTTCAGGTTTATTTAACTACCAGTTCGCTAGCAGGCTCTTATTTTATATATCATCTTGTAAATAACGCTTTAATAATGAATAAGTTATGGACATGGAGTTTTTTATGATACAATAGTGGCAAAAAATCTTACTGCGCGTCGGATGGCAAACGGTTATTATGACCTATCGACGCTTGTTACTGTAACTTTAATCTTGTTTAAGTATGTATCCAAATATTTAACTTTAACATAGAAAAACGGAGAGAAAACTAGAAAGGTCCGTATGAAATCTAAAAGTCCAAATATTAGTGGATCTGCTGCTTCTAATCTGTGTCCTGCTAATTGCGAAAGGGAGAATTATTGTTAAGTTTAAGACCTCGTTGATTAAGCTAAAAAGAGCTAAAGAATAAAAGTAGTCAATGTGAAATTACCTTAGCGTCTTTAGATGCAGTATATAATGAAATATCTGAAAAAGTGACGTCGGAATCATGGGATTAGCTGTTGTCGAAAAACTCATTAGTGCAATTGCCTTTGTTCAGTTTTACAAGAATATTACCTTTACAAAAAAATAATTATTTGAAATAATTTCCATCTTATTTCGTCTAAATACGCTGAGGTTGTTTTTAGCTTGATGTAACTTAAATATTACTGATTATAAGTGGCATTCCTATTTAAATGCTAATAATGGACACTAAAAGTACAATCAAACCTAACAGCATGCCACGCGGCAACGACCATCTCCCTCGCACTGTACAAAATAGAAAGAGATGGATCAATGTCCCACTCAGATAAATATAAGGAATGTCGCTCATATGAATTAATATTATTTATTCATAAATGAGGTATTCAGGTGGAATTCATGATAAAATATGTGCTTAGCATTACTTGGAAAAGGAATCCTCTCGCATTTACGTACAAGTTAGAAAGAGATCAACCATCATTTTATCATGAATCTACTTGTCATCTTCATTTGTTAGCCCTTCGGCGATCGATAGTAAAAATATTTGCGTTCATAACAGTTCGTATAGGTACATAAATAAATATTTGTGGACAATCTTCCAAAAATCGAATTAAAACTAAGCCAAGCTTGTACTATGGGTACTAGGCAGCGATTTACATACTTACATATATAAATAGATACTTAAATACATAGAAAACATCCAAGACTCGGAAACAATTAATCACGCCCGTCACAAATAAATCAAAATAAGATATAACTAATATGTTAAATATGTTGCCGAAAGTGTCAAGACTCGTACCCCGCAAAATGGGCATATATCTTAATATATAAGTAAATGGCATCTCTGAGCAAATTGTTAGGTACTTATTTGGTTGGTCCACATATTTCTGTGTGATTTAGTGGGCGTTTCGAACGTCGTCAGTCCCCTGCCTTGAATGTGGGAGTAATAAGCTAGAATTCGATTGAAACTCGTTTAATTCTGACAAATCTACGAGCTCAGTATATCGTTCATCAAAACGTAATTCTAGGTTAGTAACTAAGGACTAGCGCGTGATTACACCGTTACTATGCACTCACTTGGTTACCAATCAAAGATGACGACTAGACGGCTCTTTCTTAAGGAATTCGAATCGAACAACCGTTATCTAGTTTCTATTAGGTACAGCGCCATCTAGTGGTCCACGAACGCGATATCGTCCTAAACAGCGCGGGTGGAAACGCCCATGGAATCACCCTTCCGTTTTTGTTCTGGGTGCAATATTTCTACTATCGTGGTCTACCGCTTACGTATATAACAGCGTAGTTGTACCCCTTCTGGTAAGGGAGAGCTAAACTGTCAATGATAATGCTTTAATGTTTGGACTAGGTGCTATTCTGTAACGCCTCAATAAATTAACTTTATTAAACTTAATAAAATATAATAAATAATGATAATTACTTACCTTTATTACCGACGTTTCAACAAGGGTTGCACCGATCGTCAGCTCGGATAACTTTCGGTAGCAAGTTGTATACAAAAATATTTTTATAGAAGTTTGTAGGTTAATTCAGCGTGTGAGTAGTAATCGTACCTATAGTTTATTCCCAAACTAACATGAAAATACACTTTTGTGTAATAAATGATTATTATGATTACCAAGGAAACTGATAAAATGTTTTGGAAATCTTTCGTTCAGGAGTGGATACTAGAAAGTTTGAGTATTACTTATTGAGTTTTAGTTTCCTGCAAAAACAATCTTGTGCGTTATAGAATAGCACTTATCAGCCGTCCATGAGCTTGGAACATTTAATGCTGGCATCATAAATAAACCACGCTGGTTTTTGTATGGGCGTTTTATGATCTCATATTTTTTTTTCTCTTTAATTTACGATTAGCAGACGTTTTGATGTTTTTTCTTAATTTATTCGTTATTTGAAACTCGTTTTCCAGTTGAAAATGTCCATACAAACATCGGTATAACCGGATCTAACCGAACCGAAGATATACGTGTATGTTAGTTTTGTAACAGTGTATGTCGATAATAGCAGAGCGTTTATTTTTTCATCAATGAAATATTTGGATTCATTACACGGTACCTCATAGCGCATACACTCTTTCACCATTTTGACAATTGGCATTGGACATTGACAATCCCCCGTATATTTTTGTGTTGACAAGATTACCATTCGATTTTCACTACACTGTGGACATTTCTGGGTCGACGAGTAAGGCTTGTCACTACGAATTGTCAATGGCAAGTGACAATTGCCAGGTTAGTGAAACAGCGATAGGCGCATTTTCGCGAGGAGCGATACTCGTAAATGTAATTTTTTGAACAGTATTTCGATGCTCCTCGTATTGGTGTACTTTGATCTCTAAATGCATAATTTAACGGACAGTATTTGCTGCAGTGACGTGTTCTTTAAATTTATGTGATAATTGTACAAATCGAGATCTGATTCGAGTCTTGTTCTTGTGTAGTTTTATTGAAGTTTAGAAAAGCGACTTACGTGACGCTATTTCTTGTTGGAGTTGCAACTTTAGTTGTAGGATACCATGACACGACTGACCCTTTTATGTGGTACGCCACAGTTATCATCATCATCATCAAACTTGACAGATAGTAGCTCTGACATGTTATAACAATCATAATTGTTTGGTGAACATATAAATTAGATGCCGCACATGTGAACTAAAAATAAAGTAAACTAAATATTTATTTTATGAAGTATTCTATTAAGTGGATTTTGATCTTGAAACATTTTACGCTGCGAGAAAAAATACTTTGTTATACAAAACAATGAATGAAAACAAATAACTTATTAAACATTTTCTTACGTGTCAGACCTATTATTTGTACAATTCATACCAAAATTCATCGCTTGACGTATTTCATTTTTAAGTTTATATCGTTTTTTTTTCTTTTCATTTACATCCATCTATAAATGTACCTATCTCCTTAAGTGTTCAAATACGGTACAACTAATTGTTGATGTTTTCTGTAAAATATTTTACATTGTTTAGCGACTGTGTCGTTATGTTTGTCAACTCACTGTTACACCAGTCACCAGGCCCAGGCAGTAAACTGATAATTGCCATTGATGGATATTTACGGTCTCCATACATTATGTAGGTATAGGTAGCCAGATGCAGATATCTACAAGATTTTTATAGTAATATACGCTATACATCTTCAATTCTAACGTAGATATTATGCGTCCGTCTTCTGTGTATCCGCAATTTAAATCTCGAATGTAAGGGGCCTCCTATATCCATACCTTATCAGTATAATGGACAGGCAAATGATAAGCATGTATAAAACCATTGAACTAGTTGCTTGTTCATGGCCTAAAATGGGATTTTCGATACGAAGAGATTAACACACGGTGTTTCAAGTTTGCTTAGCTTTGTCGAGCGACACCGTGTATAAACCGCCTAATTCGTTCGTTTCTGTCGAAAGCAATCTCACTGTCTATCGTAGTGTTTTTCAAGTGAGTTGACACCTTAAAATTGTTGAATTTCAATGTATAAATCGTCTGAACGCGCCAGCGAGCTCTCGTCTACTTCCCTGATACTTCCAGTATTTATTATGTACAAGCAATGCATTTAAATTTTGCCTGTATTTTCTGGAAACTCGGCATATTAGCATTGGTCGTTGTATGAATAGCTTAGATGGGTTTAAAGCGGGGTTTTGAAAGTAAATAACGCGTGGAAGCTACCCCAATATTGCCCGGTTACCTGGTTTTACACCATATTTACATTCCAATATTTCCAGTACTGTCAATCATGGCTTGGAAATAGTTGACTACAGATTCTAGAATCTTTAAAACACAACTTGTGATTGTCTAACAACAGATTGATTACCTTGACGGCTTTGTATGATAGCGTGACATGGTCCGATTATATCTGCCATTAGCGTAGGGTAGTTAATTTATTATCATAATGGCCTAAGATATCCGTACCAACCTTTGGACCGGCTCCCATAGAGTAAATTGATATTGTTTCAAGCCAGTTTTATTTATCCCACTCTATCGTGTCCCTTAAGGAGTCTAAAATAACACCATCATATTTTTTAGTTGTGTGGCTTCCATTCTGTGGTCCTTTTGACCCACTGCTTATTCGTACGTACCTAAAATCCATTCTTTCTCCAAAGGATCAGGGATATTGGTGTCGCTTCCACAGTTTTATTCATATTGACTACGATGGTTTAGGATTCGTGTGTACGGTTTGGTACTTGATGGAGTTTGTGACGTTAAATGTTGTTCACAAGTGCCAATGTTTTGTATAGCCCCATCTGGTTAGGGGCTTGCTGTTTTTGCTACTCATGAGAAACTGTATGACAATTGAATTGTACTTAAATAATCTTATACATGATATGAATGTAATACTTCATGTAAGTTTATATTTTGACTAAATAAATTAACATTTTTGTAACAATAATGCAATAAACAGGTCAGAAATTATGTTATCATCAAGAGTTGTCATTATCAAGAGAGCAAAAACAAGCAAGTACTACATTGTAAGCATCACTGTAATAAGATGAAATACAACGCACATTGGACTCAATCGGATTGTAAATGAAATGTTGTTAGTATTATTTTTGAGATTGTTGAAATAAAGATTGTGGTCTACTCTAGTCTCTGTTAAATGTCGATTTACACTACTACCAAAGTATTGTCCAATTTAGTAAACTGGCGGGTGTAAATCGACTTTTAACCTTATTTATAACCTAAGTTTTTAGATGGTTAGTTTTTTTTATCCAAGTCACTATTTCACTAAAATGGCAACTGTCAAGTGACACTGATAATTCGCTGTACATCTCTGTGCTGACAAGCGCCAAGTATTTGGTGTCAATAAATTGTCATCCTTGTAAAGTCAGTGCCAGAGGGTGATTGCCAAGTTAGTGAATATGTGCTAGACTGCTCAGCCGCAATGGCAAGCTTCCGTACGTAAATTGTTTTCAATGCAGAACACGGAATTTGTGAATCTTAAAGTACTTAATTTAGTTATAGACTGTGATCCTGACGGACTCGATACTGAAATCAATCTGCAGCGGACATCCGTATATTTTGTCGTAAATTTCTAGGACAAATTAATGTAGGTACAATAAATTGGTACATACAGAACAATCTGAATTTTCACTAGTGAAACGTAAGCGATGTGTTTATATTAACAGAGGCTGTAACAGCAATAAAAGATCAGACTTGCTAAGTGACTTTTTCTTATATTTATATCCCCTCACAAGGCAGTTATTTTTATTGTACTTTAACACTGGTCATTTTGTATCATTGGACTTGACAATAGAGTTAAAAATAACAGCTACAAAATTTAACATGCTTCAAGTATTTCAGCAGTTTCACATTTTATATCATATAATCATGAAAAAAAATAAGTGATAGTGACTACTATATCAATTTATCACATGCAGCAAAGTATCAATTGAATGCTTGCATTTTCTTTGGAATCTTATCTTTTTGCATCAGTTCTGCAAGGCTATAACTGCCAAGACCGCCGTTTTTTCCACCATTTTAAATCCGTTTTGGATTAGATTCCGGCAGTGAAGCGAATGGCAAATAATCTATCATAAATAAAACACTACATGCTTCACTTCTTCAGTTCTTATGCATAAGAAAACTATAACGTTAGCTCAGAAACCACATCCCACATACCCTTCAGTGGTCCGATATATCTGAAATCCTGGCTTCACTTACGAGGCTCTGAATCTCAAGCTGTAATCGTAGCGCTTTCTGCAAATTCATTTTCCTCAATTGTGATGCTATGTATTTTCCGTAAATGTCGAATTCATCCTCTTTGGCTAATTCATTATCAAAGCTATTTCTGTAGGATCTGTCGGAGTTATCAGTACTGCTATTGTGTTTAAATTTTTTCTTTTTCATCTTATAGCTATGTGAGGCTTCCTGCTTTATGTCTTCGCCAGGTTCAGGTTTGAGGACTAGTAAGAAGTCTTGGTCCGACTCAAATGGGTCAGAGTTGGAGTCATTGACTTCATCTTCTGGACTTACCCATATTTTTTGACATGAGTCGTCAATTGGTTCTTCATGCTGAAAATAAATTAAATTAATGCCTGTCACACAATAGGCAATATAATGCCACAGTTTGGGGAGCATTATCGTTAAAATTTAAGACTTGACTAGGGCAGAAGCTTCCAATTTCAATAAATTGGTTGGTTGGTGTTCACTGGTTGGATTAGAAAACACTCCAAATAGGTATTTCCTTAACATGAAACAAAACTAGAGTAGACCTAATCGGAAGGTGTCTACTTACATCAAAAACTGAATCGTCTAAGATATTCAGGTCTTTGGTAATAGATTTACTAAAGCATTTATGCCAAGCAGAAAACCATTTGATTGAAGGCTTGAAAACGGAATCCGGGCTTGACCGCTTGCGTACTTTATTGACCTCTTGCACATAGGTAGACCTTAGATTCTTTATTTTCGTCTTAACTTCAGGTTCGGTCAAGGAAATTCCCGTAGCTGCTCGGAAGTCCGCCATCATTTTAATATAAGCTTTGTGCCTGTCCTGTCTCGATTTGTAGCCTGGTAGTCTAGGATTCCAAAGAGTTTCATGATCCAGGTACAATTTCACAAAAGTACAGGTTTCTTTTTCGCTCCATCTCATGTTTGTTTTTGTTTTACGAAATGTTTATTAAATAAACTAATAAGCTGCTCGTTCCTACCGTTCGGCATTTGTTGTTGATTGATTGACACTTTTGACAGCAAACCTATTTCAAAGATTCGTCATTTGACTTAATGCTGTTTGTGTATAAAGAAAATAATAAATTACCTTATTTGGTTTATAATTAGGTCTAGTTTTGTTCCACAATTTTTATTGGAAAATCATGTTACTGGCATTAACCTAAACGTGGTCAACAATAGACAAAATATGTAGCATTCTGATTTTATTTTATGCCGGCGAAACAGTGGAACATGAGGGCCCATGGCCCAACCCTACCCAACCTACAGCACAGGACATAGTTATGCGGTGGAACGAGACGAAGATAAGTCTTTCTCCCTTTAAAGCATAACTGCGTCCTGTACGTTGCGTGACCATGTCCCATTCTGTTAATCGGCTATGAATTGAAAATACCTTCTTGTCTATGGTTTCAATAGTGTGTTGCCAGATGGTTACATTTCTCACATTTTTGGTAACTTTTGACCGGCTTGCGTAACACGTAAGTAACTTCACGTAAGGAAATATTCGTAACTTTTGAGAATAATTATTTAATTATACTCCAGTTTAAATAATTATGAAATATATAAGAAATGTAACTTTTGCAGCAAACATGTAATTTTTCAAGAAGCAAATCGTAATTTGCGTCCCAAGGGCACTGGCAACACTGTCAACATGTCATTGTCAAACTAGTAAATAAAAATGTCTCTGTGCATTGAAAAAAATACATTGTTTATTTATAATTTTCGAGTATATTAATAAAGTTAAAATGCGGTGGAGTGAAGCAATCACATTGGAGTTCGTAAAAATATATATAAAACACGAATGCTTGTGGAATCCTGCACACTCTGGTTACAAACTGAAATATCAACGAGAAGAGGCTTACAACAGTATTAATTCGGAGTTTAAGGCTGCCACTGGCAAATCATTAAGTATTCCCGAGATAAAAATAAAGATAAAGAATCTTAGGACAACGTACTGTCAGCAAGTGCAGAAGATTTTGCAGAAATCGAGCCCCGATTCGATTTACGAACCTTCTTTGGTGTGGTTCCATGAGATGGACCAGTGTTTAAAACACGTTCCTACTAGCAGACATTCTACTTCTTATAACAGTGTAAGTTTCACTTTCTGATGTATTTATACAGAAATTACCTTTTCCTTGGTATTATGAACAAAACACTTTCGTGGGGGTGAGTGGCGGCACCATTTCGTGGCAATTTTATTAGTAGTATAGTATAGTTAGTAGTAGAATAGTTGAGTACAGTATATATTATCTTGTCTTGGTTTACGGAATAAATAATAAATAAATAAATATTAGAGGACAATCTTACACAAATCGAACTAGCCCCACAGTAAGCTCAAGAAGGCTTGTGTTATGGGTACTAGACGACGATATATTTAATAGATATAAATACTTAAATACATAGAAAACATCCAAGAATCAGGAACAAATATTCATGCTCATCACACAAATATTTGCTCTTACCGGGATTCGAACCCAGGACAGTCAGCTTCACAGGCAGGTGCACTACCCACTAGGCTAAACCGGTCGTCAAATTTCTCATAATGTCACAAATAAATTACTTTTATTACATTTTATTTAAACTTTTACTAATAAAGTCTTCAACTTTATTATGTAAGTCTTATCTGGTTCCGTATTTATTAATTTACTCTGAAATCAGGCTTATATTACCTAGAATATTCAATAATAAAAAACAAAACAAAAATACAATTATAAAACTGTGGTTATGGCAGAGATTCTTCAGTAATTTATTATCAGAATCAAATGAAGTTCACCAGGCAACATTTAATTTGTGTGTAATTTAATTGATGTGTTTATGAAAGTGTGCACTGTGGCAGAGGCACCATAATGTCTATTTAACCAATTAATCCGTCCTCGGCCCACAAAAGAAATAAACAATAGCATTCTTTTGTTATGTACCCGGAGATTCAAAAGTGCTCGTTGCTAGGCCTATTTGAATAAAGAATATTTTGAGTTTGAGTTTGATCTCTGGGATGGGTAGACAATGGCTTAAAACCATGTTGTGAATTTAATTGTGTATGCAATAAAGTGCTCAATGTGTATTCATGCAATATTTTTTAAATTTATTGCAGACCCAAGAAATACCAGAGGTAGACTCCTCATGCCAATTGTGGGTTGATCAGGAACTGCCGAATGACAACACGGACAACTCCAACCCTGATCCCCTAGTACCCCACACTGATGACGAGTATGACACCAACCAACTCGAAGACACTGTAGACAACATTAAAAAAGAAAGGCATAGGTCACCATTGCCTTACAAGAAAATAAAAAAGAAAAAGCTCAAGCATAGAGCTAAGGATTATTACTCTGAGTCTATGGAAAGTGTGAAAGAGGATGAATTTGATATTTATGGTAAATACATAGCATCACAATTGAGGAAGATGGATGTAAGAACTGCATTGAAACTGAAATTGGAGATCCACAGTCTTGTCAGCGAGGCCCGGATATCGGACATGAGAAATGACTGATTTATTAAGACAACATAACTTAATGTGATAATAGTACATTACTTACCAACGGCGGTAAAACAAAGAATGTCTCAGATTGCACGAGCCGAAGGCAAGGGCAATAATTATGCGATCTGAGACTTTCTTAATTACCGCCCGAGGTAAGTACAAAATTTTATGTCACCCCTGGCCAGGAAGTGGGATTTTCCGCGCGCGGAGCGTGCGGTAATTGCCACTTTATGGCCAGGTGTGACATAAATATATTTCTAGAACTTAATTATACTCTTGTGTTTATAACTAACAACAAAGTGGCATGACAATTATGAACTAGAAATGTTACATTATTTAAAGCATTTTATGACATCTGTCTAGTATCTTGTTGTACTAAGGTGCAAAATAATAACTTGGAATATGTGCAATGAAAAAAATATTTTGTATTTTAAGAAAAAAATGTTCCATTCTTTAGTTACCTTTTTGTTATCAAGCTCTGAATAAGTTGAAAGTTAATTATTTTTAAGATAAATGTTATGTTCCTTTACTTAGGTAGTTTTTTAATATTTTAGATACTTATTATTTATATACCAAAAAATTCAATTGACTAGACATGGTGAACCAAAGTTTAAAAGAAAAATATAAGTAACTCAAAAAAACTGTTGAATTGACTTTCATTCCACCAAACCGCATAATCTAAGGAGGCGTTGAATCGACACCACTTCATTAGGCTGGTGAGATTTAAGTCTACTCCCCCTCCCTCCTTAAATCTCACAAAAGATTTTCAAAATGCGTTAACGTTAATTTTCTTATTCACGTATTGAGCCACTGGTCCCACCGCCGGCGAGTAGCGTCATAAATTCATAGCCGCATCACTTATAAATAAATAAATAAATATTAGAGGACAATCTTACACAAATCGAACTAGCCCCACAGTAAGCTCAAGAAGGCTTGTGTTGTGGGTACTAGACGACGATATATTTAATAGATATAAATACTTAAATACATAGAAAACATCCAAGACTCAGAAACAAATATTCATGCTCATCACACAAATATTTGCCCTGACCGGGATTCGAACCCAGGACCGTCAGCTTCACAAGCAGGTGCACTACCCACTAGGCTAAACCGGTCGTCATCACTTATCATTACGCCTGTTTCACCGAAGAGTGGGCAGACGTCCATTCAGCGTGACCACTTTATAATCGGCGTTCCTACTAAAAGAGTGGTCAGAAAACTACTAAAAAATACCAAATGAATTTCATAATCTACTAGAAACTACTAGACTAACTAAATCAAGCTTGATTGTGTTTAAATCGCAATTATTTGTGTATAAATCTTGTATATCGTAGTTCGGAAGAAGCATTCGTCCTTTGCTAGTGAGCTAGTGAGTGCGAGAGGGAAAGAATGTCAGTAAAACACTCAATCGTGCATAGTGACAGCTTTATGAAGGCGCATCCACAAGCTTCGAGATAGAGCGAGACAACCAAGGTCATCATATCCCTATCTTGCATATCTTATAACTTGCAGTATTGCTATGATCTCCCATAGGGCTCAGTTACACGGTTATTATTATCTCAATATTGGGGTGTCAATATTATAGTGGTATTGAAATATGCATGTATTTTGCTTTAATATTCATGAACGCACGATCAATACGTATTGTGATATGAGTGTATGTGATAATAATCACTGTGTAACCGACCCCATAGAGATGCGCCTTCAGGTAAAATTGTTGCGGTATAGAAAATTAAAAATAGTGTATGGGACCAGCCTAGTAGACTAGAGCTAGTAAATTTAGTACATTTTGGCCATAAAACGTGTCGTTATAGGTATCCTATCGTCCTAGCTAGGGTTATCGCGTATATGTGGGACATGTTGCATTAATCCCTTAGTAGAAAGTATGTAAGTGCAAGAGGGACGAATGCTAGGGTAGAGGAACCAGAAGATGAACGCACCCCAGTAGATGAACACTCGACGGAAAAATTGAAATAAAAAAATCGTGACACATTTTAGCCATTCGTGATATTTTTTTCCGAACGCGGCAACTCTTTGCGGAGGCTGGCAATTAAACTCCCAGCCAGTCACCGTCCACACGCCGCCGTGAGCGGCTGTCGCGTAAACGCCTCGCGCCAAAAACACCGTTTGTATGGGGATTTTACTAAGGTAAGCGCTCTCAAATTTAAGCAATAAAATTCGTATAAAATCGAATATTAAATCTAATTACCAAGTTTGAAGTGAAATAGATTTTTGATTATTTGCTTTACATTTTTGTATATTAGTCTTGCATTTTTTTTTATTAATTTAGGAGATATTTGCTGTTCAAGTAATGGTTCCAATTTTGTGTACCTGAGCTAGTAGTTGAACGGCGTTCATCTACTAGCTCAGGTGTCGTTTTTTCAAATATCGATATAAATTCTTATTGACAAGATAATAAGATGTGCTATGGCTTAAATTAATAGTCTATTTGTCTTTGATTTTTGGACCAGAAGTTGAACGCAAGTTTCTTTTAACAAGACGTTTATTTTGGAGTTTGTTTTACTATGGGAAGTGCCAGTGTTCAACATAGGACTTGAGCCCAGAAGATGAACGAATAAAATTTACTAGTTCATCTATTGGCTACGAGTCCAATATGTAAATCCTTTGTTAATTTTGGTTCGTTCATTTTATAGCTACCGTATCCATAAGTTGAACTAACAAAATTTACTCGTTCATGATCTAGGCATGAGTTAGTAAAATGGACGTTTTTATTTCAACAATGCTACTTGGCAACTTTGCCCGCCCCTTTTTTAATTTTTAAAATTTTGTTTTTGGTATATATTGTTTATAGTACATATACGTAAGTTCGTAAATTATTTATACTGTTATAAATACTCGGACAAAAAAACACACTTTTGCCCACTGATTAATATTTTGATTTATACCTCTTTCATCATGCACCGTTATCAATGGAGCAAATTTATTGCAACCGAGGGTTAACACGTCACTTTTTTTACGGTATAGTTAATCAAAAATGCCAACTTGGCCTTTGTTGCAACTTTGCCCAAACAGTAATTAATAAAAAAACATTCATTAAAACGTGTATCCATTGAAAATGGTTACCGTAAAATCGTATAACTTTGCCCGTTTTATACAATTTTTTTTTATATTTTTGAAACACCACTCACTAGTTTCAAATGATTTATTCAAAGTGTATGCATTTTTAGCAGTAACTACTGCGTAAATACGTTTCAGTATTATAAAAATATTCACATAACTTAAAAGTGACATTGATGACATGACTTTGCCCATCGTCATAATTACAAAAACAACAGTGATATAGCATTGAGCTTTTGTCTACATATATAAAAATTAATATAACGATTGATGTCATTAACACCGTGTTGCACGGGCTGTGCCGATCACAGTTTAAGACATTCAGGTAATAAAATAAAATATGATAACAAATTATAATGTTAAAATTATATATCTATAGGTAGACCGTTCACAGTTTGAGACGCCCCTGAAGCTTTTGTGTACTTTTGTACCTACCAAAAGCATATCTTTATTTAACGTTGCCAACAATACCTAAGTTTATCTTTCAATCGCAGAGTAAAAAGTAACTAGTTTTGTGATCACTTTTATTAAAATGTGACGTACTGGGCAATGGTATGTTGAAAGGACAAAGTCATTCGTTTTTACGGTACTAATTCCAGATGATAATCACTTACTGTTCGTTTCTTCAATTACCTTTTACGTTAGTATTGAAAAATTGATTTTGTTTTTAGATGGCATCCAAAAAAAAGAGGCAGTACGATCAGCATGCACTCGAAGAGGCTGTGCAAAGAATACACAATAATGAAATAAGCCTACACAAAGCGAGTTCAACTTACCACATACCCAAAGGCACTTTGCATAATAAATTGCATGGCAAAACGCCTTTGGTGTGATGAAGAAGACCATATAGCTGCTTGGGTCATAGGCATGGCCAAAATCGGTTATCCTGTAGGACAGGATGACCTGAAGGAAACAGTAGCCCTGCTTTTCGAAAAACGAGGCCAACCAGACACAAAACCTGGCAAAAAATGGTTTCATCTCTTCATGAAGAGGCACCCTGAGATAACACAAAGGCATGCTGAGGTTATTTCAAAAGCGAGGGCGGCTGTCACCGAAGGTTCTATACGCAAATGGTTTTCGGACTTACAGTTATATCTGCAAGAACAAAATTATGAGGATATCTTGAACTGTCCAGAGCGAATCTTCAATCTCGACGAAACCGGCGTACAGTTGTGCCCAAAAACCGGAGTTATATTAGCACCCAAGAATTACCGGGCATTATATACAGTTGCATCTGGACAAGAAAAACAGTGCGTAACTGTATTATGCAATTTCTCAGCAGCGGGTGGAATAGTCCCTCCATTCGTTGTATACCCTTTAAAAAGGCTATCAAAAGAAATTGCCCAATCAATGCCTGAAGAATGGGGGATGGGGCGATCCGACACTGGTTGAATGACGGGATCGACATTCCTCCAATACGTACAAGAAATATTCCTGCCATGGCTTGAGGAACAAGACATCACTTTACCGGTAGTACTATTCGTAGACGGCCATAAGAGTCATTTCAACATGGAGCTACACGACTTTTGTGTTGAGCACAAAATAATCTTGTACTGTCTGCATCCAAACACCACTCATATTCTCCAGCCCTGCGATGTGGGAATATTTGGCCCACTAAAAGCAGCTTGGAAAAATGCCGTACGCAAACACAAATTGAAAGAAAACTTCCAATTAACAAGGTCCAACTTTGCAAAAGTGTTTTCAAAGACTTTAAGAGATTTTAGAAGACGCATTTTGTTTTTTTAATAAATGATTAACCATGTTGTTTTAATTAATGTTTTAAACCAATTAATGTTATAATTTCATGCCGCATGCCTTCCGCCAAATAGGACTTTCATATAGGTATTATAGGTTTCGGTGAAATATGATTTGGTGCCAAAGTTAATAACACAGTGTAACAAAAGTTTTAGCAAATAATGTAAACGTCTAAAATGTTCCTGTTACCTAAATAAAGACTGATTTGGTATTACATTTTTTCAGTTTTATTTGTGGCCTATACCTTTAACGCAAAAGATGGGTTTCCTAATTAGCTATCTATAAATCAGTACTCACCTTGCGATAACTGTATGGTTTTAATACTATTTTTGGGTGACATAATCAAATTTGATAAAACCCCTTTTATTAAATAAAGATTTAAAAAAATACTATTTATCAATATCAAGGAATAATTTAATTACGCCTTAAAACTTCAACTTTTTGCCCTCTAAAATATTTTACACTTTAGAAAAATACACACATACACACACACAAATGATTAAAACAGTTGTAATATTGTTCTATATGATTATTTACTAGGTGGGCAAAGTTTTAAAGAATGGGCAAAGTTGAACGGCTGCTATGTTCGTTCATCTATTGGTATCAAAGTGTTCAGAATTAGGGCACACCGTTCATCTTCTGGGGAAATTGGCATATTTTTGCTTAAAACATTTAAAAAAAAATACTGTTAAGTAATAGGATGATTTAAAAATGTCGAATGTAATCTCGACAATATACCGATTCATATAAAAAAATAAAAACTGTATATACTACGTTATAACACCCAGAAAAAAAATCCTAAAGTTGGGGTAGTCGCTTAAGTGTTCATCTATTGGTTCCTCGACCCTATATGTCCGACATTTAAGTGTGTCAGATTCGTCACATGAATAAATAATAAAAATACATTTCATTTTATGTGACGGCTGATGTACGTGAAGTATACATTTAATAATAAATGAACAAGAAACAAATTTAAAGAATATATTTTTTATTTATTTACTTACGAATCTTACCTTACGGTACTCATTAGTCGCTGGTGGCGCTATCGCTATCGTCGTTATAATCATCAATTTTTTTTAATATTCTTCTATAAAAGTTTCTCATTTTTCATTACCCTTACCATATTCTAATCAGAGTCAAATTTCGTGCAGCTGCCTGCTTCAAGGATTCCTTCTTTTGCATGTAAAAGTAACGAAACATTTTCATTGTGAAATCTGTTACGATCCTTAGTTTTGATTCTATTCACCGCGGAAAAAATCCGTTCGCATTTGGCATTTGAAACTGGCAAGCACAGCATTTGCTTTGCAAAATTAGATATAAGTTGATATTTCAGCTTTTTGTTGCTATAGTAGTAGCCAATTGTGGATTGCTATAAACTACTAAAAACTACTAACTTATTTTCTCCTACTAAAAGATTGAAAATTTTCCCTCAAAACTACCAAAAAAGTAGGAAACTACTAAAAGTGGTCACGCTGCGTCCATTTGCAAGAGAAGATCCGAAAAAACTTCTTTCTAGGTATGACCAGAACAAAAATATTGCAAAGAAATCCTTTCTATTACCTATCACAAAATTCGTGGTTTAAAATTGAAACTTCTGTAGCAAACTGCACATACCTTCTTCACGAATGGTCGCAAAGATCCCAGCATAATAAAAATTCCAAAAGAATCAAATTGTACCTACATTCCTAGATAGCTATTTGTAATTCCTGGTCCGCCGTAAATAAAGAGCTATTCACTGTAGTTGGACACACAATTTCACGGGCGACCGACCGCCGGAGATGGCCACTTACCGACCCATTGTGAACCGCTAATAGGGTTCAAAATGCTCAAGAATATTTTAGGTTTACATTCGGATAATTTCCGCTGTTTAAAATATGGAAAAGAGAACGAATGATCAATACAAAGGCTTAGGCTATCTACTTATATGCGTCAACCCAGCTAGCACGACAATTTTAAGGTCTTCTTATACTGCAAAACAGCTCAAAACGTTGCTTCAAATCTTAAGCCTTTGAACACCATTTTTCATGAACTGGCAGTGACACCCACACGCCTACTCATTTCCCATAAGAGATTGAATAATATAAGTGTAGCGCGAAGGTGACTGACAAGCAACGTAGGTAACTACGTCACAACACCTATAGTCGTTATTGGGGCCGTAGGCACGACAATACGACATTTTTTGGTCTTCTTGGCGTTCTAAGGGTTAAATAGGTAGTAAGGTAGACGTCCTAAATATTGAGATCTTATACTTCTAATATAATATCGTGGTGTAAGAGTACGTATTAAGATCGATCACGTGCCGTGGCAGACAAAATAATATTCTTTTCTACAGTGTATACTAACATACTTAGTTGAAAAAACAAAAGTCGTCCCTCCTGTGGTCAGTAGTTAACGGCTTATGTGCATGTTAGCTAGGTTTTTATTACAGGGATTTATAGAAACGGAGACACTGTTTATGCGGGTTACTGGACCAATCCAAAATTAAGCTTTGTAGCCCTTAACTTTTGGTATGTCCACAGAAAAGACGCGAACCTAAATCCGCATATGACCCATTTATACTGTTGGTATCGTCGCGGCCGCGTAACGATAGATATAAATAAGTCAATAGACACTGTATTAAAGAATATTATTTTTTCTGCCACGGCACGTGTCTGGCACGCTCGATGTCTGGAGATATGAACTGACCTTTAAGAGTCCTTATGAGATAAAAAATGCTCACCTATTTAGGCCATTTTCGGTTTGAATGTACACGTATCTTGACATTTTCTCAGTGTTACTATCTAGAACAGGACTATTGCAACCTAATGTCATAAATTTTAAATGTATGTTTTAGATTTTTCATTAACAAATTTCGTTTCAAACATCACTCCAAAACGACCATTTTCAAACTAAAAACGGCTTTTTCCTGCTTAAATTCTACTACGCACAATAAAATCAAGAAATGGCTATATCTATAATTTTTATAAAGTCATAGTATCCTTTAATCACTTTATTGGTATTATGAATACTTTTGTCATAATTTGAAATCAAAACATTTTAAAACTTATAAGGCCTCTTAAGATGTAATGGGCTGAGCACTGGGCTGTTTACCTTACTTAATTTTTGTCACCCCTTTTTAGGGTTCCGTACCCGAAGGGTCCAAACGGATCCCTATTTCTGTCACTCACGCGTCCGTCCGTCCGTTGTCTGTCACAATATTTTGTTTTGAATTTTTTTAAATTTCCCATTGACCTATGGACTTGAAATTCGGTGATAATGTTTATTAGGTACTAGCGACCCGCCCCGGCTTCGCACGGGTCCAATGCTGATGCATGTATTATACATATAAACCTTCCCCTTGAGTCACTCTATCTATTAAAAAAAACCGCATCAAAATCCGTTGCGTAGTTTTAAAGATTAAGCATACATAGGGATATAGGGATATAGGGACAGAGAAAGCGACTTTGTTTTATATTATGTAGTGATTACGTATACATCACCAACAAATATGTAGTAATGTCGCTAGGCCAGTTACGCGGCCTGCGTCAGTTTGCGGCCTTCTGAAGGACAAAGTTTTTTCAATTAAAGATATTTAAATTTTTACATGCCCTAAAGGCATAGTGAGTCGTATGCGTTTTAATTAGTAGCTATTGAATAGCCAGAAAATATTCTTTCAGTTCATCACCTCATCCAAGTGGCCGCAAACTGGCGCGTTAAATTAACAGGCCGTAAACCCACCTACCGACCCTAATAGGATAATCCACATCGAAAGGGGCCTTATGGCCACAGGCGCTTACGTTGCACCTATTCACTATTGTATTGGAACAGCGGCAATAAATGCGTAAGTGCCGGCCGCCATAAGGTCCCTTTCAATAAGGATTATCACCTATATTGATAAATTACATTTTTTATTTAAAATTTCCTTATATTTCCTATTAAAACCAACTTAATTTTGCGGTTGGCTCGGAACACTTGGCCGGTTTTTGTGTCAGTTAAAAATAATCTCCAGAGAACCTCGTCCAGGCACGTAGAAAGGAAACAATATTAAATTTAATAACGTTCACATTTCTTCGTTACTTAACTCCCGGAAATGTCGACCTGTATGAATTTATGCCTCAGCGACGGCGCGTTGGTATATCACCAACATTTTCACGGGGAAATACAAGATATCAGATTTTCAGGAAAATTCTTGTGTAAACGAATTAGGTATTCCGTACTTTCATTTCTTTGAATGTAATTACAAAATCTTTGAATTTAATGCTCTCTGGATGGTTGCTAACTGAACGCTTCCGTATTCGGAAGGCACCTTAAGCCACTGCGCCCTGGAGTTTTATGTACTGTAGTTTTTTCTAGTCATTAATTGCTAATAGAGAATCCTCATTTAGACAATGTGTACTAGGTATAATTTCTGATTGCCCTGTAGCCCGGGCATAGAATATGGCTACGGTATCCTCTGCCTGTCGTAGAAGGCGACTAAAAGGGGGTCCTCGGGGTCGTAGACGGTCGTAGTTGGAGGCTACGATCGTCATAGAAACATAGAGGAACCCACATAAGTGGACTCTAGGGCGGCACTGGTGCGTTCCATAGGAGATCCCAGAGCCGCCCGAAATGGATTGAGGAGGACAAGCGGGGGTTTTTAGTCGGTGCAAGTCCGACATAACCACCGCGCCGCCCCCACGGTGCGGAGGTATCCATAACGGATTTTCCCCCGTCGAAAAAAAAAGGTATAATTTCTGAAAATGTCACTTAACACTATTTTAAATGTCCTTTTTTAAGTAAACGTATTATTGCTATTTTGTTTAATTTAAGTAGAACTTAATAATATTTAGTTTACTAGCAATATCATAATGTTAATTGGTGGTTAACGGCGTCGATCGCACATATTTGTACGTATTTAACATCTTAATTAAGCAACCTTGTAGTTATTGTTTGTTCACAACGGCCACTATTTGTGGTTCCTAACACTACAGTAAGTCTCAGCACCAGTTCTTTGTATACGGCATTGAACCACATAAATAATACTCTCCTTTATATATGACCCTATATATTGGACATATTCTCGCAGTCGGAGCCGAAATTCCTGGCCACAGCCACTCGGCATCTGGAGTCAATCAAAACTGCTACCTCAATACAGTAGCTACTGATATTTATAGATCATATTAGAAGGTGATAATATTGATTTTAATTTTGTAAACTTAATTTAATTTAATGAGGGCTATCTTTTTTGTGCTCACCAGTTGGCGCCACTGTCGAGTAAGGTCCAGCTGTCAAAAATTGTTATTGGTTATTTATTATGGGCATGAGGTGAGTGAGTGAGTGAGTTTGCATTTAAATCATATTTAATATCTTAAAACCGTACCGTAAAATATCGAACATCCATCATCGTAGCGCAGTACCGTTTTGTTCGGAAAAAAGGAGGACATAAGTTTACGAAAGACAAAACTGTCTCAAAGCACTGACAGTCATTGACCCGTAACTCATATTTGCCATAAACAAGCTCAGGTATTGCAAAATAGTCACCTGTTCCAATTAGATATTAACCCGCGTAGCGCAACCACAAAGAGTGATGTTTGACATTTCGGAGACCTCACGCTACAGTAGCGCCTCTAGCGGCGAATTCATACGCGATAGCCCCCATTGTGTTACTCATACTATAAGTAACCTATAACTTTCATGTTTGGAAATATGCTGTAAATGTAAATTGGTTGAAAATAAAATAAATCTTTTAGAATAAACTTATCAGGATGTCGCCGTCGAATGCATCTAGGAGCATATCATCATCATCAAATTGAGATGTATCAGAAGACTGATACATCCATTACCACAATTCTGACATCTTTTAATTAGTCGTGTTGTATATATTGGCGCCAAATTTAAATTAAGGCTTGAATACATTGATGACGTTTCGGTGACACAGGCCGGTTACAGAGGGGCTACCGCGAACCGAAAACGAACGAAGTTCGAATATCTCTCTCTCTCTGTGGCACGAATTAGCAAGTGCGACAGAGACGGAGATACGCGGTAGCCCCTCAGATAATACGCGATGAGGGACAGGAGGTAACACATTGTATCTCGTTCCCACGTTACTGATACTTACATCTCTTTCGCACATCTGTGTATTGTATTGCCGGCTCAAGTCTTACTCTTACTTCATGTTTGATGCTCAATGTACAGCGCGCATTCGTAATCTTCTAGGTAGTTGCGATTTATTGGCAAGTTGGGACTATTCGTGTTACACTGATGCGAATCCGAACTGCCTTCCAATTCAAAAAAGGATTAAGTTCATGTAAGTTTCATACAATGTTATGACGTTTTTTTGTCAGTGTTGCTCTAATTGGATGGGACCTGTGGGTGGGACGGTTCGTTATCCTTTTGGGGTCCCGGGAGTCCCGGGACGATGGAACCTGGATGATATGATAATATTATTATGCTGCAACGGTTGAGCTGGGTTCCGTATTAGTAAAAGTTAGTATTAGAAACTTAAAAAAAGTGTATCTATAAGTCGGTATGTAGATAATTCTTAATTAAGATTGGGTATATAATACGTCAAAACATAATTTGTTTGGTAGTTAACTTGCAAATGTAGTTTGGCTTCAGTAAGTTAACATTAGCATTTATGTTCTAATTCATTGAAAACGGTTTAATATTCTAGGTTTTGTGTTCATATATCGCAAAAGTAAAATGTTTTTTCACTTCTCATACTCGAAAAGTGTGTCATATTAGATTTGTCTAGCGGGGCTAAAGTAGTACATTAGGGAAAATATGAATACATATTTATGATTTACAAAACATTTGAATTTGGCCAATCAAAATACTTCATCTATTAAATCCACAGATCACAGAACACTAATTAAAAAAATATTTGGTATTGAGTATTAATCAACCAGAATACAGCTTTACTACAATCGACCAATCAGGAAACAGAATTAATTTCTCTAAAGAGTCTAAAGATTAAGTTGTAGTAGTTCCTATTTCACAACAATTAAAAAGCGATTAAATCGTTCGAGCAACGCTTTAAAGCGCTCACTGGAAGGTCAGAACCGCGGTGTCTATGTTTTGTGTGTCAAAGCAGTTTAGAAAAAAAACTGCCAAATTATATATGTTCGCCGTGGAATTTATTGTTAATTTTGGGTGTTTAACCTTTGTTTATTTATTTTCTCGCAATCAAAGTGAGAAGTAGAGTGTATCTCTAACTATGTATATCTAACTCTGGTCTAAAAGCCATATTAAGTACCCCTCGAACTATTTTCCATCACTTCATTCGGGAAAATAACTATCTCGTGGTGATATGGCTCATTTTAGACCCTTGTCATACAATATACTATTTGCGATTTCTGTAAATTAGCTGTTTTAACAAAGATACACGTGTATTGTCATAGCGTGGCAGTCTGCCTGAGCCATCGGTCCCACTGGCATCTTTTGAGCTGGCAAACAACCTGTCAACCTGTACAAGTCATACAGGGATAGGGGTAACTACACCCCAAAGATTGTCTGGAAAGGTTCGCTATTAGATTGCCTATTGATTATTTTCTAATTCTACCTACTGATGTTATTGTTTTGTTTCATAGCGATACCGTCGATGTAACAACAACAGAACATCCACACTGAAATACCTAATTCAGGTTGTTAGCTTAGGATGCTTATCCATTAGATATTTACACGCCCACAAAAGGTTTCATAATAAATGCAGGTCCTCATTGCTCGTAGACAATTTAGGCTTAGGATTAGGTACGTTCTTTGGATCAGTGGGCCTACTCCGAACTTCGAAATCCGTACTTCATATCGTGCTGTCCCTTTCACTTTCGTGTTATAGACTATATGAGTGAAAGGAGCGGCACGATACGAATTCCGAATTTCGAAATTCGGAGTAGGCTTTCAGATTATTAATGTTTTCGCTGCCAAGAACTCGCTAGGTTATTGGCCTCCGGTTCGTAGCATGGGGGGCTACCGCGACTGAAAACGAACGAAGTTCGAATATCTCCCTCTCTGTCGCACTTGCTAATTCGTGTGACAGAGAGGGAGATATTCGAACTTCGTTCGTTTGCGGTTCGCGGTACCCCCTATGGTTTCGTTACGAAACGGAAAATCACGAGTGAAAATTCCGTTTGTAATGAGCGGTGGATTACAACTTGTATAAACACTTCTATGTATTTAATGAGGGCTACCGTTTTTGTGTTCACCAGTTGGCGCCACTGTCGAGTAAGGTCCAGCTGTCAAAAATTGTTATTGGTTACTATGGGCATGAGAACGAAGTTTACATTTATATCATACTAGCGACCCGCCCCGGTTTCGCACGGGTGCACTATTTAATGGATGTTATTATACATATAAACCTTCCTCTTCAATCACTCTACCTATTAAAAAAAACCGCATCAAAATCCGTTGCGTAGTTTTAAAAATTTAAGCATACATAGGGATATAGGGATATAGGGACAGAGAAAGCGACTTTGTTTTATACTATGTAGTGATTTAATACCTTAAAACCGTACCGTAAAAATATCGAACATCCCGCACTGTAGCGCAGTCCCGTTTTGTTCCGGAAAAAAGGAGGACATATGTTTACGAAATACAAAACTGTCTCAAAGCACTGACAGTCATTTATCCGTAACTAGCCATAATCAAGCTCAGGTATTGCAAAATAGTCAACATATTGTTCCAATTAGATATTAACCCGCGTAGTGCAACCACAAAGAGTGACATTTGACATTTCGGAGACCTCACGCTACACTAGCGCTTCTAGCGGCGAATTCATACGCTCATTATATATGCCGCCATCAATTTCACATATGGGGGTCACTGTTCACCGACCTTAGAGCGCCGTACAAAATAATCAAATTAAAGAAAGTTTCTTTATATACAGTGGAATCCGGATAAAGCGACAGTCAAGGGACCGGTGATATCACGTCGCACTAACAGGGCGTCGCACAAAACGGACTGATTTACTTTGAAAATGTTTGATATCAAATCTAATGTGTGGTGATTTCGAAGTCGTTAAAAGCGGTATAACGACTCCGCTTACTGTACATAATTGTGTATCGTCCCCTCCCCTTCCCTTTGAAAGAATTGTGAGTATGAATAGGAAGAAATGAAATTTGTGTTTTTTCTTAATGCATAAGTAACACAAAAAAAAGTACAAGTTTTTAAACTCAAAACTGAATGGCCAGCAATCTCAGTAGTACCTACACGAACCGACGTACAATAAAATTCGTCCCGAGAGGCACTGCCTGAAACGAAGTCCGTGCATGCGTATTTTGAGCCTTGTTCCTGTGACATAAGTTCTTTGTTTACTTTACATATTACAGACGAGACTTGTACCTATTGCGTTCCATAGAACAATAGGGGGTTGCTCATTGCGAAATACCAGTATATTGCTGCGTCACGAAAACAAAACTCCAATATTCCGCCTCGCTGAACGAAAGAGCGTACAATCACCTTCAACTACAGTGGATGTCAAAGATATGTATACATTTCTCGCCTTATTAAAATGGACTAAGGCTCAAAACTGTCAATATATCTTTGACGCCGTCTGTACCATTCAAACTTAGGCTTCTTTTATATTCGAGAATTATAGTGGCTGTACTTGGGGACTTGTGAATGGAAATTCGGAAACAAATGGCTTGGCTGTGACTTTGTGAAGGGATACCTAGACGGTGGTGCTGGGTGGTGCGACGCGTGGCTGTCGTAATGAGAGGTAATAAAGAAAGTTAACTGACGTATTGAGCTATGGGTAATTAGAGTATCTAAAGGTTTTTGTGGTATGATTATAATTATAATAAGTGGCAGGTTTGCCCGCATCATAACAAAAATTAAATTACGCCATCTTGCTCAGGTGTTGGCTCTATGATATGCCGCGGGGTTACATTTTGTCATTTCATTTTGTAAACTTTTTAGCCTCGCTTTCTATCAAAAAGAGACATCAAACACGAATTAAATTAATTTTCATCCAACAGACAAAGTACGTTATTCTCACTAAAGGTTTTTGATTTGATTAGCCTTACAACGTGTTTCAAAGTCAGTAATATCACATTTTAGAGTTATATGACTCAAAGTCCCGAGTCTGTAGGCTATGCCTAGCCGTCTAGGCTAAAATATCAGTTACAGAAAGCGAATACATATTACGGTAGCCTTTGTGCAATTATGGGCCAAAAGGAACGCAGTCGATGCCTATGCGCAGCCTATTTACTCGAAAAACGTACGCGCTGTTTTTATCTTATTCTTTTACACACAAGCACTAAGCCTAAAATAAGCACTACATTGTATAAATTATATTCTCTACATTCCTGGCTAATTTACGATAACAGATGGTTTTTTGACACCCGCACTGGAAGCTACTAGGCAAAGGAATCGTTAGTTGATGATTGGTTGTATTTTATTTATTTATTTTAAAAAAGGTACACTTTACAGACATTACACGAAAATGATACAGTTATGACATCCAAAGCAAGGGCACACAGCATGATCAATAAGTAAGCGCACAATTGACCAAGTACACATACAGCACTAGGATGGTTAAATCCAATCAAGTTCAGCATTCAATAACAGAGTTGCCCTACTCTGTTTCAGCCAAGTCGAACCAATGATGCATCAACATGAACACTACTAGTAACAAAAGTTTGATTAATGGAGATAAGTATGCATTCTTAGGTACTAACAGAGCGATAAAACTGTATTACCATCATTTTACATTCTCAGCGTGGTATGAATTAAGTTGAACAGGTCTGGGCAACGGCTGCCCTCGTGCTTGATGACACTGGTAACATTTGTAAATATTTAAATCATCGTTGTATTTTCTCAGCTTGTTATAAATTAACGCTGAATATATAAATTACGGTCATAACGATGAACTATGCCTTTAACATGAGTTTACATGACCGTACTCGCTAGCGACTGCGTAAAAAATTGTATGGGCAAAAGTACAGCGCCTCTGGCGGTTACGCAATAGAGCTAAGAATCGGCATACTAAATCGTTTACGCAGTCGCTAGCGAGTACGGTCATGCAAACTCATGGTAAAGACACTAAACACCTTCTTTCATATGTTTTAAAACGCGCGTTTTCTCTATATGAAGTAAGTAGGCTCCACTTCCTGCCTCGTAACAGTACCTAATGGAGGCACCGTGGTCTCGAGGGCTCTTCGCCCCATCCAAATTACTCAAAGTGGGGCAAATCAGTCATCTCCAACTTGATCTTTGATGTACCTAAGTACCCTCACTGTATGTCTTTTTGGAACTTCAAATCTCACTCAGATTGTATTTTGATCGTTTGAGGGCCTTTATTGACCGAATTCAAAAGAGAACTTATTGGTTTCCGCGATTATTGCTCATTCAATAAAATGATTAGGATTGAACGTTGAGCTGAAAACGCTAAAGCTAATCTTTCAACATGTGCTCGTAACGTGACTCTTGATGCTTCGCTTATTAGACTTATATCATATCATATCATATCATTTATTTGCATTGATCACACGTCGTCGTACATAATATACATGTCAAAAATAATAATATAGCTATATAAATTCACGCTGAGATTAATAAATTTCAATTTTAACACATTCTTAATTAAGGTGTAGTAAATTGTTCCAATACGGTGAGGCAATGAACATGTATGTCTATCCCTGTAAAAATTCCGTAACCGAGTAAAAGGCCTTTTGGACCAAGAAACACTTGAGCTTATGTGCGAAACCAAGATCTGAGGTAGCATCTTTTATAATTCAGGATAATAAACAAGCGGGGGGTTTTTTAAAGACAATTGTGTTCTCATAGATTTTTATATCTAGCGGCAAGAGATGGGTCATGCACGGATTTAAGTTCGCATCTTTTCTGTGGACATACCAAAAGTTAAGGGCTACAAAGCTTAATTTTGGATTGCACCAGTAACCCGCATAAACAGTGTCCCCGTTTCTATAAATCCATGTAATAAAAACATAGCTAGCATGCACATAAGCCGTTAACTATTGACCACAGGAGGGACGACTTTTGTTTTTTCAACGTAGTATAAGTATGACCCGGGTACGTAAAGTCACCAACACCAATGCTGAGTTCTGACCATTTCATGGCAATATGTTATTCTGTTCTGTCATCTTTGTAAATGTCTTGTGTTTGTCGCGAATAAATGTTTCTTTCTTTCTTTCTTTATTTCAATAGCTGCCATAACAAAGCGCACATTATATTTTGACATGACTTTATGCTGCAGAATCCTGGTGCCTGTACAAGGGAGACATCAGAAAGCTTGACACCCTCCACATGCGTTATATATAATAAATTAAATAAAAAAACATTGCAGCGCTCATTATTAACAGAGACAATATTGCTAGGAATTTTAATATTACACAGTAAAGTGAGGATGCTAAGCATGAAGAATTTCGTACATTGACACGTCATTTCCTATCTATCGCACACTTAATTGTATTACTGTCCCGCTCGCTAGCATTGACTGAGCGGTTATGGAGAAGCCTGTGTGATAGAGATAGGGAATGGTCTGTCAATATACGAAGTTTTTAATGCTCAGCATTCTTACTTTAGGTGTATCTCGAATCAACCCTCTGAGGGTCTACTCCGAACTTCGTATCGTGCCGTCCCTTTCACTCTCGTGTTACACACTATGTGAGTCAAAGGGACGGCACGATACGAAGTTCGGATAGTACAGTAAACCCTCTGTTGCTAATTTTATGTGCAATGTACAATATCTACCATCGCCCACACAGTTGAGTTGACTGACCATTCGCATACTTTATGCGCATTGTTATACTTAGGCTTGGTTTTATAAAGATCGGTTAGACCTTATGTCGGTTTGTTATGTCAAAAAATGTACTGAGTTACTGAAATTTGATCTGACATTTGGTCTAACGGATCTTTATAAAACCCGGCCTTAGTATAGCTAAACGGAACCCTACATTACGCGTGGTCCGGCATTTTACATTATTGTTATTTTAGCTACGGAACCCTAAAAATGAGTTCGCATAATTTGTTCAAATCTCCAAATTTTTCGCAGCAACAACACATTTTATCTCACCTGTTTTTTAAAATACCTGCTTCAAGCTTCTGTGGAACTTCAAAGTAAACAGTCACAAATCATAATAAACAACAACATAAAAGAGAATTTTACTTTATTTGTTAACTTGAGAACTAAATTATAACTTTCTAACAAAACACTCTAACAATTATTGGACAAGAACAAAGATAGATTGGCGAAATGGAAACATTCTTTCAACTGCAGTGATATTTTGAGTTAGGTATAGCCAGCGCAATATTTTGAGTTAGGTATAGCCAGCGCAATATCTTACTCCACTGACTGGCTCTCAACAAAATCTTGACATGGACAAATGGGATGTTGATTCAGTAACTTTAATACGCGTTTGAGATTAGATATTTCAGAGACAAGTCCATCTTCTATAAAGTCTGGCTTGCCATCCAGATCGGAAAGAATCTGGGTCATTGTCAGATTTAGGTTCGCGTCTTTTCGGTGGACATATCAAAAGTTAAGGGCCACAAAGCTTAATTTTGGATTGGTCTAGTAACCCGCATAAACGGTGTTTCCATATAGTTATGGAAACACCGTTTATGCGGGTGCGGGCATGGTTATAAATCCATGTAATAAAAAACATAACGTATATGTACATAAGCTGTTAACTATTGACCACCGGGTGCACAACTTTTGTTTTTTCAACTGACAATGATGGCAGTCCCAATTACACGCACTGTGGCGCATAGAAGCTCGCCAGCTGTACGCGCTCTGCGACTGCTGAACTCGCTTCTGCCATGGGCACCAGAATGTGATATGTTTGCAAGTCGATGGACGGTTGTGTATTGAATGTGTCTGCGGTACTGTGAAATGATGGATGAGAGTTGATTGATATTTGAATTTTCCTATTGTGAATTATGTGTTTTATAACCTAAATTATACAGTGCCTTGGTTTCGACTTTAATGCTGTACCTATATGTTTTGTTTGCAATAAATAAATAAATAAATGATATCTATTAAGGCGGTTAGTGCCCAATTAATGACACCTATTAATGACCTCTGTCATCATCATGGCATAACATAAGATTGAAAGTGCCATGTACCGTAAAATGGGATGAGTAGGAATTACAAGGGCAGTTGGGTCATGAATGGGGATAGTGGGGATGACAGAAGGGTGAATTGGTTTTTATAGGCTACTGCTACGTAAATTATATATTCTAATTACAAATCAAGCTATTATAATGTTCATAATCCTAAATGTCGAACCAACAATTTTCCCAACTCACCTTAGTAGGAAATTCCACCTCACCACCACGGGATGAGGTGGGATTTGCAACTATTTCGTGTTTATCGTTAAAGTTATGAACACAAAATCGCAAAAAAACTAAAATGCAAACAACCGAAACACTTTTTTTGCATATAAATCAATATGGCACATAAAAATAAACTTATATCCAGGTTTGTACTTCGGTTTTGTTCCTACTCACCCCACTTTACGGTATTGGGTCAGTGTAAGTCACAGGGACGTTTACCGTATGTCATGTTTTTTTCTGTCATTTTATGAAGCGTCCAAAACGCTTTGTTGGGATTACAAGACGGATTAGTTTACAATCGGAATAGCTGTCATTTCATATACACGTTGGCGTAAGTAAAAGCTGTCACCGCTAATTCTAATCCTAATCGTGGTTTGGTAATATGATATTGATGCATTATCATCACTCTACACAAAACGAAGCGAAATAGCTAGAAAAAAAATGTTTTTAGGATTCTGTACCAAAAGGGTAAAACGGGACACTATTACTAAGACTTCGCTGTCCGTCCGCCTGTCACCAGGCTGTATCTCATGAACCGTGATAGTTAGACAGTTGAAATTTTCGCAGATGATGTATTTCTGTTGCCGCTATAAAATATATAAAAAACGGAATAAAATAAATATTCAAGGGAATTCCCATACAACGAACGTGTTTTATCTTGCCGTTTTTACAGATAATGATATCGGAATCCTTCACGCGCGAGTCCGACTCGCACTTGGTCGGTGTTTTGATAAATATATTGACCACAAAAAATGTAAATAGGGATATGGCGGGACGATTTGAAAGGGTTTTCTTGTGTTGGCGCTCATGCCAACAATAGGGCCAAATGGAGAAAAAATGGAGGCCTTTATCGAGCAATGGGCTATTTAAAAAAGTAGGTATGGTGTCTTCGGTAAGGTAATGTCGGGTAATTCCGAAAATAGCAAATTACAGTGTAACTAAGCTATTTTATTGCATCGCATCATCATCACCATCAAAAAGAAACGTTAAAATTTTTGTTGATGTTTGGTTGTGCAACAAAATCGCTTAGTTAGACTGGAATTGGTTAGTTTCGGAATTACCCGACACTCGGAATTACCCGAAGATACCTTATTTATTTAAACATATTATCTTACTTTTTTCCCCTAGCCTCTCACCGTAACGTAATGTAAAAGGACCCAGTTCTCGACACCCTAGTGCCCAATAGACGACACCTATTTCACCTGTCACCATGACATAAGATTGAAAATGCCATGTATTGGGTCAGAGTCGTGCACAGGAACGTATATCTTCCAACTTAATTAACATAATTTGATATCGCCTCTCTGTTTATTCGACTGCTCAAAACTCTTTCTATGAATAAAATTGAGCTAATACTTTGATTGAAATTCAAATAAAGCAAAGTTGGAATAAAAATATGAAACTTCAATAAGACCTTTAAGATTATCGGCGTTTGAGTTGCGAAGTTGTCTTTTTTATCTTTAAGCTTATATGAGTTAATATTGAAAGTACAATGAATATAAAAAACAAGAACATACTAAAGATACAAACCTACAGTAGAATCCGCTTATAACGACTCCGCTTATAACATTTTACCGTTTTTAACGACTTTGAAATCACCACACATTAGATTTGATATTAAACATTTTCAAAGTACAGTAGAATCCGCTTATAACGACTCCGCTTATAACATTTTACCGCTTTTAACGACTTTGAAATCACCACACATTAGATTTGATATTAAACATTTTCAAAGTACAGTAGAATCCGCTTATAACGACTCCGCTTATAACATTTTACCGCTTTTAACGACTTTGAAATCACCACACATTAGATTTGATATTAAACATTTTCAAAGTACGTACTTACAAATAAAAAAACCGGCCAAGTGCGTGTTGGACCACGTACAATGAAGGGTTCCTTACCAACACCTACTAGTCCACATTTAAAATCACTATCCAATACAGTGAATCTAAAAAAGTCGTATCTTCATAGTTCACGGCACTTACGACCTTTTGTTTGGGCAAGACAGTTTTTAAGTGAAAACTCAAAAATCGTAAAACCTAATTGTTCAAACCAAAAATTGTTGAAAGTATTTACTAATGCACAACACCTCAATTTTTTTCAGAATTTTAAACTTTATAGTTTGGAAATTAGAGGGGGGGGACGACGACGACACTTTCTATGACTTTGGCAGCTAATATCTCACCAACGGTTGACTTAAATGGACAAGTTTTTTAGAAACCTCCATATCATTTTTAAAGGCCTATCCATCGATACCCCACATGACTGTGCGTTGAATTTTTTTTTCATCCACCGGTTACATGTATGGAGTGCTCCCCATAATTTAATATTTTTTTATAATTTCACATCACTTTTATGTAGCGGTTCATAGAATACACCTTCCTACCAAATTTCATAATTGTAGTGCTTATAGTCTCCGAGTAAATCGGCTGTGACATACGGACGGACAGACATGACGAATCTATAAGGGTTCCGTTTTTGCCATTTTGGCTACGGAACCCTAAAAATGGACTCCAGAGCTCAGCGGTAGGGTGGCCAGAAGGCTGGCGGCATTGCCACGCTGCACAGCAAGACCGATGCGCTGAGCGAGGTACGCGCCAGCTGAAATTGTATATAAGTACTTGCCTATTAGAACCAGTGTTGCCAGGGCCCTTGTGACGTAAATTACGTTTCGTTTCTTGAAAAGTTACATTTTTGATGCAAATGTTACATTTTTTCTATTTCTCATAATTACTGATCAAAACTGCCGATTTTAAGAAATTAGTAGCCACATGCAGCTAGAATTCGGCGAGCTCGGCGGCAGAATTACGCCGGGCTGATGGGGGATATCTCAAATGTCATACATAGTTACCTACTCGTACAACAGACGAACAGACAGAGTCGTATCATGTGGTTTCTTTTGTCATCTTTCCTGTATGGAAGCTTATAAATTGTCCCGGTTAGATACAAAAGACCTTTCTTTTAAATAGAGTATCATTGTTCTTAAAAGTTACGAAAGTTTCCCTTACAACAGAAGTTACTTACATGTTACTCGAGCTGGTCAAAAGTTACGAAAAATGTAAGAAATGTAACCATCTGGCAACACTGATTAGAAAGAAAGAAAGAAAGAAAAGAAAGAAAATGGTTTATTAGCGCAAATCACGTACTTACAAGCGAAACTAAATATATTTAAACATAATTGCGCCAAAGGGTCTTCACTCAGCTTGGTGTCACGAAACGAGTCACATGACACGCTCCGTGACGCTGATTTTCAGTGAAGCCATCGGATGGATTAGATGGCACTGAAATATTACAATATGGAAACAAAAGATCAGACACCTCTATACAACAAAAATCAGAATAGGTATTCCAAATAAAGAGCAAGTATGTGCTGTCCATAATTAATATACATCGAGTGTGTGTGTGTGTGTGCGTGTGTGTGTGTGTGTATGTGTGTGCGTGTGTGTGCGTGTGTGTGTGTGTGTGTGTGTGTGCGTGCGTGCGTGCGTGCGTGTGTGTGTTGCGTGCGTGCGTGCGTGTGTGTAAGTGTGTGTGTGCATGTTTGCAAGGTTGCCTATTCAAGTAGTACATTTTTGTTTAGCTAATATATATTTTCTAAGGGACATTTTAAAAGAATTTACTGTATTAGAATTCCGTATTGGTGGTGGCAAATCATTCCAACACTTGGTGGCAGCAAAACGAAAGCTGCCACGGAAGGCAACCTTGCGGTGTGAGTGAGATGCTAGTCGTAATGCATGTCTTACAGCACGCTGGGAGAATTTAAGCTTCTCGAAAAGGTATGACGGTTGTCTATTTTTTATCACACCAAAAAGTAGTGTCGCGAAATGAAGATGTCTACGGGAACTCATGTTCATTAAATCGTAACGATTTAAGAACGGTGTAATATGGGCACGTCGAGGGACGGGAAAACAGAATCTTGCACAGGCGTTTTGAATTCTCTGTAGAGCTTTCTGAGTACGAGCTAGCAAACGCGCGCCAAACACTACATCACCATAATTGAGTTTGGACAATATGAGAGAATCGCATAATTGTATGCGCATGTCAACAGTTAGACACTCGCGAATTCTGTATAGCACTTTGAGTCTGTAGAAACAGTTCCGCATCGTCTCCGAGACATGCTTCTCAAACCGCAAGGATTCGTCCATTATCAATCCTAGATTGCGAGCTTCTGTAACTCGCTCTAAGCACACATCTTTTATCGACACGTGTGGGTCATGAGATGCAATTGTATCAATTTGTTTTCTCGTACCTAACAACATAAATTTTGATTTGGAGGGATTTAATACCAAATTGTTTTGGTGACACCAATTAACTATATTATGTAAATCTTCGTTAAGTTTATTTACCGCTATATTTGTATCATTGGTTTTAAAAGATAGGTATAATTGAATGTCATCGGCATATATTTGATAGTTGCAGTTTTTTATATGGTCAATTATATCTGCACAATATAAACAGAATAGTGTGGGCCCCAAGATCGAGCCTTGTGGGACACCTCTAGTGACTGGTAATGTGCTTGAGACTGAGTCTGTACCATCTTCTTTGCAAATTTTGACGTACTGCGTACGACCACTAAGGTAACTGTGGAACCATTTCAAAGAGAGACTATCAAAGCCATAAAAAGCCATCTTGGAAATGAGGAGAGAAGTATCGATTGTGTCGAAAGCACGGGAAAAGTCGAGCAGGACCAGTAGTGTTCCCTCATCGGCGTCTTGTGCAGCTAAAATGTTGTCTACCACATCTAAAAGAGCTGTTGCAGTACTGTGGGACTTCCTAAAACCGGATTGCTTTTTAGGCAGTATGTTATGTTCCTCAAGATACTGTGTCATTTGCATGCACACAACCTTTTCCAGTACCTTTGATATGACCGGAAGTATACTGATAGGGCGGAGATCTTTGTAGTCATTGGGAGATGGGACTTTAGGAATAGGTTTAATAACTGCAACTTTCCACTGCTCGGGGAATATGCCTGTTTCTATGGATTTGTTAACTATAGCTGTTATTGCTGTTAGTGTTACTGGTAGAGTAAGTGAGAACCTAAATAAATATTGAATTAAAGTAGTTAAGTGGCCCGATCGTTCTATTCAAAACGGTGCCCAAATACCCCGTTTTCCCGTCCGTCTCCGGTCCGTTGTTTGAGTTTTAGGGTAGATAGGCCTATAGTCTAAACTTTACGTATACTTCCGTGTGTGCGTGTGTGAAACATATGTGATAATCCACATCGAAAGGGACCTTATGGCGGCAGGCGCTTACGTTACACCTATTCACTATTGTATTGGAACAGCGGCAATCAAGGCGTAAGTGCCGGCCGCCATAAGGTTCCTTTTAATATGGATTATCACATGTTTGTGTACGTGTTTACAATAAATACATTTGCTTAGACTATTACAGTATTGCTGTACCTACTGTAAGTAGAATTGGCTTCTTTATTCAATTAATGAGCGACTATTATCGATTTAAGAGGCCTTATAAGTTCTAAAATGTTTTGATTTCAAATTATGACAAAAGTATTGAAAATACCAATAAAGTGAAAAACTGTATGTAATGGGTTACCGAGGGTTCTAGCACTTTCGCTATCAAGCTCTTCATAGCGCTGCGAAAATTCCTCTACATACCGGAAAACGCATAGTATCGACTACGCGTTTACGAGCAGAGCGACAGCTAGAGGAGTTCCTGCCCATGTACTCCGAACTTCGAAATCCGAACTTAGTATCATGCCGTCCCTTTCACTGTCGTGTTATACACCGTATGAGACAAAGGGAGGGCACGATACGAAGTTCGTAGCCCACTGGCGCGCCCTGTAGCCTGGGTATAAAATACGGCTACGGTATCCTCTGACGTAGAAGGCGACTAAAAGGGGGTCCTCGGGGTCGTAGACGGTCTTTTTTTTTAATACAACGCCGGTGGCAAACAAGCGTACGGTCCACCTGATGGTAAGCGGCCACCGCAGCCTATAGACGCCCGCAACTCCAAAGGAGTCACGTGCGCGTCGCCGACCCTTTATAAGATTTGAGGATGCACTGTGTTGACAGCAGAAGGAACACATTTAGGTCCCTCGCTCTCAACACAGTGCATACTCGGGAGCTCTGGGAACCTTGCTCACCTCCAGGAACACGACACTACATACTTGTATAGTAGATAATGTTATTATGGCTGTGGTCTTCTGAAAGGTGGAAGTACTTCCCCAGTTGGACTGCTCCAAATTCGAGCAAGATGACATTTTGCTGTGCCTTACCTCTCTTGCCAAATTCGAGCAAGATGACATTTTGCTGTGCCCTACCTCTCTTCGTAGTCGGGAGCTACGATCGTCATAGAAATATAGCGGGAGCCACATAGGTGGACTCTAGGGCAGCACTGGCGGGTTCCTTAGGAGATCCCAGAGCCGTCTGAAATGGGTTGAGGAGGACAATTGGGGGGGTTTTACACAACCACCGCGCCGCCCCTGGCCCCCCGCGATGCGGACGTATCCATAACGGATTTTCCCCCCATCAAAAAAGGCGGGTTTATGGCAGATGTCTGTTCATGCTTGGAAAGATATAGTGACTATGTTATGCATGTCTAACTTTACTGATGTTTATTTATTTATTTATATTAGGAGAACCAACAGCAGTACAAACAATGTAACAACATGCGTATTAACAGCAGAGCCAGTTACAGGATCTCACAGATAGCGCTAGAGTGTATGTACAGGTAGGCTAGCACAACTTGCTGCCAAGTCGTATCTCGCGCGACTCGGCGATTCCTGTCTCGCTCAAACTGTGCGGAATAGAAAGAGGAGCGTAGATTTTTCTCTACTCGCGTCGCGTCGCAGCGGCAGTTGTGCTAGCCCCGCTGAACTAAAGTGCGCACTCGTACACAATTACAAACGTTATTTGAACAATAACGTTTGTAATTGTCTTTATGTTGTAATATTTGTAATAGATAACTTTGCAAGTTTATTTTCACTGTACGACATTAATTTTGTTATATTTGTAATCTCGAGATTCTTCCTTGTCAGTTCTTTCATTCTGAAAACTTTCAGAAACGTCTTTCACTCGAGATCTGTCAAAAAACTATGATGATTCGACAGATGTCGAGTGAAAAATCGAGCGTTCGACAGTCAAATGTCGGCCCCCTGTAGACTAATATTTTGACATGAAAAATGTATTCTTAACCTAGTCAGACTTTCTTAAATTGTAAATTAATATTTAGACATGTAAAAGTGCCCTTGTGGCCTAATTGAAGAATAAGTGTTTGATTTTGATTTTTTGTGTTTGATGCCGCCATGTATGTGTTAAGCCATTTCAGGGGCAAGCAATGCTACACGTGCTACGCCGTAGCAAGAAGCATCGTTTTTGCGCTAAGGAGCGGAAATCGCTCGTAGAGGCATGACTCGTATCGTATCCCGTATGCGAGGCGGTTCTAAACCCGCAGCACTACGCTGTCTATAGCAGATTATTGTCCAGCGAAAAGGCAACGCGCTTGTGATTACTGGAGTCGCAGGCGTCCATAGGCTAGAGCGTCTGCTTACCATCAGGCACGCAGTAAGCTTGTTTGCCAACTTCGTTGTATTTTTTTTATACAACGCCGGTGGCAAACAAGCGTACGGTCCACCTGATGGTCTGCCACCGCAGCCTGTAGACGGCCGCAACTCCAAAGGAGTGACGTACGCGTTGCCGACCCTTTATGAAATTTGAGAATTCACTGTGTTGACAGCAGAAGGAACAAAAGGTCCCTCGCTCTCAAGACAGTCAGCAGCAGCGCAGTCTCAGCGCTATAAAAACAAACAAAAGTTCGAAAGACATATTATGTGCTTCATTGAGTTACGTTGCTATAACTTGTAGAGTTATTACAACGAAATTAGATTTCGTGGGTATTGTGAAGGAAACAGCGAAGCATTAAAATGTAATGGTTCGTTTTCTTGTGTAGTGCAGTGCAAAAATAGGGCGGCCAACAATACGCGCTGCCAATTAGAGAGATTAGACGCGGCGAGGGTGGCCAGCCGTTGGGGAATCTGCGGAATATAGAAGAAAGAAGAGGTTTTTAGGTGAAGGAAAGAATCTTGTGGAAACCGGTCTAATTCCAACTGTTTAGGACGATATCGTGTTTGTGGAGCGCTAGATGGCGCTGTACCTAATAGAAACTAGATAACGGTTGTTCGATTCGAATTCCTTAAGAAAGAGCAGTCTAGTCGTCATCTTCGATTGGTAACCAAGTGAGTGCATAGTAACGGTGTAAACACCAACAATGTTTACTTTTCCCTCTAGGTTGTAAGATAAATAAATAAACTAAATGCACAAAAACAATTCTAAAATTAAAGGCTACGATGATTCTATTAACGTTTTCGATAGTAACACAAAAAAATGTTTGTGGACGCGCCATATGACGATCCTTCCAATTCAAAGGTGTGTTTTGCGGGAAAGGGACAGAGTATTACTCCCTCATCAAACTTTGAAGACTTATAATTATGTAATTATTTATATATGTATATATATAATTAATTTTTATATAAATAAAAATAAATAAATAAAGCATTTATTCACGAAAACAGTACTCTTTTACAACTTGTTATAACTTCCGCCAAACTGTATAACAGTTTGTTGGCAGAAATAAGCTCCCTTTCTTTAAATTACTGTTTTAAGTTAGCTAGTTAGTTAGTACATCAACTGCTATAGTGCAAGTTACAAATGTAAGTTTATTATAAGTGTTATAACATAAACTATTTAAGTATTAATGTAATTTTTTTCGCCATTTGATTAAGAAATTGATCCTTTTTCGAGAAAATTCGACCTTATTGATTTTCTCATTTCGTGTAAAGTCAACATCCGATATTACAACAAATAACAAATTGATTACAAAAACCCCATTCCATATTTGTGAATGCAGAGTCTGTGAAAACGCGCACACAATCTACACCGTTAAATTTGAACAAGTAATTGAATTATAAAAGTATTATTTCCATTTCAAATGTGGATTACGAAACGTGGTCACTCTACAGAGCTGGGGCTTAGTATAGCTCTGTTATATCGAATCCGAGTAAGAGCTTTAAGATCTCACAATGACCAGCGAGCGTGGTCGCTGTCTTTATATATCGCCTTAGTAATTAATTTTAACAAAGCTATCCGTGCTTTGTGCGAATCAATAAGACTAGTATGTATTAAGAGCGCTTTAATAAAATGTAACAGGTCCACTAGCGCCACTCGTAAATAATTGTAATTATTGAAATTTAACGATATATAACTAAAAAAGGGGGCCGCTACGTACTGTAGTTTGTATTTAAGTACTTTTTGAATCCATCAAACTAGTTTTTACGTTGCTAGATTCGTCTCTCTATGAGCTCAAAATTAAAACGGCCGTTTTAACTTTGGACGCATAGATTGACGTATCCAGTTACGTAATAACTAGTTTGATGAATTCGAAAAGTACTTAAATACAAACTATTGTACGTAGCGGCCCCCTTTTTTAGTTATATATCGTTAAATTTAAATAATTACACTTATTTACGAGTGGCGCTAGTGGATCTGTTACATTTTATTAAAGCGCTCTTAAGTTTCTGCCCGTACCTACATGTTTTGTCGTTGTTAGCGTAGTGGGTTCAATTTCACGAAGTGCTTTTACCATGAGTTTACATGACCGTACTCGCTAGCGACTGCGTAAAAATTTGTATGGGCAAAAGTACAGCGCCTCTGGCGGTTACGCAATAGAACTAAGAATCGGCATATTAGATCGTTTATGCAGTCGCTAGCGAGTACGGTCATGCAAACGAATAGTAAAGGTACAGAATATATGTTTAGTATAGATAGTTCAATTCATCTTTTCACGCGATTTTATGTGTGCGTGCACTTGTAATTAGGTAGGTTTGAGTATGGCAGTACCGGTACCGGCTTGCTATTTCCCGGGATATAGGTGCAAATCATTCCGGGAATATTGACACAAATAAGTCGCTACCGGGAGTGTAAGCCGGGTGGTTGCAAATAGTCGTAACAAACCGAATATTGGCACGTTAAAAGGGAATTAAAACTTCTGTTTCGTTATGGTACTTTTTTATAAATAATAAATGACACTAATTGATAAGTTGAGAGCATGATTATGGCTTAAAATCTGGTCAAACTGTTCATACAACTTCAGTATTAACAGTTTGACTACAATAAAAAAATGACTTATTCCAAATTACAATTACAATTACTTGGTCCTTTAACTATTTAGTTCCTTAATCGCACTTGAACCAAATGTCCTTGCGTAGGCCTGAGGGCGATGTCCACCTTGAACCCCAGTTTGTCCGCGTCAGCCACAAACTCTAGCTCCCTCAAAGTATATGCGAGAAACGTCTTTATCAGGGCCATTGCGTATCTTTTGCCTGCAAGACAAGGAAGGAAGATTTTTCTTTACATAAGCATGGTAACTACACAGTTCGATCGGGTTCCTAGTTGCGTCCTGAGATGCGAGATGCAAGAAAAATACCGAGACAGACTCTCTCCCCGTAGCTAAACGGCAAGAACATGGCCGCTGTTCAGCCAGCGCGCGGGCGTACGTCGGGCCCCCAGTTGCGTCCTGAGATGCAGGAGGAATACCGATACATGCTCTATTTCCGTAGCTAAACGGCAGGAAAGAAGGCGGTGACTGTTGCGGTGCTGTCCAGCCAGCGCTCGGGCGTTTTTCGGGCCCCCAGTTGCGTCTCAAGATGCAAGAGAAATACCGATATCCGCAGCTAAACGGCAGGAACGTGGCCGCTGTTGCGGTGCTGTCCAGCCAGCGCTCGGGCGTACGTCGGGTCCCCAGTTACGTCTCAAGATGCAAGAGAAATACTTACCTATATCCGCAGCTAAACGGCAGGAACGTGGCCACTGTTGCGGTGCTGTCCAGCCAGCGCTCGGGCGTACGTCGGGCCCCCAGTTGCGTCCTGAGATGCAGGAGGAATACCGATACATGCTCTATTTCCGTAGCTAAACGGCAGGAAAGAAGGCGGTGACTGTTGCGGTGCTGTCCAGCCAGCGCTCGGGCGTTTTTCGGGCCCCCAGTTGCGTCTCAAGATGCAAGAGAAATACCGATATCCGCAGCTAAACGGCAGGAACGTGGCCGCTGTTGCGGTGCTGTCCAGCCAGCGCTCGGGCGTACGTCAGGTCCCCAGTTACGTCTCAAGATGCAAGAGAAATACTTACCTATATCCGCAGCTAAACGGCAGGAACGTGGCCACTGTTGCGGTGCTGTCCAGCCAGCGCTCGGGCGTACGTCGGGCCCCCAGTTGCATCCTGAGATGCAGGAGGAATACCGATACGTGCTCTATTTCCGTAGCTAAACGGCAGGAAAGAAGGCGGTGACTGTTGCGGTGCTGTCCAGCCAGCGCTCGGGCGTTTTTCGGGCCCCCAGTTGCGTCTCAAGATGCAAGAGAAATACCGATATCCGCAGCTAAACGGCAGGAACGTGGCCGCTGTTGCGGTGCTGTCCAGCCAGCGCTCGGGCGTACGTCAGGTCCCCAGTTACGTCTCAAGATGCAAGAGAAATACTTACCTATATCCGCAGCTAAACGGCAGGAACGTGGCCACTGTTGCGGTGCTGTCCAGCCAGCGCTCGGGCGTACGTCGGGCCCCCAGTTGCATCCTGAGATGCAGGAGGAATACCGATACGTGCTCTATTCCCGTAGCTAAACGGAAGGAAGGAAGGCTGCGACTGTTGCGGTGCTGTCCAGCCAGCGCTCGGGCGTACGTCGGGTCCCCAGTTGCGTCTCAAGATGCAAGAGAAATACTTACCGATATCCGCAGCTAAACGGCAGGAACGTGGCCGCTGTTGCGGTGCTATCCAGCCAGCGCTCGGGCGTACGTCGGGCCCCCAGTTGCGTCCTGAGATGCAGGAGGAATACTGATACATGCTCTATTCCCGTAGCTAAACGGCAGGAATGTGGCCGCTGCTGCGGTGCTGTCTAGCCAGCGCTTAGGCGTACTTCGGGCCTCCAGTTGCGTCACAAGATTCAAGAGAAACACTTACCGATCGCCCGTAGCTAAACGGCAGGAACGTGGCCGCTGTTGCGTGCTGTGCAGCCAGCGCTCGGGCGTACGTTGGGCCCCCAGTTGCGTCCCAAGATGCAATGGAATACATACCGATACAGGCTCTCTTTCCGTAGCTAAACGGCAGGAAGGTGGCGGCTGTCAGCCAGCCAGCGCTCAGGCTAGAATTCTAGTGCATCAGGCCTCCAGTTGCGTCCCGAGATGTAGGAGGAATCTGGAATATTTACCGATACAGGCTCTCTTTCCGTAGCTAAACGGCAGGAAGGTGGCTGCTGTAGCGGTGCTGTCCAGCCAGCGCTCGGGTTTGAACTCTAGTGTATCGGGTCCCTAGTTGCTAGAATATTTACCTATACAGACTCTCTTTCCGTGGTTAAACGGCAGGGAGGTGGCTGCTGTTGAGGTGCTGTCCAGTAAGCGCTCGGGCTTGAACTCTAGTGCGTCGGGCCTCCATTTGCGTCCCGAAATGCGAGATGCGAGAGGAATACCGATACAGGCTCTCTCCCCGTAGCTAAACGGTAAGAACGTCGCCTCTGTTGGGGTGTTGTCCAGCCAGCGCTCGGGCGTACTTCGGGCTCTCAGTTGCGTCCCAAGACGCAAGAGGAATACTTACCGATACAGGCTCTCTTTCCGTAGCTAAACGGTAGGAACGTCGCTGCTGATGCGGTGCTGTCCAGCCAGCGCTCGGGCTTGAACTCCAGTGCATCGGGCCCCCAGTTGCGGCGCGACCTACCCGCGCCCAGCGCGTTGACTATGCACTTTGTACCCTTTGGGATCGTGCAACTCTCTGGATAGAAAGAACATATATAATATATAATATTTCAACTGGAATAGGAACCATTATAATAAAAACCTTCAAAAAGTTCTAATAACGAGTGGGACAACAGCAATTTAAATTCAGGTCCCAATTCAATTATTTTTTTACATAGAGAGTGTCTGGTTGTTAAGTACTTTATTATTGCTTTGACGCCAAGTCTCTATTTGCTTATAAATTTGCAACTCAATCTGACTGTCTCCCAGCAGGCGAATCACGTAACTTTATGTACTACCGTTAGATGGATTTTAATGTCAATTTTGAAGTATAAATGTATGGGCTGACAATTAAAATTTGACATTAAAATCTGCCTAACGGTAGTAAATAAGTTACGTGATTACCCCGCTGAAGTGATTGAAAAGTTGAAAGTATTGATAACATGCAACTAGTGATCAAATATAAGGCATCATATAATCAGTGTGTGTGTGTATGTGTGTGTAAGTGCGTGCGTGCGTGTGTGCGTGTGTGTGTCTGCTCATTTGGGTACTTTTAATTCCAAAAGTTATTCTACAAAACTTACACAATTTAACAGTGAAAGCAGTTTTAGGAGTTTTTGCTAGTCAGTTTGGGACTAGGTCGATTCCACAAAATAATCAGGCACTTATTTATTATGTATCTAATTCTATTGTCAGGGGACTTACTTAGCTTAATGTCATGGGTGGCCTCCCTCGCGACCACAGGCACGGGTGGATAAAGCCGCAGCGTCTCATAAACAACTGCCTCACAGTACGTCATGCGAGCCAAGTCTTCCTTCTCGACTGTTCGTTTACTGTCTCTGAATATTGATTGAAGTCTGAAAATACAAATGAAAGACATTTGACATTTATTTTTTGCATGGAATTTTACAATAATCTATAGTCCCGGCTGTAAGTAATTAAGCTGAAGTGGTCAAGGTAGGTAGGTACGCGCGCGCGTGCGTGTGTGTGTGCGTGCGTGTGTGTGTGCATGTGTGCGTGAGTACGGGCCTGCGTGCATGTGTGTGTGTTTATTTGATTATTTCTAAGATCTTCTGTATATTGGTATATTGAATTGCATTTGTAATTCATCATGTCATTAAAAAATGTAAAGCTTCCTAAGGATTATCACATGTGGTCTTAACCTTATTTAGAACCTATTGATCATTTGTAACTCATCATTTGTAAGCTGCCGGCGCCATATTTGACGAGGACCGGCCTGTGATCGTATGTTGGTGTAACCGACCCTGAGTCTCTGAGCGTCAGTGTAAAAATAAAATCAATGAGAAGAGAGCAAGGTCTTTCATCATGTCAATTTTATTACTCACTCTGCATATACCTTGTCCTGAACTTCAGGCTTACTCCCTATCATCAGGATGGTATACATGAGGGTGGAGGCAGTGGTCTCCTGCCCACCCACTATGATCGTGTCCACCTCTGCCCGGATCTGGTCGTGGGTCATAGAGGGATCCGCTTCACTAAGCTCCAGTAGTATATCGAGGAATGAGCGGAATTTCGTTCGACCGTTTTCTGAAAGGATAGCACGGTTTCTTAAACTGTGGTCCATGGATCTTTATGGGGTTCTGTAATGAATCAGGGGTCCATGTGAAGCCTACTTATGAAAGTTCGGTAATACTATACCTAATAATTTAAGTACATATACAGAAATTTTGAATGGATTCGCAGGCTCTAAGCTGTAGTTTCCCGGCGAAAAAAATAAACAATAGCATTCTTCTGTAATAAGCCCTGGGATCTCAGGGATCGGTATAGGATGGGTTTATTACAAAAGGGGTCCATAACTAGATAAAGTTTAAGAAACTCTGATATAAAGTAATCATAGGAATAATGTTTAGCCACTGTATATGATCGTTAAAATTACATTTTTTTTGCAGAAACTTAGAAAAAGCATAATCTAATAGGATGTTTCCTATTAGAAAAAGAGAACTCTCTTTTACATAAATTGTCAATTATACAAAATGGGACTTCTACCGCAGGCATTTTTCCTGGGTTTTAATTGTATCCTAAAATGTAATTAAGGTATTTGTAGGTAATGCTTGAATATTATCATAATAAGATTATAACCTCCTACGACCCAATTTCGAAGACGATACTTCCGAGGAAGACCCAATGTCCTAATATTAGAACTAATTAATAAAGCACTGAACGCCCGGATCAAAAATTGTTCATATCTGGTTAACCGTATATTTTGTTCTAGAACTATCACAGTGGGTCATTGCTCCAACTCTCTGTTAAAATACTTGGGCTTTCACTGCAAACTGATTTTGTCCTAGTATTATCACTTTGAACCCCAGGAGGATAAAAATGGAAAACGGATAATTTTATTAGTTTACCAGGTTTGTGCTCTTCGTAAGTTCCGTTTAGTTTCATTGCGATGGATTCAGTCCTCCTTTTTTCTATTACCTGCAAACAAGGGTCATAGCCTCGTGATTTGTACCAAATTGTACCTACTGTAGAGGTGTTAACTGGTCATGTGGTTCTGGAAGCATAACGTATACAAACTTGAAATTTGAATTGTTCTAGAATGTCTGTCAAGGACGCATTCCTGGGAAAACAGTTGGGTTTTCCAGGAAACTTCTGGACTCAGACGGAGTCACACGTTAAGTCACGAATTGTAAATGTATTTGGAAATGTTTATAGTACATTACTTACCAAGGGCGGTAAAACAAAGAATGTCTCAGATCGCAGGTATTTGACGCCCGAGCCGAAGGCAAGGGCGATAATTATGCGATCTGAGGCTTTCTTAATTACCGCCCGAGGTAAGTACAAAATTTTATGTCACCCCCTGGCCAGGAAGTGGGATTTTCCGCGCGGAGCGTGCGGTAATTGCCACTTTATGGCCAGGTCTGACATAAAATACATTATTTATGTGTGAGAATCCTATATCCAGTATTATATACCCCATATCCAGTAGTATTATATTTACATACAACATTGAGAATCCAGTATTAGTAGGTATTAATTTAGTTAGACTGGAATTTTATTTCCCGAATTACTCGAAGACACCTTAACATTAAATGTTTATGAAAATATATATGTCCATATTGTGGCAGTTCTTTGATAATAAAGGATTAAGGGGATGCCTCGATTAGGTTAGCCACGCCCCCCGTGAAAGAGACACGCTAATGTCTTTCGCGCACTACAAAACGGGATGCAACACCCATCGGGAATGGGTTTTTTAGACAAATCTCGATAAATATCTGACTGTGTGCAGTTTTATTAAATTTCCTCTTGACAGAGTTTAGATAAGGTAAAATACCATCATTTTAACTTAATTGTGTCGTTTAATAATGCGTTGTTTTAGTAGGCTGAGTAAAAAAAGGAAAATAAAGACTCAACTTTGTCATTGTTTTCTATCGAGGAAATTTTAAGCAATCATGTTTTGGCTATAGTGAGAAACACAGTCATATAGTCAAGAATCATATATCTGAAAATCAATCATTACTGTTTCCTACTGTGGGCAGAACAGCGTTTCAAAAACGCGATATTTCTCGTTGCACGGCCTTTAAAGTGAACCACTTACCGTGTTTGAAACATTATGCAGAATATTTACGCACTTCACCAACTCCCTATACATCGGCGTCATCTGATACACCCAGTCTGGATGGAGAAGAAAGTTGATGCCTCGCCCTAACAGCAGCTCCAACGTTTTTGTAAAGGCTTCGTAGTACTCTGTGGTCACCAGAGTTTCCGTCTTACTGATGTAGCCGAGAGCCGTTTCTGGAAGTAAAATTAGGTCAGCAGGAGACAGAGTTGGCTAGATCAAATCAGCACCATTCTAAACATCTAGTGCCGGATGTCTGCCTAGGTCTACAAAGCGTCGGCCTATGGGTTCAGTCAGCGTAGTGCCTCAGTGGCGGAAAATTTCCAAAATTTTTTTTTTAATCCAACGCCGGTGGCAAACAAGCGTACGGTCCACCTGATGGTAAGCGGCCACCGCAGCTTATAGACGCCCGCAACTCCAAAGGAGTCACGTGCGCGTTGCCGACCCTTTACAAGATTTGAGGATGCACTGTGTTGACAGCAGAAGGAACACATTTAGGACCCTCGCTCTCAACACAGTGCATCCTCGGGAGCTCTGGCAACCTTGCTCACCTCCAGGAACACAACACTAAATACTTGTACCTATAGTATATAATGTTATTATGGCTGTGGTCTTCTGCAAGGCGGAGGTACTTCCCCAGTTGGGTTGCTCCAAATTCGAGAGAGATGACATTTTGCTGTGCCCGACCTCTCATAAATTCCTTCCCTTCCCTTTTGAGATGGAAGAGGGCCCCAAATACCAGGGACCTTGGACTGGCATATGAACAAAAACAAAAACCAAGTACTTCTGGATGATGTCAAATGAGTCACCCCCGCCTTTCCCGCAGGGTATCCAGTAGTTTCTGAGCGTTCGCGTTAAACACAGACTAATACCCGTCCACTATGGGTCCAGTGTACAGCCAAAGAGTCATGTGTCCAGCTGAGACGTAAAAGAAACTTACGGCATATGGACTCAAGTGTGGCAAAAGCCAAGTACTTCTGCATGATGTCAAAGGGTGCGCCCCCCACCTCGCCCCGCAGCCTGTCTAGTAGTTTCTGCGCTTGCCTGTTGAACACACCCTGGTATCCGTCCACTATGGGCCCGATGAACGTGCCTGCCAGCTTCTTTATGTTTTTCTTCCATGTTGTACCTGGAACCGACAGAATTGTGACGTATTTTAGCCAAATACCAAATTTATACGCCACTTGGTACCCATATGTACAAGCTTTGCTTAGTTTGGGACTAGGTTGATTTGTGTAAAATTGTCCAAAAATTATTTATTTATTTATTTATTTTATACGTTAGTTTGAGGGACACTAAGGGTGGGTTGCACTGTTAGAATTATATTATTTCAATTATTTGTCTATGCCGTACATTGATACTAATCTGTGGCATGATGTCTACATTCTCTTTGATCTCTGTCGTCCTAGGTATAAGGTGTGCACGTCCCATTTATTTTATATTTTATACAATTTTATCTTTACAACTTTTATATACATATTAAGAAATTAATGCAATAATCCCTGTATTATCTGAACATAATATAAGTGATTATACTGAATTGGCGTTTACTTTATAGTTGTGCTTACTCATGTCACGCGGTCCCACTGCCCAGTCGGCTTTGCTAACATGCACCAAACCGTCTGTAAACGTACGCGGTTTTCGTTAAAGATTTTAATTGTATGTAAATTTTGACAAGTTTCTATGGGATGACAGCTGCCGGCGCCATATTTGACGATAACCGGTCTGTGATCGTAAGTTGGTGCAACCGACCCTTATGCTTTTGAAACGATGATGTTCCTAAAGCATCATCACTGTCCCTGGAACTACGTTCTATTGAAGGATTTTGTTACATTTTAAATAAGTAAGTATATTTAATCAAAGAAATGAAAATGAAATATTATTACAACTACATACTATTATAAGACTTAGTTAAGTTTATAAAATAATATAAAAATTAATTAAAAACTAAACTAAATCTAAAAATGGCGCCTGCGGCATTGTCCCAAAGACGCTGGCAGCATTTCCTCGCTGAATTAGTAAGACTAAGTTTTTGTGCGAGGTAGCTGCCAGCTCTTCGGTCACCGGTAGTATCCTTAAGCCTCTTCGCGATCTGTTTGAAGAGGCTCAAAGCTCCTGGGACTCACGGACCAAGGGTCTCGACACCGAAAGGGACGAAATTATATTCGGTGCCGAGACCAGAATATTTTCCCACCTTTGCATGCTCGGCCGCCTCTGCTGCTGCTGCCCTCATGGAGGTCCGGCGGAGACACGACGGGGCTAGTATGTCTACATACGTCGCATCCCACACCAGTACCCGTCCACGGGATTAATGACATCCCGTCCGGTCTCTTGCCGTCGTTTCTTAATATGCCTGACGGCTCTAAAACGGCCGGCACATTAGCCGACGCAAGAGACCGACGGAGGATGTCATTAAAGGCAGCATGCCTGGAAAAGCAGTCAGTACTCTTCTGACAGGACCGTGGTGTCTTAGCCGGTTTACTTCACTTCCGCAGGGGCACCGATGTTACATTTTTGTTACTTATGTTGGCTCTTCTAATATAAAAATAGTAAAAACCGGTTCCGTGCCCTGAATTTACCATCTACCATTTGGATTTACCACTGTTTTGCAGACAAATGTTTCACTGAATGTATGATTCGCAGAATGAATGAATTCCGAAACCGAAAATTTATGATATAAGATCACAATAGTCCTGTCCTAGATAGTAACACTGAGAAAATGTCATCATACGTGTCAATTCAAACAGAAATGGCTGAAATAGATGAGGCTTTTTAACTGATAAAGACTATTAAGTTTTTTGTTATTATTTTCTGTTTTTGTTTGCCTCTACTCATTGTGTTTTTCTACTTTAATAGGGGGGTTTAGTAATAGTAGATTATATTATAAGGGGGCAAAATGCAATACTTCACCGAGGGCTAGCGTGTTGATTACCGAACGAAGCGAAGGATCCCACGATAGAACACGGAATCCTGAGTGCAGTGAGGGATTCAAGCCCCCACGCCCGAGTTATAAATAATTTTGCTGCCGTGTAATACACTCTTTTTTTCACTTCTCCTATGAGAAAAACGATTTATCCAAATAAATAAGTAATAGAACAGTACTTGATTTATCATCAATCCATGAATTTAAGAAAAAGAAAAAATACCTAAAATAAATAGGCACAGGGAGCAAAATCGTTCCGCTCCCTGTCAGCAAGGCAGAAATGAAACAATATAAAAAATATTGTTTTGCTCCCTCTAAACGGGCTAGAAAAGCCTTTTTTTCGAATAGGACAAGTGAAAAGAGTAAATATACGCAAATGCATTGTAAATTCTGCAATACAAATGTATTGTAGTGTTATTTGGTACAACTAAATAAGGGGACGTTATCCAACTTACCACTCGCTGTGACTAGTCCTTCACCGATCCAAATTCGGCCAAAGTTGTAAAAGAAGGGCTTCTCTATGTACGCGTTGGTCACTAACTTCACGTCTTCAGGGTCGCTTACAACTACAAAATTAAATATTAATTATAACTATACGCGTAATGGAGCCCTTAGTGTACAATAAATTGCTAATAATCATAATAGACTCCCCTATTCTCATCAATCACTATATAGTATAAAACAAAGTCGCTTTCTCTGTCCCCATGTCCCTATATCCCTATGTATGCTTAAATCTTTAAAACTACGCAACGGATTTTGATGCGGTTTTTTTTATTAGATAGAGTGACTCAAGGGGAAGGTTTATATGTATAATACATGCATCAGCATTGCACCCGTGCGAAGCCGGGGCGGGTCGCTTGTGAGCAGTCGTTCTATAATATTATAGAAGAATTATTAAATTTGAAATAATTTTATTTCTCGCTCATGACATGAATGTGTACAATGATTTTGATGTTAAGTGTTCAAATACCTGTGTAATACGTTGACTTGTAATCTATATTACCAATAAAGGATGAGTATGAGTATTCAGTAAACATTAGGTGATATTTTTATTAGGTGGTGGTTAAGCCAAGTTAGAGGCCTTCGGGTGGCTTGAGGACTTCTAATAGTCAAGTTGCCCACTCACATGACAAGCCTAATTTCAATAAGGTCCGGTTTATTCCTAGAGTTGGAAGGTCAGATGGTAATCGCTTCCGTAAAAACTAGTGCCTACTCCAAATCTTTGGATAAGGTAGCGGACTCCGGGCATCCTTCAGGATGCAACTGACAGGGATAACGCTAGGAGGATGGATGGATTAGGTGATATTAGGTGGAGCTAGACTTCTATAAATAGATGGCCTACATATTAACTCGGGTGAAACCACTCATTTTTATTGACTACTATTTGCGATCTCACTTTGTTCGAGCGCTAATATCATAATCATCATCATTCTAGCGTTATCCCGGTACATTGCATTCTGAAGCATACCCGGGGTCTGCTACCTAATCCCAAGATTTGGCTTTGACACTAGTTTTTACGGAAGCGACTGCCAACTGACCTTCCAACCCCAGGGGAAACCAGACCTTATTGGAATTGGGCTTGTTAAGTGAGTGGGCACAATGACTGTTAGCAGTTCTCAAGCCACCCGAAGGCCTCTAACTTGGCTTAACGACTGCTATCATAGACAGCAGCCGGGATTAACGGCTTAGCGTGCCTTCTAAAGCACGGGAGCGCCCAGTTAATAACCACTCAAAGCGGTCACCCATCCAATAACTGACCTACGCCGACGTTGCTTAACCTCGCATACCGCACGCGGTACGCGGGCGCCGCTGGGCCACGAGCGCTAATATATCATGTCTGAGGGGCTACCGCGAACCGAAAACGAATGAAGTTCGAATATCTCCCTCTCTGTCACACGAATTAGCAAGTGCGACAGAGAGAGAGATATTCGAACTTCGTTCGTTTTCAGTTCGCGGTAGCCCCTCTGAAATTTCAACCCTTGTGTCTACTATTTGGCTTGTATAGGTATACGATTTTAGTTTAATCAATTTAAGGAACAAGCTAAGCAAGCGCGCTAGTGCTTTTGTAATATGGCTGTGATTTATGAATAAGCTAAATCATTAAACTTACCTAAAAAGGGTAATGGTCCAAACCAAAACACAAAAGGTTTTTGTTCCATTTCTATTTTCTCTGACATATCTATTAAGAGGTGATAGATAGCTGCAAATAACAATCACTTCAGAATAATTAGGTAATAGGTAATTATATAAACTTTCTTTCCAGACTGTCAACTGTCAGAGAAGGAGGCCATGATAAACTTCGGGTCGTTGCGCAAAGGGATTGTAAAACCGGCAGGCGAATCACGTAACTTTATGTACTAACGGTAGATAGATTTTACTGACAATTTTGAAGTATAAATGTATGAGCTGACAATTAAAATTTGACATTAAAATCTACCTAACGGTAGTACAAAAGTTACGTGATTACCCCGCGGTTCTATTTAATACCTGTATAGAAATTGACAAACTATTACCGCTAATAAAAGAATACCTATATTCTAATTAGAGGTATTGTTGTCATTCCGCTTTTATCTATATATCTATGTATAGATTATTTACGATATTAAATACCTGTATTCAATACCGCTATTCATTGCACTTGAAAGGTAAGATGTCAATTAAACATTACTACTAAAACGCAACAAATAGGTGTAAATACCTACTTTTTACGATATGCCAGTTTACAGAAACAAATGATCGAGTATATTCACACTGACATACCGGTAATGGTTTTTATGGGTAAAGTGTCAATTAAAGGTATTGTTGTCAATTGGCGAAACCGCTAATATATTTGAATACTGGTTTTGATTATACCGCTAATCAGAGCTTTAGAAATATAAATAGCGAAATGCGATTATAACCGGCTATAATAAATACCTTATTTAAAACGATCCCTGGTTGGGCCACAGCAGGTACTAGTGGTTAGTCTAAGGCCTTACTTACACTCGTCACCGCCAGTAAGCCTCAGCACATTGCCCAGTATCGGCACGGTTCGGTAGCCAGGCAAGCCAGCGAAGCAGGTGCGCGCGCGCCGCGCGTATATCCACGTTAGTGCCCAGGCGCATAGCAGCGCTGCGCCGGCACAGACTAGCGTGTACATGGTTTAGGCTGAAAAGTATTTTATAGTCTTAAATTAAAGTTAGTTAATTAACAAGCTAGTTACAGTACACAGTTTATGCGCCCTTTAGCTCGGGCCAACCCGACACCATCTCCGTCGTACAAGTGTCACAGTAGACCTCGCATGTATTTAAAAAAAAAATAAAAAAATAAAAAGAGATTTATTGTCGCCAGAAAGAAGTTACACAAAATAAAAGCAACAAATAACAGAAACAGAAATTAATAATAGAGGTAGGTACATTAAAATAAATTAAAAGTAATTGCGACAATAGGCTCGGGCTCAGCATATGCTGCGAGCCTGGACGGCTGGATAGCGCTGTTTTTCAGCCCGCATCTACTTCACAGCTCAAGAATATATGTGTAATAGCTAGTTATGGGAAACATTCGCTTGAGTATTCTACTGAGCGCTCTTTTAGCGTTCCGTATCTCAAAAGGAAAAAACGGTACCCTTATAGGATCACTTTGTTGTCCGTCTGTCTGTCTGTGAGAACCCTGTATCTCGGGAACGCGTAGAGATATCAAGTTGAAATTAAAACCATATACTCAGGTCTATAGTCCCTTGAAGCTGTGAAAAAATCAAACTTCTCAGTTAACGTAACAAAAAGATACGGACGTGTATGCTGTAAAACGTATATTTTGACACAGGCGAGGGTATCAAAACGTAAAGGGTACTTTCCGTTGACATGACCTGGGGGCCACCCCGGTGTGAATAGCAGTATGTTTTTTATTTATTTATTTAACTCAAAAATATAAATTACAGTAGGCATATGATTTTACCTCGTCAATGTGTCACACGGTAGCAAAATTATTTCCGTCTTGGGCGTAAACACTTGAATCCCTCGCTACGCTCAAGATTCTACTTTAGAATACTTTAGAATACTCGGTAAGCTGCCAAGCTTACCGGCCAAAATACCTCGGATCACCGAGGTCTCTACTAAAAGTCGTCGACAACAGCAAGGGTCTAGGCTTTCTGGTGGAACTGGGTCAATGGCACGAATAAAGCCAACAACCCACCACGCCAGAGACCGATACCGGTATTTAAAAAAAACCCTGAATTAGCCCAATATTTTGATTTGTTTTTTGCTCTTTTCGTAGGGCTGAATCATGTATTTAGGTAACAACGTCGTATTATTAGATTGTCCCATTAAAAACGAAATAATGAACCGGTAACCGTAATAATACCGGTATTTTTCTATGGAGAAAATACCGGTATCCGATCTCTGCATCACGCAAAATAGGCGCATAATATGACATCGAGTTGTGGAAACCCAGCCCGCTAATACCAATAACCTATAACCTATAAGCCAGGGATTATTTTCGGTTGATTCTAAAAGAACATTTCGCTAGTAAAAAATGTCATTTTCCTTCTCTTTGATAGTTCTCGATTAGACGATTAAATTACTTTCCGAAGTTCATCCACTAATTAATTCCAACACTATTTCTGTTGACCAAGCGAGCGAAGCGAAATTTTCACATGGGGTGAAACCATAACCGAGGTCTACGCAGCTCACAGAGCTACTCGTACTAGTAAGTAATACCGTACACTTAGGCATTCCCGCCGGCGGGGACGTCCACCGCGTGATCGAGACAACAGTGACACATATAGTCCCTTTTCTTCATGGTACCGCCGCACACCGGGTAGAGTCAGTCCGACCCAGGTCGGGCCTAGCTGAGTTTCTTGCTGGACTCTTCTCAGCTAGGCTAGGGTTAGTGAACCAGCGACAAATCTTCCAGTAGCTCGATTCCACTCACACCTCAGATTTGGCTGAAACCGCTCAACCAATCTCACTGGAGCGCAAACTCTTAGAGTATTCCAGTGATCCAAACCACACGCGTGGTCATGCCGGAGGTTTTCCCCTGGATTTTCCCCAGGCTACTCTCCAACCGCGCACTCCTATCGCTTTATTGGGCCCGGCCTATAAAGCCACAGTCAGGTTCAAAAAAAAAAAGTAAGTAATATGTATTTATACTTTTATGAATTAGGCTGTGAACTAAGGAAACAAGTTGTGTTATGTATAACGTCTTAACAAAATTTTCAAACCCCTCTAGTAATTTGTACACTTTTATTTTTATATCACTAATGTATTTAAATTGACACACTGGCATCGTCCCACTACCAATGAACTACAGTAAAAGCGAGACCAGCGACGGAAAATGCTGAAATACCAAAACGTAATAAATATAAGGGACTCGGCAGAGAGTACAAATATGTACTTTTTGGTACCGAAACTCTTGGTGCATGTGGTCCCAGCGCGCACAAATTATTTACTGAAATCGCGAAGCGTCTGGTTGACATAACTGGTGACCGAAGAGCTGGCGAATTCCACGCACAACGTATCAGTATTGAGATACAGAGAGGAAATGCCGCCAGAATCCTCGGTACAATGATCCAAGGGCCTGTTTTAGATTTAGGTTAGTTTTAATATTATTAAAATTATTGTTATTTAACTATTATTACCGCTTGTAAATCAAAAAAATAAATGTTTAAAACATAAATGTGCAAAAAGACAAGTTTTAAATCGAATGGTTATGATGATATTTTATGTTTGTTATTATTTCAAGTTGTAACTTACGAATTATTGGCGATTTACTTCAGTGATATAGCTTGTTTAGGCTATAATTTATACACCTAAGTAGCAAGCGAGAAACACCTTCCCTACATACTCAACAGCCTGCCCTCTGACATCAGGCAGGAAGCCAGTAAAGCTAAACTTAGTTAAAAGCTTCATAGTTACCTTATTAAACTCGTAAAATAAACTATTGTACCTAGATGTAGAATCATAATATATAAAGTTGCCTTGTTAAACTCATAAAGTAATTTACTGTTAGAAGAGAGATGACTGATCGATGCCACAGTCAAACTGTGCAAACGGTTTTGTGGGTTTATGTACTTGTATGTGTAGTATTATTATTTCTTAATAAATAAAAAAAGCATACCTAATACAAATTGAATCAGGATCAAAATAATCGGCCACCTGCAGATTTTCAGTATACCAATGGTGTTCACAGTACTCACAGCACGACAGTCCGCAACGCAGTTCGAAGTAGAATCAAGGCTTGAACCGGCTAATCATTGTCTTAAGTGGGTAAGTACTACTTATACATTTAATGATGAGCTATCAGGAAGTATTCGCGTACGGAAGGATTATCAGCAGATCTTGAGATGGACTCAAAATGGGTCATATGGAGACAGGAGACATATTTCCTGTTCCTCAGTAGCGAGTAATCTCATAGTAATTCTACTCGCTTGAGCGAGAAAACGAGTAGAATTACTATGAGGGTACTCGCTTCTCGCCGGCGGTGGGACCCAGGAACGTATCCAGAGGGGGGGATAGTTGGGATTTATCCCCCCCGAAAACGTTTTTAGCCCTCTGTTTATTTATTCGCTTGCGTGTTCTTTCAATAAGTAGGTACACAGTTCACATGGTTGTTTCAATGTTTGTCCCCCCCCCCCGAACCAAAAGTCTGGATACGTGCCTGGTGGGACCAATGCTTTCGTTCAGTTCAATAACCATCTCGCGGTAATGTGGCTTATTTTAGACCCTTGTCATACAATCTACTATTTTTCCCCCCTTAGCATAATGTTGGCAGTAAATGTTTTAAATCTTTTTGTGAGTAAGACACACACACATCACACATACATATGAGGAGTTATCACACCAGCTCTAATTGTTAACCTTATAGTCATATGCTTATTGCCTGTAACTTGTTTGTTTTGTTTTGTGTTTCAATAAATAAAGGTTTGAAAATATTGGGCTTACGAATAACATGACCGAGCACCTGTACAGGTTTAGTCCAAGTTTTGGCTAGGGGCTAGGAAACCCCTGTGCGATTTATCAATCTATATGTTATCTATAAACCAATCTTTATTATTATCGAATATTATTATTATTATTTAGGTGTTGTGGCTATTCCCGGGCTTTTCAGCCCTCGTATCACTGCGACCATTTCTGATCTATTGTGATCGCCACATACTACAATTCTCGGTCAAGTCCTACAAACTCAAAGAATCGCAGGATTTTTCTGTACTCGAGACACTTAATCTCATCCCGGCGCATGATGTGCTTGCCCAGCAATGAGCTACGACTGCGCATTAGGCTAGGGCATTCGGTTAGGATGTGTGCAGGCGTCTCCTCCGCTTCAAAGCAGAGTCTGCACCGCCTTGTGTCACTCGAGCCTATCGTATGCATGTGCTTGTTTAGGCAACAATGCCCTGTAAGCACCCTTACCAGTATGCGCAGTTGGTTCCTGCTTAGCAATAAGGCATCCGATGACGTCTTTTTGCTAAAGGCCTTGATTAGTGCCTTGGAATGGTTCAGACCTGGGATTGCTCTCCAAGCCTGAATGGTTTTATAAAAACAGTAGGTCTTCAGGGTGAGTTTGGTCAGGCTTTTGGGTATGCCGCAGAACGGTTCTGGTCCGCAAAGCGCCCCCTTCGCCCCTGCTCGTGCAAGCTCGTCGGCTTTTTCGTTTCCTTCGACGCCTGCATGCCCCGGTACCCAACGTAAAATAACCTTGTTTTTCGTACCAATGCTATTTAATGTTTCCCGGCAGTTCTCGACCAACCTGGACGTTATAACATCCGAGCTGTGGGCCAAGAGCGCCGCCTGGCTATCCGAGTGGATGTAAATAGTATTATTGAGTTAATTGCTTTGCAGGTTAGTTGTCGCGCATTCTAAGATGGCGTATACTTCTGCTTGAAATATTGACGAGTACTTTCCCAGATTCAGACTGATGGCCCGTCTGGGCGATTCTCCGTATACTCTGCATCCTACCTCAGAACCGGATTTGGAGCCGTCAGTATACCATTTAAGGCTACCAGGTTTCCAAACTAATAGACCGTTTGACCAGTCTTCTCGCTGCGGTAATCTCGTACACTGAGTCCTTGAGTGATCTCAAGGCTGTAGATAGCCAGTTCCCTTTCCCCGCGGAAGCTATTCTAAGCATGCTGGACCTCGCCTCCTTTTCCAGGTGGAAGTTAAGGGGCGGCAGGTTCAGCACGGCCTCGAGTGCCGCCGTCGGGGAAGTTGACATGGCGCCAGTGACGATGATACAGGCAGTCCTTTGCAGGCTGCTCAGCTTCGCAATTGTAGTTTTTATTATCGAATAAGATGACGGTCTATTTTGCCTATCGTATCGTGTTCTATTTTGTGGATGTTGATCAAGAAACTTTTGTGTTCGAGTTAGGAGACCGTGTTACAACATTATGTAGGAGTTTTGTTACTGGTCTTTACTTACTTTCAGGACTATCATGATAATTAAATTAGAAGTCAATTGAATCGTGTACTGATTAATTCAATTTTCCTGTTTAGTGATTGAGGTCGACCTTGCCCTCCAAGCGTTTATATTATTATAAACTAACTAACTTACGTTACTGATTATTTATAATAGAGCGTATTCCCTTCTGAAAGGCCGGCAACGCACTTGCGACTCCTCTGTGTTGCAGGTGTTTATGGGCGACGGTAATTGCTTACCATCAGGCGATCCGTCTGCTCGTTTGCCCCCTATAACATAAAAAAAGTCAGAGGGGCTAAGATGATCGCTTATATTTCGGACATATAGCATTCGTCCCTTACTGTCAAATATGTAACCCGCGCGAGAGAAACCATCAAGATGGCGGCCGTCCTGATGCTAGGGATGCGCACATACTTCGGGAAGTAGTTTTGTAGTCGCTTTATCGATTCGTATGGCTAACAATATCTTATTTTTGGCTAACAATACCTAGTTAGTATTTATCCCTGCAGAGTAATCGCGTAATTTTAATGCAATGTATACAACTATGTACCTATATCAACTGTCATTTTTGAAGCTGATTTATGCTCGCTCTTTCAAATAGTTATGCATTACCCTGCTGTACAATCACACCGAAATTAAGCACGACAAAAACATGTGATGCCACTGACTTTAAACGCAGTATAAATTATATACTTTATGTGGTATTAAGTCGTGCAAGGTGGCGTCACTAACATTATAATAAATCGTGATAATGATAATTATACTGGATCTACCACGATAAGACGTCACTTACCATAGCGGCTGATGCCCATTATTAAAACGAGACTACGTTTAATGCGACAAGGATTCCATTACATTACATGTCCTAGTCATGTATGCCCTTGTTTCTCTAAGGCCGGGGTCGAGATATCATTACTACTAATTGCAACGTTATGCCAGTCATATGACTTAAAAAGCGCACCTATTATCGGTGTTATTTCTAAATATTGTCTAGGACTTTAACGCAACGTATTTTTCTCGGAATGTTCCTGTTGTGGAAGCTTAGAAGGTCTTACTTACTTTATATATATATATATATATATTTTGTACAATTTTACACAAATCAACCTAGTCCCAAACTAAGCAAAGCTTGTACTATGGGTACCAAGTGACGATATACATACTTATATAGATAAATAGATACTTAAATACATAGAAAACATCCAAGACTCAGGAACAAATATTCGTGTTCATCACACAAATACATGCCCTGACCGGGATTCGAACCCGGGACCTCCAGCTTCGAAGGCAGGGTCACTACCAACTGGGCTAAAGCGGTCGTCACCACCTTATTACCGGGATGCGCCGAATATTCGGTTATTATTCGGTATTCGGCATGTTTTGAATGTCCGAATTATTCGGTTCAGCTGCAAATATTTACCGAACAATTTTGAAAGGGTTTTGTTACAAGTTACAAGAGTGTAGTATACTGCTTCGTGAAATTAATACTTCACCCATTATTATGAATGTCAAAATACTACCACCGGTTCATAAAATAAACCTCTGCCTCGAGAAGAACCGGCGTGAGGAACTCGGCGAAGTGTCATTTTTTCAAAACAATATACAATGTATATAAAATAATCGTATCCGTAATACTACAGAATTACAATGCTACAACAGTTTTTTTTTTATATTTAGGACAATACATTTCTGTGATAGATTACTGGTGCGGCATGGTACATTTAAATCGAGGCATACCAAGAAGTAACAGAGGGGATACTCCGAAATTTAAAACCCGAACTTCGTATCGTATCTCTTTCACTCATATAGTGTATAAGACGAGAATGAAAGGGACGGCGCGAATTTCGAACTTCGGAGTACGGGCAGTTGGGTCATTGTCGTAAAAATGTTTTCCACCCGGTGGTCAATAGTTAAGGGCTTATGTACATGTAAGTTATGTTTTTATTATATGGATTTATAGTTACGGAAACACCGTTCATGCGGATTACTAAGAAAATCCAAAATTAAGCTTTTTTCATTTCTTATTCTCGAAAAGTGTGTTATATTAGACTTGTCAAGCGGGGCTCAAGTAGTACATTTAACCCCTAGGGAAAATATGAATACATATTTATGATTTCAAAACATTCAATTTAGACCAATCATAATACTTCACCTATTAAATCCACCAATCACAAAACACTAATTTAACTCTTTAAAAAATATTTGGTTATGGGTATTGACAAACCAGAATACAGATTTACTAAAATCGACCAATCAGAAAACAGAATTCATTTCTCTAAAGAGTCTAAAGATTAAGTTTGTAGTAGTCCCTATTTCACAATAATTAAAAAAGTGATTAGTTCGTTCGAGCAACGCTTTGTAGCGCTCAATGGAAGGTGAGTTAGCTTTTTTGCGCGTGAATGTTGTGCGCGAACCGCGGTGTCTATTTTGTGTGTCAAAGCATGAAAGCAGTTTAGAAAAAAAACATGCTGCCAAATTACATATAAGTTCGCCGTGGAATTAATTGTTAATTTTGGATGGCTAACCTTTGTTTATTTATTTTCGCGCAATCGAAGTGAAAAGTAAAGTGTATAACTCTGGTCTAAAAGCCATATTACCCCTCGAACTATTTTCCCACACTTTGTTCGGTAAAATAACTATCTCGTGGTAATATGGCTCATTTTAGACCCTTGTCATACAATCTACTATTATATGTCCACCGAAAAGACGCGAACCTAAATCTGACAATGACCCAGTTGTGAATGCTACGGCTAATGCCACTGGGTCGGTCGAACTGCACATCACGCTCGCTGTCCATCAAATAAAATTACTAGTTGACATTGTGTCGACGCTTGAAATGATATGTTTGTCGTTCGGTATCAATAAAGACTGTCATTCCATGGTCGTGGTGGGGTCACGGTTGTGATTACACGGAAATTTTGCTACTTAAAACCGATAAAACCCAGGGCAGGGATCGGATACCGGTATTTTCTCCATAGAAAAATACCGGTATTATTACGGTCATCGATTCATTATTTCGTTTTTAATGGGAAAATCTAATAATACGACGTTGTTACCTACACATGATTCCAGTCCTACGTAAAGAGCAAAAAATAATCCAAAATATTGGGCTAATTCAGGATTTTTAAAAAATACCGGTATCGGTCCCTGGCTCAGGGGCCTTGCGGTGCAGGGGGGAGGGAGGTCCAAGGGGCTCGAACCCAAACTATCCATACAAAAATCTAACCTGAATAATAGTAATAATAGTACACTAATATATTGATGAATCGGGTTATCTATTTCAAATTTCCTTTTTTTTTCCTAATAATATTAACTTAATTTTGCAGTTGGTTCGGTACCCTAAATGTGCGAAGTCTGACACGCAATATGGCCCCTTTTTATACTTAGTGCAAATGTAAAATATGGAAATTACTAATAAAATTGTCATGTTTCATTCCAACAAAAAAGAAATTGTACGACGGAAACTATGTGCATAAACGCAATTTTTCATGACCTGGCAAATTACTCGTTTTCCCATACAATGGTAGTACGAGGTTATAGAGATGTGACGTCACATTTCACTTTCAATCAGTTATTGTACACAATAACAGGTTTAAAACAGTACGTTTGGCTACAATTATGCAAGACTGTCAAGGAGGTATAAGAGGGTGTGGGGGTCAACCCAGCCGTTTGGTTGTAAAGTCTGTGTGACAGGCGACAGAATGGGCACGTGGCGTGGGCGACAGATATAGGGCTTCGTTTGGACACTTTGGGCAGGGAACCCTAAAAACTAAGCAGATACATAGTTTTGCGATGTGATATTGTTTTGGGTAACTATCGATGTAACTCGGTTACTACGGCTGGTGGCAAGATCTCTACCCAAACGTATGAAGTTTTTCTGCACTTGCATCGTAATGGTGCCAAAATTGCGCGCTCGCAATTGATTCTCATTTCAAAATTTAACATTTTCTTAATATATCCTTACCAGGCCCGCATTGTTAACGATTCGTGAGTGATTATTGATTATTTCTGACAAACTATTTTAACAGTTAGGGATTCAGATAGAGCAAACTGGAGTCAAAAATAACTTTGAATTGCGCTCTGATTTCTTTAAATTTCACTTAACGTTCGGACTGGTAAGGACATCAATTAACTTTAACGATGAGAATCATCCTCGCTGCGCTCGTGTGTTCATCTGAATGTGCTATGACTTTATGACCCCCTTTAGAGTTTCTATAATCTACGTGATTAAAAAAAAAAACGTTTATTTCCAAAAAAAAGTTACATGGCAGCTTAACCTAGAACCCGCCAAACTGTATAACAGTTTGTTGGCGGAGAAACGCTCTCGTTGCAAGTATGCCTATATATATTTATATTGCTACAAGCTGAGGTTAGGTATTCGACGGATTAGGTACACGCCTTATCAATTATCATTATGCAATGCAGATAACAAGACCTCCTTTGCCTTATTTTTAAATACCATTTTTGACATATTTGAGTTTTCTATAGCCTCTGTTTATATATGTACGGTTACTGACAAATACGTGATGCAAGAAAAAATCCTAGTAAACCCTATTAAATTACCTATATTCGTTTTGCATGGTAAAACCTTAAACCTTCTCATAACAATGAAACGTGATTTGCGAAGCGCCGCGCGGATCGGAATTCTCTGGGCGTAAAAATTTAATTTGTTCCACAGAACATACATATTTGTTCTATAACAACGGTGAAAATTGTTTTCGTTCTGTACATACATAAAACTAAGGCTTGTATTCCCAAAAAAGCATAAAATGTAATTATTTGTGATACTTCTAGCAATTTTTGCCTTTTTAAAATGAATGTTTAGGGGCTTTTTCTATCCTAAAATCATATTATTCTTTTTATGTCACACCTGGCCATAAAGTGGCAATTACCGCACGCTCCGCGCGCGGAAAATCCCACTTCCTGGCCAGGGGGTGACATAAAATTTTGTACTTACCTCGGGCGGTAATTAAGAAAGCCTCAGATCGCATAATTGCGACAAATATTGATACCTTTACCCTACTTTTAGCTCAACATGAAACCCGTTTATGTCGATACAGTTCTAAATACAACAGCGAGAGTAGCTACAGTCACTTCCTCGAAGTAAATAAACGTGCGAAGTCGCTCTCAGGCAAAGTGGATGAAGGCAGGTTCCTTAACTACACAAGGTCGTAATTGCGTACGAAATTTATACATAGTTACGACGTCTGGTTAGTTAGCATTATGAGGATGAAAGCGCGGTTGAAGGTAGCGCTGTAATAGATGGGTATGGTAATATGGAGTGACTTGTGAAAATAGCTGTTTTTCGATACTGCTACGTTGGCTAACAGGCTTAGGTACCTGACTGAGGACCTACGCTTGTCTGTGGCAAATGAAAGATGGCAATAAGAAATCGCGGCAAATTCGAAAATGCAGAGTGTGGTATCCCCGACGTCTAAAGGCCCATTGACGACCGCTTTAGCCTAGTTGGTAGTGACCCTGCCTTCGAAGCTGGAGGTCCCGGATTCGAATCCCGGTCAGGGCATTTATTTGTGTGATGAACACGAATATTTGTTCCTGAGTCTTGGATGTTTTCTATGTATTTAAGTATCTGTTTATCTATATAAGTATGTATATCGTCACTTGGTACCCATAGTACAAGCTTTGCTTAGTCCCAACTAGGTTGATTTGTGTAAGATTGTCCAAAAAATATTTAGAAAAAGATATTAAAAAAAATATAAAAAAAAATATTTAAAAAAATATTTAAAAAAATATTTAAAAAAATATTAAAAAAATATTAAAAAAACTATTTAAAAAAATATTAAAAAAAAAAATATTTGTGGAGCGCGCGCTGCGGCCGCTGCAGGAGACCGTCGCGAGCTGACTTCTGGCCGAAGGGCTTCGGCGGTTCCGGGGCAACCTCCCGAACCCTGCATCAGAGCTGACTGCAGTGAGGGCACACTCATAACACAGCTGTCCACAGCTGATACACATCTGATGGAAACTTAATAATATTTTGCACTTCTCATGCTCGAAAAGTATGTCATATTAGGCTTATCAAGCGGGAATAAAGTAGTACATTTAGCCCCTAGGGAAAATATGAGTACATATTTATGATTTACAAAACATTATAATTTGACCAATCAAATGAATTCACCACATTACATCCACCAATCAGAAAACACGTCAACAACCAATCGGAACGTTGGGTTCTTTTTGGTAGATACTTTGTTCAACTAATCTTACTATTAAAAACATTAGGTCTGTTTTCGTCCCTATTTCAGCTACTGTGCACGAGTATCTGAGGCAGTTTTAAAAAAGTTGCTGCCATATTCTCGTTGTATTTTATTATTCATTGTGGGTGGATAATCTTTGTTTATTTATTTTCTCGCAATCGAAGTGAAAAGTAGAGTGTATAACTCTGGTCTAAAAGCTATATTACCACTCGAACTATTTTCACCTCACTTCGTTCGGGAAAATAACCATCTCGTGGTAATATGGCTTATTTTAGACCCTTGTCATACAATCTACTATTCCTTTGTACTAGCTTCTAGAACTAAAGAATGCAATCGACCGTGACATTGATTCCAAGAAAATGATATTAAATAAATCACGACTATTTCCTATTGCGCATTACGCATTCTTTACCTACCAAACTTTAGTATAAAAGCCGTGTATTGTTACCTAATAAAGACAGTATTTCCTCGACTGTGTTGTCATTATCTACCCGCAACGCCTTACACTTCACGCACGCAGCGGAGCCACGCCGTTATGTCGCCTAAATGAACTCTTTTTTCCTTTATTGATATGTAATTATCAGGGATGTAACAGATGTGGTTTTATCGGAACCGGAAGCGGAACCAGATGTTTTAAATTCGGAATATCGGAACCAGAACCGGAATCGGAGCCGGTCATGAAAACGGATGCGGAACCGGATGCGGAGCCCGAGTGATGATGGATAAGATGTTAAGGGCAGGGCAGGTCTAAGCTAAGTCTATTTCTAAATAAAAATTATAAACCTTTTTGTTTTGATGTAGGCCGCTCATTTCCCCCCGCTGCGCTGCTTTGACATTCGATATAACATCCGTTTTAAAAATAACGGAACCGGAACCGAAGCGGATGTTTAAAACCAATCGGAAGTTCCGACTTAACGGAACCGGAACCGGAGCTCTGTTACATCCCTGGTAATTATGTATGTATTGTTGTTATTGTTGCCTGATACAAATAAATAAATATGGCGCTGACTGTACGAGCCGGAGTTCGGGCCGCGACATCCAGATTGAAAATAGTGTCTTACCGCTTGGCGACAGTGGCTCAGCTTGTGAGTATACATATAATGAAGAGAAATTGGGGAAGGTACAGTCTAAGGCATCACATACATTTTTGAACCTTATTTCAATGAAATAAGGTAAAATAAATTATATTTGTGTACACCCTGTATATGATGCTCGCTGGTACAAGGCGCGTCTCAACGAAGCCTTTGTCTTGGCGTCTGCTACTCGCACTCGTTATTTGGAGACATCGCAGCGTGAAGCGATGCATCGGACAGGGGTCCGCAACCTGTTTTAATAAAATAACAAATAATAAAATAAAAGCCTTTTATTTCATGCAATATAACGACAATATACAACTACAACACGAACAACAATAACGACAATATACTTGTTGCAAAATATAGTGTTTCATGTACCGCATCGCTCCTTACGTCCACGTAATTTGTTTTATGTGAGTTTCGCACGTACTAATTATTCTAGACATACATTTTCCAAACGAGTACTAAAAAACTACAATGAGTATTTCTGTGACATCGATCCATTTATGCACTCCCTTGATATTCTAAAAGAACGTACGAGATCCAAATTGTTATTGATCAATAATACTTAGTGTTCTACCCACTTACTTTCCCACTCGCTAAGACGCTGTTGTATATTTTTGCTTAATGTTTGTATTTATGAACCTCCAGGTCTGTTCTTATACATATTTGTAACTTACCTCTATCTTTTATGTATGACTGTATGTGTTCTGAACAATAAATAAAAAAATAATAATATAACAATTTAGAACTTAAACTAATTACTGTTTGCAAGAACCCCTCCTCAAGTGAAGGTGAAGGCCTCCTCCAAAGAATTCCATTTTTCTCGATCTTGAGCTATTTGTGGCCAGCTGGTACCAGCTATTTTTATTAATTCGTCTGCCCATCTCGTGTGGGGTCTCCCTTTGAGACGTTTCCCTGGTGGGCCTTTCCAATTTGTTACCCTGCTTGTCCATCTCCCATCCTGTAGTCTCGCTACGTGTCCTGCCCACTTCCACTTTAGCTTTTTAGCATAGCTTAGGGCGTCTGTTGCTTTGAAAGAAAGAAAGAAAGAAAGAATTTATAATATAAAGCTTATTATATTCTACTAGCGACCCGCCCCGGCTTCGCACGGGTGCAATGCTGATGCATGTATTATACATATAAACCTTCCCCTTGAGTCACTCTATCTATTAAAAAAAACCGCATCAAAATCCGTTGCGTAGTTTTAATGATTTAAGCATACATAGTGATATAGGGACATAGGGACAGAGAAAGCGACTTTGTTTTATACTGTGTAGTGAAGAGCAATTTCAGTTAGCTAGTGTAGCGGAGCGGCAATTAAGACTTAGCATATAAAACTATTGCCTACGCCAAATCTTTGGATAAGATGTCAAAGGGGACCCAGGGCTCCTTAGGACACAACCGGGAAAACAGTAGAAGGATGATGAATGATGATATTGATGATGATTGCACTTCCACAATAATTAGACTACAAATCAATTAACTAATTTTAATTCTCAATTGCTATTGATTTCTATTGAATTTGTGATAGTTAAAATAATAATAAAACCGGCGTCAAGGAAGTTTAGGTATGTATAAATAGGACTATGGATCAAGAAGTTTTATTAAGTGTAACTAACCTAAGTACCAAAGTGGGGCTTGTAATTGTCGTATCAAAAATCAAAAGACAGTTTAATAACTACACAACTTGTCAATACAAGTTTTTTTTTACGTCCATGATATTTCGCAATTATATTTGTATGTATGTATGTATGTGTATATTGTACACAAGACAAGTAAAATAAATTATACAGAAAAAACAGATCAATCATGTACAAAGGCGAACTTATCCCTGTAAGGGATCTCTTTCAGTTAACCTTATACCATATTTATTATTGATATCAATACACGCTTCTTTAGACTTTTTTATTCTTACCAATTGTAACTTATATGTAATTTGATTTTCACATCATAGTTTTAAAATTGTAGACCCACCAATCTAACTGTAGCATTGCGAAAATCGCACTACATGGAAATAAGTTCAATATAACAACGCTGTATATAACTTTGCAAGTTTGTATGCCAGTACACACGGTAAACTCGCATTAGTGTCAGTTACGTGAAAATGACGTATTTTAATAATATTATGTGTGAGATATACAACCTTTTCACAGCAAGCAGATCACCCCTTTTTACGAGATGACTAATGGTGTATCCATGTTACTCTGCCTCCCGGATTTCCTGAAGGAACTTTGTTTTACCGAGTATAAATACGGCGTATTTATTATGTAATCATAACTAACGATAAATGTGAACGGGTTTCTTTGATTGAGTTGTTATTATTGGCAGGGGAGGGTAATTTTTATTTATAGTACATTTATTAGATATGATCTACTGCAGATAGTTTTGATAAATATAAGATAATTATGTAATGTCATTGATTCCATTTGTCAACTATTAATAAATAAATAAATATTAGAGGACAATCTTACACAAATCGAACTAGCCCCACAGTAAGCTCAAGAAGGCTTGTGTTATGGGTACTAGACGACGATATATTTAATAGATATAAATACTTAAATACATAGAAAACATCCAAGACTCATAAACAAATATTCATGCTCATCACACAAATATTTGCCCTGACCGGGATTCGAACCCAGGACCGTCAGCTTCACAGGCAGGTGCACTACGCACTAGGCTAAACCGGTCGTCAAAAATGATCATTAATTAATGATCATTTTAATTCTAAAAAAAAACACAAGACTTACATACCAACACTTACTTTTATGATGCCTTTTAAATTAGGTACTATACTGCTCTATTTCACATTGAGAACACTCAGGCATTTTAATTTTGTTATTAATACAGTAGTCATTATGTCTACTTACTTTTTTCTCACAATACTTTTAAGGGTCTCTCACTAAATCGGAAACTCAAGATCTCTTTTTTTGTGATGTAAAACTGTAAAATTACTATTATATCTTCACGTATCCCGTGGTGTGTGGTAATTAATTAGTAACACTGCACTATTGGAAACGCACTTATTTATTTTGTAAACTTTAAATTACAGGAATACACTGTTACAGTTATCAGTGACCGGGAACAAGAGAGTGAACTAATGAGTGAAGCCGAATGACTGGATATATAACACTTACAAAATCTATTAACTTTATAATAACATCCAAAGGTTACGGATCTCTGTCACCACGTGGCCGCGTATTGTTTTCGCTCGTAGTCATCAGTAGAGTATGCTTTACTATGCTGCCGTTTAAATCTAGAATCATTCTGTGACGTCATTGTCATCAGGCGTTGATTGTGATAATTACAGTATTGTAGGTATAGTACAATGCAGACAATGTACATTTAAAATTATTAAAAAAAGATAAAAAAATATTTACCATTATCATTATCTGAATCTGAATCTAAATCTGATCTACTCTTATTTTAGAATAAAGGGAAAATTTAAAAATTTAGGCACCGAGCAGGATTCGAACCTGCGACCTCCCGGCACTCGCGGCCAGTCGCTCTAGCCAACTGAGCTATAGGTGCAATCGCCACCCAGTCCCAAATTCATCAACCGTTCCTTCGTATTAAGCAGTACCGCTGCTAACGTAATTTATATTTTATACAAACGCCTAAAGGGAGGCGTACAGCGACATCTACCAGACTCATGCTTCATTAACGGCACTAACTTCTCAAATCATATTGAGAATTGTCAGTTGAAAAAATAAATATACATATATATATATATTGATCTACTCTTATTAATAAAAGTAGATACAAAAACAGTACAGCGCAATATAAGCAGAAGTAAACAACGGTGGGTTATCGTTAAAGAACGATCTCTTCCAAACAACATTTGGGTATAGTTATCCAAAATTAAACTACTTAGACCGGGTTTGACTAAATAGGAAGAAGGAATTAATATTCGAGTTTCAAGAACTAATATAAACGTATAGTAATATTTGAGTTTCAAGAACTAATATGTGATAATCCACATCGAAAGGGACCTTATGGCGGCCGGCGCTTACGTTACACCTATTCACTATTGTATTGGAACAGCGGCAATAAGGCGTAAGTGCCGGCCGCCATAAGGTCCCTTTCGATGTGGATTATCACATATAAATGTCAAGACTTATAAAAAAAATTACATGCTCATAAAAAAAAGAATATGGTGAATCGCAATTCGATATCGCTTTTTATATTAAGCGCTTCATATACCATTTTTGTAACACCCTGTATGCTGAGCTGGCAATATTCAACACAAGGTTAAAACAATATTCGACACATGGTTAAAACAATATTCGACACATGGTTAAAACAATATTCAACACAAGGTTAAAACAATATTCAACACAAGGTTAAAACAATATTCGCACACGAATGCTACATTTTACCGCTCCAACACAGCAAACCGTCTCCAACATAATTATGTTGTAACAACTCAAACTCACATTAATTGTGGCTACACAACATACAACATAGGCACCATTCTCGTAATTGGTAACCGATATGACGCACAACACAACTCTAGAAGGCGTATAACGATGTAGCTTTCACTGAAATTGCAACTTTAATAGTTTAAATTATAGTCCACTTTGCGTTGCATACTTGAGTGTTATATAATTAAATGACATAGCCTGTGAGTACCTATATCATAATAAAATGTAGCTAAGTATATAAAGTAGTAAGTAGTATAAAGTAGTAGTGTAGCTAAGTATACTAAGTATAAAATGTAGCTAGTAATAAGTACTAAAACCCAGCTAAGTTTTGGGGTGTATACAATCTTCTTTTTCCCGTTATTATTCAGTTAATTCTGAATAGCAAAGTGTGAATGTTTGCGCAAAGTTGGTTAAATTCCTTGTTTTGTTTCTATCTGTGAGTTCCTTTAATTGGCTTTGTATTATTATCTAAGTCTCTTATCATAATCTAGTAGCTGTTGGTACTCCTTAAAATAAATAAAAATATAGAATAAATAAATTTTGAGAACAGTCTTACATAAATCGATCTAGTTCACTAAGCGAAGCTTGGACGTCTACAGACAAGTGTAAAAATATGTATAGAATGAATCCTCTCATAAATATGTACTATACCTTAATGCGCCGACATAAGATCCATGGGACATATTTTTGAGTAGCTTTCGTGTACCCATATTTTTGCACTCGACTGTACTAGATACGTACTTATATAGATAAATATAATAATAAAAAAAAATGATTTATTCAGTATCTTAGACTATTTAACAATGTATAGGCTGGTGCCTCTTTTTAAGTATTAGGTAATACCTGTGTCAAGAGTCACCACTCTTCCACATATGGTAACTAAATGTGAAGCTTAAAACACTATTTAAAAACAAAAGGATAATAGATTTTTTTTTTTTTTATAATAGAAATTTTAATAATACACAAATACATAGAAAATATCCAAAACTTAGGAAGAAATATTTGTGTTCATCACACAAATAAATGCCCTGATCGGTATTCGTACCCGGGACTACCGGCTGCTTAGGGGGTCAGTATTAACTAGACTAGGCTAAGTGGTCGACAAATTAGCACACTTGCAGTTTAATACTTTCTAAAACAATGTTTACTAGGTATATTCCAAGAAATCATTATAATAAAATAAGTATACGTGTGACAGACCAGCAATTAATCTAAAATAGTTAATACTCGTACTCGTACCTATATACTGATCTATAAAATTACTGTAAAAATTGGGTAGGTATTTGGGTCATTCTACTTATTCATGACCAGTTTTCTATTACAAAAAAATCTATGATATGTATTGAATTAGTGTACAAAAATAGGATTTCGAAATAGTACCCGAACATAATAAAAGGATTTATAGCTAATAATACTTAAATATTAACTTATTGCTGTTAAAGGTGGGTAACACAGTGGTAAAAACTATTTTTTCATACAAATGGAGAGACATCCGAGGACCACGGAGTTACTCAATTTATAGATATTAGCTGTGGTTCGTTAATAACCAAAACTATCGGAAGTGATATTGTAATTAAACCACTTTCTAAATAACAATACAAAAATATGAAGGCAGGGCCAAGTATTCCAAAATCTGCATTTAAAAAAAAAGTGCCTGTAAATTATGTACATGAAAAAGTAGAATGGCCCATTTGACTTATGTTCCTATGTCCCCTAGATGGGGCAGAGGGCTTCCACAGTGCGCCGCCATCCCGTTCGATCTTGAGCTTCGCGTTTCAATTCGCTCCACGTCTTTCCTATGTTCTTCGCCTCTGCGATGATCGTCCACCAGGTCTGCTTAGGGCGGCCACGCTTACGCTTTCCTTGGGGATTCCAGTCTAGGGCTTGCCTCGGTATGTGATCAGGGTCCCTTCGGAGCGTGTGTCCGATCCAATTCCACTTGCGGCGTTTGATCTGCTGGTCGATCGGAGTCTCATGGCAGCGTTCCCACAGTGCGATGTTGGAGATTTTCTCGGGCCAGTAAACACCGAGAATACGGGTAGGTATTTGACATATGTTAAAACTTATTCCACAGTGTGGTTATATAGATAGAAAACCATCAAATTATCACAATAAATAGTAAATTGTGATAATCCATATTGAAAGGGACCTTATGGCGGCCGGCACTTACGCCTTTATTGCCGCTGTTCCAATACAATAGTGAATAGGTGCAACGTAAGCGCCTGCCGCCATAAGGTCCCTTTCGATGTGGATTATCACAATTAGACAAATTAAATATTCACAAAAATGATGTTTCTTTTTAATAGTCCAAATGTAAATTGCAAAATTATCAATAAAATTCTCATGTTTCAACAAAAAATTTATTGCGCGCATATTACACTCCAGGATTTGCAAGGGTCCATAGGCTACGGTGACTGCTTACCATCAGGCGGACCGTACGCTTGTTTGCCACCGACGTGGCATAAAAAAGGTAAATGTTCCAGTGCTCGACACTGACCTAATTCTCAATCTTATCATATTAATAGAAGTCACTGTTGTGCCAATTAAAGCGTCGAATATTGTGACTTTTACCCTACTTTTAGCTTAACATGAAACCCATTTATGTCGACACAGTTCTAAATAGTAAACCCAATATTTCACGACTAAAATGGCAATCACTCGTTTTTACTGACTTACTTTTCCATACAACAGGATTACGACGCCATTACACTGTGACGTCACATTTCACTGCCTATCAGTCTAAAGCGTTTTCAGTGCTCGTCAGCTATGCTGTACTTTACCTCTCGTTTTCGTCTTTTATCTTGCTCTAATTGTAGTTGGTGCCATACAAACATTTGATCATCTCTAAAACTGGTTCGAATAACACCATAAAAAATTGTAGTCAAATAGCCAAGGTAACAAACTAGAAAAATTGAAGTTAGCCTTAATTAGTACAAACATTTTCGCATATTTCTAGAATGCTCAAAGTAGACGTGGCATTGAGATCTTATTGCGTGTCTATTAAGGCAAGGCCCATTCACAGATCTGACGAAATACTGAAGTGACAGCTTCTAGTGTGAAGAAATAATGTAGAATTACACTACACAAAAATTACAGTAGACTGGAAAAGAAACAAAGAAAAGAAATAACCGAACAAAATATTGAAAAATGCCTTGGTAACTCTGTCAAAAAATCCTTAATATCATAGTAAAAACAAACTTTAATGCTGCAGATCTCGTAATTATCAACGACAGTGATACGTTTTTTTTACAAAAACGATAGCTTTTTTATTGTTCTAAGGAAATAACCGGATAGATTTTTCATAAGTGATTCAGTGTTACAGCAATCAATAAAAATGTACCAAACATTTACGAAATTACGTACAGAGCTTCCGTAGAGCGGGATGGTTAATTGCAAACTCACGCGTGTTAGAGGGGGTCATTTGACTGGCATGGCCGTGCCTTAATCTAACAGCGCATAGCTAGAGAAGTCGAATTAGTAGCATTTCCCATTAACTGAAGCGTGACCTACGCAGAAAAAACATTAATAACAAGAATACTTCCCACCCCTGCACACCAAACAAGCCAAAAAATCAAAACTAACAGGAAACTAAGCGCTAGCAAAAAATGCGACAGCCCTAGGGGGCCACCGCTGAAACTTGACAAACCACTTCTAAACACCGTTCGACCGCAGACCTTATAAAAACGGAATAAGGTCGAAATTAAAGCTGATCACTAGGGTTACCAGAGATGGGTAACTTATCATTTCTTAGTGCGATAAATCGGACGTTGTCGAGGAGACAGATGGTCGTTGTTTCGCCATTTGTTTATGTGTTTTGATAAATAATCGCTACGTCAAAAGTTCCTGAAAAAGGTGGCATCGTGATCTGTTTTGGTAAGCGGAAACATTATTGCGGGGTTTTAAAGATAACTAAACGTGAGGCTAAGTTTTGAAAACAAAACTCTGTAATCTTTTTGAAGATGGCAAGCGTAGGGCTAACGTTAATGTACAATCGCGGTGTTTCACTTTATGCCTTTTTTTTCTGGCTGCTGGCCCTGTACTCACTTCGTATCGTGCCGTCTCTTCACTCACGTGTTATAAACTATATGAGTAAAAGGGACGGTACGATATGAACTATTTCGAAGTTTGGAGTAGCCTTTCTGTACAGGGTGTCGCATAAACTGAGGATAATCTGTGGACAGCCGATATGACTGTCGAATATAGCTCTCAGAATTGTTTTGTTTTAATACTTCGGGGGCGGCGGTACAAGCGTGCTATTCGCCTGATGGTAAGCGGTCACCGCAGCCTATGGACGCCTGCAACTCCAACTATGGATGTCAAATGCCAATCGCCGGCCCCGAATCGAATTAGCGGGCTGTTCTTCTTCTATCTTCCTTTCTTCGCCAAAGTACGCAAGTTGTCTTATACGCCTGGTATCTAATCAGATTGTGAAAAAAATCGAGCTTAATGATGTTCTTATTTGGAGTGATCATCCCTATTGAAGTACGCTAATGCTAGCCTTGTGGGCATATTAACCAAGCCACAGCGTTTATTCAAATGTATTTACACGTAAAATGAGTTAAAAGCCCACTAACGCGATAAATCCAATTTGGCCTCGCGTCGTATTATGTAATCTGTATTCATGACGCGGCACGCGCGATCGAGCCCTTTGAGGTGAAATTGTTTTACATGAGACGAGAAGGATCGCGGTGTATATACATGTTATATTATGTAAAGCTGCAACCACACCGCTCAAAATACGGTGACGGTACGAAATTGCAGTGACGAACATCATGCGTGACGTTTTTAACTCATAAGTCCTAACAAATATTTATTTATTTCATAATATTACAGTTCATCATTCAGCCGGAAGACATCCACTGCTGGATATAGGCCTCCCCCAAGGAGCGCCACAGCACACGGTCGCGAGCCACCCGCATCCAGCGACTCCCCGCTGCCTTGACCAAGTCATCAGTCTACCTAGTGGGAGGCCGTCCAACGCTTCGACTTCCCGTGCGAGGCCGCCACTCGAGAACCTTTCTTCCCCAACGGTTATCGGTTCTACGAGCAATGTGGCCCGCCCACTGCCACTTCAACTTGCAAATTCTCTGAGCTATGTCGGTAACCCTCGTTCTTCTGCGGATCTCCGAGTTTCGGATCATGTCCCGCAGAGAAACTCCAAGCATAGCTCTCTCCATCGTACGCTGAGCAACTCTGAGCTTATTTAAGAGGCCCACATTCAGCGGCCACGTTTCAGTACCATATGTCATCACTGGCAACACGCACTGGTCGAAGACTTTCGACTTCAGGGACTGTGGAATTTCTGACGTTAAGATCCTCCTCAACTTCCCGAACGAAGCCCATCCGAGTTCGATTCGGTTAATATTACAGTTTTTACATCAAAAATAACAATTTAGTCATATAACCCGCCCCTCAGCGTCCTGGTGCAAAAGTGCCCATAACGCTAGCAGCATTTCCGCGCTGAATAGCGACGGAGAGTCTTTGCACCAGAAACGATTCGGAGTGGGAGTCCTCTCCTCGCGGGAGTCCTTAATTTTTTTTTTAACCTGGCTGTGGCTTTATAGGCCGGGCCCAATAAATTGATAGGAGTGCGCGGTTAGAGAGTAGCCTGGGGAAAATCCAGGAGAACCTGGGAAAAGCCAGGGGAGCCTAGGGAAAATCCAGGGGATAACGAGTCCTTAAATTAGTATAAAGCTCCTTAATGTAGTAGGTTTGTCCCATGACTTAGTGGGTGTGATCTTCCATATCGATTTCCACTCCCATTCTCCCGTCGAAGCAGTCGTCTCTCGGCGTAAAATATATATATTCTTTTTTTATACAACGCCGGTGGCAAACAAGCGTACGGTACACCTGATGGTAAGCAGCCCCCGCAGCCTATAGATACCCGCAACTTCAAAGGAGTCACGTACGTGTTGCAGACTCTTTATGAAATTTGAGAATTCACTGTGTTGACAGCAGAAGGGACAAATTTAGGTCCCTTGCTGTCAACACAGTGCATCCTCGGGAGCTCTGGCAACCTTGCTCACCTCCAGGAATACAACACTACATACTTGACTTACACTATGACAATACCATTTTTTTGTTATGATCCCTGGGATCCCAGGGCCTTTTAAGCATATTATTATTATTATTATATATTTTAGACAGGCAGCTGACGCTGATACGTCTAAATCACAGTTCACTTGGCACTGGTTAGCACTGCTTAGATCTTAGTTTGTCAAGTTTGTTTTTAAACTGATTAACACTGTTAGCGTTCACTACTTCTGAGGGTAATTTGTTCCATGACTTTACTATTCTATTAGAGATTAAGTTCTTGCCGATATTTGTTTTGGATATTTTGGAGAAAATGACTGACTGTCGAGTTTCTTTCGGCGTTTCTTCTCGGCAGTGGTCTCATGAGAAACGCTAGTAGTTTTTGACTTGTAAAAGTGCCTATGCGGCCTACTTGCAGAATAAAGTTCATTTATTTCATTTTTACACGACGACTAAAGATCTCTTTGTAACAGTGACTGAAATGAGGTTTCGGCTTCTATTACAAGCTACAATTAATGATGTAACGGGATCCTTTATCTGCTTATATATCATTAAATAAGAAGATACACAAACTCATTAAAGTAATGTACCACTCTTTTGTCCAGAGACAAAGTTAAGTAGGTAAGTCATTCCAATTCAAATAGCTATACATTTTCTTTGTCTGCAGACCTTTTTCTAACCAATCACAAACTATAACAGTTTCCTCTCATCCATTATAATGAAACCAATAATCCCAAACCAATCAAATCACGCTGATTGATTAGATATATCTTATGAGATCAGTTCAATTCCCAGAAGCGTGCAATGCCTACAAAAATTTCATGTAATCTGATGGGGCTTGCGATAGAAGGCCTAATATAACTTTTCTTTTTATATTTCCAAGTTCATATAACATAGACGTTTTGAAGGCACTAGTCTAGTCTAGTGATAGGCATCTTCTGGGTGAGCTCGCTTCACCGTCGACCTCATCTCTGCCCCCTGGCTAGATGCTGGGAGAGCAAACCTATTTTTAATGAAAAAGTTTTTTTTTCCATTGATTTACAAGCGGTAATATTAAATAATAATAATAACTTAAATAATATTAAAACTAGTGGCTCTATAAGCTGTAGACCTCGTGAGTTTTTTTATAATTTCCAAAATATGACATTATAAAAAAGATCAATTATGAATATCGAACCTGCTAACAAAATTTCACGAGAAGCGGTTGAAAAATACGACCTGTAGAGGATGATAACAAACCCGCAGAAACTTACAAAATCATTGACAAAAAATTGTTTTTGGACATTTTCCAATAACCGTCTCGAACCTGCTTACGAAATTTCACGAGAATCGGTTGAGAATTGCGACCTGTAGACGAGAACAAACGGAAATCCGGACATACGAAAACATTTTTGTCGAAGCTGAAGCAGAGACATTTGTTTCATTCGGTCAACTAACTGTAATCTAAAACAGGACCTTGGGGCATTGTACTGAGGATGCTGGCGGCATTTCCTCACTGTATCGCAATGCTGATACGTTGTGCGAGGAATTCGCCAGCTCTTCGGTCACCAGTTACGTCAACCAAACGCTTCGCGATTTCAGTAAATAACTTGTGCGCGCTGGGACCCCATGCACCAAGAGTTTCGACACCAAAAGATACAAAATTGTACTCTCTGCCGAGGCCCCTATGTATAATTTTGATTAAACATCTGTTTATATATAAGATTTCAAGCTTACATGGTCATTTACATTAGAATTACGATTTGAAACGGGATTTTTAACATGTATATTTGTATTTTTGAGTTCCCGATATTTGTTTTTTTTTGTTTTTTTTTTTAGAATATCGGGAACTCAAAAATACAAATATACATGGTAAATATCCCGTTTCAAATCGTAATCTGTTTATATAATATCCAGCAGTTGAATTACGAAACATTTCTAGCAAATATTTCCATAGCGACAGGGAATATGTAAATGCGTAGACAGCACAAGAGAAAGGAGGGTACCAACATGGAGCCCTGTGAACTCCGGACATATTCTGTAGCGTCAGCGGACCGCCCCGCCTTCATTGTAGGCTCATTTATATACCGGAGCGATTACTCCGCACTTAGAAATCCTAACTTCTTTCGTGCTGTCCCTTTCACTCATATAGTGTAAACACGAGAGTGAAAGGCACGGCGCGATACGAAGTTCGGATCCTGCGGGCCTTTATTTGCTAGGTAACATTTTTGTTCCAAACGCATCCCAATATGAGCAGGGTAATTGTGTTATTTTTTGAAGGAGCGTCAAGGGGTATTTTAAAGTATGGGAATTGGGTAATAATTTTCGATGCCATATAACACAACATAAATACATAAATAAACTCACGCCTGTTTCCCAAAAGGGATAGGCAGAGTACATCAAATTCCAGTGACACATTTAGTACATTACAAAACCAGTTCCCACAGTCGACTCTTACGACACCCACGGGAAGAAAGGGGGAAGTGCTATCTAACTCGACACCACACGCCCCCCCCCCCCCCTCCCCGCCCTATAAGGAGAGAGAAAAAATAATTAAATTAATAAAAGGATTATAGTGCTCTATATTTGTTCCTGAGTATAGGACGTTTTCTATGTATTTAAGTATCTATTATCTATTTATCTATATAAGTATGTATATCGTCGCCCGGTATCGGTACAAGCTTTGTTTAGTTTGGGACTAGGTCGATTTGTGTAAGATTGTCCACAAATATTAGGTAATAAATTATTTATTTTTTATTTTTTAATCTCTAACATTCGTAGGTTGTTTATATTTGATCACTTATTTTTTATTTTCTTTTTTCACATGTAAAACTTCAGTAGTGTGATTAATTTATATTGTATTACTTATAATTGACTTGTAAAAGTGCCCTTGTGATTATTTGCAGAAAACCCCACGATTTTACTAAACATGTATGAACACGGAACAGGGCCATTCTACTTTTTTATGTTCATAATTTTCAGATCCTTTTTTTAATGCAGATTTTGGAATACTTGGCCCTCACTTCATGTTTTTGTATTGTTATTTAGAAAGTTTAATTGCAGTATCACTTTCGATAGTTTTGGTAATTAACGAACCACAGCTAATATGAATACATTGAGTAACTCAGTGGTGCTTGGATGATTAGATTTAGATTAGATTAGATTTATTTATTTCTTTCTGAAAATTTACATGGTATTTTATAAAAATGTCAATTGGGAAAATATCATGGATTCACAAAAAGATCGTGAGAGTGTATATGAATTACAAATAATAATAAAATAATAATACAGTGTAACACAAAAGAAGAATATTTTTTTTAAACACTACAAAATAATTCAATAATAATAATATGGTACAATGGCAAATATATAAGATGTAATTAAAATGTAAAAAAAATAATAATAATTCAATAATTACTAGGTCATCTAGTTAGATGTCTCACCATTAATTGTATAAAAAAATGGTTTTTATCACTATGTTACCCACCTTTTACAGCAATAAGTTAATAATTAAGTATTTTTACCTATAAATTCCTTTTATAAGTTCAGGTACGATTTCGATATCCTATTTTTGTACACTAATTCAATACATATCATAAATTTTATTGTAATAAATAAATAATAAATATTTTTGGACAATCTTACACAAATCAATCTATAGTCCCAAACTAGGCCAAGCTTGTACTATGGGTACCAAGTGACGATATACATACTTATATAGATAAATATATACTTAAATACATAGAAAACATCCAAGACTCAGGAACAAATATTCGTGTTCATCACACAAATAAACGCCCTGACCGGGATTCGAACCCGGGACCTCCAGCTTCGAAAGCAGGGTCACTTGGTAGTGACCTCGGTACCGACGACCGCTTTAGCCTAGTTGGTACTAGGCTAAAGCGGTCGTCGGTAATAGAAAACTGGTCATGAATAAGTAGAATGACCCAACTCAACATTATTTTAGTCAACTGAATAAACATTAAACGAGCCCCCGTGGCTTTATGGGGTGCAATAAATACGCGAGTTGGCACTGAATAGTGAGAAATTGAGAATTACTCCTTTTCCGCATTCGGTAATGGCCACAAATTTGATAATAATGTGCATCGTTTGCTACTGATTCGAGAATGGGCCGTTTGGAGATAAGAAGGGTTTATGTTTGTACCTGAAGACATGGGAAGGGGTGTTTTCGGTGATTTCGGTTCGCTATTACTAACTGTTCGCTTTATTGATTAATTAATTATGTGTTAAGCAGTAAAAGTAATTGTAAATTTGCGTTAGCAGCGTCAAAAAAGGAAAAGTGCTGTATGCAAGTATGCGCCGGTAGCTTAGTTGTAGTAGTAGGTAGCTAGAGCGCTTGGCCGCGTTTGTCGCAGGTTCGAATCCTGCTTAAAGCCTGAATTTTTCTATTTAGTTTATTTATTTTTATTTGGGGCATCAACAGCAATACAATACAAAAATACCATACTTAAATAACTAAAACAATAGCCAATGACAGATGTCCACAGAAATACTATTGACAAAACCAACTTAGTGGTAACAAAAAAAATAAAATAAAATAAAACAATGAAACATTAAGTATATGCACAAAAAGTGTGTGAGTGGAGATGCGTGGGTGATAATGTATATTGTTTGAGAGTGTTTGTGAAGTTTTTATGTTCTTTTTTTACTAGCCTATTTGAGTGTCCCATTGCTGGGCAAAGGCGTCCCCTCTTTTCCTCCATTCGGCCCTATTGTTAGTTTGTTCCCGTCAAGTTAAGGAAAATGCGTCCAGGTCGTCCCGCCATCTCCTTTTTGGTCTGCCTCTGTTCCGGTAGCCATCTTGCGGGGTCTACTGCGTACTTATTTTCGCGCGTCTTTCCCGATGCATACGGCGACATGTCCGGCCCATTCCCACTTCAGTTTGGCGGTCTTGACACCTACATCTACAACTAGTGTTTTGGAGCAGGTTCGATAATTATATAGTATTTTTTTGTCGAGTCAGTTTTTAAATCATTATAAAATATTCTGCAATGGTTGTTCTATTCTACAGGTCGCATTTCTCAACCAATTCTCGTGAAATTTTGGAAGCAGGTTCGAAAATTATATAGAATTATTTTGAGTCAGTCTTTGGAATTTTTCAAAAACACAATTTTTTCAATGTTTTTGTATGGTTATTTTGTTCTCTTCTACAAGTCGCATTTCTCAACTGATTCTAATGAAATTTTGTGAGCAGGTTCGATAATTATATATTAACTTTTTTGTTGGAAATAAAAAAAGAAACACTCGTGGGGTCAACAGCTCACAGAGTCACTTTTTACAATTTAGATGCATAACAAAAAGGAATTGCAAGAGTTATCGCCGTTACGACTTTAACTTTACTACAGCACTTTTTCAGGTTCAATGGGTTAAATTTCAGAAAATACAAAGATTATGCTAACACATCTGCACATTTCAAATTGAACGTTAACTTCGAGCAACAAAGTCGTTAATACGCTACGCACGCACACCACATACGACCTTACGAAAGTTACCACAAATGGAACTGCATGACAAATGAATATCACCGTTGGACAATGGCGTTCGTTGCGGTCATTTTTCGACCAATTACATTCGTATACGCAAAGGATAATGAACCGTATTCAGATAACGGTTGAGTGCTTTATCGCAAGCGGTGGTAGTTATGAAATTTGGTAAAACTGTTCGGTGATTATTTCGATTTGGATGTTCGGTGACCGAGCTTTGAGGGATGTTATTGAATGGTTTGATATATGGTAGGATGTTTAAAGTATAGCAGACTTTACATTTGATTTTGCGCCTGATGTGTTTAAGTTAAGGCGATATGTGTATTTTTAAGGCGAGGGCGGTAAATATAGGTACGAGATTGGATTGAATTACGAGTAGAAACGCGACGCGACGTAGAGGTGTGCGTGGCTTAACCCAAGGCCAATGACGACACAATGCGTCATGCCTCTACGTGCGATTTCCGCTACAAGGCGGAAAAACGCTGCTACGCGCTACGGTGTAGCACATGTAGCGATTGTTAGCCTCGAATGGGTTAAGGGACTCCTAAACTTTTTCGTGTTTTTTATGGCTTATCGTTTTAAGAACAAGGAGGTTTACAAATAGTGTACCATATTTACTTTAAAACTCAGTCTTCGAGATATATGGCATCAGACTCTGGCAATTTTAGGCCAAAAAAGAATTTTTTGGGCGTAACTTTTGTGAAGATTAGTTAAAAATAAAAATCTCTCTTACTTTGTTAGAGACTTCAATAAGGAACAGTTACATGTACATTTCATATATATAAGTTCATAAAGAATATATTAATATCGAAAATATAACTTTTTTAAACCAATTTTGAAAGTCATAAAAAAAGTAGTAAGTTTTTCAAAATTTGGCTCTTACAAATGTAGATAAAGCAATAACCGTTTATGCCATATATATCTACAGTTTTGACGTAGCTTTTAATCAACTCAAAACTTGTCAAAAATCGCTGAATAGCGCGGGCTCCACGCGGGCTCCACTTAAGGTCGAAATTTCTTTAACGCCCTTTTTAGTTTTAAAAAAAAGATATAATTAAGACGCTTAAACTGTGTTACGTACGAACTATTTAATGCGTATTACGACACGTACGAGTAGTTGCGATTTCCACTACAAGGCGGAAAAACACTAGAACGCGCTACGGCGTAGCACATGTAGCGTTCGTGGGCTTCGTCATTTCCACTACAAGGCGGAAAAACACTAGAACGCGCTACGGCGTAGCACATGTAGCGTTCGTGGTCTTCGACATTTCCACTACAAGGCGGAAAAACACTAGAACGCGCTACGGCGTAGCACATGTAGCGTTCGTGGTCTTCGACATTTCCACTACAAGGCGGAAAAACAATAGAACGTGCTACGGCGTAGCACATGTAGCGTTCGTGGGCTTCCACATTTCCACTACAAGGCGGAAAAACACTGGAACGCGCTACGGCGTAGCACATGTAGCAATCGTGGGCTTCGACATTTACTTGCAAAGACACAAAAAAATACTAGGCATAATAAATAGTAGAATATTAACCAAGGGTTGAAAGCGACCCATTTCACCCGAGATATCTTATATTATAGTTCAAGGGTGAAATGGGTGCTTTCAACCGATTTAAACACTCTACTTTTCATTTCAACTATGAGGAAAATAAATGAGAAATAAAAGTGGAGTCAGCAATAAAAACATGCGCTGCAGCAATCGCGCCCGCGACCTAAAGAACTTAAAAAAAATACTTTCCATACTACGGTCGGAAAAGCGACTTTCAACTCGGCTATCTACTTATGAAAATTGAACTTTCCGAATAGGAGAGATGAAAAAAACATTTATTCATACCATAGCTAAATGTAAAGTGTTTGCATTTGTGTTTGAGTATTTAATTTCACTTCACTTACTTTTATTTATGTACTCTCAATTTTAAATTTGATTGTGTTATTGTTTATTCTTTTATTTTTATTCTTATTTTATGTATCTGCGTTGTCTGGGTTTAAAATTATTTAATTTCATTTTATTCGGCTAATTAATTAGTCATCATCATCATGCTCCTAGCGTTATCCCTATACAGTTGCGTCCTGAATGCCCGGAGCCCGCTACCTGATTCCAAGAATTGGCGTAGGCACTAAGTATTACGAAAGCGACTGCCATCTGTTCTTCCAACCCGAGGGGAAACCAGACCTTATTGGGATTCGACTAATTAATTAGTATTGCAATTAATTGTTATCAATTAACAACTAACAATAATATGGTGCTTATGATAATCTAATCACTAGATTCCGATGCTGACAAGGGATTTTGTTTTGGGCTTTCAGCTAATGATTTTGATATACAAATGAATCCAGCATTTGGAAATTATTGCTATATTTTGCTAATATATCGTAATTTGACTATTATTAATATTATTATCATACAAATGGCAATGATATTAAATTAAAAACAACTATAAACCTAAATAATAATAATACATATAATTAACTTTTTATTTATTTATTTATTTAATTAAGGTTCACCAACAGTTGCTTACATCCTTACATTTGGTAAAACATACAAGAGAACAATCTTGAAGTAATGTAACAACTACTTAAAGGTAAACTCCACATGCAATAATTATAGTGAAGTTAAAGTTAAACTTATAGAAATACAGTGTTATACCTTAGGTCATGACTTGCTTGTTTACATTAGCGAGGGCATATTAATTTAAATAATTGATCAGAAAACAGTTTAGAAAATTACTACAAAATAACGCTGTGTAGAGCTGACATAATTTACGTGGGGGGTCGAAGTGCATATCCGTAACATCGCTGCAGCTTTTTTTTTATTAAAAATGGGATCGCTCTTGGCCAGCATCTAGCCAGGGGGCAAAGATGAGGCCGACGATGAAGCGAGCTCACCCAGAAGGTGCCTATTCACTCGTGCCTTAAAAAGGTCTAGGTTATATGAGCTCAGAAACATAAACGCCGGCAGAGAATTCCAAACCTTAGAAGTGCGCATTATAAAAGATGATGCAAAGCGCTTGGTTCGAGTAAGAGGAATTTCGACCAAGTAAGGATGGTATGCAGCTGTACGTCTGGATGTCCGATAGAAGAAGGCGGAAGGCGGTATGAGCTCATGGAGCTCCTGAGCACACTCTCCGAAGTACAATTTATAGCTGTTGCCAACCTTGCACAGCCTGCATAATGGGGAGTTTCTGCCAGAAACCGTTCTACGAACCGGAGGGCTAAAAGGCGTAATAGGGTTACGAGGGATTCTAGATAGAGCACGAAAACGAAGAAGACTTAATAATTGGGGGCAGTCTATTTTGTTCTGAAGGAGTTTGGTAATAACTTTGAATTTACTATGTGAGAATTACAGACAGAGAATGAATGACTTTGGCAATGGTTACCCTGAACCAAAGGAATTTAGAGTACTCCTGCTGAACTCCATCATTCGGTTTGTGGAAATGCTGGAGAGCAGCTTGGAGTAGATATAAAGGAGGGGGCAGTTGCACAAAAGATCCCACTGGATCGAAGTGCATCCGCAAGGGCCCTCATCTAAATAAGAAAAGATAAGATAAGACCACATAGCCAACACGTGGAGGCCCTTTTGACACTTTAATGAAATGCAAGGGATACACCGAGCGGATGCTATCCCTGCTCGTGTCATGGGACGTACACAGAGACAGCACGCCAGGGTTATTAATATTATTATTATACAAATGGCAATGATATTATATTAAAAACAACTATAAACCTAAATTAAAATAATACATATAATTAACTTTGAATTTACTATGTGAGAATTACTGTACGTAATACCTACCTACTATTATATGATGATTTTAATGTATTCTTGTTAAGTGTTATGTTATGTTTTACTACATTTGTTTGTTTTTACTATTATTGTAATTGACATACCATGTAATGCACATATTATTACTTATGGTGAACTAGCGACCCGCCCCGGCTTCGCACGGGTGCACTATTTAATGGATGTTATTATACATATAAACCTTCTTCTTCAATCACTCTATCTATTAAAAAACCGCATCAAAATCCGTTGCGTAATAGTTTTAAAGATTTAAGCATACATAGGGATATAGGGACAGAGAAAGCGACTTTGTTTTATACTATGTAGTGAAGTGACAAATGAATACTGAATACATTTTTGTTTTCACGAACTTTGTTCTGTACTAGGATTTTGTTTGACACCTTGATATCCAGCAGTTACCTATTAACAGCACTGGCCATATTGTGGCAACATTTGTGCATTTTAACTTGTCAAAAAATGTCTCCTAATGGTGGACTTTACTGTAATAGTTTTAGCGCCAAAGCCGCGCAGAAGGCGATGTCATTTCCCCACAATATCCCGTCTGCTGCAATTAAGAGCGCGCAGGATATTACAACACTGTTTGAAAACTTCATTACGACCCTGGGAGCTGCAATATCGGATTTTTTCGATGCAATCTTATTGTTTAAAATTGGTATCGATTCGACTGTAATCGTTGTTATCGAATCGATCCCTGTGACGCCAAGTTAAATAGCATTAGCCACTTTCTAAAATAATAGGTGTCGATTAGATCGATTCGATTATGTGAATGTATTATTTATCAGTAATATTTGTGGGACTAAGCTTAGCTAAGTAAATTAATATTAATAAAAGCCAGACAAGTGATACAGGGGCGCTACCGCGAACAGCAAACGAAGTTTTGCCTCTCTGACTCACTTACGTCCGAGCGTGCAAGTGCGACAGAGAGCAAAAACTTCGTTTGCTGTTCGCGGTAGCACCTCAGGGTATGTAGTGTTGTGTTCCTGGAGGTGAGCAAGGTTGCCAGAGCTCCCGAGGATGTACTGTGTGAGAGCGAGGGACCTAAATTTGTCCCTTCTGCTGTCAACACAGTGCATCCTAAAATCTTATAAAGGGTCAGCAACGCGCACGTGACTACTTTGGAGTTGAGGGCGTCTATAGGCTGCGGTGTCGGCTTACCATCAGGTGGACCGTATGCTATTTTGCCACCGGTGTTGTATAAAAATAGTGCGAGTTGGACCGCCCACCGAGGGTTCCGTACAAGTTTGTAGATATTGATTACGTACTTTAAATAAAGATTTGATTACAAATCTGTAGTTCTCAGATTTTTCCCTGTACTTGTAGTATAAGACAATATTAATTGCTAAACCTTATCCTTGGTATGTGATGTATCACTCCTATGCCACGAATGTTTTTTCTTTCTTTCTTTCTTTCTAAATTTCATTATTCTAGGTCAACGGAAAATACCCTATAAATTATTCCCTTGAGTGTCGAAATATACGTTTTTTGCGGCATAAACGGCCGTGTCTGTTTTTAAAGTTAACTTAGAATTTAAGTATCATATTTTCAGTTTCAAGGGACCGTAGATCTAAGTATATGGTTTTGTACATGTTTCTCGGTTTGCCTATTAATCTTAATTTCCACTCAATTGCTCAAAGGTTAGCTGGAAGAAATCCCTTACAGGGATAAGCTCGCCTTTGTACATATAATGTCAACTGTTCTTGTAATTTATGTTATGTTTTACTCATGTACAATAAAGAATTTTATATACATTTTACATACATACATTAATTTCAATTCGATACCTCAACGAGTTCCCGAGGTAAAGGGTCTTGAAGTCTTGACACAAAGACAAACGGACAAAATAGTGATCCTATAGTGGTTCCGTTTTTTTTACAGGTACGGAACCCTAAATAACAAGATGCAAAAACTTGTTATAAAATTATCAGACCTATTTATTTAACATTAAAGGTGTTCCTTCGTGGGCCAGACTGGGGTGTCGAAATGGGTTTTAGGTAATAATAAGATGCGTGTTGATTCTATCGTGTCTATTTGGAAAAGGAGCTGTTTCGAGCTACATTCGTTTATATACTTAAATTCTACATTAATAACAGCGCCCGCTATCGGTGGAGCTGTGAACTATGCGGTAAGTTAGATAGCCTTATGATCTAAACATATCGATAATAACCAAGCCATCGAGGTCCCGGGTTCAATTGCTGTAACCTAGATGGCGCTTGCTCCACATTTGGACAAAAGAATATAAGAGGGTAGGTTAGTTATGTCGCAAATCGCTATTGAAATTATTGTCATTTCGAGTGTTAGTGCTAGTTATTTCCGCACCGCAGGTCACAAAACGAAAACTAGAGTCTGGCTAATGAAAGCTGAGATTAGAAAAATGCGGCAAAACAATAACGATACTTGAGCAACAAAATAAAATTTTCGTTTTACATAGTTCAGTACTTAATATGCGATAACATTACCAATAAAGGCAAAATTAAAAATTTTGAAAATACCCCCGACGGATGTTTTCAATTGAAAAATAATTAAGTAATGCATTTGAAAATCCCCCGACTCTATAGGAAATAATTACTTATAGATAAAAACGTTTTTTTTCTAAACGGTTAACTAGTTGCGAGGTATATTTATAAGCCCATAAAAATCCGTCGGGGCTGCCATTGCATGTACTCCACACCACATTCTATGGAAATCGTATATGCTGGCCCAGCAGTTCCGGAGAAAATGCACTCACACGCACTTTAGCAAGTGAAAAATGTTTACTGCAGCGCCCCCTGGCGAGTTATCGTCGTAACTCCTAGCTAGATTTCTGCCAGTCTAAACTACAAACCTATTGCAGAAAACCGTTTCTAAATCGGTCAAGCCGTTTCGAAGATATTGATGTGCACACAAACAAACAAACAAACAACCTCTCACCCTAAACGCATATACCTTCTCCGTTCCGTCGTGGGTAAAAAGAAGATTTATGATGTTAAATAAATAAATCGAGTCTGTTATGGAAGTAGAAATTCAAGCGGAATAATGTACTATGATACGATTTGATGAATTTTGATTGTAGTTACCAGGGTCTGCTTGAAAACCAGCGTTGCAGTGAACTTGCTGCCACATTATGCTGAGGCAAGCCCCTGTGTGATTATTTTATGTTAAGTTTAATTTTAAGATATTTGTACATGTAACTGCTACTGTTAAGGCATGCCTTGTGATGTTAAATAAAATATTTCTGTCTATGTCTATGTCTATGATGTATCTTGTTTCAGACCAGTAAAGGATCAAGCAATGTTTGTCTCCATTAACGCGGCAATTGAGTGACGTTTGATACATTTGACGTTTATTATAGTTGTCATTTAAAAAGTTTTAAATAAATCTCAGCCTCAGCTTCATTGGCCAGACTCTAACTCAAATAAGTATTGCTAAAGGATGCTTTATTGTCAATTAAAAAGAAAAGACGAGCCAGCGCGTCATAAAGAGGTTGGTGTAACTCCTCAGCTTTTCTCGCTAGGGATGTGACCTAGTCGGTGGTTAAACATCGACATCAAACGACCAGAGTCAGCGCGCGTCTAACTAGAGTTAGGGGAAAACGACACTTCTATGCAGAAGTTAGATTTCATATCATTACATAATATAAAACAAAGTCTCTTTCTCTGTCCCTATGTCCCTATATCCCTATGTATGCTTAAATCTTTAAAACTACGCAACGGATTTTGATGCGGTGACTCAAGGGGAAGGTTTATATGTATAATACATGCATCAGCATTGCACCCGTGCGAAGCCGGGGCGGGTCGCTAGTTTAATTAATATAATGTAATAAATTATTCATTTCATGTAACAAAGGCCCATAGATAAATGGCAGCAGCAATGGTCGTGAGCTCTAGGAAGCTCGCGAAGATATTGAGACCGGGCTATGAGGGTGAGGTAGACCCCTACTGACGTGGAGAGTAATGATTGACAAAGATCTAAGAAGAATGGTCGATAGCCGCTTCGAGCGCTCGGCGCTATTTAAATATGGAGTTCAAGTATTTTGTAGAAAGTTCAAATTCCTTTGACTCTAGAAAGACGCGCCGACTGCGAATCCGCCTACATAAATGATGATGATTAATATCACCAGTGGCGTGCAGTTTAGTTCTCAGCTGTACACCACTACAAAATCAAAAATCATAATCAAACATTTATTCTGCAAATAGGCCACAACACTTTTACATGTCAAAATATTAATTTACAATTTAAGAAAGTCTGACTATAATAAGCAATACATTTTTCATGTCAGAATATAAATTTACAGTTCAAGAAGTAATAATAATTTCGAGTTTAAAATTATAACAAAATTAATGTCATGCAGTGAAGATAAACTTGCAAAGTTATCTATTACAAATATTACAACATCAGTAAAGTTAGAGATGTATAAGGTCTCAAGATTAAACAAGGAGTATAATGAAATTAATATAATATCCCAGATATGTACATGGTCTCTGAGCGTCAAAATTAAAATTAATTTAATATTGTTAGAGATGTATATGGTCTCCAAGTCACTGATAATAAAAACGGATATATACACACTGTCAATATATTGATCTAGATAGTGAACGTGACCGATTGCTTTATACGAAACGTGAGTTTTGTTCTTTTCTCGTCAACGCAACGTGTCGAAGTGGCGACGTGAGCGTCGGGAACTACCGGCAAATCGGCCTCTGTTCCGATTAACCAGTGTATAGACGTTCGTCGCTTTACACTTTACCGTGGACGTCCACGATTTACCGTCACGATAAACAGGGGATCTAAAATATATGACTTGACACTAGTGCTGTATGTGCACTTGGTCAATTATGCGCCTACTTATTGATCATGCTGTGTGCACTTGCTTTGGATGTCATGCTGGTCTATAAAATACTGATTTTGTGCAAACTTAACTGTATCATTTATTGTGTGATGTCTGTAAAGTGTACCTTTTTTAAATAAATAAATAAAATGTATGCAGATGCTTTTATTTTGCCACACCAACGCCACCGGGGACGTCCACGATATGCTCTTCTCAGCTAGGTTAGGTTTACTGAACCAGCGACAAAACGCCCAGTAGCTTGATTCCACTCACGCCTCAGATTTGATTGAAGCCGCTCAACCAATCTCACTGGAGTGCAAACTCTTGAAGTCTCCCAGTGTTTAAACCGCTCGCGTGGTCGTGTCGGAGGTTTCCCCTGGATTTTCCTCAGGCTACTCTCCAACCGCGCACTCCTATCGCTTTAGCGGGTATCAGACTGTAATTCAGAATCCTGAATGTTAGGAAGCAGAGTCAGGAACGTGTAATGGCATTCAAGAAGGATCCTAAAAGTATCCTAATTAGGACGTCAGGATGGTTCCGGACGAACTGAATCCTATATCGCATCCTAGTTAGGACGCCTGATTCAGGACAGCGACCCTCTTAAATTAGGCCTGGCCTGTAAAGCCACAGTCAGGGCTGTTATTGATAAACCGACTCGTTCTTTCTGTCACCTCACCCCTCACCTTTTTTTATTATTAAAAATGGGATCGCTCTTGGCCAGCATCTAGCCAGGGGGCAAAGATGAGGCCGACGATGAAGCGAGCTCACCCAGAAGGTGCCTATTCACTCGTGCCTTAAAAAGGTCTAGGTTATAATGAGCTCGGAAACACAAACGCCGGCAGAGAATTCCAAACCTTAGAAGTGCGCATTATAAAAGATGATGCAAAGCGCTTGGTTCGAATAAGAGGATTTTTTTATATGTAAACTGTCATCATCATCATCATCCTAGCGTTATCCCGGTACAGTTGCATCCTAAAGGATGCCCGGGGTCCGCTATCTAATCCCAAGAGTTGGCGTAGACACTAGTTTTTACGGAAGCAACTGCCATCTGGCCTTCCAACACGAGGGAAAACCAGACCTTATTGGAATTAGGCTTGTCAAGTGAGTGGGCAACTTGACTGTTACAAGTTCTCCGCCCGAGGGCCTCTAATTTGGCTTAACGACTGCTATCATAGACAAGCAGCCGGGATCAACGGCTTAACGTGCCTCCAAAGCACGGGAGCGCTCAGTTAATAACCACTCACAGTGGTCATCCATCCAGTAACTGACCTGAGGGGTTGCCGCGGACCGAATACGTACGAAGTTCGAATATCTCCCTCTCTGTCGCACGAATTAGCAACTGCGACAGAGAATGAGATATTCGAACTTCGTTTTCAGTTTGCGGTAGCCCCTCTGGGCCGACGTTGCTTAACCTCTCATACCGCACGTGGAATAGTAGTAGAAATTGATTACAGTGTCAATACGTAATACAAATGTCCAAAGCAATACAGTTTTTTAGGGTTCCGTAGCCAAAATGGCAAAAACGGAACCCCTATAGATTCGTCATGTCTGTCCGTCCGTCCGTCCGCCCGTCCGTATGTCACAGCCGATTTACTCGGAGACTATAAGCACTACAATTATGAAATTTGGTAGGAAGGTGTACTCTATGAGCCGCTACATAAAAGTGATGTGAAATTACAAAAAATCTGGATTAGGATTAGGATAGGAACTGTCAAAAAGTGACAAATGACATTTGTCAGTTTCCATATAAAAACGGGTGAGCTGACCGATGAGAACGGCTCTCATATCATTTTTTTTTAAATCGACTGGCTCGCTGCCCCGGCACTATTTTACAGCCGCTTTCTTCATTCATCCCAGCTTTTATTTTACTACGTCTTATTTAAATCCATAATTTAAATGCAGATTAGACGCGGGCTCTTTGAGGAATCTCGCTATTAAAAAAAAAGTATAAATTGTTTCGATCCGTTCGAAAGGTCCTAAATCTGAATATTATTGGAGACTTTTCATTAACTATGAAAGCCGATTAGGAGGGAAATGGTGAATTGGTTTTGCTGTCCTTGGGAAAAAGGTTCGATTTCCATTGCCGAGCAAGTGTTTTTGAATGCTAAAGCCCAATTGGCCCTCTTTTGGGTACCTATTAAACATTTTTTCTTTTTTAATTTATTTATTTCTGAGAATATGGTAAAGTTTTAAGAGAGGTAGGGCACAGCAAAATGTCATTTTGCTCGAATTTGGAGCAGCCCAACTGGGGAAGTACCTCCGCCTTGCAGAAGACCACAGCCATAATAACATTATTTACTATACAAGTATGTAGTGTTGTGTTCTTGAAGGTGAGCAAGGTTGCCAGAGCTCCCGAGGATGCACTGTGTTGAGAGCGAGGGACCTGAATGTGTTCCTTCTGTTGCTTCATGTGTTTCCGTAAAAACTAGTGCCTACGCCAAATTTTGGGATTAGGTAGCGGATCCCGGGCATCCTTCAGGATGCAATTGTACCGGGATAACGCTAGGATGATGATGATGATGATGACCGATGAGCTGTTACCGGGAATGTCTCCGATATTATATTTCCGAGCGGGAACATTCCAAAACACAATCGGGAATATTCCCGGTAAGGCAGTCTCTACACATTATGATTGCAATTATTTGACAAGAATTAATTCTTACAATGGCGATAATTCCTGAAATCAATCTCTAATTGATTCAGATGTAGAATCTATTAGTTCGATTTTGGTTAGATTACTGCATATTGTTGTTAAACTTGCCTTGTCTGTAGGAAAAAGCTCTACAACGCTACAATAATCAGTCAACCTTGAACATTTACAAAACGGCAATATGTCCTAGACCTAAATGTCGATTCAGAGTGAAACAGGACCTTTCATTATACAGTTACAAACTTATCTCAGACACCCGATTCAATCCGAAACTACCCTAAAATGTGGGTGTTTCGATTATTGGTAGTTTCGCCGGCCGCACATTTAAGTTGGCAGCCATACATTCTTTCGGCACTTCTTAACAGATCGCACCATAAATAAGGGCATGGACACATCCAATTTTATCGCGGGACACTCGGCCACTAGTCTTGCGGAATGGGCGCGGTGAATTACCGCCCTATTGTGGCCCTTGGAAGGGATTAGGTGAGACAGACTGTACGGGATTTAATATTTGTTTGACATTTGATCTATAAGATCTATTCTACACTGAATGAAGATATAGCGACAGAAATACTTTTAACGTTGAATTGAATTTATACAATTTTAACGCACGATGTACAAAAATCATTTATAAAAAAAAATAATAATAAATAAATAAATATTAAATAAATAAATATTTTTGGACAATCTTACACAAATTAACCTAGTCCCAAACTAAGCAAAGCTTGTACTATGGGTACCAAGTGACGATATACATACTTATATATATAAATAGATACTTAAATACATGTATAGAAAACATTCAAGACTCAGGAACAAACATTCGTGTTCATCACACAAATACATGCCCTGACCGGGATTCGAACCCAGCATTAAGCGCGCTTGGAAATATTTTGTTAACGAGTTAATTTAATTTTCTTTTTTCGAGTCCCTTTTGGGCAGCGGGCTATTAACCTATCACTGCAATATCACATTTTCTAAAACTTTAAACCTACAATACCTTAAAGTGGTACTGAAATTCACATACTGTGCCTTACTTTTTTTGGAAAGTGACGAGAAGGGACAAGTTGCACCAAGGCCGGTTTTATAAAGACCCGTTCGACCCAATGTCAGATCAAATTTCATTAACTCAGTACATTTTTTGACATAAAACTGATATAAAGTCTAACGGATCTTTATAAAACTGAGCCTAAGGAGTAAAACTAACCTACGGTATATTCTTAGAAGTTCTTTCTATTGCTTGCTCTCAAACTTGAGGCTAAAGCGGACACTTTTAGAGAAATAAATAAATAAAATAAAATAATCAATATTATATATTATTTAGTATTGACGTTCATGGTAGAAATTCTTCTAATTTTGACATACACTGAAAATTATAGTGTAATTTTTATGGTGAAGTAAATGAATTTGAATCTAAAAAAATATTGGGGGAAAATCTAATTAAGATTCGACCTAGTTTCCAAACTAAGCAACGCTTGTACCCAATGGTAAAAACGTTGTACTACACGATAGACATAACTCCATAGATAAATACAGACTTAAATTATACAGAAAATATCCAAGATTAACTTTAGGTATTTAGCATAAGGAAATAGAAATAGAAATAGAAAAACTTTATTGTTTAACCGTGTTACAAGTGTTAGGTTTCAACGGCTACCCATTTCGGGTGTACAATATTTGCTTAAAACTAAGAAAAACAAATCTTATGCTATGTGTAACATTCTATATACAAGTTTATTTATTTATTTATTTATTTTCTCGTTTTCTCCTAAGGCGAATAGAAACCGTTCTTGATCAACCATATTTTTAAGTGACGTTTAAATTTCATATCATCTAGCATTTTAATTCATTGGGTAGCTGATTAAAAACTCGTATAGCACTCATAAAGGTGCTTTTTTCATAGGTTTTGTTTTTTGCTAAAGGCAATGCTTTGCTAAAGGAATGTTTGCTTGAATTTATAGGAAGTGAAGATTTGAAGAAGTACAGGTGCCTACAGGAATTCGTTTGTCTCGTCTGCGATACGTGTTCTGACGGCCTTTCACACGGGGATATTACGGGACGCAGTGACCGTGTTTTGCAGGTGCGGTATTTGATACTATTTTATATCTTGTACAGAATACGCGAGATTCGACAAGGCAATAATATTTTTCATCTCTCCTGTTCGGAAAGTGCGATTTTTATAAGTAGATAGTCGGGTTGAAAGTCGCTTTTCCGACCCTAGGGTGGAAAATATTTTTTTTTAAAGTTCTATAGGCGGCGCCGGCTGCTGCTTGCTGCAGCGCGTGTTTTTATCATTGAATCCTTATGCTGCGGCCACATTATCGGGATTCGGCGAATGTTCGACCTGTCGCGACATGTATAGCCACGCAGTTCGCTGTGGCGCGAATCATTCGGGCGAACTCGAACTGTGTTCGGAGTCCTATCGGTTTCTTGTCGCACATCAAAGGGATTTTATCGCGACAAAGTTCGTGCAAGTGGCTACACTTCAAGACTTCATTTCAAGTGTTTCATTCGAGTGTTTCGCACGTATTAATCTATCGTCGCCATGAATTGGAGCAATGAAAAATGATGGAGTTTATTGATAATTACGAAGCGGAACCTATTTTGTGGAATCCTCAAGAACCAAATCATAAAAAAAACATCTCATTCATAACGCTTGGGTTACGAATAAGGAATAATCTAAGTTGCTTACCATCAGGCGATCCGTCTGCTCGTTTGCCCCCTATAACATAAAAAAGCACTAAAAAGGAAGTAGGCAAGATAAGTAGACAAGGTAAGGCTACAAAAGTATGGAAGTTGGGTAGTAAAGTTGACAGTTGACATGCCTATTATTGACATACTAACACAGAATGATAATTAGAGTCGTATAATTGAATGTATGAATTAGTTGATCAGTGTCAGTAGCGGGAGATTTAAAAAAGAAAAGAGATTCGCTCATGGCGTACTACAGAACACATTTAAAGCCGCCAGATAGATTGACCGATTTAGTTTGCCCGAACCTTTTATCGGGACAATATGTGGTAGTTCGTGTTCGTTGTACCACGAAGTTTTTGTTGCGACACCGCTCCACGAATCTTCGCCCGGTAATGTGGCCGTAGCATTAGAATATCATTTACTATTACTTTTATTTCTCATTTATTTTCCTCATAGTAGAAATGAAAAGTAGAATTATATGAAAGAAATTGCATACATTTAATTTTATTTACATTAATCTGCAGATCATTATTATTCATCCAATTGATAACGTGCATTAATAAATTATTCAAGTTCCGTTCGTAAGTCAAACTATTGTTCCATCTTAGCAAAAGCGTCGTGTCATCGGCAAACATAATAGTTTTACAAAAGACAGCATTAGGCAAATTATTTATGTATATGCTGAAAAGCAATGGTCCGAGAATACTCCCCTGAGGAACCCCTGTATTTGTTAAGTTGAACTGAGATCTGTACGTTTTTTTGACAGCCACCCGAGTTTATGACAGGGCTATAGTCGTATTTACATTTACTCTAGTTATTCTCAACGAAATATTTTCTCAGAGAACCAGTCGTCAGTATAAAGCAAGTTCACACAATCTAATTTATTTAAAGTTCTTATTTCAATAGAACCTTTTTAGCGAAAGTTATATTTTTCTTATTGGAAAGGGCGTTTATGCCAATCTCATTGGAATAATCTCATTTGCATTTAAATACGTTTCTTTTGACAGCGATTTCATAAAAGTTGGGACAAAGTTATTGATCGCCCCGCCATTTTAAATCCGCGGTTTGGGATCAATTAAGTGCTTTTCAACTGAATTTTAATTTGAAACGCAGGCATTGTCGTTTATACAATTTACGCCACATTACACCTTTACTATAGGTATAAATATATTTATACCAAGTTAATTGCTAAAGTACCTATCTTGGTGAATCCAAAAACAAACGGTTTTTTTTTAAACTGCGCTAATAGAATGGAATAAAAAGATATTTATTAGGATAATACAAAATTACAGGTATCGAATACGCTTTAAAAGTAACAAACTTATGTTTGTTACTTTTACATTACAGAGAGACAAGACCTTTTTGGCACCTAGCACATATAAATGTCTCCGTAATGCAGTAGTAATGTAAAAGTAACAAACATAAGTTTGACGACACCTTTTTGGCACCTAGCACATATAAATGTCTCCGTAATGCAGTAGTAATGTAAAAGTAACAAACATAAGTTTGACAAGACCTTCTTGGCACCTAGCACATATAAATGTCCTTTTCGGCACCTAGCACATTTATAATATATGTGCTAGGTGCCGAAAAGGTCTTGTCTCCGTAAAGCAGTTGACACAGGAGTACCAACGGCGCTGGTTTTCTGTGGATCCAGTGAGGCGTGCGGGACAGGGCCTGTACAGTGCACTATATGAGTAAAAGGGACGGCACGATACGAAGTTCGGATTTCGAAGTTCGTAGTAGCTCCTCGTGTTAGGGCAAAAAAATAAATACAAATAATATTAACATAAACATTTAAGAAAAAGAAGAAATCTCTGAGAGATCTCTGGAAGAGATCCCTCATAGGGATAAGTTCGCCTTTGTACTCTAATCTTATGTGACATGTATATTGTTTTAACCTGTTATTGTGTACAATAAAGTGCTTACAAACAAACAAACAAACATTTTGGAGTTAAATAATTGACGACCGCTTTAGCCTAGTTGGTAGTGACCCTGCCTTCGAACCTGGAGGTCTCGGGTTCGAATCCCGGTCAGGGCATTTATTTGTGTGATGAACACGAATATTTGTTCCTGAGTCTTGAATGTTTTCTATGTATTTAAGTATATATTTATCTACATAAGTATGCATATCGTCGCCTAATACCCATAGTACAAGCTTTGCTTAGTTTGGGACCAGCGGGGTAATCACGTAACTTTTGTACTACCGTTAGATAGATTTTAATGTCAAATTCTAATTGTCACCTCATACATTGATACTTCAAAATTGACAGTAAAATCTATCTACCGTTAGTACATAAAGTTACGTGATTCGCCTGCAGGTTGATTTGTGTAAGATTGTCCACAAATATTTGTTATTATTATTTATTTATTTATTATAACTAGAAATATATTTGGCAAACGATTACTAACTACTAAGTGTATTTTTTTCAATATTTGCATCAAGATTGTTTTATTTTGTTTTTTTGTGTATTTTATAATCAGTGTGTTTGTTGCTTGACATCGAAATTAACTATTGTATTTATAGAATTGAGAATTGTTTATATAATTAATATGTGTGAATTGAATTGAAATTTATTACTCTGACATTTTTGTGATAATTATTTGTATAGCATTAATATTTTTCTACTGTAAATTATGACTTGTAAAATTTTTTTACCAATAAATAATCTGAATCTGAATCTGAATAGCAAAGTATTTACTTTTTTCATACAGACGCGTACGAGGGTCTAGCAAGAAGTGAATTTTTTAAATGAAAGAAGATACTGCAAATAATGAACAACTTTATATTTCTTAATTTTCAGCCTGTAATCGCCTGTAATTTTAAGTATACCAACTTAAATCCCTACGACTTGCAGTTGCTTGAGCATGTTAATGCAGTTCACAACTACTAACAGCTTAGCGGTGAAAACCCTCACTTGACGATAGTTTTAAACTTCTCGAAGATACGAGGAAAGTGGCCTTCTATACAGCGAGATTATACAAGTTCTGTTTTATTTCATTGTCAACGCGCGTAGCCCATATCAGAGGGGCTACCCATGTAACCAATCAGGTAGCGGTTACGACATAAGTCAACACTTTTGTGTCGTAACGGGCGGATTTTTGTAACATTGTTCCGTAACGTTACGTTGTCGTGTAAACACATGTTTCGACAACGTTTCGAAAAGTGGGGAATAATCGTAACAAATTCCAGTCGCACACCAGTCACATGCTGCCGGCGCAGTGTCGACACATCGCGACTTATTTCCGTTGCAGTGTCGAAACATCGCGACTTATTTGTGCTCACTTCTAACGTGTATCATTCATTTCATTCGTTTCCAATCGTTCCGTTCATTCTAATTGACAGTATTTGTTTTGTTGGTGTTTTCGTACGTTTTTTTTCATGAATGTGTCGCAAAAGTGTAGTGTCTTCGCCGCCATCAGAAAAAATAATGTGAGTATATAATTTGGTTTTGTGATATTTACTTCTTAAACGGTCGAAAATACTATGCGAAATTAAATTCATCGTGCAATTTGATGTCACTTAAACGAATTCACTGATGCGCCCTCATAATTTTATAAAATACAATTAAAATGCTCCTTTGTTATTCAATACAAACTCATAATATCGAAAACAGCAATATTGAAAATCGTGTTTTCGAACAATGTGAGATGTTTTATTGATATAGTTTATATTAATTTAACAAAAGTTTATTCTAGAAAACTGATACATTAGGTAATTAAGTAAAATTAAATGGAAAAAGTATTTATCTACTATGTAAATAAAACTTTACACAAGGTTTCGTAACTGTGTTTACAAGTGTTGACATGTGTCGAGTTCGTTACAGTGTGAATGTTTTTACAAAATGGAGTTTTGTTATTTTTATGTTTGCAGTGGTTCTCAACATGCCGTATAGATTGGTTTTTACTAAAAACGGGCAGAGTGATGAAGTATGGGCGGAAGGGTGGGTGGCAGGATCATATTTACATTATCCTCGTTCACTAAAATTCGGGCCATTAATTTATTTTTCTTATTTTACAGATAATTTCACAAATACACGGAATCAACCTTCTTGTTCGAAAATTACAGTTCTTTCTGACGTTAAAATACACAACAAGGCTGTAATATGCGGGCCGCCGGCGATGAATAAAAACGCATAAGGATATTATTTACACTTTATACAACATGGGAAAATACATAAAAGCACAGAACATAAAAGAAATCAACAATATTTACACTTAAAAACAATACTATGTCAACGCACGCCTATCTAACAAGCAATAGAAAAATCAATAATGAAAAAACAAAACACGCGCGGTGACTCGTCGGCCGCACCGCCAGCCAGCCAGTCACCGCGCGAGGACCATTGAGGTCGGTGAGCACGTCGCCTACATTTTCCCCACCCCAGTGCTGGCTCAGCACTCAACCAGTGGTACTCGCGCAACACGAGCTGCTGAACGTCGCAACGTTCCCGACTTAGTTTTAATTTCCACCATGCGGACCCGACCATCCGCACCTGGAAATACATGTTGTACTACACCTTTTAGCCATATGTTTCGTTGAGCTCCAGGGTCGACAACTATTACGAGATCACCTACCTGTAGAGGTTTCTGTTCCTGTGTCCATTTTTGCCTCGGAAGAAGCACCGGCAAGTACTCTCTAACCCGGGTGCGCCAAAGTTCACATAAAATTGCTACTTCGATTATTGGAAGTCCGAAAATGTTTGTTATATAATTTTATGTCATAATGATCATTACTTATAACTTGTCTTTGATGATAGTTATGCAACTATCGTAACACTGAATCATTCATGTTAATAATGTCAGTCATAATAAATATCTGTAATACTAATGTTAATTTTCATTTATTTTTAAAATATAACGATTTTAAATAATAAAATTTTAAATCATATTTATTTTTTAACAACGACAAATTAGTAATAAAAATTTATATAATATTTATTTTAAACTTTACCTGGTTTTATTTATAAACTGTCAGGTATCTTCCACACCACATTCAATTTGCTATCAAAATAGAAACACAGTCCCAGAGTCGGGATAGGTACGACGACGAGCGAAGCGAGGAGGAGTGTTAGGTGTCTTTTGTTCCTCAGAGCGGAAAAAGGAGCCCCGCGAAGCGGGGCTCCGTCGACTCCTTGGCGGGCCGAAATCGCTTAATAAGCTAGGTACATGAAAAATAAAAAAGTTGCGGGGATAATCGACATAATAGATGATTTATTGACAATCAAATTTACATGTTGTAATTCAGCGCATACATTGACAGCCGATATACAATATAAGTTTATAATTATTAAGTTTATTTTAAAAATCATTATGAGTTGTGATGAATAGTTGGAAATGACATTATGTTGTTAAAAAATCTGCCTAAATATAATTATGAGTAATGATGTTGGTAATACAAATGTATATACAACAAATTTGTAGGCAAAAAAATTATGACAAATGATTACTATGATCAAAAAGCGTTATTATGAAAAATAATATGACAAGTAATGTTATGTGAGCCAATATGGACCCCTCTAACCCACCTTTTCCAAAACATTTCTGCTAAGAGCTGTGCTTTGCGCCATTGTTTTCGAAGACACAAATCGGAGTCATTGAATTGCCCTAGCACAGGTAAGTTGGACGAAGTGCCAAGAAGGAAATGGTTTGGCGTTAGTGCCTCATCACTTCCAGGTTCCACTGGCACATGCGTCAATGGTCTACTGTTGACCATATTTTCCACTTCAGTGAGAAGTGTGCTCAAAGTTTCATCTTTGGGTACTCTTTCTTTTAAAATCACCTTTAGCGAAGTTTTAATGCTGCGCACCAATCGTTCCCATGCCCCACCCCAATGGGGGCTAGCGGGTGGTATAAAAGTCCACTTAACTCCTTTGTTTGCCGCTTCTCTTTTTAGGACCTCATCATCCAGTTCTTCTACGGCTTTTTTCAACTCCGTGGCTGCGCCCCGTAGGTTGGTACCATTGTCAGAATATAAGTATCGTGGCCAGCCTCTACGTGCAGCCATTCGACGAAGCGCCATTAATAGTGCGTCCGTAGTTAGAGAGTGAACTATTTCTATATGCACCGCCCTTACTGTGAGGCACGTAAAAAGTACACCGTACCTGTTTTCACGACGTCTTCCGACCGCCACTTCGATTGGGCCAAACAGGTCGCATCCGCTGAATGTGAACGCCCTTTGGTGGTGAGCCAGTCGAGGTTGTGGTAAGTCTCCCATCCTAGGTACTTCAGGCTTGGCTTTCCTAAGCCTACACACCATGCAGCGCGTTGCGACATGTTTTACAGTAGACCTTAACTTTATTACGACGACCGCTTTAGCCTAGTTGGTAGTGACCCTGCCTTCGAAGCTGGAGGTTCCGGGTTCGAATCCCGGTCAGGGCACTTATTTGTGTGATGAACACGAATATTTGTTCCTGAGTCTTGGATGTTTTCTATGTATTTAAGTATATATTTATCTATATAAGTATGTATATCGTCGCCTAGTACCCATAGTACAAGCTTTGCTTAGTTTGGGACCAGGTTGATTTGTGTAAGATTGTCCACAAATATTTATTTTATTTTATTTATTTTATTTTATTATTAACCAATACCTAAATCCGTAGGTACCTGCTTGTATATTTGCTGAACTCAATCTCATGTATACTTTTCTGTAAAAGGTCGACGATAGACGAAAACGTTTCGATTCCTTTTGGCTCATATTTTAAATGAAAAAGCAATACTTTTTTAGACACTGCAAGACACATTGAGAACCACATGCATTTACGTTTGGTCAAATCCAAGACTTCACTGTCGTAACCGTTACTACACTTAATTTACTATAAATTTTGCAGTATAACTTAAGTAACTTATTGTAGACAATGTGTCGACAATTTAATTCAAAATAAACACAATGTGTCGAGAATGATTCGACATGTTTCGACATGAATTTAGTAACATTTATGTCGAAACATGTCGAAACAGGGCCCACACATAGTTACTGATAAATTTTTAACGCAAAGTGTTGACACCGCTACTACATGCTGCAACCAAAATCCACACAGTAATTAAGTTTAGTAAAAGTTACGAAACTGTGACTAATCTGCGACTTTTTCAAAATCTTGCGACCGAAAATGGTTGCATGGGTACCGCGAAGCGCAAACGAAGTTTTCCGTCTCTGTCTCACTTATATGCAAACTTGCAAGTGCGACAGAGAGGGAAAACTTCGTTTGCTGTCGCGGTAGCGCCCCAGAGGGGCTACCGAGAAGCGAATACGAACGAAGTTCGAATATCTCCCTCTCTGTCACACGAATTAGCAAGTGAAAGAAAGAAAGAAAGAAAAACATTTATTCGTGACGATACAAACATAAAATATAATAATAATAGTTAATTAGCGAATATTATTAGAATAGTTTATATTATAACACTTATAAAAAACTTAAATTTGTAACTTGCACTACTACAGCAGTTGATGTACTTAACTAAATAGCTAACTTAAAACAGTAATGTAAAGAAAGGGAGCTTATTTCTGCCAACAAACTGTTATACAGTTTGGCGGAAGTTATAACAAGTTGTAAAAGAGTACTGTTTTCGTGAATAAATGCTTTATTTATTATTTTATTTTATTTTATAGATAAATAAATGTAATTAAAAGAACACGGAATCACCACAAAAAGGTTTCGCCTCAGCGTAATGCCGATTCAAGGAGCTGGCGCTGATCTTCCGGCGAAACCTAGGTTGTTAATGACGGTGTGTGTAGCACGCTTCGCCTAAAAATTGAACGCGACCTATTACAACTTGACACCGCCAAGTGCGACAGAGAGGGAGATATTCGAACTTCGTTCATTTTCGGTTCACTCTTGTGTTATACACTATATGAGTGAAAGGGACGGCACGATACGAAGTTAGGATTTCGAAGTTCGGATTAGCCCCTCAGCGTTTTACGACCTGATGGTCAGTCTCAATCGACACATTTTATATTGTACTAGGTACTTTATGTAATATCAGTGAGATATGCGGGCTTGATTCCATGAGTAAACAATATTTGCCTTTTTACATACTTAAACTTACGTATTCCCAAAAGGGGTAGGCAGAGCACATGAAAAATAATTCCACATTTAGCAATTGTAGGTTTAAAGATGGAGAAAATGTGATATAGCAAAAAAAAGTGATAGGCCTATCGCCCACAACTACAACCTGGTTCACGTAGTCAACTCTTACGACACCCACGGGAAGGAAGGGGGGGGAAGTGATATCCCATCCCGGCCCAACACGGGGCCTTTTTGCAACATCGGCTAACTCCTTCAATTAATAATTATACATAGTATGGCGTGTAATTTTACCACCCCCAGCACGACCGGAATGAATCATTAAGAAAGTAATTAAAAGCAAAATCGTCGTCGTCCCTTAATTTGCCTCCATAAAAACCTTTATATTTTACAATGAATGGACGGTTCTTCAACAATAAAAAATGTTGCCCTTCTGTTTTGTTCATTTTTGTTGTTACACCTTAATTTGTGTTACCTTTTGTGGGGAAAATTAGGAAGTACGAATAAGTACATATCGTCGGGTTTACAAGCAAAAGTCACTAAGTATCAAATCACTACATAGTATAAAATAAAGTCGCTTTCTCTGTCCCTATGTCCCTATGTCCCTATATCCCTATGTATGCTTAAATTTTTAAAACTACGCAACGGATTTTGATGCGGTTTTTTTAATAGATAGAGTGACTCAAGGGGAAGGTTTATATGTATTTGAATTCAACTGATTTGTATTTTTGTGTTTTGAAATTTGTAATTTGTAATGGACATTATTATTATTTATCTGACTGACGATTCCGAATCGAAGATGCATTTATTTTTCTGTTTACTTTTTATCGTGTTTTGTATTACTCTAGTTGACATTATGTTATTTTTATTTTTCCTGTTATGACGATCATGATAACAATTCTTGTAATTTTGACATGTGTGCAAATTTATATTGTAATTCCTTATCATGAAATAAATTATCTAAATCTTATATAAATCTATAATACATGCATCAGCATTGCACCCGTGCGAAGCCGGGGCGGGTCGCTAGTACCTATTAAAATAAAACTCGTATATCAGCATCGTTTCAGTACTGAGATACGAGGTTTCGAAGAGTAGTGATAGATTTGATAGTGAGTTTTGCTTCTCATATAAGGTGTCTTCGGGTAATGCCGAATGTCGGGTAATTCCGAAGATATCAATTTCCAGACTAACTAAGCGATTTCATTGCATCTCATCATCATCATCATCAAAAAGAAATGTTACATTTTTTGTTGTTGTTTGGTAGTGCAACAAAATCGCTTAGTTAGACTGGTATTTGTTTTTTTCGGAACTAACCGACATTCGCAATTACCCAAAGACACCTTAGGGTCGGTTGCACCAACATACGATCACAGGCCGGTCATTGTCAAATATGGCGCCGGCAGCTGTCACTCCATAGAAACATGTCAAACATTCCATACAATCAGATTTTAACGAACACCGCTTACGATTACAGACGGTTTGGTGCAACCCACCCTTAATGTTTATTTTTATTCGTGGCGACGACCGCTTTGGCATAGTTGGTAGTGACCCTGAGGGGTTACTCCGAACCTCGTATCGTGCCGTCCCTCTCACTCATATAGTGAATAACACTAGAGTGTAAGGGACGGCACGGTACGAAGTTCGGAGTACAGGCTCTCACTACGAAGCTGGAAGTCCCGGGTTCGAGTCCCGGCCAGGGAATTTATTTGTGTAAAGAGCACGAATATTTTTTTCCTGGATGTTTCCTATGTATTTAAGTATGTGTATCATCGCCTAGTACCCATTGTACAAGTTTTACTTAGTTTGGGACTCGATTAATTTGTATAAGATACTTACTTTACTTATTCGGAGTATTTAATAATGTAATTGCAAAACCGTAGTAATTTATTCAGCTGTGTTTTTATTTTACGTTGGGACTTCGATTTTAATTTTAAAAAGTAGATTTGTCTAAGTTACAAACTAAATAATTTATTATCAGACTAAATAATAATTAGAGTCTGCCTAATGAAAGCTGAGGGGCTACCGCGAACCGGAAACGAACGAAGTTCGAATATCTCCCTCACTGTCGCACTTGCTAATGTTTGCGACAGAGAGGGAGATATTCGACCTTCGTTCGTTTTCGGTTTGCGGTAGCCCCTCTGAGACTAGAAAAGAGAGGCAAATTTAAAAAATCCAATTGTAGCAACACTGTGTATAAAGCGACAAAACAATAATGATACTTGGGTAACAACAAAAAATGTTCACACTACATATTTTATTTTTATTTATTTATTGTTCAGAACACATACAGTCATACATAAAAAGATAGAGGTAAGTTACAAATATGTATAAAAACAGACCTGGAGGTTCATAAATACAAACATTAAGCAAAAATATACAACAGCGTCTTAGCGAGTAGGAAAGTAAGTGGGTAGATCACTAAGTATTATTAATCAATAACAATTTGGATCTCGTACGTTCTTTTAAAATATCAAGGGAGTGCATAAATGGATCGATATCACAGAAATACTCATTGTAGTTTTACACATAGTACATAGTTCAGTAGGTAAGTACCTATTATGCAATAACATTACCAAAAGTTTATTTACATTACATAGGTAAGTACCTATTATGCAATAACATTACCAAAACTAAGATTTATGACAGGTATTTAAATATTCCGAGTGTTGTGGAAGTAGCAACTCATGAGGAATAATGTACTATGATACGATTTGCTGTATCCTGTTTCTGACCCGTAAAGGATCAAGCAATGGTTGTCTCCATTGACACGGCAATTGAGTGACGTTTGACACATTTGACGTAGATATTATAGTTGCCATTTAAAAAGTTTTAAATAAATCTCTGCCTCAGCTTTCATTAGCCAGACTCTTAATAAACTTTATCTACACCCATACAGTAAATCCTCTTTTATGTGCTCAAAAAGTGTAGGTAAGGACTAACTTTACAATATCGCGCCGGTCCGGGGCGGAGATGGCCATAACAGTATCAAAAACGGTATCGTTATGGCCATCTCCGCCCATTAAGTTACAGGCCCGTGCTCAAAAGACTTCAACGAGCTCACGAACTCGAATTCCTGCACTTTCAACGCAATGGTGCCTCAACACATGAAAGAGGATTTAATGTATGGATGTAGATAAAGTAGTGTATACAACTGTACATAATTAGGCCTTAAAACACTCGTGTGATCCTATTATGAAACCTTTTAAGACCTCTCATTATGTATCAGTTGCATAAACTGCTATTAATTTAGTCCATATTTTATATTTTATCTCGATCACTGGAAAGTACGGTATTACGTCGATACTCAGGAAATTACGGGATGCAAATGACACTAATGTGCTAATGTCGTCGGGAAATTCTGGGATAAGCGAGATCAAAGCGTTGCGAGGGCGCCGCGGAGAGAGTTGTCTGGAAGAGATAACAGACAACTTCTCTGAGAATTCCACCACGCGATCGAGACACGTATAGTCCCTATTCGTCCTGGTACCGCCGCATACCGGGTGGAGTCAGTCCGACCCAGGTCGGGCCTAGCTGAGTTTCTGGCTGAACTCTTCTCAGCTAGGCTAGATTTAGTGAGCCAGCGACAAAAATCCCAGTAGCTCAATTCCACTCACCTCATAGTCGGTTGAAACCGATCAACCAATCTCACTGGAGCGCATACTCTTAGAGTATTCCAGTGTTCAAAATTTCAAAACCGTCCGCGTGGTCGTGTCAGAGGTTTCCCCTGGATTTTCCGCAGGCCACTCTCCAACCGCGCACTCCTATTGCTTATAAAGACACAGTCAGGTTCAAAATAAAACGAGAGGGGCGAATGCTATATCTAAGAGCACCGCGTCTCATCAGCCCTCACGTCCCACTATGGACACAAGCCGGCTCCAAGAGACTCTGGCCTAGTGTGGGTTGTGGACTTCACATGTACTTTTGTACTTTGTATATCACACATGTACAAACTAAACCATGCACAGAAGTCGAAAACTGTGGTTATGAAATTGCAACCCGTACTGAAAAGTGAAATTGAAGGCAGGAGAGGAAGAGGAAGACCTAGACTGACTTACTTTAACCAAGTGAGGGAGGAAAAAAAAAAAAATGTAAAATTTTATAAATAAATGATTGAATTGAATTGAATTGAATTGAAGTTGCCTAGTCGTATGGGGAAGTCAAGGAACTGGCAATGAATAGCGAAGAGTGGCGGTTACTCCACCGACAAGAGCGAAGCTCTTAAGTTTTGATGATGATGACTGAAAAGTGCTAAGGTTTAAAGGTAATTATTATATTGAAACCACTTCCAGTGCGCAAAACTACACGCATCCTCGTTTTATTATTCCTCCGAAACTTTTCTAATAATATGAAACTCTGCCTTTGTACCGTGTATTAGCCTCTTAATCGTCGATTAAACTCCGGTTAATCTCGCTTTATGTGCAACCGGGCTTAGCGACTGTTTACGGCAAGTTGTGGGCTAGTGTTTTAGTTAAAGGCACTTTTAGATGAGTCCAGTTGCTGGCGCCAAGTATCGTTTATATGGATCCTGTCACGCTGGACTGGCACAAAAATATAGCGCCAGTACCCTGCCAGCGCTGGCAAGCAAGCTCCGCATGTCGGCGCCGGCAACGACGGACGCGTGAGTGACAGCAATACTGCCGTCTCAAGGAGAAAAACCATAAGTGACAAAAAGTAAGTTTCGAGATAAAGCCAAAAAACTTTAGATTTCTTGTAAATTATGCACTTGTCGTTGTCTAAATCGTGATCTACAAAAGATATAGTACTATGTCTCCTAGAGAGAAAGATCACATTTTTTTTCCTGATTACAAGGCTGGTAATAAGTCCATTTTGCAAAAAAGTCACTTATGGTTTTTCTTCTTGAGACGGCAGAATAGGGTTCCGTTTGGACCCTTAGGGTACGGAACCCTAAAAGAAACAATATTTATGTATGCAACCCCATATCAATTCCGTCTGACCAGGAGCGGAGAAACTCCAAAGAGGTCCAACGTAAAAATTGCATAAGTTTTAACGAGTTCGCCGCTATTAGTTATTCTTTTCACCGTCGCAATTAATGTTTAATATAAAACTGCGAACTCGGACGTTTTCTCAAAATTCATAAGGCTAGATGGCAGGGTTTTATTTTTTTTCGTATAATCAGTATTGATTGAGAGGTCGGGCAAAAACCAATGAATTTTATACCAAAGGACAGGCCGAGGCGATTTAGAGGCAAGAAAATTGGTACGAACGAAAGTCAGTCCGAACTTTCTGTACAAGAGTTATATTAATATTTAAATTGCAACACAATCAATCATCTTTGGGACGTATACCTTACAAATACATTTATTTATTTGTCATCCACACTTACGTAGTAGATAGGGATGAAAGTGACCCATTTCACCCGAGATATTTTGGCGCTCGAACGAAGTGAAAGCGCCAATAGTTCAAGGGTGAAATGGGTGCTTTCACCCGAGTTTAATAATAAATAATAAAATAAAAAAAATAAAAAGCATTTATTCACCAATAAAGGTTACACCAATAATATAAAGGTTGGGACTTCCTAGTAAGTATACAATACCTGTGTCAGGAAGTCCCGCTCTTCTATAGTAATTTAGTCACAATGATTTGTCGAAATATAAAAACAATACACAGAAAGAAGACTAAATACAGAGATATTAAACTACAGTTTCGTTAAATAATATTAATACTCTACTTTTCATTTCAACTATGAGGAAAATAAATGAGAAATAAAAGTGTATTCAGTAATAAAAACACGCGCTGCAGCAACCAGCGGCCGGTGCCGCCGCGCCCCGCGGCCCGTGTGTGCGGCCGGCGCGCGCCCGCGGCCTAAAGAACTTTAAAAAAGAATTACTTTCCACCCTAGGGTTGGAAAAGCAACTTTCAACCCGGCTATCTACTTATGAAAAATAAACTTTCGGAACAGGAGAGATGAAAACTATTTTTCTATACTAGTACGCTTATAACATATGTGATAATCCATATTGAAAGGAACCTTATGGCGGCCGGCACTTACGCCTTTATTGCCGTTATTCCAATACAATAGTGAATAGGTGTAACGTAAGCGCCTGCCGCCATAAGGTCCCTTTCGATGTGGATTATCACATATAACAAACAATGCTATCCTTGTGAATTCATTCAGAGATCACGTAAACAAATCATTGTTTTCCGCTATAATATTGCACGAGTCATCGGCGCCCTGCCGAGCAGGTTGGTGCGCCCGTCCATCTTCCGTCTCATCCTCTCGTCAACATTCCAATGTTTAAGCATTAATATCCAATAGTTGACATAGTCAGACACTAGCACGTTTCCCTCACATATTTGAACAGTCATATGGTCGAGGGAGGCGATGGCTGAGATACGCGTCATACTCGTGAACGGGTGCTGTTTGTGGGGTCCGGTCTGTTCATGTTTGCAAGGACTAGTAACTTCGTACTAGTGTTCAGTGGAATTGACATGATGAGAGACTTCGCTCTGTTCTCATTTGATTTTATTTTTAGACTGACGCCCAGAGACCTTATACATCTCTGAGGATATTTATTTATTAGATTTTATTATTTTCATGTTGACGTGTTATAGATATAGCTCAAAATATTTTATTATGATTAGTGTACCTACTTTATTACCTTTTATCTTGACGCTTAGAGACCTTATACATCTCTAACAAATCTCGATTGTTATTAGTTTCTTAGTCTTATTTTTGACATGTAACACTACATTTAATTAATGATACTTTGATTATTGTATTATTTTTATTTGATGTACTTAGATAGATTTTGACTTGTAAAAGTGCCCTTGAGGCCTATTTGCAGAATAAATGTTTTGATTTTGATATTTTTTTGAGTCACATGCACAGTCAGTCTAGCTTATAAGCAGATCAGCATACGGTATAACGCCTATTCAAGGTCCTTTGTTTTCGATTGACTTATATTGGATTCCTCCGTGGAGCATCGTGGAGGGTCCATTTTCTAATAAATGTCTTCGGCTGCGCATTCCGGAGAGAAGGGAAAAGGCAAATAATAATGCAGAATATGGCTCATATTGCCGGAGGCGTCGGTGCTTTAACTCGTGAATTTATAAGCATCTAAATGATTTCTTTAAATTTCGTGTCTTATTTTAATTTAGATCGTGACATTTGATTTAAGGCCGTGCAAAGGGATATATCGCGTTCTTTGAAACGCTGTTCTGCCCAGACGACGAAACAATAAGTATTGTTTTTCAGATATATGATTCTTGACTATATGACTGTCTTTCTGACAATAGCCGAAACATGATTGCTTAAAATTTTCTATTTAGAAAAAAAAAATCCAAAGTTGAGTCTTTATTTTCCCCTTATTTACTAAGCCTGCTAAAACAACGCATTATTAAACGACACAATTAGGTTAAAATTATGGTATTTTACCTCATCTAAACTCTGTCAAGAGGAAATTTGATAAAACTGCACACAGTCAAATATTTATCGAGATTTGTCTTAAAAACCATTACCGAAGAATCTTGGATCCCGTTTTGTTGTGCGCGAAAGACATAAGCGTGTCTCTTTTACGGGCAGCGTGGCTGACCGAATCGACGCATCCCCACATTGACTCGATTTTTTGTACGCAACGACTATAATAAATAAATAAATAAATATTAGAGGACAATCTTACACAAATCGAACTAGCCCCACAGTAAGCTCAAGAGGCTTGTGTTATAGGTACTAGACGACGATATATTTAATAGATATAAATACTTAAATACATAGAAAACATCCAAGACTCAGAAACAAATATTCATGCTCATCACACAAATATTTCCCCTGACCGGGATTCGAACCCAGGACCGTGCATCTATATTTGGTAGAGGCGCTTACAGGTCTTGTCTATATTTCAGGTTTTTTTAAGTGTCGCTCCCAGATTTCCATTGGATGATTGTCAAATATCGTCCTTATAAATCACCATCTTTGAGACGGTTATAGGATGCGCCTTACAAGTTTATTCACGGTGTTAAAGCACAGTTAATACGAGCCCCAATGCAAAATAGCTCGTCTAGTCGCAATTCTGCATGCGTATTTTTTTTCAAAAACTAGTATTTCTACCCGAATCGACTTTGATGATTAATGGAATACACTAGACGCAATGTCACTAAAGCTAGCTTAGTTTTGAGTTGTACAAAGTGTACATCTCGTTATTTATTTTAAAATAATTTAATTATAAATATTACATCTCACACGCAAATAATTACGTCTGCTTCATATTTAAGGCAAAATAGGTCGTCTATTTAAAATAAAACCTGTTTACCAGGGTTCGTAATATAAAATATTATTTTCAAATTGAATACGGAATATTCTCTGTCATGTAAAATGACAAACCACTATATAAAAGGGCAAATTCAGCCTAATTTTTTATTACTCCAAATCGTTTTTCTATCGAGATGGCACGAGGTAAGCCAGTGACTGAAGAAGTGCGGAAAATTATAATCTCCAGTAACAATAAAGGCAAATCTACGTACCAAATTGCCAAGGACCTTTCTATGCCAAGGTCTACAATCCAAACTATCATCGAGCATCATCGAAAACACGACAAAATTTCTTGTTTAAAGAAATCCGGCCGCCCACGAATTACTACTAAAGCAGAAAACAGGATTCTGAGGAAGATCATCAAGAAAAATCGTCGTGCAAGAGCTGGAGAACTTACGGTACTATGGCGTGACGCAATTAAAAAAAACATTTCAGTGGATACTTGCAAGAGAGTGATGAAGAGGATGGGCTACGGTTTTTACACTGCTAAAGAGAAACCGTTACTTACACAACGGCAGAAAACTAACAGGTTGAAATTCGCCAAAAAGTACAGAAATTGGACCGTCGATCAGTGGTGTAAAATTATATGGAGTGACGAATCTAAATTTGAAGTCACAGTAGGCGATGAACGAAGTAAAGTCATTCGCGAAAAAGGAGAGGCATTTCAAAAAGATTGTCTTAAGCGTAAGGTAAAGTTTCCAGCTTCCTTAATGATTTGGGGCTGCATGTCGGCACAGGGTGTCGGCTGTCTGCAATTTATAGATGGAACCGTCAATGCCGAAAAATACAAAAGCATCTTACAAGAGAGTTTGCTGCCGTCTATACGTAAGTTAAAGTATAAAAATGCGTATACTTTTCAACAAGATGGTGCCTCATGCCATACCGCTAAAGCAACGATGGCGTGGCTGAAAAAGAAAAAAATACCTACCATGTCGTGGCCATCCAGCAGCCCGGACTTGTCTCCCATAGAAACGTTGTGGTGGAAAATGAAGAAGAAGTTGCGAAAGGACCCGTCCAGATCAAAAGCTGATCTTAACGAGAAACTTACCTGTGTTTGGAATGAAACAACCCCGGAAGAGTGTCGACAGCTGGTAGATACAATGCCGCTCAGAATTAAAGCCGTTTTAGATGCAAAAGGAGACGCCACCAAGTGGTAGACGTTCTAATCTGCGTCGGTAACACTAAAGACGAACTTTTTTGCATTTTAGTACAATTGGTGAAACAATGTTTTTTTTATTACCAAGGAAAGTTCGTTTTTTTTTTCATTGAATAAATAAAATACGATTTATAACTTATACTGTTTTTATATTGCTAATTCTTCCAAACACCTTCGTCCCCCAGAATTTTTAGGTTAACGTTAGTTTAGTACATTTTTTTCCTACCAGACGTACTCATTTGCATTGGGGCTCGTATTCACAGCCTCCACCCTTGTTATGACGTCGTTTTAAGGTTTAACTGTTATTGCAATTATGAGACAAACACTGTTCAGCAGAAACATGCCATGTGTTTACATAAATAAAATTCAATTTTGAATGGTAGAAGTTGGCGGTAACGAGTGCAAGGACAGCTATAAACCGGCTAAGACGTACTAGACAACTACAATTATAGCTCGTCGTCCGTGTCCGTCGTAGATAGCGGATCCTACAGAACGAGGATTAACGAATGACCAAAAGGCACGGACTTATGGTAACCTGACTATTTTTTTTTTAACCAAAATAAATCTAATTACAACTAAATTAAAACCTAAATATAAAACTAAATTAAATCTAAAAATGGCCCCCGCGGCATGGTGCCGAAGATACTGGCAGCATTTTCTCTTTGAATAGCCAAACTTATTCGTTGGCCGAGGTAGCTGCCAGCTCTTCGGTCACCTGTGGCATCAATAAGCCTCTTCGATAGTCCCTTGAGGAGGCTTAGAGCGCCAGGACCCCACGGACCGAGTGTCTCGACGCCGAAAGGCGTGAACAAGTGTTCGGCGCCAAGACTAAATTAAGATTAGCAGTATAATACATCCATTAGCACGTTTATAACATCTCATTCTTAGTCGTGTTATGTGCTGACAGCATGTAACATGCCATTTATGGATGAAGTTTCGGTGTCGGTGACAAATAAGGGACAGGAGATATGCCATGTATAAGGTTCCCACGTGTGTTATTGTCTACGCTTGCGTCTCTTTCACATATCTTTGTATGTGTGAAAGAGACGCAATCATCATCATCATCATATCAGCCGAAAGACGTCCACTGTTGGACATAGGCCTCCCACAAAGAGTGCCATAATGACCAGTCCTGCGCCACCCGCATTCAGCGGACTCCCACGACCTTTACCAGGTCATCAGCCCGCCTTGTGGGGGGCCTACCCACGCTGCGCCTTCCAGTCCGTGGTCGCCACTCAAGAACCTTCCGGCCCCAACGGCCATCGGTTCTACGTGCAATGTGCCCCGCTCACTGCCACTTAAGTTTAGCTATTCGAAAGGTTATATCGGTTACTTTGGTTCTGCTACGGATGGCCTCATTTCTGATGCGATCACGCAGAGAAACTCCCAGCATAGCCCATTGCCCTCTGACTGACTTTGAGCCGTCTTCTGAGACCCATGGTGAGTGACCACGTTTCCGTACCATATGTCATCACTGGAAATACACATTGAAAGAAAAGAAAGAAGAAAGAAAAATGTTTATTTGCATTGGCACACAATTCAGAATTAAAAAAAAACAAACAGAAACGGAAACAAAAATATATCCCTAAGTCGTGTGCCAGCAAAAAGGATCAAGCTCAGTATGATGCTACAGCCTAGCGGCTGCAGCGCTGATTTTCAGCCTAATCCTTGTGGGTGACATACAACCACTCAAACATAATATAATCACTACACAGTATAAAACAAAGTCGCTTTCTCTGTCCCTATATCCCTATGTATGCTTATCTTTAAAACTACGCAACGGATTTTGATGCGGTTTTTTTTTGATTGATCAAAGACTTTGGTCTATCATAGACAATATTGCCGGCTCCAATCTTATTCTTACTTCATGATGTCCGTTGTCTATTTTGCTTGGTCGGGTTATATGCACTGTTTTGTTTGCATCTTAAAACGATAAAGCTACGTTATAGTGCACGAAACAACTATTATCTTAGGAGTTAGGATTTCAAAACGACAGTTTGAGTTGCGTATTAGTTTAAAATGGAATGGGTGGGTGTGTCAATGCGAATGTAAGTGTGTGCATCAGCGGGCCATCGTCCCAGTAACTAGATACCTACATCTCTGAGGATATTTATTTATTAGATTTTATTATTTTCATGTTGACGCTTATAGATATATCTCAAAATATTTTATTAGGATTAGTGTATCTACCTTATTACCTTTTATCTTGACGCTTAGAGACCTTGTACATCTCTAACAAATCTCGATTGTTATTAGTTTCTTAGTCTTATTTTTGACATGTAAAACTACATTTAATTAATGATACTTTGATTATTGTATTATTTTTATTTGATGTACCTAGATAGATTTTGACTTGTAAAAGTGCCCTTGAGGCCTATTTGCAGAATAAATGTTTTGATTTGATTTGATTTTGATTTATGACAAAACACAGTTGGACTATATTTTTTTTTAATACCAATTAGGGTGTCTTCGGGTAACCCCGAATGTCGGGTAATTACGAAAATAACAAATTCCAGTCTAACTAAACAATTTTATTGCATGTCATCATCATCACCATTAAAAATAAATGTATTTTTTTATTGATGTTTGATTTAGAATGAAGGGTAAATTGAAAAATTTAGGCACCGAGCAGGATTCGAACCTGCGACCTCCCGGCACTCGCGGCCAGTCGCTCTAGCCAACTGAGCTATAGGTGCAATCACTACCCAGTTCTAAATTCAGCAACCGTTCCTTCGTATTAAGCAGTACCGCTGCTAACGTAAACTATTCTTTTTATACAAACGCCTTAAGGGAGGCGTACAGCGACATCTACCAGAAGACTCATGCTTCATTAATGGCACTAACGTCTCAAATCATATTGAGAATCGTCAGTTACGATGCGCCATCCCATACCCAAATTTAGAATGAAGGAAAAATTTTAAATTTTTTTTGTTGATGTTTGATAGTGCAAAAAAAACCACTTAGACAAGAATCTGTTTTCTTCGGAATTACTAACATTCAGAATTAAGTACCCGAAGACACCATACACCTTTGTGCCTGTGTTTAACATATAGATTATTTTAATGATTGATTGATATACTTTCCTGCAACACTGCCCACTTATTTCAAGTATAAATAGCATAGCAGTGGGCTAAGATTAAGATGAGTCGAACTACCTATATAAATGTAGGTCGGCGGGTGACCCGTCGCTGTTTGGTTAGGACGACCCTTTTACCCATATTAGGCCAGTTAATCGCAGTTTAACCTAATGGACGATGTTGGGGAACGACATGTGAGCTATCGGAATTTAACCAGCGCAGGTCGCCGGTTCCATGAACCTTATTGGAACGGAATAAGGTGAAAAAATGGCTACATATTGACCTTGACGTATAGTCGAGTTCAAAATATGTTCACGGAAAAAGTGACCAAATTTTTTATTTATTTATTTATTTATTGTAAACCATTATCAGCACTAACAGCTAAACCTTACGTGTTAATTGGTATTCTATTTTAATAACATGCGTATTGTAGGTATATAATTATTCATACATAAATCTGATAGACATTAATTACATTAGTCAAGGCGTACAAAAACAATAGAGATAGTATTTATTTCGTATGTCAACATTGGATAGTACATTACATTATTACTTAAAATAAACCTTACGTGCTAATTGGTATTATATTTTAATAGCATGTGTATTGTATATAATTATTAATACATAAATCTTATAGTCATTAATTACATTAGTCAAAGCAGTCCAAAAAACAATACAAATATATAGCAATTTATTTTTTAGATGTCAGTATTGGGCAGTACATTACATAAAAAACTTTAATACGAATTTATGGCAAAGGTAATAATAATAACTGCAATACAGCGAGGAAATGCTGCCAGCATCCTCGGTGATGCCTCAAGGGTCTATCTTCGATTAAGTTAGTTTTTATATTAATAGAAAAAAATTGATGGATTTCGCCACATAGCGGCCGATTTAGTAGATCAACGTCACAAACGTAGATTTAAGAAAACTTAGTTAAATGTTGGAAACGCCAAGCGGTGATAGATTGGGAGTGATCTGCGTTTAGTCCGTGCGGGTACGTGCTAAAAGATGCATCGAGAACTACCCTCAAAGAAAATTCTTCCACTTTTTCCTAATAAAGAAAGAAAGAAAGAAACATTTATTCACAGACACAGAAGACACACATATTACAAAAAAAAAAAACACCAACAGAAGAAAACAAACCACAACATGTGTGTCCCCGCGGCAGTGAAACGGACACTGGCTCAGCATTATGCTGAGGTGTCAGACACCTACAGCGCTGATTTTCAGCCAGTACCGTCGATGAACACGATACCGAATATGTCCTTAAACGGATCCTCACTAGTTTTGTTACAGCCTGTATGTATATATATATATATTTATATACCGTATTTTCGTATTTACCGTTCGGCGACAGTTATAAACGTGTAGACGTACTATTTTTACAACTTCAGGGTCCTTATCAGCTAAAAATGCTCATCTATTTACGCCATTTTCGGTTTGAATTGACACGTATCTTAATATTTTCTCAATATAACTATCTATAACAGGACTATTGCGACCTTGTGTCATAAATTTTTCAAAAACGTTTCAAAGATCACTCCAAATCGACCACTTTCAAGCTAAAAACTTGTTTTTTCCGCTTAAGGCGCGTAATAGAGTGAAATACCACATTTTGGTCGCGTTCAAAGGCCTAAAACTCAAAATTATATAAATATAGTCAAAAATGGCTATGTTACTATTTAAAACTTTAATAAAATCATCATATAATTTAATAACTATATTGGTATTATGAATACTTTACTTACACGTGACCCCTGGGTGGTGCTAATTAAAAGTGCAATAAACTGGCACCCGCACTGTCTCCTCGAAGATCTCACGCAAATAATGCGATACGATAGAGAGAGACCATTGGGGATAAAAAAAAATGCGTACGGAATATTTCTTTGATATGTAACAGCACTTTTTGGTGAAGAAAAACATGGTGAGGAAACCTTTATAATGTTTTTTAATTGTGACAAGGTCTAGCTGCCAAATTTTGGGATTAGGTATCAAAGCGGAGCCGGCTAGGCCACAACCAGAAAAACACTTGGAGGATGACTTAATGGCAAACTTGTATGGCAACGTATTTATTATTCACTGCCCACGCTCGCCGTCCGAGGAAGGTTTTCTTTCCTATTAATATCCAATTTGTTTTCCATTAGGCACTTGTACTGGTTTCCGAATGTTGTTTATAAATTCAGTGGATTCCTGTAATGCCCGCACTATAGTAGGTGTGTTTGGGAAAATGATTAATGGGGTAACTAAAGGGTGAAGACTACAAGGGGATTCCCCGATTCTGTCAACCGCAACCGTGTAAGAGACACGCTTATGCGTCACGCACGACAAAGAGATAAGCAAACGCCTTTCTGGAATAACTTTTTTAAACATGTTGACGTGTTATAGATATAGCTCAAAATATTTTATTATGATTAGTGTACCTACTTTATTACCTTTTATCTTGACGCTTAGAGACCTTATACATCTCTAACAAATCTCGATTGTTATTAGTTTCTTAGTCTTATTTTTGACATGTAACACTACATTTAATTAATGATACTTTGATTACCTATTGTATTGTTTTTATTTGATGTACCTAGATAGATTTTGACTTGTAAAAGTACCCTTGAGGCCTTGTTGTTTGATTGTTTTGATTTTGATTTTGAAACATACCTAACTATGGAACTATTTGAAGTTCTATATTTCTTGTGAGAGTTTAGACGAGGTAAAATGCCAACATTGAATAGCATAGTGTGTATGTAACATTTTTCTTAATACCACGTCGGTGGCAAACAAGCGTACGGTCCGCCTGATGGTAAGCCGTCATCGTAGCCTATGGACGCTTGCAACTCCTGGGGTGTCACATGCGCGTTGCCGACCTTTTAAAAATTTAACATTCTAACGTGTAGACGTGATATCCCAGTGATACTATCAATAGGCATTTGTATCCATGATACACTAACAATAAAACCGGTAGCTCTATCAACGGCGTGTGTAAAAGGCGGTTGATTGAAGCGCAACGGTTTTTTTTTAAATTCCCGCGTCACTGGAAAAATGGCACGGGCGCGGAACAAAATATTTACGGGAGCGACCGCAGAGTTATATTGTTTAGAAGTGACACAAACCCAGTACCACAGAATAATGTTTTTTTAGGGATGCGAATATTCGGTTATTATTCGGTATTCGGCATATTCGGCATGTTTATGAATGTTCGGTATTCGGCGGAATTATTCGGTTCAGCTGCCGAATACTTACCGAAAAATTTTGAGAAGGTTTTGTTACAAGTTACAAGAGTGTATCATACTTAGTTACTGCTTCGTGAAAATAACACTTGACCCTTTAGTAGACACCAGACACCGCACCTTTAGTGACAACCTATCATTATAATTATTGCCAGTGTAAGAAATTAGTTCCAATGTAATTCCGCAACATGGCGCTTGGTTTTATATTTCTGATCGGGTTTTACTTACATGTACACGAGAGTGAAAGGGACGGCACCATACGAAGTTCGGATTACGAAGTTCGTAGTAGCCCCTCTGAACGAGAGATATGAGTTTTATATTTCTGGTCCGGTTTTTCTTACTACTAGTTGGATTAAAACAAGCATTAGTAGAAAATGAATGACATTAGAATTCATCTCTCTCGTTCAGAGGGGCTACTGCGAACTTCGAAATCCGAACTTCGTATAGTGCCGTCGCTTTCACTCATACAGTGAATGTACACGAGAGTGAAAGGGACGCCACCATACGAAGTTCGGATTACGAAGTTCGTAATAGCCCCTCTGAGGGGCTACCGAGAACCACAAATGAAGTTTTTCCTCTCTGTCTCACTTATGTGCAAACTTGCAACTGCGACAGAGAGGGAAAACTTCGTTTGCTGTTCGCGGTAGCGCCCCTGAACGAGAGATATGAATTTTATATATCTGGTCGGGTTTTACTTACTACTAGTTGGATTAAAACAAGCATTGGTAGAAAATGAATGACATTAGAATTCATATCTCTGGTTCAGAGGGGCTACTACGAACTTCGTCTGGTGCCGTCCCTTTCACTCATATAGTGAATGTACACGAGAGTGAAAGGGACGGCACGATATGAAGTTCGGAGTACAGGCCCTGGAGTGCTACCGCGAACGGCATTCGAAATTTTCCCTCTCTGTCTTACTTGCAAGTTTGCACATAAGTGAGATAGAGAGGGAAAACTTCGTTTGTGATTCGCGGTAGCCCCTCTGATGCGTCTATTTGATGGCGCTATTTATGATTGCTTTTACTTTGTGAAGCGAGGTCTTTCAGTTCCAGTGATGTATGTCTGTCAGTGTACACTTTCCGCTGGATGTTTTTAGAATTTCGTTAGTTTAGTTTTTTACTTTGACACGGATACGGGGCTGGATGGACAATCCATTAATTAAGCAGATAGAAAAACAAACAAATCTTTCTGCTTCGCCTTAAGGTTGACTGGTAGAGAATGCCATACGGCAGTAAGTCCGCCTTTTGTACGATAAGGTTTCTTTTGTGCAATAAAGATTAAATAAATAAATAAAAACCGGCCAAGTGCGTGTCGCGTTAGGGTTTCGAACCAATCGCAAAATAAGTTGCTTTTAATAGGAAAAAATGGAAATTAAAAAAAAAAAACACAAGCATTGCGATACAGCGAGGAAACGCCACCAGCATACTCGCTACAATGCCTCAAGGGCCTGTTTTCGATTTAAGTTATTAGTAATATTATTTAAGTTATTGTTATATGACTATTATTACCGCTTGTAAATGAATAAATGTTAATTTTAAAAAATCTGCTTCGGTAATATATTAGTATTTGTTGGTAAAATATACGTAAAACTAAACGTTATCACTAAATTTCTATAGGTGATGCTAAGTTAAAAAAATCTTCGGAACAAAATTTTGTGACTGACGACGGACAGACGGAAGTGTGAGTGACAGCAACAGGGTTCCGTTTGGACCCTTCGGGGAAACCCACAGATGATTGGCCTAAAAAAATAAATATGTATTTTTAAGTAAGGTGAAATTAAGTAGGTAAAATAGTGTTACTAACATATTTAGATGGCTGAGTAAAAAAATAAAGAGTGCTTCTTTCGCCAACAAACTGTGATGCAGTTTGGCGAAGTTATAGTGTAAACGAATGTAAACTTTTTTTGTAAGAAATAAAAAAAAAAATAGTCTGGCATCTGTGGCCCATATTAAAACACTTTAATGATAGTAGTGTAGTGATGTTGTGTTCCTGGAGGTGAGCAAGGTTGCCAGATCTCCCGAAGATGCACTGTGTTGAGAGCGAGGGACCTAAATTTTTCCCTTCCGCTGTCAACACAGTGAATTCTCAAATCATAAAGGGTCGGCAACGAGTACGTGACTCCTTTGGAGTTGCGGGCGTCTATAGGCTGCGGTGGCCGCTTACCATCAGGTGGACCGTACGCTTGTTTGCCACCGGCGTTGTATAAAAAATAGATACTTACATATTGTTTTATTTTTTAAAACTAAATAACTAAATGATTTCACGTTGTGATGAGGACGCGAGGCGATTACTGTGTCGAATAAGTGGCCGCGAAACCGCCGGAATACGTCAGAGGGGCTAATCCGAACTTCGTATCGTGCCGTCCCTTTCACTCTCGTATTATACACCATACGAGTGAAAGAGACGGCACGATACGAAGTACGGATTTCGAAGTTCGTAGTAGCCCCTCAGCTTCCGAGGGGCTACCGCGAACCACAAACGAAATTTTCCCTCTCTGTCTCACTTATGCGCAAACTTGCAAGTGCGACAGAGAGGGAAAATTTCGAATGCCGTTCGCGGTAGCACTGCCGGCCAGAACTCCTTTCACCTCCGACTAATACCCGACTTCGACAATGCGTTTTGCAATGCAATATGATACGTAATCTATACTGCCATGTGGGCAGGGCACATTGCTCGCAGGACTGACGGTCGATGGGGCCAGAAACTGCTTGAGTGGCGTCCACGCACCGGAAGACGAGCTGTCGGTAGGCCTCCGACAAGGTGGAGTGATGACCTGGTGAAGGTCGCGGGAATCCGGTGGAAACGAACGGCACAGGACTGGTCTAAATGGCGAGCCTTGGGGGAGGCCTATGTTCAGCAGTGGACGTCTTTCGGCTGAAATGATGATGATGATGACTGCCATCCAGCGCTGGCCCGAGCCCTCGATCAGGGTAGAGCGAAATCGGGTTTTGGCGCCCTTCGTTGAAGCTTTTACCCAAAAGCGTTAGGGAAATATAATATTTTGTAATGAAACTTTTTTTTGCTCATTTGCCATTTTGGCGCCCCCTTGCCATCCGGTGCCTAGAGCGGCCGCTCCACTCGCTCTACCCTAGATCCGGCCCTGCTGCCATCTCATATTGTAACCCAGCGGGAAAACTACGTTTCTTTTTATTAATACAAACGAATAAAAAACTAAACCATGATGTATGATTATGATGTGAATTCGTATACCTTTGACATGAATGCAAATTTATAAAAAGTTGAAAGCTAAAAAGTTGGCTTCTCGAGCACACATTCTACAGCTACAACGAATTTGTAAACCTGTAGAATATAATGATTATTACTTATTAATAAAATTGATTGTATATATAAAATGAAATAATATCGGACATGTCTTTTTTTTTGTCTTTATTTATTTCGAAGCTTTCGTCAAGATGACGATGTCAGCTCCTGCAAGCCTCTAACTACAGTACAACTTCTTAGATGTAATTAAAAAAAACTAATAATAAAACCACAAAATTTGTATACTTATTTCCAAAAAAAACCGTATACAAACCTTGCAGCCTTTGACAAAGGATCCGCTAAAATGGACTGAAAAATCCCAACATGCAAAAGGGAGAAGCCCCAAATTCTGTTCAACTTCTCCCTTTTCTCCCGAGTTCGAACACACTCCACCAACAAGTGTTGCACATCGTCGATGGTTCCGCACTCCTCACAATTGGGCACATGTAATTTTGACATTATGAATAAATGAATATGAATATGAATATATTGTAATTTACATCTATGAAATAAATGAATCTGAATCTGAAAATTATACTTTCTTTTTAACCTGACTGGCTTTATAGGCCGGGCCCAATAAAGCGATAGGAGTGCGCGTTTGGAGAGTAGCCCGTGGAAAATCCAGGGAAAACCTCCGGCACGACCACGCGTGTGATTTGGAACACTGGAATACTCTGCGAGTTTGCGCTCCAGTGAGATTGGTTGAGCGATTGCAACCGAATCTGAGCAATGGAATCAGCAAGAAACTTATCTAGGCCCGACCTGGTTTGGACTGAGAAAATTATACGGTTAAAATGGTTCCCAAGGATAATAACCTCCGAAACTTTACCCTCACAATAACTATTTACTTTAACACTGCCCCAAATTCAATTATTTAAATTGAAATAAAAGCTGTGCAATTAATACCCAATTGGATCATGCGTTAGGGTCCAAATTTATGGCACCCAGAAGGGGGGATTAAATTAACGGGATAAGTTAAAGCCCGCTAGAGCGGCCGTAACGAAGTAACAGGTATTTTGTGTTAAAGTATTTGGTAACTGAAAAAATGGGTAACGGTATTAAAACGAAGGAGAGGTAATTGTTGATTTTCTTGGAGGTTGGCAGGTGCTCTAGCCAGCAGAGCACAGAGAAGTCCCCTGGATTGGATCCCATGAAATAAAACCACCAGATAGGCTATGACACACTTATAATAATAATAATATAAATTCTTTATTCAGATAACTAGGATCCAATTTGTTAGTAAATACATGTGAAAATCTAGGGTTAGTGACAGTGAAATTATTAACTTAAAACACACTTATGCTCTTTAATTTTAGGCAAGCAGGAATTAGATATAGCGATTACTATTATAATAAACTATTTAATTTTAGCGAGATAGAAATATGTACGACAGTCAGGTTTGGCCGGGAACCGGATACAGATTAACTATATAGAGGAACTGTCAAGTTGATCATGTGAGCATGTTTCATACTGTATTAAAAACGCTACATCTCAACAGATTTTATTTTTTTCTAGTGAGTGTTTTAGGGTGGGTTGCACCAAACCGTCTGTAATCGTAAGTCGTTCGTAATCTGATTGTATTGAAAGTTTGACAAGTTTCTGTTGGTGCAACCGACCCTTATGAGTTGCGTTGTGTTGTGGGTGGGGTGGGGGTACCAACTTGTCATTGTATTATCAATATTATCAGAGCACAGAATAAGTATTCGAGTAAGACATATCTCAAAATGAAGTGTTCTCTCCAAAGACTTTAAGTAATAATTAAAAAAGTAAGATGTTCTTATGATTACTAAAGAATTATAGTGCCTTAGAGTTTAAAAAAACTTTTAGTAGTTTAATATTATTCAAATAATTGAAAAAAGACTTTTTTCGCAATATAAAACTGTTGGGAATTTAAATAAACGTCCCACTGTTTGACCCATAATACCCAATAGTTGACACCTGTTGTTTACCACTGTCACTGTGACATAAGACTGAAAGTCCCAAGTATTGGGTCAGTGCCAAGCTCTGGAACATTAACCCACCTGTCCAGCCATGTCCTGTACTCCGAACTTCGTATCGTGCCGTCCCTTTCACTCTCGTGTTATACATTATATGAGTGAAAGGGACAGCACGATACGAAGTTCAGATTTCGAGTTTCGGAGTAGCCCCTCAGGTTTTTCACAAGCGACGTTCATCTGGCCCTTAATAACATGTTACTTTTAAAACAACCTTTATCCCGTACAACCGTTCATCTGTTGAACTTTACTGCTTACTAAATAAGATTCACTTTTAAATAGACGCCAAAATGAAGCAAGTCTTTTATAAAACCACTAATAGTTATAATGAAACCCGAATGCGTAATTTATCTGAAATGGGGATACAACAAGAAGTGCTTTTAGGTCCTTAATTATCGTGAAATCAGTTTCAATTGGGTCTGTATACAGTTTTACTACTTAAAATGTGCACAACTATTGTTACCCTGTGTAATAATAGTACATTACTTACGGAGGGCGGTAAAACAAAGAATGTCTCAGATCGCAGGTGTTTGACGCCCGAGCCGAAGGCAAGGGCGATAATTATGCGATCTGAGGCTTTTTTAATTACCGCCCGAGGTAAGTACAAAATTTTATGTCACCCCCTGGCCAGGAAGTGGAATTTTCCGCGTGCGGTAATTGCCACTTTATGGCCAGGTGGCCAAACTTTTTTCGGGTCTACCCTTCACATTTTTATAGACTTTTGTAGGGTATTCACATGTTGTGTACCCTCTCTGTTGACAACTTGCTGAAACGACGGTTTAACCGCGACCAAGACCGGTGCGACCCGTGTCGAAACGTCGGTAACAAAGGTAAATACATAAATGTCGCGTTAGACCCGTTTAAACAAATCTTTAAGTATGTGTACAAAGCGCGAGAGTTTAACATGTTATAATTGTCATAACCGCTTACTTTCACGCGCCAAGCTTGACATGACAAGTGCAAATCTAATTCCGATTTAATATCCTTATCCGAATAGACCCTCACCTACATAACATACTTATTTCATCCGTTTTCATTAAAAGTGTTTACGCACGCGGCTCGCGGGAAATCGAAACATACAAACAGAGCAATGCAATTATTCGATAGCCCTCGATGATTGATCGTATCATGAAAAAAAGGTGGCTGTGGATTGTTACTTGTATGTGTAAGGCGGCGTTCACACAGGCGTAAACGCGCGGTAGTGCTCGTGACGTAACACTCGTTGGATAAGCCTGTTGCAGTTTTATATATTTGTTTAATATGATAATTAGCGGCTACGTTTTAAAATAACAAAAATTGAAAGATCGACACTTAAAAGATCGAAGTCCACAATATCGAAAGCCAAAATATGATCGCAAGATCTAAAATAAAAAGGTCGAAACGGAGTTAGTCTCAACGCTCAGTGCCTTTACCATGAGTTTGCATGACCGTATTCGCTAGCGACTGCGTAAACGATTTAGTATGCCGATTCTTAGTTCTACTGCGTAACCGCCCGAGGCGCTGTACTTTTGATCATACAAATTTTTACGAAGTCGCTAGCGAGTACGGTCATGTAAACTCATGGTAAAGGCACAGCTCAGCTGGAGAACTGTCTTTAATACTACGTCTGTGACGAGTGTGGACGAGACTTTAGCGTGTGACGTTGTGAGTATTATGTGTAACCCGAAATTGAATAATAGGGATGAAAATGAGGATGGATTCGCACCCCCCACGCCACCGCCGCCAACATCAAAGCCGATCGAGCCGATCAGTGCTAGACGCGCGGCCGTCACGGCTGGTTCTCATGATAAAGGGCCGCGTATTGATCCGAAACATGTCGAACGATACTCGACCTTAAAAACATGGGGGACCCGTTTATTATGTTTCAATAAACGCTACAAGAATTGCTCGTAGCTATAAAATAGGTTTGATGAACGTTGAAAAAGGGTTCAATATTTGGGTTTGACGACCGGTTTAGCCTAGTGGGTAGTGCACCTGCCTGTGAAGCTGACGGTCCTGGGTTCGAATCCCGGTCAGGGCAAATATTTGTGTGATGAGCATGAATATTTGTTTCTGAGTCTTGGATGTTTTCTATGTATTTAAGTATTTATATCTATTAAATATATCGTCGTCTAGTACCCATAACACAAGCCTTCTTGAGCTTACTGTGGGGCTAGTTCGATTTGTGTAAGATTGTCCTCTAATATTTATTTATTTATTTTATTTATTTCAATAAATGCTACAAGAATTGCTCGTAGCTATAAGGTTTGATGAATGTTGAATAAGGGTTTAATATTTTATCCACCACTATCCAAGTCAGAATGGTGTTTACTCAGTCGGGATAGAGTAAGAAGCCGGTTCGATCTCGGTATTGCACGCAATCCATTTGTAAATATCAACAACTGCGTTAGTTCACATCACGTTATTGTCGATTGAGGTATACATGTTCCTCTGCTTCCGGCTGATTTTACACTACACCCAAAATACTCTAGTCATTAATAGACCCTAATTTCAAAATCACCTTCTCTCAAAAACCTCTTTTTTCGAAGGACACTACTCTCGATACAACCCAAATGGACTGCGTCCCATTACGAATGAGTCTCAAAGTACTCTATTCCCAAAATACCCTAAATTAGCTACACCTAACAGTGGCGAAATAACCTAATGTCATAATCGCTTATTCACAAAACCCTCTAGTCCCAAAATACCCTAAAATTTCATTTTCTTGAATTTATTTCGATATTTATTTCTATGAACAGAAGGAGGTTCGCATATTAGGTTTATCCCTGAAACTTACGGTTCCTTTGTCAAAAAGCAAACTATAGTTTCGCCGTATCTCTTACCATGTCATTCCGTTCCCAAAGGGTAAAACTGGACCCTATTACTAAGAGCTCCATGAGCTCATACCGCCTTCCCCCTTCTTCCATCGGTCATCCAGACGTACGGCTGGATACCATCCTTACTTGGTCGAAATTCCTCTTATTCGAACCAAGCGCTTTGCATCATCTTTTATAATGCGCACTTCTAAGGTTTGGAATTCTCTGCCGGCGTTTGTGTTTCCGAGCTCATATAACCTAGACCTTTTTAAGGCACTAGTGAATAGGCACCTTCTGGGTGAGCTCGCTTCATCGTCGGCCTCATCTTTGCCCCCTGGCTAGATGCTGGCCAAGAGCGATCCCATTTTTAATAAAAAAAAAACTCCGCTGGTCGTCCGTCTACCCGTCTGCCACCAGGCTGTATCTCATGAGTCGTGATAGTTAGACAGTTGAAATGTTCACAGATGATGTATTTCTGTTGCCGCCAGGGCTCGGAAATCGGTTTCGTCTTCATACAATTAACCGGTTAAAAATTTCCGTTAATTAAATAAATAAAATAAATAAATAAATATTAGAGGACAATCTTATACAAATCGAACTAGCCCCACAGTAAGCTCAAGAAGGCTTGTGTTATGGGTACTAGACGACGATATATTTAATAGATATAAATACTTAAATACATAGAAAACATCTAAGACTTAGAAACAAATATTCATGCTCATCACACAAATATTTGCCCTGACCGGGATTCGAACCCAGGACCGTCAGCTTCACAGGCAGGTGCACTACCCACTAGGCTAAACCGGTCGTCAATTGAGTTTTACGATAGTTTTTCTTGCTTTCAATAATTTATTTCATAGACGAAGGATACCAAAAACAAATCTTAAAATAAAAATGGGTGATTTGAGAAGTACTTTAGGAGGTCTTTCAAAAATATTAAAAACCGGTTCCGAGCCCTGGTTGCCGCTATAAAAAAACGTGACAAATAATACGCGATGGGGGACAGGAGATGACGCATTGTATCTCGTTCCCACGTGTGTAGTTGTCTATGCTGGCATCTCTTTCGCACATCTCCCCAGTCTTATCCTTACTTCATGAAGAGCGCCCACCTAGCGGGTCTTAGGGCTAATCCAGAAATCACGCTAGGTTGTTTGGGGCACTTTTAGACCCCAAAGGTGATCTTTGGTGAGTTTCCAGGCGACAACCCCGCCCCCCCACGAATCCTCACGTGTATTTTTTTACTATTCAAATTTTAAATGAAATGACATTGTAATAGTTGATCTTGTGTTTATTTTCGTATATTCGTTATGCAAAAATAGATTCGCGGTTTTTTACGTGCGAAATGAATGTTTATAATTTCCTACATGAGCAAATATTATCTCACGGTTTTGTTGGTACAGTAAAAAAATACATAATCAGGTCACCTTGTTACCCTCGTGATTTGTCGTGAGCTTTTCTTAAGACCCCTCTTCCCCTTCGAAGCTTCGCGTGATGGATAAACCCTTAGTAGGAGTGGATTGTCAGCCGCATAAGGGATTTATTAATATGTCGTCAATTAGAACTGTATAAGACCTTTCAAGCACAATAACCACTACATTAAAGTCTAAACAAAATGCTGCAATAATATTGCACCAAATCCATCGCACGTTAATGCTCAAAAATAGCAATTTTCCTAACAATAAATTGCCTATTTGGCCCCCTACCCGGCCGGAAATGAGCTATTCTGTAGCGGAGGCTCAGTAGGAAATTGTAGGCTTTATTAGGCTTCTGATGTACGTTGTACAATGAACGGTATTCGGAGTTAGGTTTTGCTGCGTTATTGGTTTAATCTTTAAGCGAAAGTTTGGCAAGGGGGAAGACAATGGGGGCTATCGAGTATAAATTCGCCGCTAGAGGCACTAGTGTAGCGCGGTCTCCGAAATGTCAAATGTCACTCTTTGTGGTTGCGCTAAAAGAAGAAAGAAAGAAAAAACATTTATTCGTGGCACAGACACAGTACAAATTAACATAACACCAAAATACAGAAAATAGCCACGAAATGGCCCCAAATCAGCATAGTGCTAGCCATTGGCTAGCGCTGGTCTTCCTTTGGGACCGCGAGAAGCCACGAAAGACAAAAAACACTAAAGTCACAAACAACATAACAATTAAATAAATGACATAATTTACAATTTAAACAGACAAGAACAGATAAACATGAACGCGACCTTAAACAACGCTACGCGGGTTAATATCTAATTGGAACAATATGGTGAGTATTTTGCAATACCTGAGCTTGATTATGGCAAATATGAGTTACGGGTCACTGACTGTTACTTCCTTGAGACAGTTTTCTCTTTCAGAAACTTATTTCCTCCTTTATTTCCTAACAAAACGGAACTGCGCTACAATGCGGGATGTTGGATATTTTTACGGTACGGTGTTAAGGTATTAAATATGATTTAAACGTGAACTTCGTTCTCATGCCCATATTAAAAAATAAAAAATTTTGACAGCTGGACCTTACTCGACAGTGGCACCAACTAGTGAGTACAAAAACGATAGCCCTCATTGGATGTCAGCAAACAGTGTTTTTTAACGTTTTTCAAGACCCCTTTTATGGAAACACGATGCCACCCCTTGACATCCGTTGTTTTTTGAATGAGATCCAGATCGATACCAATACGCAAAACTAACCAATATATCGTTTATGAAAAAGTAAAATTTACCTTAGTATATTGAGACGTGAGTTGTGAACAACTAAATTGCGAATGCAGGACCAGCCCGGCCTCTGACTAGGGTGAGCGGATAAAACTTAGATTACCCTCAAAACTTGTCTGCGTAATCTTACATATTACCCCCATCTTTTTTCTCAACAAAGTGTAGGTAGTGGTGGCAACTATGCCTAACTACATTAGTATATTGCTTAGATTTTATTTTCAGGATAATAATCTCTTCCGATAAATCACTCGTATAATAAAGATAGAATTTCACTTGGTAAGTTCGTTTTATCACTAATTCTACAAGTCTTTCCCTGAGTGTCACAACAACTCCATACCAAATTTCAACTTATTTGGTTCAGTTACTTTCGCAATTATAACATGAATAGTTTATTACGATTGCTTCTGGGATGCAGCCTCAGGGGTAAGAGTGGTCCGTCTAGTAGCTGATCTCGCAACCAAGTGGGCTGGTCGGGAGTTCACCCTCCACAATGCGTTTATACCCCTTCCACGTTACTACAGGTTTTATAATAGTGCTGTCATATAATATATATTTACCCTATCATTGACTAAAGTTTGCCATGTAAAAGTTAATTTTCCTCAATCATAATAATAAAATCATGACAACTTTTAACTTTACAGTTTTGTTGCATTCTAATCAACAGAATTGGCCATTTCGTCAGAACGACACAATTTTGGTGTCGAATTCAGTGCCGCTCGGCCGGTAACTGCATAGTAGATGTGACTGGTCTACACTATTGGGAATTCAACTGAAATTCAGACAACCTACATTGTAGGCATTCCATTTTGTAACTCATCCTTCTAGTATTTTCCCGGTTGAGCCCGGGGGCTTAGGCACCCGATCCCAAGATTTGGAGTGGAAATTAACAAGTTATAAGAATTACAAATCCCGTTATTACTGCCTATCTTCGACGTCATGTTGAATTCAAGCATCGCTTGTAGGCAAAGACAGGCATCGTAGGTATATGCGGTTGTAGAATATTATTTGTCTCTCCCTTAAAATTTTTAATTAATTATTATGGCTGACACTATTTTATTCTTACTATTCTATAGCAGTGATATATATAATTATATATTGTATGTATGTATATTTTTATGTATGTATATTTATATATTATTTAAGTATGTGTATTTATATTGAATAGTTGTTTTGGAATCTTTTTTTTTTTTCTCATTGTAATAGTTTATGCGCCACCTACTTTTCAGCTTTATATTTCATTTCTCCACTACCCAAAGGTTGTCCGGAAGAGATCGTTCTTTAGCGATAAGACCGCCTGTTGTTCTGCCTTTGTCTCCCTGTATCTATGTTTTTTGTTTTTTATGTGCTATTTTATTATGTGAGGTGTGTAATAAAGAGTATTGTATTGTATTGTTGTAGACGAAGATATCAAAATTCAAATTCAAATTCAAAATGGTTTATTGCCAAAAAAGAAACAAAATGTGTACAGTACAACGGATCTCTTATGACATAACTTAAAATAGACACTTAAAATACATATTTATTGTATTAGGTTGGGCAATGGGTGCTCGTCTCAGCATATGCAGGGCTTTAGGCCTTGCGCTGATTTTCAGACGAGTCCCTTACAGGGTTGGTCGTAACACTACGTCTAGGAGACAATAATTGGATTGCTAACATTTGCCCGGCAACTTTTACATTTGAGGTTTAGAGCGTTCAGATGTATTCTAAAAACTATAACTGCCTATCTATCTTTCTCGATATGCATCGTATACGTATAGTCATACCAATGGAAAACCCCATTACACAGCACCGCACGCGTGCTTAAGTAAACGACGGAGCCAATATCTCAAACGGCGATGTCGCCCTAAACTGGAGTTCTTAATACCAATCCTCATTTGTTTGCCCCCGTCAGGATGACGAATGGGTGTCAACTTAAGTTCTGCCGCGGTGTAAGGGACGGGAGGTATGCGTTTTCTTTTTTAATTTATTTAGAACACAAACAGTCGCATATTGTAATTATAAATGTTGTACACGTAGTGTACATAGAAACATTAACACAAAGACCTGGAGGTTCATTTTTCAACAAAACATATTATTATGACTAATAAGAAACTAAACTAAATTGAACCGGTCCTCGACGCAGTTTTAATATCCATCTCATGTACGTTTTAAAATAAATGAGATAAGTGGGAACTGGAAATCATAACAATAGCCTGTGTCAATCATTGGAAGCGTCGAAAACAGGAACATATTTTAACTCCATTTTGGTTACATAATTTAGTTTTCTTTCGTATCTATAAAATACTAACCACTAGTAGGTAGTAAGTAGGAGTGGGCGGCTAGGAACTGTCGAGAAAGCGCTGTTGGCTGGATAGAAAATTCTGAATTCATATGATTATGGCCTCGCGAGCGCTCGTGGCCAAGCTGTGCCTTCGTACTGCTTACGGTATACGAGGTTAAGGGGATGCCTCGATTCGGTCAGCCACGCCCCCCGTGATAGAGGTACACTGTCTTTCGCGCCCGACAAAACGGGATGTAACACTCTTCGGGAATGGCTTTTTTTAGACAAACCTCGATAAATATCTAAGTGTGTGCAGTTTTATTAAATGTGTGCAGTTTTATTAAATTTACTCTTGACAGAGTTTAGATGAGGTAAAATTCATCATTTTAACTTAATTGTCTCGTTTAATTCACGTCACACACGCACACACCACACCCCTACTCACATACACACTCACACATCTTCACACATATTACACACAAACATTTTTACTTAGTTTATTAATTTTCATGTTTTATACTCGTAACTGCTACAAATGGTGCATTCCAAGATACAGGCTCGCCTAGTTTGGACTGCACCAGAAATCCCGTGTAACCTGTTGTATCATTTGTGTTAGAATCAATAAATTTACTCTATTTATTTAATAATGCGTTGTTTTAGTAGACTGAGTAAAAAAAGGAAAATAAAGGCTCAAATTTGGATTTCTAGTCTATCCAGAAAATGAGCAATCAAGTTTCGGCTATTGTCAGAAACACAGTCATATACTCAAGAATCATATATATGAAAATCAATCTTTACTGTTTCCTCGTCTGGGCAGAACAGCGTTTCAAAGAACGCGATATTTCTCGTTGCACGGCCTTAAACAACGTCGGCCGCTTGGATGGGTGACCGCTTTGAGTGGTTACTACTTGAGTGCTCCCATGCTTTCGAAGGCATTCATCATCATCATCATCATTTCAGCCGAAAGACGTCCACTGCTGAACATAGGCCTCCCCCAAGGCTCGCCATTTAGACCGGTCCTGTGCCGTTCGTTTCCACCGGATTCCCGCGACCTTCACCAGGTCATCACTCCACCTTGTCGGAGGCCTACCGACAGCTCGTCTTCCGGTGCGTGGACGCCACTCAAGCAGTTTCTGGCCCCATCGACCGTCAGTCCTGCGAGCAATGTGCCCTGCCTACTGCCACTTAAGTCTCGCAATTTTGAAGGCTATGTCGGTGACCCCAGTTCTGCTACGGATAGCTTCATTCCTAGATTCATTCCAGAATTGGAAGGCATTAATTACGCAAAAACAGCTGAAGGGATTATGATGCATGTAGAATACCACATAAAATACTTTTCAGCCCGAAAATTGCCCTTCGAAGGGATGAAGTAGGCAGTGGGAAGTTTATAAGGAAAAAGGCGAAGGCAAAGGCGAGCATGAAATAAAAATTATACGCGATTATGTCCCGTATACTAATTAGAATTAAGGAATAATCCGCTGAACGCTCCACACTCGCCTCCTCGACTACACCACTGAACATTAAAATTCCCATCTCGTACTCGCCCTCGTGTCCATGGCGCGATAATTTATGGTCCTTCGAGCCAGTTAATAGACTCGGCTATTGGACTACCGATGTCGTTTAATCAGCAGTTAACTTTCAGTCTTATTTTTGAAAGCCACATATTAACTAATTAATAGCGCTTCCATTCTTCCTATGGAAGTCAGCCTACCCCTTTTGCAATACAGGCGTGAGGACGTTATATTCATTGATTTTTTTGAACGAAACTGAACAAGAGCCAAGCGCGAACGAAACGAACTCGTTTTAGCTAGGGCTTAAATGATATCGTATGTTTTAGTTTCCCAGCTGTTCTTCTCAATCGATTCTCGTGAAATTTTGTGAGCAGGGCTTGTACTCCGAACTTCGTATCGTACCGTCTCTTTCACTCTCGTGTTATGAGTGAAAGGGACGGCAAGATACGAAGTTCGGATTTCGAATTTCGGAGTAGCCCCTCTGGTTCGATAGTTCTTTGTTTGGAATGTTTTTGTCGTCGCTTATTAATTTGTTTTTTTTTCAAAATGGTGGAGGCATGGGGCTTGAAAACGTCTACAGGTCCACAGCTCACAGAGCAGTGGTCCACAGAACAATGGCACTGTACTCGTGAGAAAACTGGAGAACAAAAGAACAGCGGGCAAGTTTGTTGTGCCGAGGGTCACTAATTACTACGGCGATAGGTGTCTTCAGAAACGCCTTCCCTACATACTCAACAGCCTACCTTCTGACATCAGGCAGGAAGCCAATAAAGCTAAACTTAGTAAAAAGCTACATAGTTACCTTATTAAACTTGTAAAATAAACTATTGTATCTAGATGTAGAATCATAATATATAAAGTTGCCTTGTTAAACTCATAAAATAATTTACTGTTAGAAGAGAGATGAGACTGATCCATCCCACAGTCAAACTGTGCAAACGGTTTTGTGGGTCTATGTACTTGTTTGTGTTGTATTATTTCTTAATAAAATAAAATAAATAAACAAATAAATAACAACCGGACATCGGTCATACGAAAGCATTTTTGCCCAAGCTGGAACGGGAGACTTCGCTCGGTGAATGACGTTACAGTCATGTCCGCTATAACACCTGTAACGATCTTTGGCATACGTGTAATTTCCAACATCCGGGATATTTACGATAACAATTGAAATTGGTTTGACCAAACTCACGGTCATGTCTAACACCATTTATGCATTAATAAAATTACCTTTGTCAAATCGGTCTATTTTCATATTGACAATAATAATAAAATACTCCTACGTTTGTTATTAAAAATCGACCATGTGCGAGTCGGACTTGCGCATGAAGGCAACAGAAATACATCATCTGTGAAAATTTCAAGTGTCTATCACGGTTCGTGAGATACAGCCTGGTGACAGACGGACAGCGAAGTCTTAGTAATAGGATCCCGTATTACCATTTGGGCACGGAACCCTACTCGTAACACCATTCCGTTTGCGGTTCCATGTATAAAACAGATCACATGGAATACATACTTCGCCCCATCCACCTTATTAAGCCAAACAATTACAGTCAAGGGCATAAATATTTATATATTTCTTGACCTACTTTCAATGGAACAAGGTTTAAATAGGAGATTGTGTCTCAAGGGAGCAAAATGATATATTTACGGCGAGGGCGGTATATTGAATCCTGAGTGAAGCGAAAGATTCTACAATAGAATCCTGAGCGTAGCGAGGGATTCTAATGTAGAATCTTGAGCGTAGCGAGGGATTCAAGTGTTTACGCCCAAGACGAAAATAATTTTGCTACCGTGTGACACATACTGCTTTTCACACCGTCTATGAGGCCCGCTGCTAAAAACATGAAATATCTTACAAATGATTTTACTACAGTGTCACATACTGATTTTCACATCTTCTATGAGGAAAAGAGTTATTGTTGCCCTCAAATGAGGGAAGAAAAGTACAACTTTGATCCCTTATTCGAAGGCAACAATAACTTTTTTCTGAATAGCAGGTGTGAAATATATATTGGTGCCCTTGACTGGACTGTTTTCTTATGCAATTGAGATACCTATTTATTAATTTGTTAATATCTTGGCGTGTATAAGTATTTTGACATGCACTTATAATTAATGTGACATACACGCAATTTACTTAATTTACTTTTGACGTGCATGACTTGTTAGTCATATCATGAAAAAATATTTTCACATGCCTCGAGGCCGAATATATTAAGGGTCAACAATGTATACCTATATCATCCTGCTGTACCATATGTTCTTGTGAATAAACTTTCATTTCATTTCATTTCATTACGTGAATTACACAGAGCGCCTACAGCGAATCGAAAACCAAATATCAGGCTCTCTAACGCCTTTGCATATTCTTGCATATGTCGCGATATGTTCCTTTTTTGCCGCTAAATATGAAGCCTTCATTTGTCATCAGGAGCACTCCTTCACCGCCCTCTTTAAGCCCTCACCCTGAAGAACCAAAAACTGTCACATGCCAAATTATTTCTGGTTGACGCAGCATGAAAAACCCCGCAATAAACCAATAATCATCATCAATCGGCGGAGTATTATCCATTTTTCTCTCTAGTATGCACGCCCTTTGACTTCCTGATACGACACGACGCTGTTTATTTTATTTGGTCCATAAAACTTCGCCTTGGTCTCCCCCTAATTGGCCTTCATAAAATAGAATATAATAGCAAAACGTTTATACATGACGTTTACAAAATCGTCATCGACATGGCCTCCATTCAGCTTCAAGAAAGAAAGAAAGAAAAAACATTTATTCGTGGCACAGACACAGTACAAATTAACATAACACCAAAATACAGAAAATAGCCACGAAATAGCTCCAAAGCAGCATAGTGCTAGCCATTGGCTAGCGCTGGTCTTCCTTTGGGACCACGAGAAGCCACGAAAGACAAAAAACACTAAAGTCACAAACAACAATGCTTCAATGTCTTTTTATATCTTGACTCTGGTCTTCCGTGGATAGGTACCTTTTAAGAGAGCGCTCCAACACGCTTCACAAATATTTAAATATGCTATGCAAGATATCCTTCTAGCTTTCCTTTCAAAATGGTCTTGAAGAAGTTGCCGTGCCGTATTAAATGGCCAATAATTCTTCCTTTTCCCTCTTCTACTGTTAATAGTGTTTAACATCGTTATTTTCTCTTTCATTCTACTTCCTTCTATTCGACGTATAACTAATTCCTTTCATTCGATGAGTGGAAGGAAACAAATTAATAATAATGACAAAATATTGACTGCTTATAAGAGACATTAGTATTAGCATTAGTTATTATAGTTTATGCACCACCTACTTTTCAGCTTTATATTTCATTTCTCCACTACCCAAAGGTTGTCTGGAAGAGATCGCTCTTTAGCGATAAGACCGCCTGTTGTTCTGCCTCTGTCTCCCTGTATCTATAGTATGTTTTTTGTTTTTTATGTGCTATTTTATTATGTGAGGTGTGCAATAAAGAGTATTTGTATTGTATTGTATTATCTAAGAAATCTATTGTTGAATTTACGATTTCCTCCCGCTGTACATGCATGACTATACACATTGATCTAAGTTATCTGCATCAAATTCAACAATATCTTTCAGCTTACGGGACAATCTTGCCCCGGGACCTTTGGGAGGCATGCGTGGAGCCGAAGTACCAACATGTATAGGCCGGAGCGGATGTTGTCCCTGCCCGTGTCATGGGATGCATACAGAGACAGCACCCGCCAGGGCGTACAGGGACTATTGTTGGTTGATGGAATCTAAATGAATCGGGTTACTTACTCCCTAACATTCATAGCCAAACACAAGGTGTCTTACGTAAAACTAGTGTGCTATGGAGTCGTCACATACCTAAGCCTTTTAAACACAAGAGGGCAGAGAATATATCCCTGCGGAACATCCGACTGAGTTTTCAAAATCTCTGAATTAATTACACATCTATATGAACTGTAGCTATACCTTTTTATTAAAGTATTTTGTTCCTATTATGCTTATTACCGGTAATAATAATTATCAAATTGCTCTGATCTTGTGCACAGATAGAAGCTATCGCGGAGTGACATCTAAATTGTATTAAGCTGTATGTAGAGACTATGCAAACAACAGTCTTTCTGGCTGCCGCTTCGATATGCTAGCTATGAAGTTTATATTGTTTTTGTTATATTTTAACACGTTTTTAAATATTTTTCAAACCGAGGTGAGTACCGACTTTTTATATTTATACTCAATGATAGTGTTTATTTTTCAATAAGTATTTGGAAGTATCCTGATATAGTAGCTAAATGTCTTGATCACTTTACGCCACAAGAATATTCCGGAATTAGAATTTTTGAGTAAAACTCCTAAATTTTACTATAAGTATAGAAACCCTTAGGTTAGGTTAGAGTATGACGTGTATAGGTGCAGTTTATACAGTAAATATTGTTTTCGGTATATAAGACAAGTACCTGTCATCCAGTCTCTCACTTTAACGTACTTAAATTAATATGTTATATAAATATATAAGAGGGGAGAGAATATATCCCTGTGTTCATTACATCTGTATAAACTGCAGCTAAAATACAGCTGCTGTACCTTTTTGGTGAAGTAATTCTGGTGATATACCAGGTATTGTCGTACATGCATTATCATTAGCAGTATTTTCTTCAGCTTCCGTCACTTGTGTCAAAGGCCTTATGGAAATCTACAAAGCAGGTAAGAATCTGCTTTCTTATTCCCTTTAACGGAGCTGGCTTGTCTTTGACCAATTTATCTACTGTTTATGAAGCAGCAACGCAACAGCAACTCTTAAACTACAAAATGATAAATAATTTCATTGTTTTTGGAGTCTTTGAAACGCTCTCAGCGACTAAGTGCATAAAGTTACAGTTGGCAATAAAAGTTTAGACTAAAAATGACATTTATGTCGGAAACATGTTCTATTTCAGACGTATTATGTAACAACGGAGCGGCCAGTAGTTTTGCTGGTGAATCCTAAATACGTGTCCTACTTCAACGTGACCTCACGTCGATACGGCCGACGGAACCCAATGTATTACGTCAGCTTACATATTACTACCACATTGGCGGTTGACAATAATGTTTCGGTAAGTTGTCCGTCTGGACCACTGATACCACTGTAGCCACAGTAGCCCAGCGGTAAGGCACGAGACTTTCAATCTGGAGGTCGGGGGTTCGAACCCTCGGCTCGTACCACTGGGTTTTCAAAAAAGTTATATACAAAATATCCTTGGATTTAAACATTCGTTTTAGGGGAAGAAAAGCATCGTAAACCTAGTTAGAGGCCTTCGGGCGGCTTGAGAACTTCTAACAGTCAAGTTGCCCGCTCACTTGACAAGCCTAGTCCCAATAAGGTCTAGTTTTCCCTTGGGTTGGAAGGTCAGATGGCAGCGGCTTTCGTAAAAACTAGTGCCTACGCCAGATCTTCGCCAAGCCTGTCAAGTCTGGTAGCACTTTTGACCCCACTAATTTTAGACCAATATCTGTGCTACCTACATTTAGCAAAATTTTTGAAAAACTAGTTTTGACCCAATTAATAAAACATTTTAATGCTAACAATTTAATGCATCATAAGCAGTTTGGTTTTACGCGGAGTCGCTCGACAACCGACGCTGCTGTCGAGCTAACAAAACATATATTCGATGCCTGGGAGGAGTCACACGATGCCTTAGGTATCTTCTGTGATTTGTCCAAGGCCTTCGACTGCTTATGTCATGAAACTTTGATCTACTATGGAAACTACACTACTATGGAGTTCGAGGATCGGCACTGAATTTGCTAAAGTCTTACTTACATGATAGAATACAAAGAGTCGACGTGAATGGACAGCGATCGCCGGGTTCATTGGTCTCTATGGGTGTACCGCAGGGATCAATATTGGGACCTTTCCTATTCCTTATCTACATAAATGACTTGCCATACCTCGTAAAGACCCACCATGATATAGTATTGTTTGCTGACGATACCTCACTCATATTCAAAGTCACACGGCAACAACAAGCTTGCAATTATGTAAACAATGCCATTTCTAAAATAGTTAATTGGTTTAATGTCAATAATTTATTGTTAAATGAGAAAAAGACTAAATGTATTAAGTTCGTCACGAGTAATGTAAATCACATGCAAACTAGTGTTAATGTGAAAGATGAGGAATTGGAACTAGTTGATAGTGCTGTTTTTCTTGGTTTGACATTAGATTCAAAACTCCAATGGGGTCGCCATATTGCTAACCTCTCGAATAGACTGAGTTCTGCAGCATTTGCAGTGAGCAAGATCCGTCAATTAACAGACGTGAAGACAGCTCGATTAGTATATTTTAGTTACTTTCATAGTATTATGTTGTATGGTATTTTACTCTGGGGCAGTACTGCAGAGATAAATACTGTCTTTATTCTGCAGAAGAGGGCTAAACATAGAGACTCACTTAGAGATAAGTTCAAGGACATTAATATAATGACAATGCATTGTCAATACATCTATGACAATATTGTGTATGTACACAAAAATATTGTAAATTTTAGACAGAACTGTGACATACATAATATTAATACTAGAAACAAATATAAGCTTGCGGTACCCTCCACTCGGCTCCAAAAAATAAGAAAATCATTCATGTGTAATTGTGTAAAGTTTTATAATAAACTACCTACGAACGTGACTAATTTATCTATTAATAAATTCAAGACTTGTAAAGCGTAAACTCATATCGAAAGCATATTATAGCACAAAAGACTACATGAATGATAAAACACCTTGGGTATAATTGTGGTTGAAATACTAATTATATTTTAACAATTATTACATTACATCTTAATGACTATTTTCATAACTATGACATTAGTTGTTGACGTTAAATTTTCCTCTTGACATTCAGATTTTATTCTAGAAACTGTCTAGATTATACAATTTTTTATGTTTTTATTTTACATATTGACGATCTTTTTGTGAATTTATTATACTCTCTTTTGACATACATTACAGTAATTCATGTATTTTTTAAAATTTCATATGCATCAATAAATTGCTCTGAATAATTAGATTCAATTTATGTAATATATAACTGACGATTCAAAAGTGCTTGTTGCTAGGCCTATTTGAATAAAGAATATTTTGAGCTTGAGTTTTGAGTTTCGCATTAGGTAGCGGACCACAGGCATCCTTCAGGATGCAACTGTACTGGGATAATGCTAGGAGGATGACGATCCTTTGATATTAAACATTAGTTTTAGGTGAAGAAAAGCCATCCATCCTCCCAGTACAGTTGCATCCTGACGGCTGCCCGGGCTCCGCTACCTAATCCCAAGATTTGTCGGCACTAGTTTCTACGCTTAATGCGGCTTGCCAAGTGAGTGTTGTTTACGTGAAGAAAAGCTTTGTGAGAAAACGCCTATAATCTTAACTCTTCTTCCCTCTGGGTTGGAAGGGCAGATGGCAGTCGCTTCCGCAGTTCCTATGCTTACTTAATCTAGGAATTAGGTGTCAAAAGCCGACTAGGAGGATGATGGTTGATTGGTTGAAGAAGTTATTTTTTTAGAATAGAATAGAACCAAATTTATTGCAAACCAAAATAGCACCACAAATATTACAATTTAAAACTTAGTGCTTAGGAGCTACAATACATAAAAACTACTTAACTTAAAAAAGAAAACATTTACAAAAAGCAGCGGTGCTGCTATAATGACCGCAATTGGACACCACTCAGCATAATGCTCTGATATTTTGCAATGCCACAGCGCTGGTCTTCCGTGGAGCCCAGGGCTGTAAGATAGTTCAGAACAGCTAAAAGTGATTAATGTGGATAACTATAATTTGCTACTGTACTGGATGAGAGTAGTATGAACATGGTAATAATAGTAAGTAAAAAAAAGAAAGAAAAGAAACAGTTATTCGTTGCACAGATACAGTACAAATAAATATTAACACCAAAATACAGAAAACAGCCACGTAATGGCCCCAAATCAGCATAGTGCTAGCCATTGGCTAGCGCTGGCCTTCCTTTGGGATCAATAGAAGCCACAAAGGACATAAAACACAAAAGTTACAAACAACATAAAACTTAAATAAATGTGATAATTTATAATTTGAAAAGACAAGAACAGATAACATGAACGCGACCGTCAACACCTTCAAATATCTGTGGAGTAAAATCAAATATTTTACGTTTTCAGTTCGACTTTTACTTCTATGAGTACGTATACAACCAGTACCGTCGCAGCCTCCTGGAATTCCACTTCAAGTGGTGCAATTTCTTCATTAACGACAATTTCTTCGGCTTCGCACTGAGGAAAACCTTGCCCCCTAAATGTCCACATCCTGCAGTAAGTAACGAATTCCGTTTTTGGGGTTCCGTACCCGAAGGAGAAACGGAGCCTTATTGCTGTCATTCACGTATCCGTTCGTCGTCTGTCACGCAGGTTTTACAGCGAACGGATGGAGTTACTGTCTCCATATTTTCATAGTATCTTGTTGACCCAAAGCCATACAAATTGACAAAAACATTTTTAAACGTTTTTGAGGGGGTTCCCAAGAGGGTTCGAAAAATACACATCGAGTGGGCTAAATATCATTGTTTTTTGCTGTTACTTTTGGCCAAAAAACTTTCGTTATGAATGGGATTCCTCACTATTTGACGCCTGATTCAATCAATTAGGGTGTTTATACATATTAGCAGTAAGAGTTTCTCGAGTGGCGACCACGGACCGGAAGGCGCAGCGTGGGTAGGCCCCCCACAAGGTGGACTCATGAGCTGGTAAAGGTCGTGGGAGTCCGCTGGATGCGGGTGGCGCAGGACCAGTCATTATGGCACTCTTTGGGGGAGGCCTATGTCCAGCAGTGGACGTTTTTAGGCTGATATAATGATGATGATGACGAGTATTAAGTTATTAAGTGAACTCAATTATTATCACTTCTTACCCTCAACTAATCACTATAAAAACTGCAAGTTCTAATACTGCCATGCATCATTAATTCTGTTAAATTACCATAACTTAATAGTGAATCGTAACTTAACAATAGGATGACGGATCTTACTCCACCGTGATACAGTTTTAACTAGTACGGGGAGTAAGGAACTTTGTCTGATCAGTGATCACACTCATATTATATATTAACACAATACCTAAGTACTTAAATATAAGCTACATTGATATTGTAATGATCTTGTTTTGGTTGTTGTGTTTATTTGCAATAAATTATTTGTATTTTGTTATTTTTTTTTTTGTAATTAGGTATTTGATAAAATAACAGTATGGAATCTTTTTTTTCAGGGCACCTACCACTTGTACAATTTAACGCTAAATGCTGACGCTATCCCCGAAGCGTTCCCGTTCACGCGAGGCCGCATCCTGGTCAACACGTCGTACCGGGGCGAGCCCATGGCCTCCGGCTACTCTGACCTTGAACTCAAGAAATATAAGAAACAGAAGTGAGAAGATCATGTATTTTAATTTCACACTTTATTAGTCGACCCCTTTCCTAAAGTTGTAAATATTAAAGATACTTTTTACTCTTAGATAAATACAATCACCGAGACATCAAAATCTCAGGCAATCACAACATTGACAACGATACGGGTTACATTTAAATGAGTGATGCGAGGTTAAGCAACGTCGGCCCAGGTCAGTTATTGGATGGGTAACCGCTTTGAGTGGTTATTGGCAGCGCTCCCGTGCTTTGGAAGGCACGTTAAGCCGTTGATCCCGGCGGCTGTCTATGATAGCAGTCGTTTAGCCAAGTAGAGGCCTTCGGGCGGCTCGAGAACGTCTAACATTCAAGTTGCCAGATGGCAGTCATTTCCGTAAAAACTAGTGCCTACACCAACTCTTGGGATTAGGTAGCGGACCCCGGGCATCCTTTAGGATGCAACTACCGGGATAACGCCAGGATGATGATGATGTAGTAACAAGGTGGGGGTAGCTGGAAAATGGAAAACTTAGGTAAGTCTTCGTAATGTACCCCCAAATAACCCCGTAAAGATCCATTAAGTGCCGAACACTTTCCAGGTATGAAATAGGTACATAACAATGCATTAATATGTCAGTACTGCCCCACTTCTACTTCACGGCAAAAGAGGAAATCGGTAAACTCACATCAAAATACAAAATACCGCATACTATTCACAAGACTGCAGGATTTCGGTAAAATTGGAGATTTGGAGCTGGAGACGCTTCTTAAAAATCCCGTGGACGGTGTTTCGCACTAATGTGTAATCCTGATAGGCTACCCCGAACCACAAACGAAGTTTTCCCTCTCTGTCTTACTTATATGCAAACTTGCAAGTGCGACAGAGAGGGAAAACTTCGTTTGTTGTTCGCGGTAGCGCCCCTGATCGGCTTTCGTCAATTGTACAACTGCGAATACTGAAAGTTCTTTGGTCACATCTCCAGAGAAGAAGGCTCTCAGCACGTGGCCGATCACCAACTCGCTGGACTGACCTGATTTAAAAAGCTATCGAGTCCACAATGGTCCAATGTACTCGCGATGATTCTAACCGGCAGAAATGGAAGCTTATAGTTAAGACAGCTGTCCTCGAAAGCAGAAACAACCCACCAAGTATCGCTGAGGGTCACCGCAACCACGACGAGCCTGACAAGAGTGACCGACTAAAAAGAAGGTCGCAAGCCAGAAAGCAGTCTTATACAGAACTTAAATTACAACTTTGTATTTCGAGGGGTGAGTGGTCAAACCCGATAAATCAAGATATAGGTTTTTTTTAAATAATTAATAATAAATATTAGAAGACAATCTTACACAAATCGAACTAGCCCCACAGTAAGCTCAAGAAGGCTTGTGTTATGGGTACTAGACGACGATATATTTAATAGATATAAATACTCAAATACATAGAAAACATCCAAGACTCAGAAACAAATATTCAAGCTCATCACACAAATATTTGCCCTGACCGGGATTCGCACTCAGGACCGTCAGCTTCATAGGCAGGTGCACTACCCACTACCACTTTTTGATATAAGAACTAAACATCCATTACGCAGAGTTCTATTTACAAAAAACCTTTTAGACGACTTATCGGGTTTGACCACTCCACCCCTCGATTTAGTCGAAAAAAACTTAGGTAACAACTAAATTTTTATGACTAGCTATAATCTAGTAACAATAAAATATCACATATGTATCTCAGTATTGCCAGCTTTATACAACTTTGAAAAGATAACCTAACACGGTCCGAGAGCCTACATTTTGTGCCTAACACGCACAATAGAATCTCGTTACGATGTGGTCCATCTTCCTAAACCTATCGGATTGACATTCGATTCATATTTGTCGTGCAAATGGGTTTTTAGGATTCCATACCAAAATGGTAAAAAAGGAACCCTTATGGTTTCACTTTGTTTGTCTGTCTGTCTATCTGTCACATCCATAAATATCTCAAGTACTACTTATGCTTTCGATTTCAAATTTGGAACAGTTATAACGAAGGGTAACCTACATGCATAAAACATGTAATTCTTTTTATGTTCTGTGAAAAATGTCAAAGTCTAGTGAAATTGTCAAATGGGGTCTCATGTGAAAGGGCTTGAGTTGTACATTCTGAAACAATTTCTTTTTACGTTGCGTCCTTTTCGATTTACGAAGCAAAATGTAAAAAAAGATTTGAGAATTTGTTGTATTGACAGGACAAAAACACAGGCACCAATCTAAATACTACCCATCCTTGGGAATTCTAGCTACATTCACCACCAGGAACATCTCTCTCTCTCTCTCTCTTTCAGCATATTTGCATCCACTGCTGGACTTATGCCTCTTCCATGCCTTTCCATTTCGTTCTGGACGTAGCGGTTCTGGTCCAGGTCGGCCCTGCCGTCTTTCTGATGTCATCCGACCATCTGGCTTGCGGCCTTCCCACGCTACGGCTCGCCGCTCGAGGTCTCCAGGGCAGAACTCGTTGGCTCCATCGATCGTCGTCTCTTCGGCAAATATGAGCGGCCCATTGCCATTTCAGTTTTGCCACCCTCTTGCCAATGTCGGTGGCTTTGGTGCGTTGGCGGATGACTTCATTTCGCACTCTATCTCGTAAAGAGATCCCGAACAGGATCATACCTACAAATAAATACAATGTTTTCAATCCAATATGAATAGCCGAATTGACCCCTACCCCTAGAATATATTTTGCACTGTCTGGGATTTAATATGATACGGCGCCTACGTTCAATGTATTTTGATTTGTATATGACCCTTACCTTTCAATGATGTCAGTACAAAACGACGTACAAATCATTATAAATTTATGTACATTGATTAATATGTATCTAACTACAGTCCAGATCTTCGCACCAATGCAGCGCGGCTCGAGCGATTCGGTACCCCGCACCCCTCAGCCCCTCTGCAATTCTGCAAAATGAATAATTTCTTTCTCTCATGTCTCTATCCTTCTCGCTCAAAATGTTTCTTCTTGCCCCTTCTTCTCATCTTTCCCATTATACAAATAACACAAAATACACATCAACTTTAACAAGCGGTAGTACAGGTCCGTCGTCTAACGCGGTCAGAGAAGACTAAAAAAAAAAGCAAAAGGGATGGCACTAGTTACTTCCGCACGCAATAACTGAGACGGACATAGTTCACGCGCTGTTCGTACAGGATTGCGTAAGCGCAAAATCTAATAATTGAAGTTTATTATTAACATGTACTTTATAAGGAAATTCTTTTCTCAGATTTGAGAACTTATCATTGTACATCTATTCAATTAAAAATCATTGTTAAAGATGGGAGGGTATTAAAGATCCAACCAAAATCATAGAAGAGAAGGGTTAGGTTTGAAAAATAAAACTATCGAGAAAATTATTCCTAATCGTGTTTTGACTTTTAGCAGACTGAGAGAAGATAGTTCAAGATTAATATACTGAAAGGACAGATATGTAACCTCTACAGATGTTGAGATCTAGATCGATAAATATTGGCAATTTTTGTATACATATGTGGACTCTTAATAACTTTTTCACCTCACTAGCTCGGAAAAACCTTTTTTATTCATTTCATCCACAAAAGTGCAAAGAATGTTTCAAATCAGAACGTAATACTAGCTACTTTTTCAATCATAATAACAGGTAAAGGCCAGTTAAGAAAATTTTCGCCCATCTGATTAAGTTGTCTGATCAAATCAGGTTGTGTGGATGCAAAAAAAATATTATATTGTATTATATTTCATTAAAAACATACAGTGAAAGAAAAGAACAAAAAGTAAAGGGTGATTTTACATATTTCAGTTGTTTTTCTTATGTAGTAGTATTTTCCTCACTTAGTGAAGTGAAAAGATTTGTTACACATGGCTTCAAAGTTATTTGAATCACTTGCTTCGCTTAGGATTCTATTTTCGAACTACTCGCTTCGCTCGTGGTTCAATCACAACTTCCATTCGCTAGCTTGTAGTTCAATCCTAGAATTCATTCGCAAGCTTGTGTTTCAATTCCACACTTGCGGTTAAAATAAATACAACTTGCAACCTTGTATAACAAATGACTATTTTATGCTCCACTTTTGGACCGATCATCATGTTAGGTTGTGAGGAAGTCGTTTTTATCCTGAATCCGTCGACCAATTTAGTCATGTAGTAGCTGCTGGTCCCAGGTTCGAATCCCGTGCAACCACTGACGAACGAACGTTTCACAACCTTGGTCACTAGACTCGCGATTTGACTGGCGTGAAGAACATGTTCTAGCCGCACGGGTTTTTCGAACTATCCGCACTGGGTAAAAAATAAAACCCCGAGCGAAGCGAGTGGTCCAAAAGAAACGTAAAATTACTTTGCAGCCGTATATACAACAAATCTTTTCACCTCACTAAAGCGAGGGAAATACTACAATAAGAAAAACAAATTAAACAAATCACTGTGCAAGGGTTGTCACTCGTCCGACGCACAACACAATGTCCTTTGATATACCTACTCGCAATGGACGACATTCGAAACGTTGTCCCCAAAAAGGTGGATATATTTCAACTGTACATACCTGTCTTAAGTATCAAATAATAACCCACAAGATACACTGCCAAAACGCGACCAACTTACATATGCGGTCGGCTAAACTCAGTACTATTAACAAAAGACACAAAATCCCTCATACAATTTGTCAGTGGAGCCATTTCAGGCCGCACGAATAAAGGTGTCGGGTCAAAACTAATCCGTTAATTTGCAAAAGAGCGTATGTTACCCAACAACACCCAACACATACGACGTTCTTAGAGAATAGTCTCGTAGTATTTCATGTTGTAACCCTAATAACTTCTCCCATAAGCATATGCGGTTGCGGTCTACATGTATTTAAAGTTAATATTTTATTACGGAACAGTTAACCGTAACATAACTGGACTAGGAAGATTGAGGGTTTAGTGCTAGGACGTGTAATCCAGTTGGAAACGTTCGAGGATATTATTTTATTTAAAAAAAAGATACCTTTACGATAAAACCATATACAGGGCGTCCCACGGCTATGCCACATAGAGGGAAAGTACCTTGAATATTGTAGATGGAACATTTTACTGAAAGAAGACATTATTTGAATTTAAAAAATAATTTAAACTGAATTCATAGATATTTCCCACGAAAAGTTAGAAGCTAAACCGGAATAAACCGGTTTTTATCGGTATATTAAAAACTGGTTCCGAGCCTTGCTGCGTAAACGATTTAGTATGCCGATTCTTAGTTCTATTGCGTAACCGCCAGAGGCGCTGTACTTTTGCCCATACAAATTTTTACGCAGTCGCTAGCGAGTACGGCCATGTAAACTCATGGTAAAGGCACTGGACACTCGGCATACAGTACTTTTTTCTCACCAGCGCGGGTTCGTCATAGTTTCAATTGTGACACATACGAACACATAGAAATTGTGACATCATAGCTTCTACACCGACACACATATACAATGTGCATGTATATCTCAACACACGATGCGTCCGCCGCCCACCGCGCGATCGAGACAACACAGAGACTGCGACTGAGCGCTGTAGGTGTTTGACACCTCAGCATAATGCTGAGCCAGTGTCCGTTTCACTGCCGCGGGGACACACATGTTATGTGGTTTGTGTATAATGTTTTTCTTCATTTATCATTTTTGTCATATGTGACTTCTGTGTCTGTGAATAATTGTTTCTTTCTTTCTTTCTTCTTTCTATAGTCTATTCGTCCCGGTACCGCCGCATAACGGGTAGTCAGTCCGACCAAGGTCGGGCCTAGCTGAGATTCTTGCTGGACTCTTCTCAGCTAGGCCATGTTTAGTGAACCAGCGACAAAACCAATAGCTTGTTTCCACCCACACCTCAGATTCGGTTGAAACCGCTCAACCAATCTCACTAGAGCGCAAACTCTTAGAGTATTTTCCAGTGTTCAAAACCACCCGCGCGGTCATGTCGGTGGTTACCCCTGGATTTTCCCCAGGCTGCTCTCCTACTACACATTCCTATCGCTTTATTGGGCCCGGCCTATAAAGACAGTCAGGTTTAAAAAAAGCATACGAACATGTAAACAATGTGACCTCATAGCTCCTATGCGGACACACATGCACATAGATAATTGAATTGAATTGAATTGAAATCATTTATTTCGTGTAACATTGACACATAGTAATTATATACATAATGCAGTTAGATGCACACATAATGCTACCAATTGATTACACTGGCGGAAGAATGCAGCCCAGCACAGTGTAACATGATAGCACAGTCAGGCTTGTCCGCTATCATTCTCAGAATGGTATTGGGACTGTCCCGCACCCGGCGCACCAGGGATGCGGTTCGCCCGCGCATGTATATCTCAAAACACAACCATATTTCAAAACACACGGGTCGTTCGTGAGATAAAAGAACTGTACTTACCAAAGAAGCGATGCCTAAACCATGTTGAAATGCGATGACGAATAATAATAGACCCAGACACAATGTAAAATAACTTAGCTAAACGTTGTGTAATGTTTCTTCTTGTCTATTTTTTCGTATTCCGTCCAGACCTTTTCATATGAGTTATGAGCGTTCTGGCATTTTGCAGCATGATTGGCATGAAGGGCCGAGTATTTTAAATAAGGGCCACAATGTGGCATTTTATTCAGTCGCTATTGTTAACATTATATGGAAATTGGTTTAATATTTACATGACATTTTATTAAAGTAATAAATATGTTCGTAAATCGACTCTCATAAAAAAATATAAAAGGTATTAAAATAAAGGCCACAATGCTTTATCCTATGGTTAATGCTTTATCCTTAATTAAATGTTATTGTTGTAATTATTAGTAGGCTTCATATGTATTAACTCTGCACCACCTGCTATGAATCGTTCTGATTAGATTTCATTACCGCTACCCTAAGGTTGTCTGGAAGAAATCGCTCTTTAGCGATAAGACCGCCTGTTGTTTGCCTCTTCTCATTGTGTTTTTGTATTGTACTGTATCGTTTGATTGAGGTGTGCAATAAAGAGTATTTGTATTGTATTGTATTGTAATGTGGCATTTCTTTTATCGCTATTGTTAACATTATATGAGAATTAGTTTAATATTTACATGACATTAATAAAGTAATAAATATTTTTTTGCAAATCGACTTTAAAAAAAAATAGATTCTTCACCTTGGCAGTGATAATTTCACGCTTGAAATAATCTGTGGAATGACCTTTGGAGTAAAGAGTAACCCCCTTATTCATAAACGTCTGTCAAACCTATATTAGTTAACTAGCCGCTAAAGTTCATTTGTCCTTATTTGTCACTTTGCAATTTACGTTTGTGAGAAAGGGACAAAGAACATTTTAGTTAGCAGAGGTTTGTTAAGTTTTATGAATAAGAGGGTAAGTTTTCGAGCGTACATAAGGGCGAGCTTGTTTTCTATACAAATATGAGTAGCGGCGAACTTGCTGCGTGATCGCCTTCATACAAAATTCGCTCGCAACTCGCAAGTGTGAAAAGGTCCTTATACACACGTGTACGAATTTCGCATGCGTATTTAACTACATCGCCTGGTTTTATAGAGCGATCGAACTCGTTATACCTCCGTAACCCGTAGTATAATGAAACTCTCACTCTACCGTCACTATATATCTATGAAGTTATTATGTATGCCAGAAGATACTATGAACATCTCCCGAAAAACAGTGGCATACACATTTAATACCAGAAGCAAGGATAAACTTGCTGTTCGTCGCTTGCGAATTGCCAAAGCTCGGAAATCATTTATTGGACAGGCAGTACATTTCTATAACAAAATCCCTAAGAATATAATTGACTTACCAGATCATAAATTTAAGAAACTTGTAAAACTGAAATTAACTGAAAAATCTTATTATAACGTGTCGGAATATCTAACAGAAAAAGAAGTATGGAATAATTGTAATTTTTAAGTTGACTAATTAGCTATTATCAATAGTTTTAAGTTGAAAATGTGCAATAATTGATGGACATAAGTGTATCAATGTATACCTACATGGGAAATAAATTGAATTGAATTGAATTGGGGTCTCATACGTGTGTAAAATTTACACTGTAAATAAGGCTTTAGTTTGACACGTTAAGGGTCGGTTGCACCAACATACGATCACAGGCCGGTCATCGTCAAATATGGCGCCGGCAGCTGTCATCCCATAAAAACTTGTCAAATATTTAGATTATAAGCCTGATATTTATTAAATCTCCCCTAATAATTAAATTAAATTTTGACTAACCTTTAACTTAACTCTTAACATTGTAATTTTAATTGTAGTATAATTTGCATGCCCAGTAGCAGGCAGAATACATTGTACGAATATTATCATTATTAACATCCGCTTGACTGTATTCTAGCAAATAAATTACTTTTGACTTTTGACTTTTTGACTTTTGAAACTTTCCATACAATCAGGTTTTAACGAACACCGCTTACGATTACAGACGGTTTGGTGCAACCCACCCTAAGTCAGCGGTCGGCAACAGGCGGACCCCGCCCACGAGCCCCATACTTGTGGTTCGCGAGCCTCCTTATTGGTAACCGACAATGTGGTACCTTTTGTCTGATAGTCACAATTTATTACCATATGCGGCCCGCCACAATTTTGTTACCTATACTATGTGGCCCCTGCTAAAAGGTTGCCGACCCCTGTTTTAAAATTCTGGTAATGTAATTTTAAGTTAATGTAATTAATAATGTAAAGTTCTGGTAATTACCGAACCACAGCTAATATCCATAAATCGAGTAACTCAGTGGTCGTTGGATGTCTCATTTGTATGAAAAAATGGTTTCTACCACTGTGTTCCCAACTTTCACAGCAATATTTTAATATTTAAGTATTTTTACCAATAAATTATTTTATTAGGTACTATTTCGAAATCCTATTTTCGTCCACTACTTAATTAAATACATATCATAGATTTATTTTGTAATAGAAAAGTGGTCAGGAAAAAGTAGAATGATCCATTTAACATCGCTAGTTATCGTTATGTATATTGTAACCACCTTATTCATAAAACTTAACAAACCTGTAACTAAAATGTGTTTTGTCCCTTTCTCATAAACATAAACGTCAAAGTGACAGAGTTAGATGAACGTTTATAAGAAGCGATCCGAGGACTTGACAGAAGCGCGCTGAGTGAGTCTGTTGTTTTTAGGTTATCCTCTCACAAATAAAACATCCTTTTATTAATTTATATTTGGTGACGGTTTATTCGTATAATTTAGGTAAGTTTACTACATTTATTTTATTATAAGTATTAGCACAAGACTTGGTTTAAGTGGGTTAGGCCACGACAATGGAGGGGAACGAGAAGGAGAAGCCCCCCGACGAGGGTGGTGGCAAATCTAATGACATGGACATCGAAAATAACTCGAGGAAAAGGAACATAGATCTGTCACCAACCGAGTCAATGCTAGAGCCCTTCCCAAAAAAAAACGCAACAGAAGAACTCGTGGACATAACGAACAAACAGACAAATCTCACTCAACCACCCCAAGTTAATGAACCCAGCCAAACACTGTCTAATGAACCCAACCCTCACTTGTATAGACACCCTGATTTGGACAATGAACACCGCATGTACAACTCGGATGATCTCGGCCCATTTGTCATTCATGTATCTAGGAAATCCCATTCCGCTGAAACTGATACCCCACTGAAAGCCATTCATGTAGGCAGGCTTCTATCACAAGCCAATGTTAAAAACATTAAGAAAGATGGAGTGAAATCAGTAGGTCGGAATAGAGTGGCAGTGACATTTAATTCAGCGAATGATGCCAACGCCATGGTAATTAATCCAATGCTTAGTCAAAATAAATTAACTGCTGACATTCCGTCGTATCACATCTCCCGAATGGGGCTAGTTAGAGGCGTTCCAACCGATTGGAGTATGTCAGATTTTGTGAATGGGACAGATCTTAAGGATGGGAAAGGGAAAATATTGAAAGCCCGCAGGCTCCAACGCAAGGTCTCCGGTGGTGATGGCTCTCCAACTTGGGTACCAACCCAGTCGGTTGTTGTAACCCTGGAGGGACAATCTCTACCATCTAAAATTTTTGCATACTACACCTCCCTGGTAGTTGAGGTATACTTGTTACCAACAATTCAGTGCCGGAAGTGTCTAAGATTTGGACACATCCAAACACAGTGCCGTTCAGATGCCCGATGCTTTAAATGCTCTCAAAAACACCCCGGTAGTGAATGTAATGTGGCTGCAGAACATGTCAGGTGTATTTTCTGTACAGGAAATCATTATGCCACTGACCCGCATTGCCCAGAACACACTAGACAAAAATCAATTAAGCTACTTATGTCTGAGCAAAATATTTCATATTCTGAAGCTGCGGCACAGTTTAAACCTGTCAGAAGGGCATATTCGGATGTAGCCCAAGCTATATTTTCGCCTACACATGACTTTTCTCGATCGTCTCAATCACCTCCCCACCCAGTCGTTACTCACTCCGAATCCCCCTCCAAATCCTCGTATCGCAAAACTGTATTTTTAACACCGCGAGCAAGAACTCCTCTTTCTCCAGGTTATGATAGACAATCTCATCAGGATATAATTAGTACCCCAAGATCTCAGATGCCTAATGGACAGGCCTTTGCTGGCCCATCGCACAATATAGGAGCGGTGACTCCCAATGAAGATTTATTTGAATTAGTATTCAAACTACTCACAAATATCATCGCCAAATGGAGCGATATCTTACCGAACAACGTTGCATCTCTCATGGGTAAACTCGCTCAAGCTCTTTCCTTCATCAATGGCCCCCCTGGTCACCTTTCTACAATGGAATAGTCGTAGTATTACTCCAAAAAAACCTGACCTCATTCAGTTAATCAACAATCACTCTGTCTCTGTTGCGGCGATCTCGGAGACATGGCTGAGTCCCGGCTACCCTTTCAGGGTCCCGGGCTTCTCATGTCTCCGGGATAACCGTGATGACGGACGTGCAGGGTGTGCATTGTTGATTAAACGTTCATACCCTTTTTCACAGATCTCTCTTCCTCCCCATACTCGGGAGATTAACGCCGTAGCTGCTGAAGTTATGGGCATTAATTTTATTTCAATTTATATTCCTCATCCTCATTTAAATCTCATTCCTGAGCTCTCCACCATCCTCTTTTCTGTCCCACCACCTCTTATAGTTCTAGGAGACTTCAACTGTCACCATTCTTCTTGGGGATCACACCATTCCGATGTATTTTCATCATTCCTCATTGACTTGTTTGATGACATCAATGTCTGTGTGATCAATGACGGTACGCCCACACACCGGGTTTACCCAGGTCAAAACCCACAGTCAGTACCGGACTTGACTGCTTGCTCTCCTAACCTGTCTTCTGTGCTGGCATGGGAGGTATTACCACAGTCATTTGGAAGTGATCATTTCCCAATTATCATCTCGAAACCTTCATCTGTTACTCCCCTAGCTAAACCCGAGCCCCTTCTAAAACATAAATTACATTCAGCGGACTGGCCTAGTTTTTCCATATATGTAGAGACAAAAATAAAAGAACGTAACTTAGATCTATTTGACAATACAGAAAAATATAAAAAATTCAAAGAAATATTATTAGAATCAGCTGATAAATTTATCCCCCGAAAAAAGTCCATAAAAGACCTAATCCCATCTCCGCCTTGGTGGAATGCTGAATGTACAGCGGCCGTAAATGAAAGGGATGAGGCCGAAAAAACTTTTAACGACTCAGGTAATCTACAAGACTTTATCTCTTTCAAGAAAATCTCGGCTCGCACCAAACGTTTACTGGCAAAATGTAAGAAGAGGGGATGGAAAGGTTTCTGTGAAAGTCTATCTCCCAGAACCCCAGCTGCAGTAATATGGAGACACGTTAAAAAATTCAGAGGATCATTTAAGCAAGACCCGTCGTTCTCCTCTGATCCATCAGCATGGGTTAGTCATTTTACAGACTTGCTAGCTCCGTTTACAGTCCCAGAAGTGGTTTGCGTCTCGCCTATTCTTCCTCCCTCATCCCTGAGCCCCCTCGACAAGCCCTACTCATTCGCGGAGCTCAAACTGGTTCTGGATGGATTAAAGGATTCTTCACCTGGTGAGGATGGCATTCCGTATTGCTTCTTGACAAAATTAAATACATTCTCACAGGAGCGTCTTCTAGAGATCCTGAACCATGTCTTTGATACTGGAGACGTTCCTGAGGAATGGAAGACACAAGTTATTATCCCGATCTTAAAACCAGGTAAAGACCCAGAAGAAGCAAGCTCATATCGTCCAATTGCCTTATCAGCAACAACAGGGAAAATACTCGAACATTTAGTAAAAAACAGATTGGAGTGGTTTGTAGAGAATAGAGGAATTATAGCAGACACTCAGTTTGGGTTCCGTAAGGGCAGGAGCACTATGGACAGTGTAAGCATACTCACATCAGACATTTGGTTAGCACTCTCTAAAAATGAACAACTGTTAGGATGTTTTCTGGATATTTCTGCGGCCTACGACAATGTCCTTCTTCCGGTGCTCAGAGCAAAAATGCTACACCTGAGCATTCCCGTGAAGATTGTGCACATTGTCTCCAAACTTTTCATGGGAAGAAGTATCAAGGTCCGGAGTGGCAACACATATTCCAGCCCCCGCACTCTATGGCAAGGTCTGCCGCAGGGATCAGTCCTCAGTCCTCTTCTCTATAATATCTACACATACGATCTTGAACAGTCAGTTTCGTCGTTTTGCAATATCCTGCAGTACGCTGACGACCTTGTACTGTACTCTTCAGCTCAATCCGTTGACAGGGCCGCTGCTAATCTTAACACAGCCCTCAGCTACCTTAAAGACTGGCTGGATGAACACGGGCTAACCCTATCTCCATCCAAGAGCTCCATTGTGACTTTTACTCGCAGAAGGAACATACCCAACTCAAATATCTACTATGGCAGTGAGATCATCCCCATCAAGGAATCGGTCAAATTCCTGGGTGTCATTTTAGACGGTAGAATGTCAGGGGTACCGCACCTTAATTACGTAACCAGTAAGTGTGAGAGAGGTATCAACATCCTGCGAGCCTTGTCGGGTGTATGGTGGGGTGCTCATCCCTATTGCCAGAAGCTGATATATAATGCTATCATACGGAGTCAAATAGATTATGGCTCGTTCATTCTAGAGCCCTGTAATAAGGGAGCCCTCAACAAGCTGGATTTAATACAGGCAAAATGTTTGCGGGTTATACTGGGCGCTATGAAGTCCTCCCCGAAGAATGCTATGCAGGTGGAGTGTGTGGAACCGCCTCTTTCCCTTCGCAGACAATATTTGGCTGATAGATTCTTCATTAGAGCAAGCTCCATCAATCATCCGCTACTCCCACGGCTGCGTACCCTTGCTTTGGAGGTCGCTGAAAATAGATATTGGGATCATAAGGACTTCCCGAGGATTATAATCAGTTTTTCAAAATTAAATAATGTTAACGCAATCATATGTAAATCAAAAAACAACCCTCTATTTGAAGTAAGCTTTGATACTATAATTTTCTCACCTAGAGTTATTCTAGATTTTGGCATATTTAAAGATGACCCAGAAGCTAATTCTAAATTTGGTAAAATTCTGGAAAAATGGCCAGAATACTTATCTGTTTTTACTGACGCTTCCAAACTGGATACAACACGGTGTGTTGGGGCAGCAGTATGTATACCAAAATATAACATAGTTTTGTCCTTGAAATGTCCTCCACAAACCTCAATCTTTACCGGTGAGGCAGTTGCAATCCTGGAAGCAGTAACGTATATAGAAACACATAATATTTCCAAGGCAATCATTTTCTCGGACAGCAAAAGTTGCCTACAAGCTCTGGTAGGCAACCAATTTAAAATCCAAAACAAATCCCCACTCATCTTAAAAATTAAAGATAAAATACTAACATGTGAGACAAGGGGCCTTAATGTCGTTATTGGGTGGATTCCAAGTCATTGTGGCATCTCTGGCAACGAATTGGCAGACTCATGGGCAAAACAAGCGATAGAGTTAGGGTCACAATACCATAACCACGTTTATACTTCTGACCTACTGAGTTGTGCTCAGACGGACTTGTTTAACTCATGGCAGGATCAGTGGAACACTTCCAGGATGCATACGGGACGCCATTACGGAAATATTCAACCCAGGATTCGTCGTAAACCTTGGTTTTTTAAATTACGAACCGCCCCAAAGTGGGCAACATCAACTATTTGCCGCCTTAGACTCGGACATAACTGTACTCCGGTGTTCCTCGCCAAAATCAGGGTGCGGGATAACTCGCTATGCGAATGCGGGATCGATGAAGGTTCGCTGGATCACATTTTCTTCAACTGTCCTAGATACAACTATTCACTGTATGATGTATTGCCTAAAACCATCCCACGCCCCATAAACTTCTACTCACTTCTCTGTTCAATGGATCCTCCCTTGACTGCTATTCTTGTGAAATATATTCAAATACATAATATAAGATTATAATCATTTACTATTATCACAATTGTATAACATAATTTGCTCCCAACATTAAATATATAATTTTCTTCCCGAAATACCCATTATGTTGGCATGCCTAACAATCTGTCATCCGCATTCCCTCTTTTTTCATAACGTCTGTAAATGTCATGTGAATGTATGTGATGTCCATATGTACTATTTGTTTTAGGTTTCCAGTCTGATCCTTCCCCAAAAGTAAAACAAACAGGCTACCGAACATTTTCCTCGCGCGTCAAGTCCAAAAACTGGATATTGGCAAATCCACCTTGCTAAAATCAGCAAGGAGTAGAAGCCATTAAAAAAAAAAAAAAAAAAAACGTTTATAAGTAAGGGTTGTAAATATTATCACTACATAGTATAAAATTCGAAAAATTCGAATGATTACTTACTGATTGGTTTGATAGATTTGCTTTTACTGCATGTTGTTTATACTCAGAGCAAAAATGTAATTAACTCTTGGTGGAAACTGTTTTGGCATATGTACAAACTACATTTTTACCTTATATGTATGTGTAATATAACGCTGTTTGTTTCCCATTACAATAAATAAATAAATAAATGACTAAAAAAAGCAACGGATTTTGTTGCGGTTTTTTTTAAATAGATAAAGTGATTGAAGAGGAAGGTTTATATGTATAATAACATCCATTAAATAGTGCACCCGTGCGAAGCCGGGGCGGGTCTGTTAAAATAGTTTAAATATGTGCTATATACCTCGACCTCTTTACTAGTATGAACTGTGTGCCATAGTTTGACATATTTTTATTATAACATCAGGTGTCATTACGTTATGTTATATAATTATTTCTCAAAATAATAAATTCAGTATTTCCCTTTTAAAACTGCGTCTGTTATTAGGGTCGCTAGTTTAAGTTGCGCCTGCACTAACTGCATCGAAGACTGAGCCGATAAGAACATAGCTCACATTTTTTTGACAGGCGTTATATACATTTAATCCCAGGCTTCTAGTTCTACAAACAAAATAGATTTTAGTCTGATACCCAAGTAACACAATTACGTTGAATAAAATTTGAGTAAATGTATATACAGCTGTTATTCAAGCAATTTGGGCACATTTTTAAATGCTTTAACCTGTATAACAGCGATGTAATGTCTGGATAATAGCTTCGTAAAACTGTGGTATGATACCCATCTTAATTCAACCTTTACTAAGCTTCAAGAGGTATTAAAGATCGAAAGAGAATATTATTTCGAATTGTTGCAATAAAGAGTATTTGTATTGTATGTAGGGACCGATACCGGTATTTTTTAAAAAAACCTGAATTAGCCCAATATTTTGGATTATTTTTTGCTCTTTACGTAGGGCTGAATCATGTATTTAGGTAACAACGTCGTATTATTAGATTGTTCCATTAAAAACGTAATAATGAACCGGTGACCGTAATAATACCGGTATTTTTCTATGGAGAAAATACCGGTATCCGATCCCTGATTGTATGTAGGTTCCTAAAGTGACAAAATATCTCTTCCACTTTTTTCATTAGTCATTTTCGCTTTTCACTTTTTTAAATGGCCACTTTCAATCAACCTTAAAAATGACAAATATATCCAAACACATTCAAAGCGACCAATATCAGAAATCAGAAATCAGAAATATTTATTCGTGCAAAACACAAAAAGAACAAGAAAATAAATAAAAACAGAAGAACAAGGTATTGCACGAAATGGTTCTGTCTCAGCGTAGTGCTGGCGCGATTACCAGCGCTGATCTTCCGACAGAACCATAAAAATATATATATAGCCATAGAATATGGCTTAAATGTCACCGTGACACCAGCGTACCCGGAACGGGTATTTTGGAACAAGTACACGGATTACCCCGCTGGCGGGGCGGCTAGATCGTACGTGCCGATTCTGTGACGAAATTAATTTTCCTTAACGGTCACAGAGTAGCGAGTAAGTACCTATTAAATAAATAAATAAATAAATATTGGAGGACAATCTTACACAAATCGAACTAGCCCCACAGTAAGCTCAAGAAGGCTTGTGTTATGGGCACTAGACGACGATATATTTAATAGATATAAATACTTAAATACATCCAAGACTCAGGAACAAATATTCAAGCTCATCATACAAATATTTGCTCTGACCGGGATTCGAACCCAGGACCGTCACCTTCACAGGCAGGTGCACTACCCACTAGGCTAAACCGGTCGTCAAATCGTCGGTCTATTATAGGAAATACGTAACAAACAATAAGTACGGTCAACCAATTACTTCAGTTACAATTATCTATTTTAGATCGCGCCTTTGAGTCCTTCGCTACGCTCGAAATTTCAATTTTATAGCATAATTCACTTGCATCAGACTGCCACATGTTATATGACAAAAAAGTGATGTGGCTAAAGCGAACCGATTGGCATATTAATCGATTATTACTATTATTAGCGATTTCGACGAGTAACCGGGATTGATTTTTTTGATTATTGTTTAACAACTTAAAACAAATACAAAGAGAGAAACTTGAAAAGTGCGCACAGTAATACCTCAAAACCACGACGAAGTGCGCATTGGCACGAAGTGTTTTTATTTAATAAAATATGTGGTAAAAAATATAAAGTCCATGTAATTGGTGGTAACATGTTTGTAATTCACAAATAGTTTTAAAGTTCAAAATCTAGCGAATAATTTATTTTTGGTTCTATAAAACGTGCAAGTTTATTAGTTTACGTTATATAGGTGCTGCCATGTGTCGAAAATGACTACTAACGGCAAACGATCTGTAGAAGAGTGAATTACGCGATCTAGTATGCCGTAAACGATTTAGTATGCCAATTCTTAGTTATTGCGTAACCGCCAGAGGCGCTGTACTTTTGCCCATACAATTTTTTACGCAGTCGCTAGCGAGTACGGTCATGTAAACTCATGGTAAAGGGGCGAATATTCAGCGTTTTTACGGCAGTTATTTTTCGTCATTGTCGTTTCATTAAATATTGTTAAAGGAGACGATGATCAGAGTAAACTTTTGTTAAAAGCGTAAACCAATATCGGGTCCGAGTCTTATTTGTTCAATTATTTCGCCGGTTTATCCCAACTTTGGGCAGTTAATCTTGAGACGACAATGACTTTAGAAACGAGCGTTTCAAACGCTCGGGGAATCGCCCAAAGGCACTGTGTGATAAATGTATCCCACCTTCTATACTACGTTTAAACTTAAAGCAAGAATAAATACTTTACGTCTTCTCTCCAACCGCGCACTCCTATCACTTTATTGGGCCTGGCCTATAAAGTCACAATCAGGTTAATAATGGTAATGGTATGGCAGGAATGTATTTATGTACGCAGCAATGCGGTTTAATATATTCGGTAGTGACATGTTAGAGGAGAGCGAATTGAGGGATGTCAACCTTAAAGATGTCCTTCTCTTCTGCAGGAAAATAGGAAAATGGGAAGAAGACTGTGTGGGAATGCCGCCGGGACAGTAACCTTAAGCTCTGACTTCAAGGGAATTGGGCTGAATGATCCTGACCTGCGGTCGACAGCCCGCCTGCTTCCGGCCAGGCGTCCCTACACTATATCTACATCTACATCAGGTTAATAAAAGGAACCCTTTAAATATTTCTATAATTCCCGAAATATTTCATAATTTGTCTGAATTGTAGAAACATTGGCAGGTATTTAAACATTACTGAAAGAAATGTTACATGCTATATTTTATATTGCATGCTATATTGTTTGACTATGACTATGACTATTTCACTGAAGTTTCTAAAATATTTCCGTCATATGGTCACTGGTCAAAATGACACACAACGCGTTGCCCTCGCAATACAGAGAGGTAATGCCGCCAGCATGCTGCAGGCGCAGCTGTTGGGAGTATTATTTTCAGTTTTTAGTTTATAATTGTCAGTTTTTAGTTTGTTAGTTTATATTTGTTAATAATTTAGGTTAAGTTTTATTTGTTTATTTTATTTTCTATTAGTATGCTGTATATGTATATGTTAGTATGTTGTATCTTATATATGTGAGATAATTACAAAATATTATTAATAAGAATGATTATGGTAATTAACAAGTTTGAAAGATAATAATAATCATCATTATTGCAACTTCAACATTACAGTGTTATGTACGGGTCGTACACCTGAGATGATTTTATTCTTGATGGCTGATTGTCGACTTGATAGAAACACTGATGTCGTTTTATGATTTTATTGATAACCAAGACAAGGTGGTAAGTACTAGCTAGGAGCACGTATAAACGTAAACTAATTCATAAGTGGCGTAGTTGCCGATATATCGTTTTATTATAAAGTCATTCATTATTATTTAATGCTGACGCTGACGCGTGAAATGTGCGATGCTTGGATCGTACAGTGTTAAGTTCAAGCCCTGGCTATCAAAATAGGTTTCCCTGTGTCTCAAGAGCCAGTTGCTTCCAAATACAGGCATTATTACAGTTACAACATTAGACTATTGTTTCTTCTAACCTAAGCGATCTAATAAGCATGCAATTATGTGTGTGTGTGTGTGTGTGTGTGTGTATGTGTGTGTGTGTGTGTGTGTGTGTGTGTGTGTGTGTGTGTGTGTGTGTGTGTGTGTGTGTGTGTGCGTGCGTGCGTGCGTGCGTGCGTGCGTGCGTGCATGCGTGCGTGTTTGTGTGCGTGTGCACGTGCGTGTTTGTGTGCGTGTGCGCGTGTGCGTGTGTGTGTGTGTGTGTCTGTGTGTGCGTACGTACGTGCGTGCGTGCGTGTGTGTACAACACGAGACATTTATAGCAAAATTTCTGTAATTTATGACAATTTTTAAGAAATTCTCACTGAAAATTCACAAGCCACCAGTCTCATCTGTGTTGTCTGCTCTATGGCGTAATTGTTTCACATTGATTGCCACCATCCACCATCACATCCGCGGCGGCGCTCGGCGAACACGTCGAGCAAACAAACAAATTTGCCTCTGCTATTAATTACTGTATGGGAGTGAGACGTGGACTCTGACACAAAGAGACAGAGAAAGATTAGAGGCCTTCGAAATGTGGTGTTGGCGTAGGATGGAAAGGATCAGCTGGACGGAAAGGAAGACGAATGAAGAGGTTTTGAGTATGGTAGGAGAGAAAAGATGTTTACTGGAAACAATTAGAAATAAAAGAGGCAGGATGATGGGACATCTGATACGGCACGACAGCTTCTTCTTAAACATCTTAGAGGGCAAGATTGAAGGCAGGAGAGGAAGAGGAAGACCTAGACTGACTTACTTTAACCAAGTGAGGAAGTTGCAGAGTCGTATGGGGAAGTCAAGAAACTGGCAATGACTAGAGAAGAGTGGCGGTTACTCCACCGACAAGAGCGAAGCTCTTAAGTTTTGATGATGATTAATTACATTGTGAGTTCGTTTCGCAAATGAAAGTTGACACTAAGATTTCTTCAAAACCTTTTCAATGACAATATAATACGTTTCTACTTCAAATATGTTAGCATCTTAGCATAGAGGTCTTCAAAAAGGCGTGAATAGGCTTCTTACGGGTCGGCAACGCGCGAGCGATACCTCAGAGGAGCTAAGATGATCGCTCATAAATCAAAAATCAAAACATTTATTCTGCAAATAGGCCTCAAGCGCACGTTTACAAGTCAAAATCTATCTATATCGAATAAAAATAATACAATAATCAAAGTATCATTAATTAAATGTAGTGTTACATGTCAAAAATAAGACTTAGGGTGGGTTGCACCAAACCGTCTGTAATCGTAAGCGGTGTTCGTTAAAATCTGATTGTATGGAAGGTTTGTCAAGTTTCTATGGGATGACAGCTGCCGGCGCCATATTTGACGATGACCGGCCTGTGATCGTATGTTGGTGCAACCGACCCTAAGAAACTAATAATAATCGAGATTTGTTAGAGATGGATAAGGTCTCTAAGCGTCAAGATAAAAGGTATTAAGGTGGGTACACTAATCATAATAAAATATTGTGAGATATATCTCTTAGCGTCAATAAGAAAATAATAAAATCTAATGAATAAATATCCTCAGAGCTGTATAAGGTCTCTGAGCGTCAGTCTAGAAATATAATCGAATGAGAACAGGGCGAAGTCTCTCTATATGTAGGACATATAGTATTTGTCCCTCTCGCACTTATATAATTGACAGTAAGGGACGAATGCTATATGTCCGACATATAAGCGATCATCTTAGCCCCCCTTGTGTTGCAAGCCTCCATAGGTGACGATAACCACTTACCATCAAGTGGGATCCGTTTGTTTGTTAAGGCTCGGTTTTATAAAGATCCGTTAGTCCTTATGTTTTAATGTTTATTTGGGCAAACAACGGTACAAATAATACTTAAAATTATAACTTACACTATATAGATACATCGACCAGTAAAGCTGCCACTACTATGTAATACATCTAAATTATTGACATACTTAATCGTGATGGTAACCAAAAACAACATATTAGACTTATTTCAAGACTTTGAGGACATTAAACATGCAAGAAATGAATAAACTTAAACTAGATTAGGTAATTTTTTTAGTCGAAACACTACTTTTCAAATCTTTTTTTTTTTAAGTTGCAGAGCAGTCTATGTCTATATTGAGATTCCGACATATGAAACATATCTGCTCCGCTAAATTTATCATTATATGTTTTACAAAATCTACTTAGAAAATAATTTTCCTTATATTTATTACGTGTTAGGGGGACATTGAACAGGCAATTAATATTACGTCTCGCGTTATTGCGTGGAACTTTGAAGCGTAATGAATTTATAAAATATGGGGAGTCTATTGCATTGTTTAAAATCTTGTACAAAAACATTTGATCTTTTAATGTGCGTCGGTCTTGGAGTGAAACGAGTTATATCGGTTTGTTATATCAAAAAATGTACTGAGTTACTAAAATTGGATCTGACATTTGGTCTAACGGATTTTTATAAAACCCGGCCTAAAAATGTGTCAAACGTCACTTAATTGTCGAGTCACTCTATCCGTCGTCTACCGGTCCCTGGGATCCCCGGGACAATTACAAAAAAATAATGCTATTGTTTATTTTTTTTGCCGGGAGACAACGGCTTAAAAGGATATAGCAAAGTCGCAACCAGGGATCGGATACCGGTATTTTCTCCATAGAAAAATACCGGTATTATTACGGTTACCGGTTCATTATTTCGTTTTTAATGGAACAATCTAATAATACGACGTTGTTACCTAAATACATGATTCAGCCCTACGTAAAGAGCAAAAAATAATCCAAAATACTGGGCTAATTCAGGGTTTTTTAAAAATACCGGTATCGGTACCTGGTCGCAACGCGTTAATTATTTGACTTAACTTCCTGCTCCGATATCAGACCTATAAAATACTTCCAGAAGAATCTGATAAGTTGAACAGCAAATACTTAACAGTAGGTACCCGTAGCTACATCCCCTTTATGTTTACTTTAGCGGGTAAATCATAAGGGTCTCATACAAACATCAATCCCGCTTGGATCAAACATTTGTCTAGTTCATCCTAATATTGCCCTCACGTCAGCGTGTATAGATCGTGCGAAACTCTAACAGCAAATTCTGCAACGAACGCAAGCAGAAAACGACTAACAACTCTGACTATAAGGTAGATTCTTGCTTGGGTTCATTTGTCAGAATTTCGCCTTACAGTTTCGGACTATACTACTTTGCTGATTCGTGGAAAAGTTCAGTTTGCACAGAACTTTATCGTTTAAACGGATTTTTTAATACAACGACGGTAGCAAACAAGGATACGGCCTGTGACCTGCCTGGTAAGCAGATACTGTAGCCTATGGACACTAGCGACCCCAGAAGAATCACAAGCGTTTTGCCGACCCTTACTTAACTTGAGGATTAGGTTTGCAGCTAGGTGTTTAGTTCCGCTCTCTAGTGTATATATGTTTACTTTAGTAGAAGTAGGTTTAAAATCTAGAGTTTAAGTTTTATTTTAGTTTTTTGTACATATTCTGCTGCCTCTACGGGGCGGTATGTTCGCCTGGCGACAAGCCCCTTTTTTCCTTAAAAAAAAAATATATATATATGTTTACTTATATATAGGTCCCTGACTCTAAACATAGCGCACCCTTGGGTCGGGTGCTCTCTTTTTTTAACCTGATGACTGTGGCTTTGTAGGCCGGGCCCAATAAATCGATAGGAGTGCACGGTTGGAGAGTTGCCTGGGGAAAATCCAAGGGAAACCTCCGATACGACCACGCTGTGTCGCACGTATTCCAAACCATACGCGTGGTCTTGTCGGAGGTTTTCCCCTGGATTTTCCACAGGCTACTCTCCAACCGCGCACTCCTACAGCTTTATTGGGCCCGGCCTATAAAGCCATAGTCAGGTTCAAACTAAAGCGTTCGAGATATGGTGCTACACGGATGTGGTGTTGTGTGAACCATGCGTACGGGTATACTACTGGAGTACTTAGTATACCCGTACGCATGGTTGGAAATGATCTGTAATCACACACATGGAACACAAACCACAAACAAAGTGATTATAAGACCCTTTTGTTACTCGTTACTATTATTGTCAAGAAATATCTGTCACTGAAACTGTTAACCTTTTAACACATTCACAGCTAAGAACTCGCGTAGCTTGCTCTACTTGTAGAAGCGTAGTTGATACCATGCGTTTCCCCGTATGTAAAGGAAATTGTGTAGCGCTATGAAAAGCTTGGCAGAGAAAGTTTTAACCTTTTAATGCATCCAATCGCTATTGACAGTCATTTCATGACAATGTTTTATCCATGATACCGACGTCCTATTTTAACCTGACTGACCAACTTTTTCAACCTAATTTACAAATACCACAGTAGGGTGATTCTCATCGTTAAAGTTAATTGATGTCCTAACCGGTCCGAACGTTAAGTGAAAGTTAAGGAAATCAGAGTGCAATTTAAACTCATTGTTGACTCTAGTTTACTCTATACCCGGATCCCTAACTGTTAAAATAGTTAAAGTCAGAAATAATCACTCACGAGTCGTTAACAATCCAGGCCCGGTAAGGACAAATTAGGAAAATGTTAACTTTTAGAATGAGAATCACCCAGTAATAAACGCCCTTTAGACAGATTGTTGTTGTATGGGTTGCCATGGTGAAGTGTTGACCTGGATTGATCCCTAGATTATGCACTAACTGTAGTGCCTTGAAGCTAATGGCTTAAATAGAACCTAAATAAGCTTGAACTCAGCTATAAAAAGCGATAATAATCTTTTGCATGCCAAATATTTTTTTCTGGCAAACAATAGAGAGCCAAGAATCTCAAATATGTATAGTCGTTGGTTTTTTGTTTCAATGCAATTAAGGGAATAATAGCTTTGTCTACTAAAACCGCAAAACACCATAATGACCGTATTGCTAAAAGTCATTACAGCCACCTAAAAAGTTGAATTGATTATCGACTTTATCTCCTTAAGCAATAGATAACGAGTGCTCTAATAGAAAAATAGCGCCGGATAGTCTACTTGTACATTGTCAGGTGTTCATGTAAACGCCAGGGGTGGCACTGTTATCTGTCATATTCCAATTAAGGCAATTTGAACTTTTGGCAAAAGCCCTAGAATTGATAATCTGGTAAAATGTTAATGCCTGCAGTCTTTATTTAAGAAGTACGCTTAATTTTTACGACGGATCATTATGAGGTAGCAAAGCCGCACAATAGGACAATGAATTGAATACGAACAGAACCAACTACTATAGCATCTTTTACAGTACATAAAAAAAATGTCTATTCTCAAAGAAATTTCTGTTAATAACTAAGTTAGGTTGAATTCTTTCATAATTGTTTTTATTTTGGTTTGTAAATCTGTAAACTATACATTTTTAATGAAATCATACAAAATATCCTACTTAATAGCCATTATACACACGAAGTAAGGATGGATGTTTGTTACTCAATTACGAGAAAACGGCTGAACGGATTATGATGTAACTTTGTATACATATAGTTTTTAGCCTGGATGAACATGGAGAATACTTTGAATTCCTGAGCTTGAAATCTTATATTATCAAAGAATATTGTAATCAAAATCAAAATCAAAATCAAAACATTTATTCTGCAAATAGGCCTCAAGGGCACTTTTACAAGTCAAAATCTATCTAGGTACATCAAATAAAAATAATACAATAATCAAAGTATCATTAATTAAATATAGTGTTACATGTCAAAAATAAGACTAAGAAACTAATAACAATCGAGATTTGTTAGAGATGTATAAGGTCTCTAAGCGTCAAGATAAAAGGTAATAAAGTAGGTACACTAATCATTATAAAATGTTTTGAGCTATATCTATAACACGTCAACATGAAAATAATAAAATCTAATAAATAAATATCCTCAGAGATGTATAAGGTCTCTGTGCGTCAGTCTAAAAAAATAAAATCAAATGAGAACAGTGAAGTCTCTCATCGTGTCAATTCCACTGAACACTAGTACGTAGTTACTAGTCCTTGCAAACGTGAACAGACCGGACCCCACAAACAGCACCCGTTCACGAGTATGACGCGTATCTCAGCCATCGCCTCCCTCGACCATATGTTAGGGAAGGTTGCGACCCGATCAACGACGCCACCGTAAGCAAAGACCTTTAGGCGAGCATGACATATTCAAGCTGCAGGACATTTATAATCAAAGTAGTACTTAATAATAAAATATCGAATACAATGAGATACCTCATGATGTGCTCAAATGTACATGAAATGATTTTAGAACAGTAAAAATCCAGACTAAAATTGTAGTTTTACATGTCTACATTATAAACCATTACTAATTCTAGTAAATTAGACAACTGGCTTAAAAGCTTCTTGATCATTTAAAAAATCATTGACGGAATAATACGCCTTGCTTACCAAGTGACTTTTAACATGACACTTAAATCTGTTGACGGGCAAATTCACTACATCCATGGGTATTTTATTATAAAAGCGTATACAGTTCCCCACGAAGGACGTGCTAACTTTACGGAGACGACAGGCTGCCACTGCGAGCTTGTTTTTACTTCTTGTGTTGTAGTCGTGGACTTCGCTGTTAAGTTTGAATTCATGGAGATTTTTTCGTACATACATAATGTTCTCAAAAATGTATTGAGAAGCTACAGTGAGAATGTTTGCCTCTTTGAATTTTTCTCTTAAGGAGGCACGAGCTCCTAGTTCATAAATAGAACGCACTGCTCGTTTTTGTAGTACGAAGATAGTCTGGATATCCGCCGCTTTCCCCCACAGCAGGATTCCATAGGACATAACACTGTGGAAGTAACTGTAGTACACCAATTTTGCTGTCTCGACGTTTGTCAGCTGCCTGATTCGCCTCACTGCATAGGCTGCGGAGCTTAGTTTTCCTGCTAATGTGGCTATATGTGCATGCCACTGAAGTTTTGAATCTAAGGTTATTCCCAAAAACACAGTCTTGTCTTCGAATTCTAGAATTTCGCCCTTTAACTTAATTCTTGAGTTGCTTATGTGCTTAACATTGGGTAAAATAAATTTTATAATGTAAATGTAATTCCAAAAAAATGTAGTTACGCTTTATGCTTCTCAAGTAGGACTTATTTCTAAATTCTGGCAGACATAAGTATTAATAAAAGACCACCCTATAACATATATTTTCTTGAATACGAAAACTTAAGACCCCTTGAACTAGTTACTATTCAAATTTTGGTTTGTTAAATAAGTCATAATTGCTAAACTTCCAGACTCACTGCTCACTGAAATATAGGCTTATTCCTTGTTTAGGGCTCAGGGATTCGTTATACGTGGATACCTTATATAAGCCATTGAATTGTATAACTAAATTGTATATCTGTAATCTTTAAGTGAAAGAATAAATATTACTATTAATATTATATTAGTATTTATTTATAGTTTTAAGAAAAATGGTTTTGAGGTTACTCATACTCATACTCTTTATTGATAATATTGTTAAATATTACATGTCATATTGAAATTTTGTGTATATACATGTGTAAAGATTTAACATTATTATAAATATAGATTACAGTGTAAACAGAATATTGTTATTAATTATTACAAATGTCAGTTATATAATTCATTGCTTGTTATCATATCATTAGCTTTACTATTATTTCAATTTGACATCCTATATTTATATTAATTAATTTTGAATTCATTTGACTTTTAATGGACTGTAACTTTTGACTATTTAGGTACGTATTTCGGTCATTGTCCGTTGTAAAAAGAAAAGTTGTCCACCCGGTGGTTAATAGTTAAGTACATGTACATTATGTTTTTATTACATGGATTTATAGTTACGGAAACGCCGTTTATGCGGGTTACTAGACCAATCCAAAATTAAGCTTTTTGGCCCTTAACTTTTGATATGTCCACCGAAAAGACGCGAACCTAAATCTAACAATGACCCATTTGCACGCTTCAATGCAGGCTAGATGCATGAAACAATAGTAGATTGTCTAAAATGAGCCATATTACCACGAGATAGTTATTTTCCCGAACAAAGTGAGGGAAAATAGTTCGAGGGGTAATATGGCTTTTAGACCAGAGTTATACACTCTACTTTTCACTTCGATTGCGAGAAAATAAATAAACAAAGGTAGCCATCCAAAATTAACAATTAATTCCACGGTGAACTTATATGTAATTTGGCAGCATGTTTTTTTTCTAAACTGCTTTCATGTTTTGACACACAAAATAGACACCGCGGTTCGCGCGCAACATTCACGCCCAAAAAAGCTAACTCACCTTCCATTGAGCGCTTCAAAGCATTGCTCGAACGAACTAATCACTTTATTAATTACTATGAAATAGGGACTACAAACTTAATCTTTAGACTCTTTAGAGAAATGAATTCTGTTTTCTGATTGGTCGATTTTAGTAAAGCTGTATTCTGGTTTGTTTAATACCCAATAACAAATATTTTTTAAAGAGTTAAATTAGTGTTTTGTGATTGGTAGATTTAATAGGTGAAGTATTATGATTGGTCTAAATTGAATGTTTTGTAAATCATAAATATGTATTCATATTTTCCCTAGGGGTTAAATGTACTACTTTAGCCCCGCTTGACAAGTCTAATATGACACACTTTTCGAGCATAAGAAGTGAAAAATGTATTGTAACATCCCTATACTCTGTTGATACAAATAAATCATTTCTGATTACGTTGCGATACCGATTTTGCATAACATCTTCATATTAGGCGTGTATCAGGTATATTGATATGCGATGCGTCAATTTATACTGTTCCCAAGGTCAACATATCTGGCACAGCATGCTTGATGAGGGTAAATGATAATATAATAATTATGTCCATAGTTAGTGTTCACACGCTACTATTCTAACACGCAACTGTAAATAACAATATTGCGTGTTCGGCGAATTCAGCGGCCTCAAAATGAACTTTAATCTATGTATTTTGCATATATTTGTAGCATTTTAAATGAAGAGATCCAGTGGTTCGATTCTTGGTGCATCAGAATGTGCGTTTGATAGCGAATAAGCAGTGGATGAGGATGTTGACACTGAATAAGAAAAAAAAAAAATTTTAATTTTTTTTTAGCTACTTCTTGTTAATTCTGTGTGTTTGCGTTTTCGTCACTGTGCCGTGAATCACCAAATGGTCACAACGGAAGACCAGCGCTGGCCCTGCCAGCATAACGCTGAGTTGTGAGTCACAACTCAGCGTTATGCTGGCAGGGCCAGGTCACAACTTGTGACCATTTCGTGGCAATATGTTATTCTGTTCTGTCTTTCTTTGTAAATGTCTTGTGTTTGTCGCGAATAAATATTTCTTTCTTTCTTTCTGCATTCTTTCTATAAATTTTGACGACCGGTTTAGCCTAGTGGGTAGTGCACCTGCCTGTGAAGCTGACGGTCCTGAGTTCGAATCCCGGTCATGGCAAATATTTGTGTGATGAGCATGAATATTTGTTTCTGAGTCTTGGATGTTTTCTATGTATTTAAGTATTTATATCTATTAAATATATCGTCATCTAGTACCCATAACACAAGCCTTCTTGAGCTTACTGTGGGGCTAGTTCGATTTGTGTAAGATTGTCCTCTAATATTTATTAATTTTTTTATTTTTTTAAATTAGAATTTTCTCAAATTTTGATTGTGGCACTGGAATTAAATTTTATGTGCTGTGCCTGCCCCTTTTGGGAACACAGGCGTGAGTTTATGTGTAAATTTCTCGCGAAAAAGTAACAAAAAAGAATAAATAATTACATTAATTACTTACCTACAAGTCTTCAAATTTTTTATTGTGGGCGTATTCTGTCCCTTTTCCGCAAAACGCACCTTTATATTCAAACGATCGATATTTATTATGGCGGTCGAGGTCAGAACGTTACTGATCTGTAGCGCTTTCTCTCTCTAACCAGCAACATTTAAATGGTTGCTGGTTAGAAAGAGAAAGCGCTATAGCTCGGTTATTTTTTGAGATATTTGAATAGTATTTCACCATCGGCATATTTTATGTATTTTTTTTTTAACCTGACTGTGGCTTTATAGGCCGCCCAATAAAGCGATAGGAGTACGCGGTTGGAGAGTAGCCTGGGGAAAATCCAGGGAAAAACCTCCGAAACGACCACGCGTGTGGTTTGGAACACTGGAATTCTCTAAGAGATTGCGCTCCAGTGAGATTGGTTGAGCGGTTTCAACCGAATCTAAATATCTTGATGCATCGTTTCTTTCGGAGTAGTCAAACTTTTATTCAACATTTTTTTATTGTGGAGAAAACCGGCTATCCAGGTACCCAGAGATCGGAGGATGGCTGGGTTATGTGGTACCCATGAAAGCTGCTCTCTCATGCGGGGAACTAGCATCACAATTGTGAACGCACTAGAGCCCCCTCGCGGTTTCCTAGCTTTGGCTTAGCTTTGGCGATCCACGCCACCCTCCCTGGGGCTGATATGTAAGTGCTGCGGCTCCATTGTAACATTTGAATGTACTTGTTTGTATGTACTTAATGTGGAGAGTCCACTCGAGAACTTTCCGCTTCGACGGTCGTATGTACAATGTGCCCCTGCCCCGCTATTGCTACTTAAAGAGTCATTATCAGTTAAAAAGCACTCATTTATTTACGCCATTTTCTGTTTGAATTGACACGTATCTTGACATTTTCTCAATGTTACTATCTAGAATAGGACTATTGCGCCCTTTTCGTATAAACTTTTAATGCTTTTTATCAATTTTTCATGAAGAAATTTCATTTCAAACATCACTCTAAATCGACCATTTTCTGCTAAAACTTGTTTCTTTCGCTTAAATTCTACTACACACAATAAAATCAAAAAATGGCTACGTTACTTACTATCTAAGACTTAATAAAATCTTTGTATTCTCTAATCACTTTATTGGTATTATCAATTCTTTTGATATAATTTGAAAACAATTTTTTTAAAACTTATAAGGCTTCTTTAGTTAGCATCGGTAAATAAGTAATGTCCGCCCAATAAACACCATGTTCAACTAAGACAGAAACCGAATTTCGTCTTTTGCTTCAGTTTCAAAAAAAATTGAAACTGAAACCTTTGACCGAAACTGAAACTTAGGCGGGACACTATTAGTATATTACGCGTGTTCATTCAGACATTTTTGAGCATCCTTTCATGTTTCGAAGCACCTAAAAAGAATGCAGTTTTACCTAAACACTACTTAATGAATGCGTAGCGTGTAAACAGATTATAATTCTCACTATAGATTAACACTGACCTTGTTTAGTATACCTACGCAGTTTTTTTAATCACAGATGGTGCATACAACTTTTAACGTAAACAAACATTGCCATTTGTACCTTTACCATGAGTTTGCATGACCGTACTCGCTAGCGACTGCGTAAACAATTTAGTATGCGGATTCTTAGTTCTATTGCGAAACAGCCAAAGGCGCTGTACTTTTGCCCATACAAATTTTTACGCAGTCGCTAGCGAGTACGGTCATGTAAGAGCCCGTTCACACGGAGGCATCCGATTTTTCGCGGGAACTGTTTTTTGTAGGATCCGATTTACTCGCAATATTATTTCAACGCATGTGTTCAAACAAGCGTACGGTTGCAGTATCCGACAATGAAACGGATCCTGCAAAATGTGTCATCCGACTTTGTGACTACAAATCGGTCCGGTCGTCCGTTACAATGCCGGGTCCGGTTTAGTGGCAATAGTATTTCAATACTTGCATTCACACGAGCTCGGATCAAGAATCCTGCAAAATCCAGATCCGGACACCGGAAACCGGACGGCCATGTGAATACACTATCCGGTTTTACAGGATCCGACAGTTAGTAGATCTGACAAAACTTGATGCCGTGTGAACGGGCTCTAAGCTCATGGTAAAGGCACTGTCCTATTGGGAGTTACTTGTTCTGTGTAAAGCGGAATCTGTAGGTCATACTCGTGAACGGGTGCTGTTTGTCGGGTTCGGTCTGTTCATGTTTGCAAGGACTAGTGACATCGTACCAGGTATGTAATAGAGCTCTGGTTCCGATTCCGTTAAGTCGGAACTTCCGATTGGTTTTAAACATCCGATTTGGTTCCGGTTCTGCTATTTTTAGAACGGATGTTATATCGGATGTCAAAGCAGCGCAGCGGGGGGAAATGAGCGGCGTACATCAAAAACAGATTTTTAATTTTTATTTAGAATAGTCTTATCCATCTATGACTCGGGCTCCGCATCCGGTTCCGCTTCTTTTTCAGTTCCGGCTCCGATTCCGGTTCTGGTTCCGATATACCGAATTTAAAACACCTGGTTCCGCTTCCGGTTCCGATAAAACCACATCTATTACATCCCTGCTTCGTACTAGTGTTCAGTGGAATTGACATGATGAGAGACTTCGTTTTGTCCTCATTTGATTTTATTTTTAGACTGACTTTGAGGATATTTATTTATTAGTTTTTATTATTTTCATGTTGAAGTTAGAGATATATATCACAATATTTTATAATGATCTCAAGTCTTGGGATATAGGGACAGAGAAAGCGACTTTATTTTATACTATGTAGTGATGCAATGAATGATGATTGATGATTATGTGATTAGAAAAAAAAACCTAATGAAACCTAATGTTTTCGATGAAATGTAAATCGATGTAAGATATTTCGATAAAATGATAGACACCCTTGAAAAACGTATGAACGCAATCAGCTCTATCGGGGACAACGGTAACCCGTGCCCAAACTACGAACCGTTTGGACGCCAAAGACGGATATATCCGCACCATCGGTTTAACGCCAACGACGGATATAACCGTCACGGCGTGCACTGCAATATCAATCTACACGTATTTCTATAGGGTTCAACAACGCTTTTGACATTCCTATGTCAAGCAGTATGAGTGACAGTGAGTATTTGGCATGGCGTTGAAAAGTTTAAGAGTATAATACTCACGAGTAAAGAAGGACAAAATAACTGACTGTCGAGTTTGTTTTGGATTTTCTTCTTGGAAGAGAAAACGCTAGTAGTTTTTGACTTCTAAAAGTGTCATTGCGGCCTATATATTCTATAAATTATATCTACGGATATACTTTATACGATATACACCTAATAGCTATATCCAAATCCGCAATACAACGTGAGCGGCCATTAAAAAACGCCAAAAATGATACCATTAGTCCCAGTAATGATTATCACAGAAAAAAATTCCAACAATAACCTATAATTTATAATTTTAAAACTTATCTCGCTTAGATCTGTGGTAAACAATTAGAATTCAACTAAAATTCAGTCATATTCATAAGACATAAGGTTTGAATTTGAACGAGAAGGTGTTGGCAGTTGTTACTTTTGGTAACTGATTGGTATGGAGATCGTGATACCTCAGTGCTGCATAGTTTCTGCTGACCTTCCATGCCTCACGCTGGTACTGTCGGCAACACAAGTATTAATGAATGCAGATATAAGGTCGGCCTTAAACTTTTACGCCAATAGCTAGTTTATGATGCCTATGTACAGGCAACTGCAAAATTATCTTCATTACTTGTGCACTTAAAATTTTTAGATATCTACCGATAATGCAATTACCATTAATTGGGTATTTGACACATGTTCAAATTTATACCATAGTGTGGTTATATATACATAGAAAACATAGATATACATAGATATGAATTGTGGTTGTCGAGTAATATCTGACTGGATATTTTATTTTATTTTGACATTTGCTTATCACATATATGTGCGTATCTATTTATATATACTTATATTCGGTATTTATATATATTTTATATATATATCTATATATTATTGTGATGAAATTAAGATAATTTTGTGTTCGAATTGTACATGTTTCTCGGTTTGCCTATTAATCTTAATCTCAGATTCGCAGAATGTCAGATTGATTTTTCGTATGATATTTCCGTCATCATCCTCCTAGCGTTATCGCACTCTGCAATTCTGGCATGAACCATCAAAACCAAAAAAACAATGCTATTGTTTATTTTTTTCGCGGGAAAGGACGGGAAGGGAAACGGAACGGAGAACGGGGAAAGAAAATACACACTTTTATTTCAATTTCACAATGTTGATAGTTTTGATACCTTTTCAGAAAAATCTAAGTTACAACCATTTGTACTCGACAGTACCCGTTCATCAACTAAGTTAGAAGTCAAGTACAGTCGCAGTTATGTAATCGGGATGACGAGCTGCAGCCAACACAGGTATTCAATCTGCAGACACACCGTCCCTTCAACTTTCGACCCTTTACCTAAAGATTCAAAGTCGAATTCAGATCAAACAGACACGTAATCTTTAATTGGTCTGCTAAGTACACGCGCAATAGGAGCTAAATTAAACTCCAATTAAATTAAACTTTATTGCTTTGTGAATAGCTTTCAAAATGCGATGTTGCTTTTGAAGTTACACGACAGGTTATCACTTAGGTTTAATGAACAATTTTATTGAGGCTTCCATTGTGTCTTATGCTGATAGACAGAGGGTTCTAAATGAGGCGGCACGGATGACAAGGTGAGTTGGTTTTGGCGAACAAAGGTTGGTGACGTCAGATGGTTTTTTTCAAGACAATGTGCCTGGCGGTGCCATCATGGTTGAGATAGGAAATATTATTAATGTTGCTATACTTATACATTCTTCGTTTTTGCCCTATTGTACTCGTTGTTAGAGACCATTGAACAAAAGTGAATACTTACTTATTACTTCGCTTGCTCGGCGTTTCAATTCATATTTCATTCAATTGTGAGGATTTTTTAGAAGATTATATATCTATAATTCTATATCCCGTGGAGCCTGATATTGTTGGGTTTAGAAGTAATATTCTTACGCCAAGACCCATTCCTAGACCTGAAGAAAATACTGAAGTTTGAGCTTCCAGTGTGAAGAAGTACCTGATGTAGAATTAGATACACTACACAAAAATTACTAAGGACTGAAAAAGAAATAAAATAACCGAACAGAATATTGAAAAAATCCTTGGTAATCCTATATCATCGTAAAAATAAAATTAATAAAATTTCATGCTGCAGATTTCGTAATTATCAACGACAATGATATTTTTTTATTTTACAAAATGATAGATTTTTTATTGTTCTAATACATTTTTTTTTTAATAAATATTTTGTGGACAATCTTACACAAATCGACCTAGTCCCAAATTAAGCAAAGCTTGTACCAGGGACCGGAAAACCCTTCTTTAGGCTTAAGCCTATCGATTCGGTAACCCAATCAATTTGCTTACCCTATGATAGGGTTAACCCTATCATGAGGTTACCGTATTGTAAAGGTAAGCTTATTGAAGTGTTAACCCTAACTCGCAATAGGGTTAAGCTTAAAACCCTATCGCGATAGGGTTTTTGTTTAGGGTTTTCATTGGGTTATGGTAACCTTAACGTCAGCTAGTGACGCATTGGGTTAAAGTGAATTTTCGGCTGGTCTCCTAATAGTTAATGAAAGAATTATTAATATTCAATAATATGTTTCTGTTATTTAAATATACATATGTATCATATGCAAAGATGTATTACAATGAGTTCACTAAATAATATATTTTTAATAAATATTACATTATCTAATTACAAAAAGGTTTCACAAATCAAATAATATTATTGGTAATTAGTTTAATTAAAGGAAAATTTGAAAAAATCAGGCTCCGAGCAATTATAAATTATTATTTTCCTATTTTCAATTCGTAGTTTACGTTCGCAGCGTTACTGCTTAATAAATAATTAATAAAGTTAATAATATTTTGTACTTTTAGTCAAAATGTTTTTTTCCTATTTCTTTCTTCAATCTAAAAGAAAATCGCTGCAAGCCTTCTGATTTTACGACTAAATTCCTCCTTTACACTGATTTTTATTAGGGTTCCGTAGTTTCCGTAGACAAAATTGCGAAAATGGAACCCTTATTACTATTTTATTATTTTTCATTTTTAGGGTTCCGTAGCCAAAATGGCAAAAATAGATTCGTGATGTCTGTCCGTCCGTCCGTCCATCCGTCCGTCCGTATGTCACAGCCGATTTACTCGGAGACTATAAGCACTACAATTATGAAATTTGGTAGGAAGGTGTATTTTCTGTGGCTACATGAAAGTGATGTGAAATTATAAAAAAATATTAAATTAGGGGGGGCACTCCTTACATGTAACCGGTGGATGAAAAAAAAATTTCAACGTACATTGTCGTGTGGGGTATCGATGGATAGGCCTTTAAAAATGATATGGTGGTCTCTACAAAACTTGTCCATTTAAGTCAACCGTTGGTGAGATATTAACTGTCAAAGTCATAGAAAGTGTGTGAGGGACACACTATAAAGTTTCTAAATTCCGAACTATAAAGTTTGAATTCTGAAAAAAATTGATGTGGTGTGCATTAGTATATTAGTATATTATTATATAGTGTAGTAAATACTTTCAACGATTTTTAGTTTGAACAATATGGATTTTATGGTTTTTGAGTTTTCGCTTAAAAACTGTCTTGTCCAAACAAAAGGTCGTAAGTGCCGTGAGTTCCCTATGAAGATACGACTTTTTAGATTCAATGTATTGGATAGTTATTTTAAATGTGGACTAGTAAGTGTTGGACGCACTTGGCCGGTTATTAAATAATTGCACCGGTGTGTTGAAGTTAATATTATTTACTTGGAAGTCACACGATACGATTCACACATTACAGGAACTTATAATTAATACATACTTCTATTTATTTCGTTGAAAAAAAAGAGAAACAAATACTTGCAGAGTACGAGTAGTCGGTAAAAGATCAAAGAATTTTGGAACAAAAGCACGGTTTGGCACGGTTATCTTTGAGGCTGATTGCGTGCTCATCTAATATAGAGTTGCTAAACCGCCCAATTCCGGGATTATGAAGGTTACAAATTAAAAATAAGTTTCGAATAGGTATCGTATATTTTAATACTTGTAATTAGCGCTTAAATATGCCATGCGCATAGAAATCTTGATTTTTATTATTTACTTAGGTAGGTAATAGTTTTCTTTACCTTCGTTGTTATCGGAGCGTTTACCTGCGCGGGAGGATGTGAGCGGGTCTAATTTAGAGCTCCCGATACACGTCTTACATGCCGACATGGATAGCCCGGTGGTACTAATAACCCGAACTATACGAACCCGCCCGGATTCAGAAACTTTTACAAGGGTACACGGGTACACGATATAACGTATCTTATTTCCCGCGGGTTCTGGCCTTCATTTAAGTGTAGCGGAGATTTATGCTATGAATAAATACGATTGAAAAATGTGTGAGATTAGGAAGATACGAATATATTGAAGTTTTAACTGATTGATTGGTAATGTCAACAATACCTACATAAGTACGTTTGTTTCAATAATTCATGTTTTGCTTATGGAATTAACATATTCATTTATTTAACTTTTAGTGCTTAAATACATATACATTACATTTATATATATACAGAAAAAAATATTAGCAAAACAAAATTAACCTAACTATAAACTAAAATAAAATAAATTCAAATATTTACAAATGAAAACTGGCCCAAGGTCGGTGCCGTGGGGCAAGGTTGGCGCTGGCGGATTGCCTCGCTGGATTGCAATCGCAATCCGTTGGGCGAGATAGGCGCCAGCCAGTATCAATGGCTGCATATGTGCACCGTTTGAGGTTTTCGGCTTTATTAGCGGCAGCCGCAGCCCTGATCGAAGTCCCTGGAAGATGGGACGGCGCGAGGGTGTTCACACAAGTGGCATCCCATACTAGGGGCCGCCCCAACTTCCACAGAACGAGGGTCATGCCATCAGGCCTTTTGCCGTCATCCCTGGCTAGGCCTGATGGCTCTAACACAGCTGGAACTCCGGTAGTGACAAGGGCCCGGCGCAGGATGTCATTTAGGCTTGCATGCCGCGATGAGCGACCAGCGCTTCTTGCACACGACAAGCCATGGAAGCCAAAACGCATTAGCACCGCAGTGGCATTGATGCCCAACCACATATGATGCAATTGATGCACCCAATCGTAAGGACACAGCGAATTTGTTTTGCTTTACTTTAAATGAGATACCAGAAAAATATCTTGACTTCATAGTAGTTTTTATATTATGAAAGTAAACCTAGGTGATCTAATACAAAAAAAGACACTTATGATTAGTCTACTACGAAAAGCTGTAATATTTTCCTTTGCAGCGCAAGGGTGGGCAACTCTGATGTTTGAACAAACCAGTAGCTATAATATATCGAAACCAGAAACATCTACATATGAGTAATCCGTAATCCCTCTTACATATATATTAACAACAGTTTAATCGGTACTGCGGTCTTAGTAGCGTATCCATATTACCATCTCTACTTGATATCCCTCGGTGTGGCAACCAAAACGTCGATCACTACTAATTTCATAAATTTTAAATGTATTTCTTGGATTTGTCATTAAGAAATATCGTTTCAAAAATCACTCCAGATCGACCATTTTCAATATAAAAACTGCTGTTTTTGCTTAAATTCTACTATACACAATAAAATCAAAAAATCCCTACGTTACTATCTAAAACTAATAAGATCATCGTATCCATTAATCACTTTATTGCTATTATCAATACTTTTGTCATAATTTGAAATCAAAACATTTTAAAACATGTAAGGCCTCTTAAAATCTATTTACTGTGTACTAGAAAATAATCAATTTCATTGCCTTTTGTCCGGGTGTGCCTAAGACGTTTTATGACCAAATCGCGTTTTGCCTAAACTTCAATCTTCAGTGGCATTAAGACTATGTTGTTTGCTGTCTATTTCGCTTTTTGTCTAATTGGTTGACTGCCTGTTTCGACGAATGACTTAAACGTTTTATGACTAAGTCGCGTTTTGCCTAAACTTCAATTTTCAGTGGCGTTAAGACTATTAAGCTTGTTGACTAATTCGCTTTTTGACCATTATGATTACTTGTCTAACTCTCAAACTGGCATTTTCGCGTTTTGCCTAAACTGCAAAATTATAAAGGAGTTCGTTATCGTTACGAGTACAAACTCATTATCTTTTTTATCTTTTGCTGGCCACTTAAATTTGAAGTGATTCTAAAACACAATTCAACTGCCAAGTAAATGTCATTTTATTTCATAGGGAATTTTTATTTATATGTATAATATCTGTTGTAAGTCAAAATAAATGATTTTTGAACATTACGTTGATTTTTATTTGATATCAATGTCATACCTATGATAGATTGATCAATAATTGGTAATAGCATGACAATATAGTCATACAATTACAAATTATTGACCAAACTTATACAAACTCTACTTGTAATTTATTTTAGACCTAACGCGTTTTAGGCATAGGGCATAATAGGCATCAGACTCTATAGACCTACTGCCTATTAGTCTCAATCCTATAGTAGGTCTAATGTGTTGGAGACCCATAGCGATTTAGCTCAAACAGTTTTAGTCCTAATGCTTTTTAGGCTTGAGTCTAATGTATAGGTTGACCAAACGCGTTTCAGACCTAAAGCGATATAGCTAAACCAGTTTTAGTCCTAATGCAAATCGGTACAACAGATATGAGGGCATAATGATTATTAGGAAATTAGAGTTTTAGACTAAAAGCGACTTAGGCAGTGTATCGATATAGGTAAAAAACGTCTTAGGCACACCCGGACAAAAGGTTTCATTGAATGATAGATTGGATACAATACTATTGAATAAAATGAAAAATGTATCGAAATAAAATACAAAACAAATTGTTTCATTCACGTTTTATGTATCAAGAATTTATTTTTCTACTCGTCAATAAATTAGTTAACTCATTTGTAGTGTTATCAAATAACTCCCTGTATGCGCCATTACGTAATTTTTGCGTCAACGACATGAAATGTACGGGCCATAAGACCATTGAATGGGTACCTTAAAGATTTGGTGTTAATATTTGGGTAAAGTTCAAATTTTTGGAACAAACATAGTAAAAGCTTTTAATTCGTTTACAATTTAATTGACTAATGTGTTAGACGATAGTTACCCATATAAACTACAAGTCAACCTTCACTATTGTCCAAAAACTTTAACTGTACCTAATTGAGGGTGAGTGTGTAACGTATTATTTTTTACTTCAATAAGTAAAAAATAATACGTTACACACTCACCTTTCTTATGACACCCACTAAACTTTACAATCCAATCAAAATGCACTAATCAGTGACCAAAAATAGCAAAAATGAAAGAAATAACACTAACAATAAAATCCACTGTCACACTCAAACGTCTTCTACTAGATGGTTAAGAGAATGCACTAAAGACACTTGAAGCAAGACCTGCACATTTAAGGAAAGTAACGAACGAAAATTAATTTTATTGTTTTTTTTGTTTTTAAATTACTGTGTGTAGATTTACTCTGAAAACAATGACAAATACCATGGCCTTTAGGCACGGGCACACTCTTTTGTATTAAGTTTTTAAAAGATAACAACGTCGGCATAAATGTATTTATAATATAAACAACTTTATTTTGCCATTTAGACTGTCACCGCAATCTTGCTAATCCTAAAACAATAGAAAACAGCAAGTCTTATCAGCTTTCGGCTCGCTTTCACATCGCCGTGCTGGTATAAATAAACAACGTTTTAACAACTTCCGTAAAGTACCCATACAGCCTAATAATGTAATGAATCTCTATACATATATAAGCCTAATATAATGCTAACTAAAATACAAGTATTAATATATGTATACGGATACCTACTACTAAAATCCCGGATTTCTAAAAAACTTTTTTATAATCCCGGAATTGGGCGGTTGAACAACTCTATGTTTGTGCGCATTTGCTGTTACTTCAGGTCAAGGTAGCAGAATAAGTAATCGTTTTAACTGTAGGAATATATAGTAAAGATTCCGATTGGTACTGTCTAAACTAATGATTGTTTTTAATATTTAACTAAATAAATGACCGTCATGTGACCAGTCATTTTCTTTTTGACAGAATTGACCGAGTTTCCCTCCACTTCAGCTTCGACAAAAATGCTTTCGTATGTCCTAATTTCCAGATTTCGGGTCGTTCTCCTCAACAGATAGCATTTATCACCAATTTTCGTGAAACATTGTGAGCAGGTTCGATATTTTTTATATAGAATTTTTATCGAGTCTGATTTTGGAAATTTTCAAAAACATTTTTTTCTTCTTTTTCGTCTATAAGATAAAATTTTATTCAGAAAACAATTTATTTTATAAAAAACAAAGAAACACGCGAGGACTAACACAAACACAATACAATGGCCATTCTAGTATGTAATGTTCGACAAATCAAATTTATTTCTGACATTGCACCGAAAGTTAAAAATAGATGTTTAAAATGTAAAATAAACAAACAAGCGCCTCGGCCGACGTCCGATCCACCGCTAGAAATCTATACTTGCATGCACAGTAAATACGATTCTAGCATAAGTACTCAAAGTACAAAGTTATTTGCATTAAAAACAAGGAGCGTGTTCGGTAAACCAAACTGGTTTCTACCGGGAGTGGGTTCACAGTGAGCTTATCGTCTGGGCCATGCTGCCTGCCAGCCACGGTTATCTAAAAATGAGTCTAATTGAAGTGTGCGTAAAGATCACTTTTGTTTTGAACTGGTTAAAAACCCTATTGATAGTGTAACCGTATTGATAGGGTTTTGATTTTGGTTAGTGGTTAGTTGAGTTAACTCGATCAATATGGTAACCCTATCAATAGGGTTACCTTATCATAGGGTTACCAATATGGATAGGGTTTTTAAAACCACTTCTAAAATAAGCCTATCGAAAACCCTGATTAGGGTAACCGGTTCCGGTCCCTGGCTTGTACTATGGGTACTAAGCGACGATATACCTACATACTTATATAAGTAGATGAATATATACTTAAATACATAGAAAACATCCAAGACTCAGGAACAAATATTCGTGTTCATCACACAAATAAATGCCCTGACCGGGATTCGAACTCGGGACCTCCAGCTTCGAAGGCAGGGTCACTACCAACTAGGCTAAAGCGGTCGTCCAACAATAAACGGACACATTTTGCATAAGTGATCCAGTGTTACAAAAATCGATAAAAATGTACTAAATATTTACGAAATTACGCGCAGAGCTTCCGTAGAGAGCGGGATGGTTAATTGCAAACTTACGCGTGTTAGAGGGGGTCATTTACACGGGAGTGGCCTTGCCTTAATTCGAATTTTGGATAAATAATAATCACTATGATTGGAAATTTTTACCAGTTACACGAAATAAATGATTTCAATTCAATTCAATTCAATTTGACAAATCACAACACCCTGTAACATAATAGTAGTTTATGCAATCGTGTATGTATGCTTTTTTAGTCGAGAACTGCGTTTAGACCACGAGGCTTGCCGAGTGGTCTAATTAAGGTTCGAGATTTAAAAAGCTAATTATATAACTATTGCATACACTACTTTTTCTACGAGTTAATGAAAATTAATTAAATAAATCGAAACTATCAAACAAACTAGTCCTGCGGCAATGAATTAGGCACATGGGTCGGGCGCTCGTTGGTCTTTTGTTCTATGTCCCCGACGTCACGTGATTTGTCAATTTCATAAGAGTACTGTAATGGTGACACGTGATTGGCCAATTTCATAAGAGTACAGTAAAAGGCGACACGTGATTGGTCTATTTCATAAGAGTTCACTTGAAGGGTACCAATAGAGAAATGTATGTGATTTTAGTTTTGTCTACTATATCGTAATTCAAACACTGAAGTCGACGAGTAGAAAAATGCGCATTACACATCGAAACAATGAATGAAATCAAGTATTGATATTAGAACTTCATGAGTAGTTAGGAAGTTGTAATACGCGTTTTAGAGGAACAATCTAATGAACACATATTTTTTTCTATCACTGTGCGTAGTAATTTATGATAATAATTCACCATGAAAACAGTTACGTACTACTTAAATCTTTTATTTTTTAAATCTAGTGTAGTGACTAAATCAATCGTTTCGTTTTGGTGATATTTCCGTGAGATGATGGAAATCTATCAAATGAATGAATTTATAACCGTAATAAATTACGCGTTATAAAAAACTAAGTATGTATTCCAATAAATTGCAAACGAATGAAATGGGAAATTACCTTTATCGCGGAATTTGGAACTGTAGTATCGATTTCTGAACGATACAAAATTGACGTAGGTAAAATAAAAACGCATGACAAAAATTCTTACTGTAGATTCGTATCCAGTAATAAAATATATGGGAACATTAAAAATCACAAAAAAAATAAAATCCATTTGAATAATCATTCACCATTCATTAATAATCGCTAATTAACACAATCAATTCATATTACCCTCATCACTACAAACGGCAATTCATAACTGTTAAAAATTTCCGACAGTAGAAGTTATAGCCATGGCCGAGTGTTCATTTTACATCAGTTATAATAAAAACATGAACATGGTTTCTTCTGAAATCCGGCGAGGGATCTGACATATTTTTCTAACCAGATTGTTTGTCTGAGAGAGCGCGAAGCCTGAAATAATATATAGGATAATTTTTATCATCACCATCAGCCAAAGGAAGGATTGGGGATGGATGTTGGTACGTGACTTCTTGCGGATGAAGTCGCGGGCATTTGCCGTAAATAAGCCCTGATAACCACGTTGGTTGTATCAAGAAAGTATCGTTCCAAATCGTTGGTGACCGGAACGCGTTAAAAACTAGACGTCCTCGCAACGTTTTTTACTGTGAGTTGACTGTTTTTGCTGCGTCAAGGCTTGCGTCTGGCCGTTGGATGAATTTCTTAAACTCGAACTTATTGAGGCCCTCGAAACTTTAAATTAGTGGCTCTGTGAGCGGTAGACTTCGCGAGCACTTTTTTCCAATAAATTGCTCCGCCATTTTAAAAAAGATCCAAAAACTGACTTAATAAACGACCGGACGACCGGTTTAGCCTAATGGGTAGTGCACCTGCCTGTGAAGCTGACGGTCCTGGGTTCGAATCCCGGTCAGGGCAAATATTTGTGTGATGAGCATGAATATTTGTTTCTGAGTCTTGAATGTTTTCTATGTATTTAAGTATTTATATCTATTAAATATATCGTCGTCTAGTACCCATAACACAAGCCTTCTTAAGCTTACTGTGGGGCTAGTTCGATTTGTGTAAGATTATCCTCTAATATTTATTTATTTTATTTATTTATTTATTTAATAAAACACGTATTTGGGATCAACTATTCTTTATTGCTCGTTACTATAGTTACGTCTCTAGTATTTTTTCTTAAAACCGTGATCGTATAGGGTTTAAATATACAAAAGCACGAGTTTAAGCGAATAGCATAAATCCATTTGGTCAGGGCATGGTTAATCTCTTGAGCATGTTTATTGTATCCATATTATAAACATTTTTCTAAGTAACTCGGTTACTGTTTTATCCTCGTTGACGGGACAGAATATCAACAAGCAAAAGTTTATTGACCCATATAATTATCGAACATGCTCAAGAGAATCGATTGAGAACATGTGACCCGTAGAAAAGAAGGGGCGGGCATCCGGAATTCCGCCGGAGATATGAAAGCATTTTTGCCCAAGCTGAAACGGAGATAATATTGCCGATTTTTTCAGTCATATCCCGGGTCCAAAGATCTCCGGGCACACAACAAGATACAAAATACAAACATTTATTCTGCAAATAGGCCACAAGGGCACTTAAAACGACACATAAAGAATAATATTAATAATAATATCAAAATATTAATTTAAAATTTAAGAAAGTCTGACTATAATAAGTAATACATTTTTCATGTCAAGATATTAATTTACAGTTCAAGAAGGAATAATAATTTCGAGTTTACAATTATAACAAAATTAATGTCATACAGTGAAGATAAACTTGCAAAGTTATCTATTACAAATATTACAACATCAGTAAAGTTAGAGATGTATAAGGTCTAAAGATTAAACAAGGAGTATAATGAAATTAATATAATATCCCAGAGATGTACATGGTCTCTGAGCGTCAAAATTAAAATTAATTTAATATTGTTAGAGATGTAAATGGTCTCTAAGTCACTGATTTTAAACAATGCAATAATACAAAACTTAATAGCTAATAACAAAGTGATAATAATAATTATTAAATGAATTAAAAACTTGAAATAAAAACAACTATACCTAACTAAAAACTAAACATTAAAAATTAATATCAAAATTAGGTCCCCTCGGGATGGTGCTCATTACGCAGGCAGCATTCCCGCGCTGGATTGCGATGGCAATTCTTTGCGCGAGAAAGCTGCCTGCGCGTGGTTCACCTGTCGCCTCCATAAGCCGCTTACTGAGCTCCCTGTGGAGTCCCCGCGCGCACCTGCCCCATGGGCCAAGTGTCTCGACCCCAAATGCGACAAAGTCGTATTGGGCGCCGAGACAATTGTACTTGCCCGCCTTTAAATTCTCCCGGGAGTCTGCGGCCGCCCCGGCTTGCTTAATGGTGGAGGAGAGGTACGACGCAGCCAACGTATGGGCGCAAGTGGCGTCCCATACCAGTGCACGACCCCTCCTCCAAGGGATCAACGACATTCCATCAGGGCGCTTACCATCGCTCCGCACGATCTGGGGCTCCAGAGCGGCGGGAACGTTGGCACTGACGAGCGCCCTTCTGATGATGTCGTTGAGAGCGGCATGGCGGGACAGGCGGCCGGCGCCCGAGGAGCAGGCAAGCCCGTGGTGACCGAGGCGGTCTACAGGGGCCCCGCATGAGGCACAGCTGTGGTCCACGCAAACCTCAGACCCGAGCCGGAGACCGACGGCTATACGGAGCGTGGATGGGTCACTGATAATTAAAACGAATCCACAACAGGATGATATCATTGTTTGTTTTTTTCGCCGGGCGGCAACGGGTTAAAAATACTTGCCAACAACTACAGATTCACCTACCTGACTAACCCTCTTAATCGTAAATGTCCATCAATCCTATCGTTTCTCCTTATCTGTCATTTGGACATTTATATTTGGGAGAAAGGGAAAAAACACAGATTCAGATTCAGGTTTCTTTATTTCTCAATAGTCATATTCATATGGCATGGTTTCATATTAGTTCACACATTTTAGTTCGCAGAGGTTTTTTTTAAGTTTTATAAGGGGGTAAAGTTTATTCATCTACATCGTCCACGGACTCCAAGTCTGGCCCAAACATCGCATCGTTAATCTTCACTTCCACTAGTTACGCAACTCGTACGCAGCGCTAATAGGATGATCGCTGTTGGGCAACGCTGGGCCTAGCCGGGGAGGTCCTTAGCGAATTCGCTCCAGTTTGCCTGTCGAATGCGTAATGGAAAAATGGAGTACGGCAGGCTTTTGGCGCTTGTCATGTTTTTTTTAATTTAAATTTGTAGTTTACGTTAGTATGGGATGGCGCATCTTTACTGACTTCTGAATGTAATTAGAGACGTTGGTCGCGTTAAATTAGCCTGAGTCTTCTAGATAGATGTCGCTAATGCCGCTATACGCCTCCCTAAGGCGTACTAGGGAACGGTTGAGGAATTTGGGGGGCGAGCGTGGTTTTCCGATAGGTCAGAGGCAAAAGCGATTGGCCGAGTAGGTATTTTTTTTTATACAACGCAGGTGGCAAACAAGCTTACGGTCCACCTGATGGTAAGCGGCCACCGCAGCCTATAGACGCCCGCAACTCCAAAGGAGTCACGTTGCCGACCCTTTATAAAATTCGAGGATGCACTGTGTTGACAACAGAACAGGTATGTCAGAAAGTCTTAGATTCGCAGCCTACAATTTTCAAATTTACATTTAATTTAAATTTGTTGTTTACATTAGCAGCGTTACTGCTTAGGACAAAATAAGTAAATAGGGAAGTTAAGACCAAATAATAATCAATACTTAAGTTCGAATTTTCAAGAAAAAGAATTATATTATAATTCTCCATGTAGTGCACAATAAAGCATTTTATTATTATTATTATTTGTATCTCTTCTTTGGGATATCACGGCACAATGTCCGGTCCTTTTGGAAGGCGTTCATGGGGATACAGATCCAACACGAAGAGGCCCCTTTGAGATACGATAATGTATTGGGATGTGTACACCTAGCAGATACTATCTCTGCCTGCACCATTGAAGAGATACAGCCAGAGACAGCACCCGCTACGTGCAAGGGCTATTGCGAAAAGAAGGGAAACTACACCGGTTGTATAACTACTAACCTGTCTGACCGGCCGGTTAAGGCAAGTCAGAGGTGAGAGTCCTGCGGCCCCTGCTGGGGTCCACTCCGCCGGCCAATAAAGGCAAGCGGAGAGAGGGGCCTGACCGACTCTCGGAGGCAAGGGACCCAAGGGACGCCACTTCCCATTCAGCTCGCCACAAGCTGCCCTGGGGGATTATTATTATTATTATTATATTCTTAATCAAATGGCGAAAAAAATAACTCAAAATAATAATTAATTAAACACTTATAAGTCTTCAAGGTTTTCAGAGGGGGCATCCTCTGTCCCTTTCCCGCAAAACGCACCTTTGTATCGGGAATTAGGACGATCATCATTTACTATTGCGCTCGTGGTCAATGACGTCACTGATCTGTCACTTTTTCTCTCTCTAGAGAAACCAGCAACCATTGGATTGGTTAGAACCAGCAACGTTTAAATGGTTGCAGATTTGTTATTTTTTGAGATAGGAGTTTCACCATTTGACATATTTTTTGCCTTATTTATTTTGGAACAGTCTTATGGCGTAGTCAAATTTTGAGTCAACATACAACATAGGAATGATGTTCGCTGACGGGCACTATTGTTATAAAGATATATCACAGCTATATCGACTTCAAGTAATCAGGGTTACTTGAAGTCGATATAGTTGTGAATTTCTTTGAATGAGCGTGTTCTAGACGAAGTGTAATTTATTTTAATACAAAACTTTATTTCAGTTTTTTACTACTGATTTATTTGGCTACCGTGATGCAGTGTATAGTGCTTATCACAATCTGTTCTTTGCTATTGTGTTGTTAATGGTGTGAACCTGTAATTGGCTTTTTGTATCATATGTCGAAAATTAATGTAATAATGGTAGCTGTTGGTTCACCGAATAAATAAATATCTTTATAACAATAGTACCCGTTAGGCCCCGCGATTTTGGCGACGCGACGTGCTTCGAATACAACGTAGTCGGAACGAAAGCGACAGTTACCTGCATGCTTAATCTGGATGTGGCGATACAGAATAAATTATAAGCCTACTTAGTTTAATCTAAGTATAGGGGTCAAATGGTAAGGCACGCAATTTTCAACCTTGAGGTCGTATAGGAAGAACGCCAAATCGCACCACTGGGTTATATGATGTGACACCTAAGTCGTGGTCTCCCGGCAAAAAAAATAAACAATAGCATTCTTTTGGGTCATACTTAGTTGAAAAAACAAAAGTCGTCCCTCCTGTGGTCAATAAACGGCTTATGTGCATGTTAGCTATGTTTTTATTACAGGCATTTATAGAAACGAAGACACTGTTTATGCGGGTTACTTGTGCAATCCAAAATTAAGCTTTGTAGCCCTTAACTTTTTGTATGTCTACAGAAAAGACGCGAACCTAAATCCGTGTATGACCCTTTTGAAATAAGTCCGGGGCTCCCAGGGACCGGTAGACGACGAGAAATATCACGTTCTTACCCCCGCCGTTCTGCCTAGACGAGGATACAATAAGGATTGATTTTTAGATACATGATTCTTACTATATGACTGTGACAATAGCCGACACACGATTGCTTAAAATTTTCTGGATAATAAAAAAATCCAAAGTTGAGTTTTTAATTTCCTTTAACGACACAATTAATTTACAATGATGGTATTTTACCTAAGCTATGTCAAGAGGAAAATAAAACTGCACACAGTCAGGGCTTGGGCCGATGATTAACAAGTTTAGTAAAATGTTACTTAGAAATAAGCTGACACTCTACGAAACTTGTGTTCGTCTAATCATGTCTTATGCTAGTGTAGCTTTTCCACGTACCTATGACATCCCTCAAGCCGCTTCAGGTCATTCAGAATAGTTTTCTCCGTAGGGCGACTAATTGGGCCCGGCCTATAAAGCCACAGTAAGGTTAAAAAAACGATGTATCGAGATTTGTCTAAAAAAGCCATTAACGAAGAGTGTTGCATCCCGTTTTGCCGTACTCGAAAAATATAAGTGTGTCTCTTTCACAGGGGCCGTGGCTCCGAATCGAGGCATCCCCTTAACAGTGTTTTTTGGTGAAATAAAATCATCAATCGTCTATTCCGAACAAGGTCTAGTTTTCCGGGTTTGAAGGTCAGATGGCAGTCGTTTCATAAAAAAGTGGCTACGCTAAATCTTGATTGAAAAAGTGAGTTTATTAGGTAACTTTATGAAATGTTATTAAATTGAGTGTTAGTACTTTCCTTTGTACAGAACATCCAATTGTTACGTAAAAATAACAATGGATAAAATTTCATCTTTATTATAACTTGAATTCATTAAATGAAGGTTTTTGTAATCGAATTTCTCCATTGTGTCCATCAATATGGTTTGCAAGGCTGAAGTGACTTCCTGACTTATCGGGGAAAGAAAACATTAACAAACTACTATAAAAAGGATTTTATCAACTGTCAGTCGAGACAGTATACTGTTTCTTTACATCATCCTGTTGTGGATTCGTTTTTATTATCAGTGACTTAGAGACCATATAGGTACATCTCTAACACTATTAAATTAATCATAATTTTGACGCTCAGAGACCATGTACATCTCTGGGATATTATATTAATTTCATTATACTCCTTGTTTAATCTTGAGACCTTATACATCTCTAACTCAACTGATGTTATAATATTTGTAATAGATAACTTTGCAAGTTTATCTTCACTGCATGATATTAATTTTGTTATAATTGTAAACTCGAAATTATTATTCTTTCTCGAACTGTAAATTAATGTTTTTACAAACCAGTTTTTAGAGAAGACTAAATGTTTGTATGGGGCCAACTACAATTAGAGCAACACAAAAGACCAAAACGAGAGGTAAAGTACAGCATAGCTGACGAGCACTGAAAACGCTCTATACTAACTAATAGGGAGTGAAATGTGACGTCACAGTACAATGGCATCGTAATCCCGTTGTATAGAAAAACGAGTTATTTGTCATTTCAGTCAGAAATATTGCGTTTAATTACATAGTTGCTATATAATTTCCCTTTTACTGAAACATGAGAATTCCATGGGTAATTTTCAATTTACATTTGGACTATTAAAAAAAATATTTTTTTTGTGAATATTTGAAGTTCTATATATCTATTTATGATTTTGATTAATTTGTCCGATTTACTTACTATTTATTGTGATAATTTGATGGTTTTCTATCTATATAACTTCCCTATGGAATAAATTTTAACATGTGTCAAATACCTAATTGTAACACGGTGAAGTTTTTTTTTTTAACCTGACTGTGGCTTTATAGGCCGGGCCCAATAAAGCGATAGGAGTGCGCGGTTGGAGAGTAGCCTGGGGAAAATCCAGGGGAAAACCTCCGGCACGACCACGCGTGTGGTTTGGAACACTGGAATACTCTAAGAGTTTGCGCTCCAGTGAGATTGGTTAAGTGGTTTCAACCGAATCCGAGGTGTGAGTGGAATCGAGCTACTGGGAGTTTTGTCGCTGGTTCCCTAAACCTAGCCTAGCTGAGAAGAGTCCAGCAAGAAACTCAGCTAGGCCCGACCTGGGTCGGACTGACTCTACCACTGTCAAGTGCATTACGAGTATGTGAGGCATCAGTAAGCTCACATCAAAGAACAAACTACCAAGTACCGATCCCGCTCCGACAGGCCAAGAAGTCGCCTAACTGCAGCAGACATTAACAGTTGGAAGGAATTTAATTGAAACGCGAAAGACATACTAATTATTTAACAAAGTAACTTTCCAGAATAAAGGCATGCCATGTCGTTTGCAATGTATTTATCAACATTTTCATATATTTCGTATATATATTTATGGAAGGCGTTGTCCATTGTAATCAAATTCACAAGTTTGTTCATGTATGTGTTTTGCGGGTCCTCTGCCGGATTCTTTTTAGTTAAGTGTACGGGATTTCAGTTTTTGAAGTCTCCCGCCTTAACGTACATCAATTACGTAAATATAAGAATCCTGTTCCCACGACTAAGCTATTTTTGCTAAGAGGTTCGTTAATTTTGTGCAGCCTTACGTTTACAATAAAGTAATCGCAAGATATCGAAACACATACTACCAAACGCACCCATGTATTCACACACACAGGCACGTACGTATGCACGCACACACGCACGCACGTACGCACGCACGCACGCATGCACGCACGCACGCACGCATGCACGCACGCACGCACGCACGCACGCAACACATAGACCTTTTTTTCCGCGTACCTCGTAATAAGTACAATCCACAATGAAATCAAATAGTGGCTCCGATACTATTTGTAACTAATAGAAGATTCGTATCCTTTAACCGGTTTTAGGAATTATAAATGCTTTTGACATGATTTGAGTTTAAAACATTTCTACATTTGTAAGGACTCCTAAAACACAAGTTCGTATGGAAGACACGCAGTATAATGTGATAAATCTCTCTAGGTTCTATTTTATGTCACTTATTTACGTCAATACAAAATTCGCTTATGTCTTCAACTTTCTATGAGTAATGCAAACAGAATAGTAATATTTGACAGCTCGCCGACACCGTCGCCAATCTCCATAAAATGTTTAGTTGGTGGTCATGTCACGAACTGACATAAAATAATATGCCGAAGTGTGCCAGACCCGAATTTGTTTTTTTTTATTCAACGCCGGTGGCAAACAAGCGTACGGTCTACCTGATGGTAAGCGGCCACCGCAGCCTATAGCCGCCCGCAACTCCAAAGGAGTCACGTACGCGTTGCTGACCCTTTATAAAATTTGAGGATGCATTGTGTTGACAGCAGAAGGGACGAATTTAGGTCCCTCGCTCTCAACACAGTGCATCCTCGGGAGCTCTGGCAACCTTGCTTACCTCCAGGAACACAACACTACATACTTTGTAGCAGATAAAGTTATTATGGCTGTGGTCTTCTGCAAGGCGGAGGTACTTCCCCAGTTGGGCTGCTCCAAATTCGAGCAACATGACATTTTGCTGTGCCCTACCTCTCTGAGATGACATTTTGCTGTGCCCTACCTCTCTGAGATAACATTTTGCTGTGCCCTACCTCTCTGAGATGACATTTTGCTGTACCCTACCTCTCTGAGATGACATTTTGCTGTGCCCCACCTCTCTGTTCATCAACCTAGCGTTATTGCGATTGTAAAGAAACAAAGTAGTGAATTTAATGAAATTTATTCTGCAAGTAGCTCCCAAGGGTGCACTGTGTTGAGAGCGAGTGATATAAATTTGTCCCTTCTGCTGTCAACACAGTGCATCCTCAAATTTTATAAAGTGCCGGCATCGCGTACGTGACTCCTTTGGAGTTGCGGGCGTCTATAGGCTGCGGTGGCCGCTTACCATCAAGCAGACCGTAAGCTTGTTTACCACCGGCGTTATATAAAAAATAGAAATAAAAAAGTAGGCCGCAATAGTACTTTAACAAGTTAAAAACTACTAACGTCTTTCAAAAGACCAGAAGAAACGCCGAAAGAAACTCGATAGTCAGTCAATTTCCCCCAAAATATGCTTGTTACAATAATAATACTTAACCTAGTTAAGTAAATCTGAGTGGTAAAAACAAAAGAGACATTAAAAAAACGAGGAAGAAAACACATAGGTATTTACAATCTGTATTTCCACAACAAAACATGTCAAAGTATTAGCAAATGCAAGATAAGGAAAATAATAATAATTGAAAATACTTCCCCTAGACAGTAAATTAAATGAAATCGTTTGATATGCTTCCTTGTTTAAAGGTATTTGGTTTGGGCCTGTCTGTTTGAAATTAGATTATGAAGCATGAGTCTTCTGGTGACGATGAGACGTGAAATATGTGTTGGAGGAGGGAGAATTGAGGGATGTCGACCTTAAAGATGTCCTTCTGTTCTGCAGGAGAACGGGAAGATTGGAAGGAGCAAATGTGGAGCGCCGGGACAATAACCTCGAGCTCAAACTCTTGGGAAATGGGCTGAATGATCCTGAACAAAGATCGACAGCCCGCCTGTTTCCGGCCAGGCGTCCCTACACTACATCTACACTTACATCTATGAGTCTTCTGGTAGATGTCGCTGCACGCCTCCCCTAAGGCGTTTGTATAAACGAAGGAACGGTTGATGAATTTGGGGCTGGGTGGCGATTGCACCTATATCTCAGTTGGCTAGAGCGACTGGCCGCGAGTGCCGGGAGGTCGCAGGTTCGAATCATGCTCGGTGCCTAAATTTTTCAATTTTTCCTTTATTCAAAATTTGTGGTTTACGTTAGCAGCGATACTGCTTAGTACAAAAATTAATTTGTTTGAGATTATTAAGAGTCGCGGACCTATTCTGAAGTTGGACTTCAATATATTAGAGTATATTAAATATTAGAGGACAATCTGACACAAATCGAACTAGCCCCACAGTAAGCTCAAGAAGGCTTGTGTTATGGGTACTAGACGACGATATATTTAATAGATATAAATACTTAAATACATAAAAACATCCAAGACTTAGAAACAAATATTCATGCTCATCACACAAATATTTGCCCTGACCGGGATTCGAACCCACTAGGCTAAACCGGTCGTCAAATCAATAAGTAGGTTTCTCGTGGTGGCGTTCATTAGACGGACCCCTAGAGCAGGGCTAGGAACCGGCTATTTTGGAAATATTTCCTAAAGTGTGCTTCTCATATCTCCATTTTTATTTTAAGATTTAACCAAAATTTTTAACCGGTTAATTGTAACAAGACGAAACCGGTTTCTGAGCCCTGCCCTAGATCACAATTTAATTCTTATTTGCTACTGCTTAGGTAGGTTAATAAACAGGTGTTACTTATGTACTACTTATGCGCGTGAGCATGGATTAAACAAATGCATATCGTGTGCGCGGTGAACCGGCGCGAGCGCGACCGCCGTGACGATTTCACTCCGGGTCACAGAAACCTTATCTGGCTAGAGATAGTTTACCTCAAGTCACTGTCATTATGTTTATTCGATGTCATTTCATTTACTACATTGCTTTGTGTGTACAAAAGATGGTACAAATAAATTGTTACAGTTACAACACAAACCAAAAAAATAAATTAAAAAAAAACAATAATAATAATAAATAATTAAAAAATATTATTATTTTAATTAAATAATTTCCGCGTATTTTCTTAAATAACTTCAGAACTATTTATTTATCTTAAATGGGTCATACGCGGATTTAGGTTCGCGTCTTTTCTGTGGACATACCAAAAGTTAAGGGCTACAAAGCTTAATTTTGGATTGGACCAGTAACCCGCATAAACAGTGTCTCTGTTTCTATAAATCCCTGTAAGAAAACATAGCTAACATGCACCTAAGCCGTTAACTATTGACCACAGGAGGGACGACTTTTGTTTTTTCAAATAAAGTATGACCCAAATATGTCTAAGTGTAAAAGGTGTGACGGTTTTATCATTCTATATTAATATTTTTATACAATTATTCCGGTTAATATTTTTATACAGTTATTTCGGGAAAGAGTACCTACCTATGAAAATACGAACAAGAATTTTCCAGTATTAAAAACGACCGCCAACTCGTGTTCAATTTAAACTTAAAAAAAAACTTAGTCAATGTCATACGCATCACACTTTGATTCCATATTCATAACCTAAAATAACATCGCAAATATGTACATTGCCACCACTCAAATGTCGGTTCATGTGATGTCACTAATTTTCACCTTTCCGACCTTGCATCGAGCCTGCACCGGGCAAACATCTTCTATAAACAAACCAACCCTTCTCTACCGACCCGTAAACAGTTTCCACACAATTTCCGACCTTACCCTGTCCTAATTAGGTAGAATTAATGGTTATAGTTGCTTGAAGTTAGCTTGGTATTAATTACGGAGGTATAAACCGAAACGATTCATTGTTTTCAGGTTGCAAAGACGGAAAACGGTTGCGCCGCCAGCTAGACCCAGTCGGCAGTGGTATCGCGACGAGGCGGCAGCGCGCACGTCGGCTTGGCTGCCCGTTCACCGAACGCGAGTGTTCTATTCCCATTCGAATTTCAAAATTTCGAATCGAGTGCTATCTTGTTTTTGTTTTTTATTTTAACTGTGTGCGGTGCCAGGATTTTACCCAAACAGACAAAACAGGTTGGTTACAAAATAAGTGCACACTATGCTTACGTAAAAAATTGTAACTATTCTAAATTCTTGTCGATTGTTGTGTAAGTAAAAGTGAGGAAAAGAAAATAGTTAGATGCTAATAGCACAAAAGGTATTTTTTATCGGAAACTCGCTACGCTTTCAATAGATTTTTTAATTAAATGTTTTTGTCCGCTACGATCTTTTTTTGGACGTTAGAAATAATATCACGTGCGTTTAGGTTTTAATTTTGAGCGGAAAGGGAACTGCGTGTACTGTTTTCCTTTTATTTAATCAAGATAAAGGTCTATTTATTTTTTCAGTACTTTTCCCTTTTGAAAATATGCGACGTTTCACAGGTAAAGATACCAAGTCTAGGGCGATATGTATTTATGTGTACATATTCTATTATCCTACAATTGATTTGCTGTTGATGACAAAAAAATCAACTTCCTGCAAAGTTACGGAGATATACATTTTTTAAAAAATATTTTGAAAAACATGCAATTATTGCGGCTCCTTTTCGTGTCCCATTTATTACAAATCAGAACCTTTTAGCGTAAGGTAGGTGTTTTAGCCTGTAGTGCATCCTCAAATCGAATAAAGGGTCGGCAACGCGCACGTGACTTCTTTGGAGTTGCGGCCGTCTGTATTCTGCGGTGGCCGCTTACCATCAGGTGGACCGTACGCTTGTTTGCCACCGGCGTTGTATAAAAAAACATATGAGCCAGTAAGCCATTACACACTTTAAACAAAACTTTTTTTTTCCGAATTCTTATTCCTACAAATACAAAAGACACAAAACTAACAAGAATGACACATAAGAGTCACTTAATATTTTTATCGAAAATCACAAAACTTTCAAATTTTTAGTTTTGTAATTTTCCAATCAATGTAACAAACAATACTGTTTTTCCGCATATTTTTTGCAAAATCTATCTATGGGTATATTGCAATTAAAGACTGTCCCAGTGTCCAGTGTTCAAATGAGTAGTGTTAAGTAATACTAACATAGTCTTAAGTTACAAACAAACTACATAATGAAGATTTTTGCTTGTTAGTCTGTCTCCTGCACCCACCTTTGCAAGTTTCTGTTTGGCCGTATGGTTGACTGGCAGAGAATGCCTTGAAGCATAAAGTCCGGCATTTGTACTCATTTGTTTTGTGCAATGAAGTTTAAATAAATAATTAAATAATGGATGTATTTGATCCGAAATAAAAATTATATTATTATTGTTCGCTTTATTCACTGTTATTCTTTACAATACAATACAATACAATATCATTTATTAACCAAAACAGCAAAACAATACACCACACACAACAAAGGGTACACCGAGAGCATGTCGTGGAATAGATGTTTTAAGATTTACTAGAATACTAGACTTGCCAGAAAGTTAAAACATAAACATTAAAAAAAAAAACATAAAACATTTATTTAATTTCTTTACATATTCTAATTTAGTTTACATTCTAAGAAGCGGAAATATACATTTAGAATCTGCAAAGATTTCGTTTGCGCTAATTCCAGAGTTATGCATGGTTCCTACACTAGGCAAAGCCTGTCCCGTAGGAAACCAGATTACATCCAGGTTTCCAAATTAAGCGCGAATTGGCCAAGTTATTATTCTGTAGGTATTATTTTACAGCAAACTACAATATACAGGTACGAACAGTATAGAAAAGGAGTTTCGACGCGACATTAAGTACGAGTAGTGTGTGCGTGCGTGTGTGTATGTGTGAGTGTGAGTGTGTATGTATAGTCGTATATATGTGTGTGTGCATTTAGATTCCTTTCAGTAGGAGGTAGTAAGTAGGCTTTCGATTTCCGCGTAAGTTAGTGTGCTCAACCATCCAAGGAGTTTTCTTTTGGCTTGGTTCACAGTAAGGTCTTTAATGGAGATTCTACTATTGACTTTGTTATAGATGAATGGGTGAAGGAAGTTGCTAAATCTCTTAGCAAAAACTGTAGCCGATTGAGGGAATGGTATTTTGAATATTCGTTTTCGCAGCATCGCACTATAACAGGGAGACGTCAAGACTTCAGCGTGTGTCTTCGTGATGACCCGCACGATAAATAAAGAACGTACGGTTAGCACGTTCATATCCCTGTAGACACACGATGTTGGATACCTTCTCTTCTTTTTCAAAATTGTTTTTAAAACGGCTCTCTGTGACCTTTCCAGAATAATTAGTTTGGTTTTTGCTGCACCTCCCCAAGTTGATATGCAATATGTTAACACTGGCTGACAGATGCTGATGTAGATGGACCTTAGCAAGTCTTTTCCTGCCGCGTTTCGTAAGTTCCTGAACACGTAGATCAGTTTTCGGACTCTGTTTGCTGTGGTAGTTACATGTTGTTGGAAATCCAGTTTCTCATCTATGACCACCCCAAGATATTTTATGTAAGGCTTTATTTATTATAATTATGAATAAAGCTATAAAAGAGTTATATCTTAACTTTTTGAGGCCCTAAAAATGACGTCACACGGTCTTTATTCCAAACCTTTAAGAAAAAATTTCATTGGTCGATAGGGCCCGCATTTTAGGTTCTAGAGATTTATAAAACGTATGCTATAGCTCCCGCACGCGGGGACTTTTTTTCTTTGTCGTTAAGGCCGGGTTTTATAAAGATCCGTTAGACCAAATGTCAGATCAAATTTCAGTAAAACAGTACATTTTTTGACATAACAAACCGACATAAGGTCTAACGGATCTTTATAAAACCGAGCCTTAGTCGGTCAACATACATCACAAGCGAGCGCTATGGTACCTATGCGTTTTGTAAATCTCCCGCACTCCGCATGCGGGTAATAACGACCTCATTTCACTGCTCGTTATGAGCATAAAACTTCAATCATGTTATAATTAGTACTGATGTGGCAGCTATCATCGGACCTAATGAGAGTGAATTTTCCAAACCGAACTACATTTTTACACGACTGCCCAAATACAAATACAAACAAATACAAACATTTATTCTACAAATAGGCCACAAGGGCACTTTTACATGTCAAAATATTAATTTACAATTTAAGAAAGTCTGACTATAATAAGTAATACATTTTTCATGTCAAAATATTAATTTACAGTTCAAGAAGGAATAATAATTTCGAGTTTACAATTATAACAAAATTAATGTCATACAGTGAAGATAAACTTGCAAATTTGTCTATTACAAATATTACAACATCAGTAAAGTTAGAGATGTATAAGGTCTCAAGATTAAACAAGGAGTATAATGAAATTAATATAATATCCCAGAGATGTGCATGGTCTCTGAGCGTCAAAATTAAAATTAATTTAATATTGTTAGAGATGTATATGGTCTCTAAGTCACTGATAATAAAAACGAATCCACAACAGGATGATGTCTCTCGTCAATCCCCTATAAAAAGACACTAGTATTAACGTAGTCACTATGTCCTAGCAAGCATGAACAGACCGGACTCCAAAAAAAGGAGTGTAATGTTTTCAGGGTTCCTGAATGTATGTATGTATTGTATGTGAGATTCTTTGTTCCCCCAGAACTTCTCAATGCCTTAGTATAACCAATTTAGATGTGTGAGGTATCATTAAAATCCTTCGTCATCCCGAGTTGGTGTTTTGGTGTTTGAACCTGCCTGTGGCTTTATAGGCCGGGCCCAATAAAGCGATAGGAGTGCGCGGTTGGAGAGTAGCCTGGGGAAAATCCAGGGGAAAACCTCCGACACGACCACGCGAGTGGTTTGGAACACTGGAATACTCTAAGAGTTTGCTCTCCAGTGAGATTGGTTGAGCGGTTGCAACCGAATCTGAGGTGTGAGTGGAATCGAGCTACTGGGAGTTTTGTTGCTGGTTCACTAAACCTAGCTTAGTTGAGAAGAGTCCAGCAAGAAACTCAGCTAGGCCCAACCTGAGTCGGACGTCAATCGGAGTAACATAGGATATATATGACGTTGCAATAAAAAACAATATGACGGACTTTGTACTCCTTTTTGAGTGATTTAAAGAAAAATAAGTTTTATATCTTATCAAATATATCAAAGTGAAGAATTTGAAAAGACGGTTTCAAATCACTACATAGTATAAAACAAAGTCGCTTTCTCTGTCCCTAATACCTATATCCCTATGTATGCTTAAATCTTTAAAACTACGCAACGGATTTTGATGCGTTTTTTTTAATAGATAGAGTGATTGAAGAGGAAGGTTTATATGTATAATAACATCCATTAAATAGTGCACCCGTGCGAAGCCGGGGCGGGTCGCTAGTATATATATAAAGTATGTATCTAAACTTGATTTTGTTTTATTTATTTATTTATTTATCGTATGGCAATTATTTCGAACCGTGGATTCTTCGAGAAGACAGTACGGCTGCCAGTTTTGTACGTTCAGCACCACCCAGGGGTCACGTGTAGGGTAGCGGTTGGTACAGTCGCCATCAAATATATCTGTACTCTTCAGGGTGCTCAAAAATATCTGAACGTGCACTTTAACGTCCTGACAATAGAGTCGTGTTCAGAAATTTGTGAGCACCTCGTTCGCTCCGATATATCTGATGGCGACTGTACCTCCTGCGGACGTGATGCAACGTCGTCTGCCTTGTCAAATGCCTTAATGACTGCTGCCATAGGTAGCAGACGGGATCAAAGGCTTAACGTGTCTTCCAAAGCCGACTGATCTGTATAAAAGTCACCTAAAAAGAAAGAAACAAGAAGCAAGTTTATATTATGTGTATACTATTTTCATTGGTTGGTTGGTTGGAATATACAATACCAGAATAATAGGTCCCACGACTGCAAAGAAATGAATATACAAAATATAAACTAGCTTCTTGATTCTTTATTTTCAGTTCACTTCACTACATTGCCCCACCACTTGCCCCATCGGCTGTTAGGGTTGACAACAATAAATTATCACATATCACTACATAGTATAAAACAAAGTCGCTTTCTCTGTCCCTATATCCCTATGTATGCTTAAATCTTTAAAACTACGCAACGGATATTGATGCGGTTTTTTAATAGATAGAGTGATTGAAGAGGAAGGTTTATATAGCCGGGGCGGGTCGCTAGTTTATGCTAAAGTCCAGGCGGCATGTTTCGATGTATTCTTCGGGAGTTTTCCTCAGGACTAGTGCATCCGCTACAAGGCAGCAACGTACACTATAGTTTCAAACGGGACTCACAGTCTCGTCCCGATACTTCTCCTTAGCGTAATTTGGAACGATAAAACGTCACACGTCATTGGGCTGTCATTGAATGTAAAATGAGAACAGATAACCTAACCTTTGCAAATTCAAGTACGTTCCAAATTCGAAATATAATAAACTGTTTATTTCATGAAAAAAAAATTAATGTTACTTAAAGCCGGACCAGAAATAAATGATCCTTGTCAAGAGGGCGCTATTATTCTGATTTATATGGCAACAGACTAAATGTCACTTTGACTTGTTTACTTGTCAGCTCTGATGTCAATTTTGAAATGTTTTGCAGCGAAATAGTTACATTTTACGAGCGTTAAAGTTTATTGTTCACTTGGAGCATTACATTAGATGTATCACGACTCTGCGTCCTGAGCTAGGAGACCCTGTGTAGGTTATTCAGTAGCCAGGTTACCCAGTTGCGTATTTGTTATAGTTGCACTTAAGTATACAAGTTATACCAAAAAAAGAGTATTTTCAATCACACATTGTCTTACGTTTATATTTCACATTAATACTATATAAAGCTGCATTTTATCTATATAATTATAAATAATTTGATTACAACTTAAACAACGGTGTGTGTGTGGTGGGTGCGTTGTTTTTCAGCAATTTATTTTCAGTAAATTTTCAACACTACTATTATTAAATAAACCGCAACTGTGACACTGACAAGTCTGACAACCTATCGATTATAATTATTGCCAGTGTAAGAAATTAGTTTCAATGAAATCCCGCAACATGGCGCTTGATCATATATTTTAGATCAGGCTTTACTTCCATTTTCTTTCTTCGCCAAATCTTTACATTTTCTTTACAAATCTTTAGATTGTAATGCTAAGCTTACGTTTTATTTATTATTTTAGTCTTCCTTCATTTGAATTGAGTTATACAATATTGTTCTTTTTAACCGACATTAAAAAAGGCGAATGTTTTCAATTTGCCTTTGTTTTCAATTTTTTTGTATGTTTGTTATGCGTTAATATTAATTAAATCTTTTCACAAATAATAATAATACCCTTGAAATTTACGGAATTTATTTTATGCTACTTTATATCTGCTTGCTTGCTTAATGTTTAATATCATATAAGTATTTTTTAGGATTAAGTTAGTGACATTTGTATTTAATTTATCGTACGCCGAAAGGTACATCGTAGATGTTCCTTTGTAATACCTATCAGCTGTACATAACCTATGATGACAATATAAAGAAATTGATTGATTGATTGATCGAATACTCCGCCATTTAGGAACAGATTTGGAAAATTACTTCTTTATTCGAAAGCACATGCTTCCGGATTGGTCCCGTTTCTATGAAAGTTTACTTCTGATGATGAGAACCATGAGGAATTGAGAGAAGTCATCAAAATTCCAGGGAAACTTAGTTATTTTCGGTAACAAATCGAGTATTTGCACTCAGAAAGTAGCATTTGGTGTACAGGAATTGAAGAAGACCACGGATGGTCATCCAAAACTCCTAGTGTTTCATGGTTAGCTCTAAGATATTTCGATTACGATACTGAAGCGACTATGACGAAGCCAATTTAAATAGTCCTGATGTAATACTCGTATCAACTTGATCTGGTAATTGAAGCCGGAAGGTAGACAATGGAACTCTGTAATAAAATTGTTTAGCTTAGCCGTGTTTGAGCTTATTAGAATTGTCATGAGATGCACTCTGGTAACGACTCACTAAAAAGAGTGACTGAAAAAATAAAAACCGACTGCAAAAGAATGGCTTTTCGGTGTTTTCTGCTCTAAGAGAGGCTTGAAAAATCGTTTTTTTTTCAAGCGATTATTATATGTAGTAAATTATCTTGGTCTAAGTTATTCTTTGATCAGCGGGGTAATCACGTAACTTTTGTACTACCGTTAGGTAGATTTTAATGTCAAATTCCAATTGTCAGCAGGCGAATCACGTAACTTTATGTACTAACGGTAGATAGATTTTACTGTCAATTTTGAAGTATAAATGTATGAGCTGACAATTATAATTTGACATTAAAATCTATCTAACGGTAGTACAAAAGTTACATGATTACCCCGCTGCGGGGTAATCATGTAACTTTTGTACTACCGTTAGATAGATTTTAATGTCAAATTATAATTGTCAGCTCATACATTTATACTTCAAAATTGACAGTAAAATCTATCTACCGTTAGTACATAAAGTTACGTGATTCGCCTGCAGGTTTAAAGCATAGTACTGCTTCGTATTCCGATGGTAAAAAATGCTTAATTTTTTTAAATATACCAGTGCTTGACACTGACCCATACACTACGCTTTAATCTTACGTCATGGTGAACGGGCTGATTAATAAGTGTCAACTATTTTAATTACTACCGTTATAATGTTATTTATTTTACACGTGAAACGTAAAATTATATAATACCTATCAAAATATATTCAGTTGATGGGAAAATTGATATAAAAACCATCCAAGTGCGAATCGGACTCGCGCACGAAGGGTTCTTGTACCATTGTCCATAAAAACGGCAAAAATCGTTGCATGGGAGCCCCATCAAATCATCATCATCATCCTAGCGTTATCCCGGTACAGTTGCATCCTAAAGGATGCCAGGGGTCTGCTACCTAATCCCAAGAGTTGGCGTAGGCACTAGTTTTTACAGAAGCGACTGCCATCTGACCTTCCAACCCGAGGGAAAACCAGACCCTATTGGAATTAGGCTTGTCAAGTGAGTGGGCAACTTGACTGTTAGAAGTTCTCGAGCCGCCCGAAGGCCTCTAACTTGGCTTGGGAGCCCCATAAAATATTAATTTTATTCTGCTTTTTAGTATTTGTTATTATAGCGGCAACAGAAATACACCATATGTGTAAATTTTAACTGTCTAACTATCACGGTTTTGCGACACAGCCTGGTGACAAACGGGCAGCGAAGTTTTAATATCCCGTTTTACCCTTTGGGAACCCTAAAAATGGGACCGAGAGATATCTGTACCTAACAATTAATTTATAAAAGGGTATTGTTTAGTATTTTGATCAAATGTTTGGCCAAAACGACAAACATTGTCCCAGCAATAACAACAATGCCCACTTTCGTCATTAGCTGATTGTTTTATTAGAAATCAATAGGACATTTGGCATATGTTTATCGTCAACATAATTGTTTTATTGTATCAATAAAAAACATTTTTAGGCTTAAAATTGATGGATATAATTCTAATATTACTTAAATATAAAAATTAAAATACATCCTACATACTATGAGTGAAAACGCAATACCAATAAACTAAAGTAGAAAAAAAACATATAGATTTTTATGGTATCTTTCTTATACCATCTTTACAAACACACATACACTCACACACACGTCCCTTCAGCTGTCAACACAGTGAATTCTCAAATTTCATAAAGGGTCGGCAACGCGTACGTGACTCCTTTGGAGTTGTGGGCGTCTGTAGGCTGCGGTGGCCGCTTACCATCAGGTGGACCGTACGCTTGTTTGCCATTGGTGTTGTACATAAAAAAGGCACCAACGCAGATACTATGTAAAGCTCAAAGTTAACGTAGCTGTAGCTGTAAGACCTCGCGAGTGAGTTTTTTTATCATTTCCAAAATCTGACATTATAAAAAAGATCAATTATGAATATCGAATCTGCTAACAAAATTTCAAGAGAAGCGGTTGAGAAATGCGACCTGTAGAGGACGACAAACCGAAATTCGGATGCAGAAACTTACAAAATCTTTGAAATAAAAACTGTTTCAAAAATTTCCAAAAACTGACTCGACAAAAAAAATATATATAATTACCGGACCTGCTCACAAAATTTCACGAGAATCGTTTGCGAAATGCGACCTATAGAGGAGAACAAACCGTTGAACAAATATTTTTTTATTTAATTTCCAAAAACTTATTCGACAAAAAAATCTGTATATATATCCAAATTGCTCGCAAAATTTCACTAGAATCGGTTGAGAAATGCGACCTATAGAGGAGAACAAACCGAAATTCACCCACAAAACTTAGAAAAGCACTGATAAAAAAATTGTTTTTGGAAATTTCCAAAAATCGTCTCGTCATAAAAATTCTATATAACTATCGAACCTGCTCACGAAATTTCACAAGAATCGGTTGAGAATTGCGACCTGTAGACGAGAAAAAACGGAAATCCGCAATCTGGATATACGAAAGCATTTTGTCGAAGCTGAAGCAGAGACCTTCGTTTCATTCCGTCAAATATTTCATTTTCATATTTTTTTGTGATTCCGACATAAAAAATTTGCGGCCTACATGTTGCATTCACTCAACAACATATAAATTGCGTGTGTAGCGTGCACCCAATTAGCCGGGATTATGTAGGCGTCTCGGCATTAATGAGAATTGATCCACTCGTTTGTAATTAATCCCCCACTTCCCTAATAGAGGAAAGTGGCTAGGTAGGGTCATTAGTACATACTTTAGGGCGGAAGAAAAGTTAGTGTGGAGGACAATTTCTTTACTGGATTAAGGAGAATTAAGGGTGAATATCCAAATTCCAAACAATTGTATTCTATCAGGTATAAATGTATAATAAATATAGAATCAAAATCAAACATTTATTCTGCAAATAGGCCACAAGGGCACTTTTATATGTCAAAATATTAATTTACAATTTAAGAAAGTCTGACTATAAACTATAAAAAAAAAAATCTCGTAATAAACAAAAAATATTACAACCAAAATTAAAAAACTGAGAAAATATACAATACAAATGCTAAAATTAAACTAAACCTACCTTAAACTACGGTGTCTAACCTATAAATACAAATGTCGCCTAAATTACTGTAATAATATATGTAAATGTAATATAATAATATACTATAAAAATATTTTTTTCATATCAAAATTTTAATTTACAGTTCAAAAAAGAATAATAATTTCGAGTTTACAAATATAATAAAATTAATGTCATACAGTGAAGATAAACTTGCAAAGTTATCTATTACAAATATTACAGCATCAGTAAAGTCAGAGATGTATAAGGTCTCGAATCTGATTAAACAAAGAGTACAATGAAATTAATATAATATCCTAGAGATACAAATGTCTGTGCGGATGTTTATTCCTCGTAATCTTATAAACTACTGAACTGAATTAGACGAAATTTTCCAGTAATACGGCTTAGGCATGAAATAGGTAAAGAATAATTTATACGCATTAAATATAACGATTTATACATAGCCTACTGTACAAAATATCAGGTTAAAACGCGTACATGTTATGGCACAAAAGATTAAAGTACAAAGGTGAACTTTATCCCTGTAAGGGATAAGTATCATAATAGATGAACGAAATGACGATTCATAACATTATTAGCAAAGAAACTGGAAACATGAATTCTCAAACTTCATCTTTACTGATTCGAAAATGAGTAGCCAGATTAGGTTTATTAATTTCTGTGGAATTGTGGATCCACGAATATCAAGTTAGTACGTAATTTATTTCAACCATTGATGAACAGCAAACATTGTCAAGACTGTGGCACGAAAATGAGAAGTCAGATTATTTATAATAATTTCTGTGGATACACGGATACTCAGTGGCCCGTTTCACGAACTAAAAGTTATAATTTTACAAGTCTAGACTGGAATCACTGGGAAAATGGCCAGTCGATATTGGTCAAGCGCATGTCAAACGCCTCAGTATTGCCAGTCGAGAAAAGGGTACAGGTAAAACATTGAAGGATGTCCCCAATTGTGTGTAGTTGTGATCTTAATAAATAAATAAATATTAGAGGACAATCTCACACAAATCGAACTAGCCCCACAGTAAGCTCAAGAAGGCTTGTATTATGGGTACTAGACGACGATATATTTAATAGATATAAATACTTTAAATACATAGAAAACATCCAAGACTCAGAAACAAATATTCATGCTCATCATACAAATATTTGCCCTGACCGGGATTCGAACCCAGGACCGTCAGCTTCACAGGCAGGTGCACTACCCACTTGGCTAAACCGGTCGTCTTCGAATAGACATTTCATATTAAAATTTTAGAGCACCAACAAAACCAATGCCTATTCGAACAGTCCACAACTACTCAAGTAAGTTACCTTCGTAAGAGCCAACTTAAATTTCTCACCTACATGTAATATATTTTCATTAGACATATCCGACGACTAAGGTTTGTAAACAGCACACAGGGGCAAGACGTAGGAACTCATTAACCTAAATACTCGTAACGTGAGATCTGGCTTTTACTCTTTTATTAGAACCGGCGGAGGCGAGCTTTAGGACTTAAAAGTTACTAAGTAGTAAGAAGGACTTAAAAGTTACTTAGGACGTGTCAAGTATGAGCAGAATGCAACGTGTATTTTAACCTAATCTTGAAGCGCCTGTAGCCCCAAGCTATTTAACTGACTTAAAAAAGGAGGAGGTTCTCAATTCGCCTGTATGTTTTTTTAATAAGAAATAAGGAAATAAGAAATATTTATTCGAGACAAAAACAACAATTAACACAGTAAAATAAAAAATAAAAATGAACAAAAACTAAAAAGTTGTGTTATCTCGATACAGTACCATCTCAGCATAATGCAGGCAACCCTGGCGGTTGGCTGGTCTTCCGATGGGACCGTCGAGTGATTTCACGGTGATTAACAGTACGGATAAAAAAAGTTGTACGTTTGTTACGCAATTGCATTGTCCAAAAGCATATGCTTCCAGATTGGTCCCCTTGTTTTTAAACTTTACATCTGATGTTGGTAATTATGAGGAATTGAGGGAACTCCTCAAAAATTAAAGAGAAAGATATAACGATTTCAGTATTTTCGGTAACAAATCGAGTGTTTGCATTTGGAAAGTAGCATTTGGTGAACGGGAACTAATAAAGAAGACCACGGATGGATAGATACTGAAGCGACTACTACGAAGCCAATTTAAATGGTTCTGATGTCATGTTACCATAATTCTGATCTGGTAATCGAAGCCGCAAGGTATATAACGGAACTCCGCAATTAAATGGTGTAGCTTAGTCGTGTTGGAGTTTATTGGAATTGTCATGAGATTGCACTGTCGTAATGACTCACTAAAAAGTTTGACTGCCTTTTCGGTGTCTTCTGCTCTCGGAGTGGCATGGCGAAGTATTAAATTAAGACCGGTTTTTTTTTCAAGTAAAAGAGACTATTATTTTATTTATTACTTGTACAACAAATAATACAAAAACACAATAGGAATAATAACTATTCGGTTAAATCGAAAAATACCCAATACTGATTTTGACACTGGTTTTCTCTGCTCAATAGTCTTTTTTTAAATTTATTTATTACACGTGAAGTTTACATAGATATATATATATATTTTCTCATCTGCCAAACTGTATTACAGTTTGTTGGCTGAAAACATGTATATACCCTCAATTACAATACTAATATTTGTGATTTGGTCCACAGAAATGATTGTTTGCAGGGATGTATTTATTTTCTAATTATGTTATTTTATTTGTAATATCATTTATGTGGACCAAATGACAAATGAGTAGGTATTGAGTAGAGAAAACCAGTGCTAAACCAGTTTTGGGTATTTTCGGTTTTTCGATTAGTTATAAATTCTTAAATATGTATCGCGCGCAATAAGTACATTATTATTATTATTAAGAGCCTCAAGTGTCCCACTGCTGGGCAAAGGCCTCCCTCTTTTTTTTCCACGCGCCCCTGTCTTGTGCATTCTCCCACCACTTCTGATCCGAGACGTCAAGTTCGTCTCTCCATCTCCGACGAGGTCTCGCGGCAGACGCTCGGTTTTGGCGGCGCGGCAGACCCACTTGGTGGCGATTTTTGCCCACAAGTCTTCCGGCATGCGGCAGACGTGCCCAGCAATAAGTAATAAGTATATTAATTAACAATAAATATATAGCCTCGTGGCGCCCAAAGATTTTTGGCTCCTATTTAACTATGACCCGACTGTCCTTCTTATAGGACATAATAGTTACAGTCATATCCGCCCAAGATTTTGAGTTGAAATTTGTATTTGTGAATTTGTGTATGTTTGAAGTGAAACTTTCAGGGTATAATTATGATTATATTAGCATGTGTTTTTAAATTCAATTATTTGTCTACCTTTTCATCTACACAAAGGCCACTGGACCTCCATTACTAGATTTACAGAGTTTATTAATATGGCCTTCTGAAAGGCGCGTGGGTAGTAATTGAAGGTTAGTTGAAAAAAGTGCTGGGCTGGAGCCGCCATGCTTATTTTGGTTTATCAAAAGGCGCGTGGGCGCCACGAGGATAGGGTATTTTTTTTTTATTCTATGTTATTAGAAAACAGTCCCCGCGAAGGATACGGGCGGCTAAATTCACTATTCCTATAGTAATGAATGATTTCTAATGTATGTGATACTTCTATATGTACTTATATAGGGTAAAGTCAGAATTTCACGCCATGACGAATTCGCTGCCAGTCAACCATAAATTAAATTTGAAAGGTTACGTTGTGTACCAATAAATTCCCTATATTAGTACATTCACTACATTGCGATTGGCAGGGAATTGAGTAGTTTCAGTCGAGTTAACATCAAAGCTGTACATTGATTACCTTTGCTCAATTCCGTTTGTATTGATAAGCAATTACGTTATTAAGGTTTTGCGAATAGAGTTGCTCAATTGAGTATATGTTATAGGAATTAACGAAATTACGCCGAACTCCCTCTCATCCATGTAATAATATATACTTAGAATAAAATAGAATTATCCATTAACTTTATACATTCTGGGGGCCGATTTTTGAGTGTCGAACGCTCGACTTTTCACTCGAGATCTGTCAAAAAACTTTGAAAAAAAAAAGAAAAAAAAAACATGTGTGTTGTAGTTATCCTACTATCCAGGTCAAGTTATTGGATGGGTGACCGCTTTGAGTGGTTATTAACTGAGCGCTCCCGTGCTTGGGAAGGCACGTTAAGCCGTTGATCCCGGGTGCTGTCTATGATAGCAGTCGTTACGCCAAGTTAGAGACCTTCGGGCGGCTTGTGAGAACTTCTAACAGTCAAGTTGCCCACTCACTTGACAAGCCTAATTTCAATAAGGTCTGGTTTCCCCTCGGGTTGGAAGGTCAGATGACAGTCGCTTCCGTAAAAACTAGTGCCTACGCCAAGTCTTGGGATTAGGTAGCGGACCCCGGGCATCCTTCAGGATGCAACTGTACTGGGATAACGCTAGGAGGATGATGATGTTGTAGTTATCCTAATACTGTGCCGTCTCTTTTGTTTTAGATTTTTCAACCGATTACGTATATTCACCCTTTGGACAGTTTTTTTCAAGACTCGTGTAGCCTCCAACCTTGAAGCTGTCATAATTGTCCCACTGGACAGTGTCATAACAATAACATTGGTCAGGGTCATTGCCTTCGCGGGATGAAGAGGGTAGCAAATGCATACGTCTTACTGTACTTAACATAATAAATACATAGTACTCACACTTTAGTCTTGTAACCAAGTTTAGATCAGAGTAGATTAGTAGCTTAGTATTTAGTGTATATAGTAGGTATAACAGAAATGGGAGCGCTGGGCTGATAGGCGGCATGGAACCCTGACGTTCCATATGGTGCAGATTCTTACTAACTATGGCTGTTTTGGTAAGTATCTGCATCGCATAGGGAGGGAGTCCTCCCCTTGCTGCCATGAGTGTGATGCGCCCGTGGATACGGCACATCACACTTTCGAAGAGTGCAATGCATGGGGACCCCAGCGAGCTGCCTTAGAAGCAGTGCTAGGGCCAGACCGAGTTGTCGAGTGTTGTTGGGGCCATGCTTGACAATGAGGAGGCATGGAAGGCGATGGCCTCCTTCTGTGATCACGTTATGTCGCAGAAGGAGGCCGCGGAGCGGGAACGGGAGAATAATCCTCTCGCGGATCCGCTCCGCCGGCGACGGGCTGGAGGCAGAGTCAGGTGCTATGCGCATTTACTGCCTCCACCGTAGTGGGTTCTTGCGGGGGTCAGGGGATAACTTGCAAATATGTTCCCACAGATTTAAATGCGCCCATCCTACTGGTGCGTAAGATCTTACACTACACACACAGCCCGTTACCCTGTGGGCTGCCCGCCGGGACGCACGCAGTCGAATGCCGATGGTGATCCTGCGGCGTCCCACTCTACAAGGCGGAGCCGGCACTCGTTGGGGTTTTAGACGGTAGTCCAAAGTGTTTTGCCGCGGTTAGTCCGTCATACCCGCCCTGGTCCCCCTAACTAGGCGGGATGCGTAAATGCATTTCCCCAAAGTTAAAAAAAAAAGGTATAACAGAAAATGTTGTTAAAGTGAGCGCACTATTCGCCAACAAACTGACCTCAGTTTGGCGAAACCTTTTGTATACCTACCACGTAAGTTTATTTTGAATAAAAAAAAGTAGCTATTAAAACCAAAAAATCGATAGAAACATCGGCTCCCAAAGCTTCCGTAAAATCCGGTAGTTCTGATGCAGACTTGCTTATGATGTCAGCTCAATGAATAATCCAAGTTTGTGACATCGAGCGCCGAACGCAATTTTGACAAAAATTTGAAAACCGATTGTAACCCTAAAGGACTACATGCTGATAGTACAGTCGCCTAGTATATAGCATATTTGCTGAGTAAACTTGCGTGGCCCAAAAGTGCGCGCAGGTGTAAGGCAATGATTTTGGTGACTAAGCATCATACCGCAGCGTTTCGAGGAAGTTTCAGGTTTGCGGCGTCCAAGTGCTGGAATGATCTCCCCCCACCTATCCAAGGGGCGTCTAGCAAGTATACCTTTAAGCGCATGCTTAAGGGCTATCTGTTGACGCTCCAAAAATCCTATTCCTAAACCAACCAGCACTTATTCCAACTGTGTCGCCTTTTTTTCATGTGTTTTTAATTGATTTTAATTGTTTTGAAGCTTTTCCTTGTTTTATTTTTTTCATTTCGGTCTATATCCGCCCACTGTTGAGTAAATTCCTCCTCATGTTCACACCAGTTTACCCTGTTTTGTGGTAGTCTCATTCATATATATAACACCTTTTTTTCATTTTATTCATTTTATGTATACCTTTCCTATATGTATAGTATGTTGTGTTACGTTCCGTGAATCACGTACGGTGCTGTCTGAAAACCAGCGCTGCAGGTGTCTGACACCTCGGCATAATGCTGAGACAGCGACCGATTCACTGCCGCGAAGATGCACTTTTTAACTGTATGTTCATGTACTGAGTATATTATATTTGTAACTGTGTGTCTTTTGGTGCAGTGAATAAATGCTTTCTTTCTTTCTTTCTTTCTTGAAATATCTGAACACGACTCTATTGTCAAGGCGTTAAAGTGCATGTTCAGATATTTTTAGCATCCTGAAGAGTACAGATTCAGATTCAATTTATTTCATGATATAAATTGCAGTACAGCATAAGTCAAAAATATAAGAATTTACATCACGATCGTCAAAAATAACATAAAAATATTCAAACAAATTCAATACATTTCAAATAAATCGTATCTCCCGGTAGTCAGGATCGTTAAAATGCAATAAATTTAAAATAACAATAGTGGTACACGTCAATAAATAAAATATAACAAATAAGCAAGTACAGAGATAATGTCAATAAAAATATCAGCAAAAATAGATTAATGGTAAACAAATTAAATTCAAGCAAATGTCAATTTTTTTTTACAGATATATTTGATGGCGACTGTACCTTCGCAGGACGTTTTTAAAGTGACCTGATTTGATACAATAGAGGCTAAAATTGTCTGTGTAGACCCAATAGTATCCGCATGTAAATATGTCTGCAAAAAATCAGAACTACTGGATTTGACGCAAACTACCCCGTACTTTCAGGCAGGTTACTGGATTAAATAGAATATTTAGAATAATACTCCTATACGAAGCTGTTCCTCCGGTGATAATTTTAATAGAGAAAGTCACTTCTGTCAGAAATTATATGGAGCTAACCAAAAATATATTGTAATTTTTATAACGCAATTACGTCCAATCTCACGGACGCTCAGAGCTCACGGACTGTAGGTACCTCAATTTACTTATTTAAAAACCATAATTAAGGATATGCAGCTTGTATTTCATATAAGGGCGAATAATCAAACCAGATATAGGGCATGGTAGTGGAATCATGAGTTAAGGAGTCTGTAATTATTTGTTTAAGCAGCAATGTACGCAAACATGGATTCCAAGAACGATACCATAGCTGTCCAAAAAAGATCCCTGATTAATCATGTATTTACCAACTGTAAAGTATGATTTTCACAAAGATTTTTTTTTATACAACGCCGGTGGCAAACAAGCTTACGGTTCACCTGATGGTAAGCGGCCACCGCAGCCTATAGACGCCCGAAACTCCAAAGGAATCACGTACGCGTTACCGACCCTTTATAAAATTTGAGGATGCACTGTGTTGACAACAGAAGGGACAAATACACCACACAGATATCACACACACTATGTTTCAGGGTTATTGCAGTGTACTAAACCACCATTTAGATATTTTACAATTATTGAATGATATTTTTTAATATCTACAATGTTTTTCTAATATCTACAAGACAGTAGTTTAAATGTTAGCTCGTATAAGACTTCTGCCTTGTATAACGCTAGGAGGATAATGATTTCTATTATATATTAGTAAAATTTCGAACGCATGTAAAAATGTAACATAAGTAACCATGGAATCACCCAATCATAATATTACGACTCGACCACTTTTTTTTTTGAACCTGACTGTGGCTTTATAGGCCGGGCCCAATAAAGCGATAGGAGTGCGCGGTTGGACAGTAGCCTGGGGAAAATCCAGGGGAAACCTCCAGCACGACCACGCGTGTGGTTTGGAACACTGGAATACTCTAAGAGTTTGCGCTCCAGTGAGATTGGTTGAGCGGTTTCAACCGAATCTGAGGTGTGAGTGGAATCGAGCTAACTCGACCACGACTCGACCCTCAGACTAACGAAGGTCGCTCCAATAACTTGCACGCGCGGCGCCGATGGCACGCGTCGCTTCACTTGCATTGCGTTGTGCAAATTATTGCAAAAAATGGCAGGGTAAGGCTTGGCCATACCGCTAGCTATGATATTGTTAACATATTGTGATACATATTGCGATAAATATTGCGATAAATATTGTGATACATATTGTGATACATGTTGTGATATATATTGTGTTACAGTACTTAAATTATTGTGCGGAAACCGGTTTAACTAGGCCTACGAAGCTGGCGATCCCTGAGTCCTGTTGAGCTGAGTTTTGGATGTTTTATACAATACAATACAATACAAATCTTTATCGCACAACCTCAACAAACAAAGCACAGTACTGTACATAATTACAAAGAGTAGAGGTAAAGGCAAACAACAGGGGGTCTTATTGCTAAAGATCGATCTCTGTCAGACAACCTTAGGGTAGCGGAAATCCAATCAAGCATTATGATTCCTAGTAGTGATGCAGAGATATTATATGGAACTTAGAATATGTATTTATAAGTATCTATTTCTCAGTAAGCTTTCTATCAAAGTGCTCAGTCATCTTAATCAAATATAAACATATATATATTTTATATTGCATGTGCTCGAAAAGTGCGTTTTCTAACCAGCCAAACTGTGCGGAAAGTACCACTTTTTGGGACTAGTGCTTTTTACTTCTCATTTTTGATTTAATTTTTATCTTTCAGACCGGCGCAAACAGAATTTGTTATTTGAGAAACGTTTTACAAAATTAGTCAATTATAGATTTAAATTCCTATAAAAGGTATATAAATATGTATACTTCATTAAGAGCGCTTTAATAAAATGTAGTGGGTCCACTAGCGCCACTCGTAAATAATTGTAATTATTTAAATTTAACGATATATAACTGAAAAAGGGGGCCGCTACGTACTGTAGTTTGTATTTAAGTACTTTTTGAATCCATCAAACTAGTTTTTACGTTGCTGGATTCGTCAATCTATGAGCTCAAAATTAAAACGGCCGTTTTAACTTTGGAGGCATAGATTGACAAATCGTTAAATTTAAATAATTACAATTATTTACGAGTGGCGCTAGTGGACCCACTACATTTTATTAAAGCGCTCTTAAACGTATTATTAATCATTTTAGACTTAAAATTTTATTTATAAATAAATTGTAAATATTCACTAACGTGCTTGGCTGAACGCAGATTCAGCTTGTGCCTTCCGTTGGCGTTGACGTAACGAGCAATGTAAATTATAACCTAAAAATTTTAAATTAACTTTTCGATTATTTTTTCATTTCCTCGCACAATGCATTATAAAACGTTGTACGAAGCTACAAGAGCTAAGGATCCACATAATATCAGCGTCGGGTCATCTACTGTGGCCCGACATTGTGCTGAGTGGACTCCTTTTTCGCACTTTAAAAAACACTACCTGTAACTAGCGTAATTATGTATATGTACCTAGATTAAGGTTTGCGAAATAAATTTTCTTTTCTTTCTTTCTTTACGATACGTGTTCGGACTTTTCGACGCAATTGGATTTTTTGACGCAATAAATTTTTGGCCTTTGTATGGACAGTTGGCTGACTTGAACGACCTTCGCGTCAAAAAAAAATTTCTTCTACTTTTTCCTAATCAGAACACGATACCGAATATGCCCTTAAACTGATCCTCACTAGTTTTGTTACATCCTGTATGTAGTACATTTAAGGGTTCCGTTTTCGCCATTTTGGCTACGGAACCAAATTACCAATTAGTAAGCAGAAGTGGCAGTGGGCAGGTCACATAAATATGTCGCAGAACCGATGGCCGTTGGGGCAGACTGGTTCTTGAGTGGAGACCGCGTGTCGGCAAACGTAGTGTAGGACGCCCTGTAACTAGGTGGGGCGATTATACTCGTAAGGCAGTGGGCAGGGATTGGAGGAGAAGAGCTGAAGACCGAGCTCAGTGGCGTGCCATGGGAGAGGCCTATGTCCAGCAGTGGACTGTCACAGGCTGATGATGATGATGATGATGATGGTGAACCCTAAAATACCAACAGAGTCTATCTAGTATTCCCTGTGGATTGGAAGGTCAGATGGCAGTGGCTTTCGTGAAACTAGTTCTCACGGCAATTTTTTTAATTAGAAAAATATTAACAGTGTTTTGTAGCTGTCAAATGTGGTTCCGGCACTTCAGTATTCGCAGCTGTACAATTGACGAAAGTCGATCTTTAATATGAAGCTCTCACTCTAGCTGTCATCATAAAATGACACGCATATGCCACTCTTCTGAACTAGCACTGGCCAAGATAGGCAAAAAAAATACAGCGGAAAGGGTAACTTCTTGGAGTAGTTATTAACTGAGCGCTCCCGTGCTTTGGAATGCTTAAGCCGATGATAGCAGTCGTTAAGAAAAGTCAGAGGTCTTCGGGCAGCTTGAGTGCTTCTAACAGTCAAGTTGCCCAGTCAGTTGACAAGTCTTATTCCAATAAGTTATGATTTCCGCTCGGGTTGGAAGGTCAGATGGCAATCGCTTCCGTAAAAACTAGTGACTACGCCAAATCTTGGGATTAGTTAGCGGACCCGGGGCATCCTTCAGGATGCAACTGTACTGGGATAACGCTAGAAGACTGATGGAAAGTAGGCATGACATTTTACAAGCATCGTATCTATAATTATGTTTAACAACCAGTCTCCAAATTTGCGTCGTCACTTACCCGCCTTAGGCCCGGTTTTATAAAGATTTGTTATGTTTGTTATGTCAAAAAATGTACTGAGTAACTGAAATTTGATCTAACATTTGGTCTATCGGATCTTTATAAAACCCGGCCTTAGCAAATGCAGTATTTTTGGCCTAATTTTCATAAACAGGGAATCATTAATGGACGCCAAGCCTTAACAACTGCGCAAGACATGAAACCGTGTTACGATAGTGCGCCATATTTCTCGTAATTACATAGATGTACTGCGGATGTCAAAAATTACTTCCTTTGCAAAATTGATATTGAAATGCGTTGTTCCGTTTCAAATCTTACAGATGCGATAGCGATAGCGGCAAACTTGTTACAACTAGATGCAAACTAACCAAGTCTACCAAAACTACACGCATAATTGGTTCTAAAATATATAACGCCATTCCCAATAGCATTAAAGAGCTGAACGGACACTCCTTCTATAAAAAACTTAAATCATGGCTCCTTGAAAATGCCTATTATAACATTTCAGAACTATGTGACATTTAAATATTAAATAATATATGTGTTTCTTTTTTAAATATTATTATTGTTACTGTTTGTGGGGTCCGGTCTGTTCATGTTTGCAAGGACTAGTAACTTCGTACTAGTGTTCAGTGAATTGACATGATGAGAGACTTCGCTCTGTTCTCATTTGATTTTATTTTTAGACTGACGCTCAGAGACCTTATACAGCTCTTAGGATATTTATTTATTAGATTTTATTATTTCCATGTTGACGTGTTATAGATATAGCTCAAAATATTTTATTATGATTAGTGTACCTACTTTATTACCTTTTATCTTGACGCTTAGAGACCTTATACATCTCTAACAAATCTCGATTGTTATTAGTTTCTTAGTCTTATTTTTGTATACACTACATTTAATTAATGATACTTTGATTATTGTATTATTTTTATTTGATGTACTTAGATAGATTTTGACCTGTAAAAGTGCCCTTGAGGCCTATTTGCAGAATAAATGTTTTGATTTTGATTTGATTTTGATTATATAATTTTACTGTGACAGTTTGACATAATTTGTAAATCAATCATACCTTGACATTTATATCATTGTCAATCATTATTTCTGACGAGTAATGTATACGATCCATTGCAAACAAATGAGTATGAGTATGAGTATGATGAAATATTTTACACTATTAGTAGTAGTAAACACTTTATTGCACAAATCAGGTACATAGTAGAAAACAAACTTATTAATAAATATTTGTATAAAGGCGAACTTATCCCTTTAAGGGGTTCTTTTCTTCTTTTCTTCTATTGTGTAGATAGCATATTTTTTACTATCTACGTGGGCGATTGAAATACAAACAAAACGCGGGTATAAATACTTTACCTTTGGACGTCCACGATTTACCGTCACGATAAAACAGGGGTCCTAAATTGTATGAAATTTGGAAATGTATGCAGATGCTTTTATTCTGCCGTGGATGGTAACTGGGCGATTCTCCGAGCGTTTGAAACGCTCGTTTCTAAAGTCATTGTCGACTCAACATTATCTACCCAAAGTTGGGATAAACCGGCGAAAACATTGATCAAATAAGACTCGAACCCGACATTGGTTTACGCTTTTAACAAAACTTTACTCAGATCATCGTCTCCTTTAATAATATTTAATGAAACGACAATGACGTAAATAACCGCCGTAAAAACGCTGAATATTCGCCCAACGGCATGCCGTGGATGTCCACATCATGCCGTAGGCTCGCTGGCTTCCCCACGATATGAGACGGCGACCCCAAGACGGCGGTGTCAAGTTGTATTAGGTCGCGTTCAATTTTTAGGCTAAGCGTGCTACACACACCGTCATTAACAACCTAGGTTTCGCCGGAAGATCAGCGCCAGCTCCCTGAGTCGGCATTACGCTGAGGCGAAACTTTTTTGTGGCGATTACTTGTTTTTTTTCTAGTCACGTTTATTTATCTATATTTTATGTTTGTATCGTCACGAATAAATGTTTTTCTTTCTTTCTTTCTTTCGATATCGCGCATGGTGTGCGTAAAGATACGAAATTGTAGCTGTGTGTGTGCTGTCACTGTCAACATCAGCGTTTGCCGGATTTTCAGCTAAAACTCCATTTTTTAGTCAGGCTATACCTTTGTTTGGATAACGTGAATATTAAACAGTTTGAAATACTTTAAAACGGCATTTACGAATATAGTGCAGGGATCGGATACCGGTATTTTCTCCATAGAAAAATACTGGTATTATTACGGTTACCGGTTCATTATTTTGTTTTTAATGGGACAATCTAATAATACGACGTTGTTACCTAAATACATAATTCAGCCCTACGTAAAGAGCAAAAAATAATCCAAAATATTGGGCTAATTCAGGGTTTTTTAAAAATACCGGTATCGGTCCCTGATATAGTGGGATAAAAAAAATGCCGTCACGGTAAAATCGACGAACTATAAAAGCGTCATGCATCGACGTGTACGATATTATCGTGGACGGTAACGGAAGAATCGAGACGTGGACGTCCACGGAAAAATATAAAAGCGCCTATATAGTGCTCTTAGAATGACATTCGGGTTTATAGAAAGATATTTCGGGTATCGGAGGTGACACGCGAATGTGATATTACTATTCTGCATTATATTTATGACTCGAAATAATTAAAATATCAATCATCAGAGCGTCTCTATGAGAATTAGAGGATCGAGAAGAAGAATAGAAAGATTTGTATGCGCAGACGGCTGTGGAATACCCATCTAGAACACTAGATTCCTTTTCTTTTTATTATATATTATTTTATATATATTGTATTATTTAACGTAATAAAGTTCCTCTCTCATTAAAATATAACTATTGAACAATGTAAAATAAACTCTAATTCTGCAAATAGGCCACAAGGGCACCTTTACATGTCAAAATATTTACAATTTAAGAAAGTCTGACTATAATAAGTAATACATTTTGATTTACAATTATTAATGTACAGTTCAAGAAATAGAGAAAAAAAGAACGAATGTTTTTAATAGTTAAATAACTCTAATTTAACATAAGCTCAATATTTGCTTGATAACTTTTTTGCAATTTGACTTTTTCTCATAATCTATATAAAATGGAATACGAAATTTTGAATTCCTTCGGCAATAATTTAAATAAAGAATGTCACTTCTGTCTTATATTATACATACTTAGATATGAAAAATCACAAACGAAATTGGCATTGTTGTTTTCTATAACTTGAAACCCGAATTTCATTCTAAAGAGCTCAAGGACTGTAGAATTATAACGCGCTTGAACTGCGCGCGACGAAGGTATAGGGAGAGCGTTGTAAGAGGGTACTGGATGAAAAATTTCGTGACCGAGCTTGACAGTTCCGGTAGCTCAGTTGGCTAGAGCAATAGACATGGTATGCCAGGATGTTTCACATACAAATCCTGCTCGGAAAAATAAATTTATAGATAGATAGATAGATATATTTATTACCTTTATAAAATTACATCATGGTTTACATTTTTAAAAGATAAATTCACAAAAGGATCGTCAATAGGTATAATAATAATAATGAAATGTGGCGCCACTGTCGCCAACTGACTTATTTGAATTGCTCTGTATTTAAATTATTGAATTTTATTATTTTTGACATTATTATTACGCAAATTATACTTTATTAACTATAAATTAAGACCTGTAATACTGTGGCATATAAATTGGACATGGCACTTGACACAAAATCGAAACTTACTGCGAGAGAGAAGCTCCGTAAATATATTTCTTTCTTTTTATTTAAAATGTATACAAGTTTAATATATAATATACATTCTCTGTTTGCCGAGGAAGGTCCCTAGCCCCTCTTTATCCGTATAGTTACAGCTGAGTTGTCTGTAATATTTTACTGCACAAACACCATTGTTAGGAAGCACGGTCGTCTGTAAGACTGAAGGCGAAGCACAAGTCATGAAATATTAGCGTATTTACATTTTCTAGCTTTGTTTATTTATAAAAAAAATAAAAATAAAATGCATTTATTTCAGACAACATCAGGTAAATGATCCATATAATTGTAAGTAACAAGAAAGACTTAAATAATTATGTTAGTTCTTAAGCTTAAATGTAGGGAGGAGCAGTGCCTCAGTAGGCCACTGTCCCACCTCATCATCATTGTCTGTCATTTATTTATTTATTTAAACTTTATTACACAAAATACACAAATTGTACAAATGGCGGGCTTAATGCCAAATGGCATTCTCTACCAGCCAACCATTGGGCTAAACAGATATTTTGTAAAAGGTGCAAAGAAAAGAAAAAAAGAAAAAGAATAGCGTTATGGTAAATCGTCATCATATTATGCAGCAAAAGATACTTATATATGTAAGAAAATTAATGCAATGTTTATTTGACGAAATGCCATAAAATTATATAGTGATGTGTCGAACGGAGCTACGTACATACACAACACAATACACTGTTAAAAAAAATCAGCAATAAATTATTTAAACAAACTGCTGGCTTGGATTTTGTTTAATTTGTAATGATATTATTGGATTAATAAATGAATGACATACCATAATTATAATAATTATAAATATATAACTAAACATATAAAACTTGTCGGTGATGTGTCGAACGGAGCTACGTACATACACAACACAATACACTGTTAAAAAAAAATCGGCAACAAACTGTCTGAACAAACTGATGGCTGGGATTTTTGTTTAATTTGAAATGATATTATTGGATTAATAAATAAATAACAAACCATAATTATAAATATATAACTAAAGATATAAAACTTATTGTATAACTAAAGAATCGCTATCGCCCATGACTTTCACGTTCGCACAGCTAAGGGAAAAAACCGTATTCATTTTAATTTGTCATGAGGATTTGTGTCCTTTTTAACATTTAGGTTGATTTATGACCTCGTTTGTAGACGCCATGTCTTTAAGGGGATAATTGTTGGTCTTAGGCGGAAATAGTCGCGTACAAATTAATAGTAAATTATATAACTGTTGTATAAGAAGGGTATAAAAAGGCGAGTGGTGTGAGTCGCAAGTAAAGACACCACGAGCCTTTTTATACCAGTTATATACCCTTGCATACTGGTTCTTGGGTGGTATCCGGAACGAAGTTATTCGTCAGAGAACAAAGGTTACCGACATAGCTCAGCGAATTAGTAAGCTGAAGTGGCAGTGGGCAGGTCACATATGTCGCAGAACCGATGGCCGTTGGGGCAGACTGGTTCTTGAGTGGAGACCGCGTGTCGGCAAACGTAGTGTAGGGCGCCCTGTAACTAGGTGGGGCGATGATATTCGTAAGGCAGTGGGCAGGGATTGGAGAAGAGCTGAAGACCGAGCTCAGTGGCGTGCCATGAGAGGCGTATGTCACATGCACAAATGACCTTTGTCAAGAGAGCGCTATTATTCTTATTTATATGGCAACAGACTAAATGACATTTTGACCTTGCTTTATGTTAATTTTGAAATATTTTCCTGCGAAATAGTTTCATTTGCCGAGCGTTTTTTTCAGCGGGTTTTTTACCTATATACATTATTGATAATGTTCCGCTCTTGACTATGAATCGTCTTGAGTATTTTGTCATTTATCATTGAATTTTCAACACTACTATGTTGAAATAAACCGCAAATGAGACACTGACAATCTATCATTAAAATTATTGTCAGTGTAAGAAATTAGTTCCATTGAAATTCTGCAAACATGGCGCATGCGTCTTAAAGTCTGACCAGAATTATATGACCATGGTCATATAATTCTGGTCAGACTTTAAGAGGCCTCATAAGTTTTAAAATGTTTTGATTTCAAATTAGAACAAAAGTATTGATAATACCAATAAAGTGATTAAAGGCTACGATGTTTTTATTAATGTTTTAGATAGTAACAAATCGAGTTTTTGATTTTACTCCGTAGTATGATTTTAGTGGAAAAACAAGTTTTTAGCTTGAAAGTGGTCAATTTGGAGTGATTGAAACGATATTTCTTAATGAAAAAATGCAAAAAATCCATTATAAGTTTATGTCACAAGGTCGCAATAGTCCTCTTCTAGATAGTAACACAGAAAATGTCAAGATACGTGCCAATTCAAACGGAAAATGGCCTAAATAGATGAGCGTTTTTTAACTGATAAGGACTCTTAAGTAATATGTTTTAATATTTCAACAGCAACAAACCAAATACTTTTTATTGCACACCTCTCATAAATACCTAAACATGTTCCGAAACCCTAATAGAAACATCATAAGAGCTATGAGACATAAATACAACAGTAAAGAAATATCACAGATACACCTGTGGATCAGGGACCGATACCGGTATTTTTAAAAAACCCTGAATTAGCCCAATATTTTGTAACAGTAGGGCTGAATCATGTATTTAGGTAACAACGTCGTATTATTAGATTGTCCCATTAAAAACGAAATAATGGACCGGTGACCGTAATAATACCGGTATTTTTCTATGGAGAAAATACCGGTATCCGATCCCTGCTGTGGATACACATAGAAAGAGAATCCTCCAAGGTAATATTAAGTGTAAAGAGTTACAACATGTAAAAGTTACAAGTTATATCTCAATGTATAACAATATACTCTGTATTATTAGGTAGAACCAGTCTCTGAAAATATCACTTCATTTTGAAGCCTAGAAATTTGTCGTAATAAAATTAGGACGAGAATTTCAAAAGGTTTATCAAGAATTTTCGGATCAGACGTCAATAATGTCAGATCGTCCTTCGGGGTTATTTAGGTCTCGTAGCATTATTAGAGAATTAAATTAATAATGCTGTTATTCAGAATCAACTTGAATAGGGCTATATAATGACGATAAAAGGTTCACCATTATTTTTTAGTCGTGGAAATGAAAATTCTTTCTTAATGGATCTTTTCACTCCGTAAAAAAACATAATTATGCGTCTTGCATTCATTTGAATGGGAGCTGAGAGGTTAAGATGATCGCTTATAAGTCGGACATATTCTGGTTGGGATTGACGGATCTGTTAGCATTAAATATAACACCATATGATGACATATAATAGTCCATGTCTCGCAGCTGGGTCATTTTCAGTTGTAAAAACAAAAGTTGTCCACCCGTTGGTCAATAATTAACGGCTTATTTACATATAAGTTATGCTTTTATTACATGGATTTATAGTTACGGAAACATTGTTTATGCGGGTTAATAGACCAATCCAAAATTAAGCTTTGTGGCCTTTAACTTTTGATATGTCCACCGAAAAGACGCACCCAAATCTGACAATGACCCAACTGTAAAGTGCGATACTCCAAATATAATTTTGACACAATGGGGAAAAGGATTGCGGGATTAAGCTGAACAGAAATCGTCTTCAATGATGATGTATTGGATAGGGTAAAGGAGAAGAATCATACTACATACTGCACTAAACACATACACTTTTTAACAAAACATGCCCGCTTCTTTCAGTATCCTCATTCTAGGCCCCAGGGGTACACCCAAGGCTCGGAGTTTATCTTCTCCCACTTATGGTAGTTCTGCTGCTCCTACTTTCTCCTTTTCTAGCAGAGCTGCGTATTTCTGTGAAGGATTATTAAAATACTTAATTAATAAGTCGAGAAGAGCTTTTACTCCGTTTCAAAATTACTTTAGATATCGTTTTTCAAAACACAACTGACAGTATGCCTAATGCTATTTTATTTATTTCTCATTGTGTTCTTCAAAAAACCATGACCCACTGAAATCTTTTTAGTGGTGATTCAGACATTGAATGCTTTCTTTGTACAAAATTGTAAATAAGTAAAAGATTTTTGTTTAACGTAGTTAACCAAACCATATCGTAAAGTAATAAATAATTAATTATAGATTCAAGTCTCTTAGGTAGCACCTTAATATTTATGACTTTGGAACCAATTTCTTTCCACATTTTACTTTAAAAAGTACGAAAAGAAACATTACTTACTGGAAAGCCCATGAGTGATGAAAGTCGGTGGGAAATTGGGGTAAAATGAAAAAGAACTCCCCTAAATACTTTTAAAAGCACTTCATTATGGGGCAGTAAATTATTATGTTAAGCTTGTCGAGGTTAGGCGGCTTTAGTTCTTGAGTGGAGCGAGGAGCGACAATCGGATAAACGTACTCGTACCTATGTAATATTTAGAGCTTTTTGCAAGATTTTCCCCGAAAAGACGTATGTGTTTTTGAGGGATATGGTATAGCATATATGCACAAAACTACAAATAGTGTTTTATCCCATATCTCTCAAAAACACATACGTCTTTTCGGGGAAAACTAAAATCTCGCGTCTTTCCGTGAGCGTGTCTTAGGGTGGGCACCAAACCATCTGTAACCGTAAGCGGTGTTGGTTAAAATCTGATTGTATCGAAAGTTTGTCAAGTTTCTATGGGATGACAGCTGCCGGCGCCATATTTGACGATGACCGGCCTGTGATCGTATGTTGGTGCAACCGACCCTTAGAATGACATATCGGTTTCTGGTAAAATCGGAGGTAATCGTGTTATAGCAAATGAAAATGTATTTTTGTTCTGTCAGCTCTATGTTATATCTGACAGAAGTGATATTCTCTATTTAAATTATTGCCGGAGTAATTCGAAAATTCAGATTCCATTTAATTTAGATTACAAAAGTGAAAGCTTAGATGTTTGGATATTTGGGTGTTTAGATGTTGGTTATTCAATCAAGCAAAAAGGCTTAACGGATGATGATGAAACTTAGGGTGGGTTGCACCAAACCGTCTGTAATCGTAAGCGGTGTTCGTTAAAATCTGATTGTATGGAAAGTTTGACAAGTTTCTATGGGATCACACCTGCCATATATTTGACGATGACCGGCCTGTGATCGTATGTTAGTGCAACCGACCCTTAGTATAAAAGAAGTTTATAGTCTGGATTAACATAAAGAATATTTTTAACCCCGATAATCATTCCCGGAATTGATGAAATAGGGAGTGTCATTTTATGCGTACTAAGAAATCTAGTAAGTTATAAGAAGGCAGATCGGCAGTAGCACATTCGCGTGTCACTTCCCGAAATCTCTTTCTGCTAACCCGAATGTCATTAACACCTGCACCTGGGTAGTGCACCTGCCTGTGAAGCTGACGGTCCTGGGTTCGAATCCCGGTCAGAGCAAATATTTGTGTGATGAGCATGAATATTTGTTTCTGAGTCTTGGATGTTTTCTATGTATTTAAGTATTTATACCTATTAAATATATCGTCGTCTAGTACCCATAACACAAGCCTTCTTGAGCTTACTGTGGGGCTAGTTCGATTTGTGTAAGATGTCCTCTAATATTTATTTATTTATTTTATTTATTTATTATCTTTGAATCATGGATTGTAACCACTCACCGCTAAAATTAACGCCCGCCCTTACATATCCAAGGTTCATCCAGGCTTTGTGTAGAGTGCGCAATCCGCTCAGCGATCACAGAAAAGAATTGATTATGAAAAAAGTCCCATTACATATAGATAACTGACACATTACTCAACAGAGATTTCTATAGCTATACGCGTGCCACCAAGACGGACGAAAAAGTTGTTATTCAGATAAACTGAGAACTTTTAAAAACCAGAACGATAACATGACGACCGCCTTAGCCTAGTTGGTAGTGACCCTGCCTACGAAGCTGGAGGTCCCGGGTTCGAATCCCGGTCAGGGCATTTATTTGTGTGATGAGCACGAATATGTGTTCCTGAGTCTTGGATGTGTTCTATGTATTTAAGTATGTATTTATCTATATAAATATGTATATCGTCACCTAGTATCCATAGCACAAGCTTTGCTTAGTTTGGGACTAGGTCGATTTGTGTAAAATTGTCCCCAAATATGTATATCTATGTATATATAAATAATCTCCTTAATTTGGGTGAGTAATCGTTTGCCTGCCACAAAGTTATATCAAATAGTTTGTGGTTGACAAAAAAGTGAAACTATGACAAGGACAATAAATAATATGTTTTTTTTATACAACGCCGGTGGCAAACAAGCTTACGCCTGTGGGTAGCGGCCACCGTAGCCTATAGACGCCCGCAACTCCAAAAGAGTCACGTGCGCGTTGCCGACCCTTTATAAGATTTGAGGATGCACTGTGTTGACAGCAGAATGAACACATTTAGGTCCCTCGCTCTCAACACAGTGCATCCTCGGGAGCTCTGGCAACCTTGCTCACCTCCAGGAACACAACACTACATACTTGTATAGTAAATAATGTTATTATGGCTGTGGTCTTCTGCAAAGCGGAGGTTCTTCCCCAGTTGGGCTGCTCCAAATTCGAGCAAGATGACATTTTGCTGTGCCCTACCTCTCTTCCTCCAAATCGCTTTCTGTTGCTCTTATACAAAGCTGTATACGACCATCTCGCTGGGTAGTGGTATTTTTATTTGATGTCGAGTCTGGTAAGTCATGAGCATTGTCATACACTCAACTTCTTGTTTCGCGGGTAGTCAAAGAAAAATGCTACTATATGCCATAAGCCGCTCACCGCTGAATCCAAAGCGTGCCCTTACGTATCCAAGGTTCATGGTAGTGAACATCCTTCACCTCATCCACAGCCAGGCTTTGTGTAGACGGTTCCGGCATAAATTTGCAAAATGATCGATTGAAGACATTTTTTCCGATGCCCAGGGGATGCTAAGATTAAAACCCTCTGTGGAACTATTTGGGACATTATATTGGTGGGAATAAGGCGTGATTTCGGATAGCGGGGTTTATGAATGTGTTTGTGAAGAGATATATTAATTTTAAAAGCAGGGAATGTCTAATGTATATTGTAGTTTTGTAGGCGCTGCAGCTTGTCAAGTAGTTCCTCCTTAAGAGGCCTTATAAGTTCAAGATTCAAACATTTATTCATTACAGACAAGTACATAATAATGGGACAGAATACAAAAACAGTCGTGTCATGAAATGGACCCAACTCAGCATAATGCCGGCATTACAGCCGGCGTTGGTCTTCCGTTGGACCCATTAGGTGTCGGCACGGTGGGTAACACACAATAATAGAAAATAAAAAGGTTTAAAAATGTTTTGATTTCAAATTATGACAAAAGTATTGATAATACCAATAAAGTTATTAAAGGCTACGATCATTTTATTAAGGTTTTAAATAGTAACATAGCCTTTTTTTGATTTTATTGTGTGTAGTAGAATTTATGCGGAAAAAACAAATTTTTGGCTTGAAAATGGTCGATTTTGACTGATGTTTGAAACGATATTTCTTAATGAAAAATACATAAAATACATTTAAAGTTTATGACATCGGTCGCGATAGTCCTGTTCTAGATAGTAACATTGAGAAAATGTCAAGATGCGTGTCAATTCAAACAGAAAATGCCGTAAATATATGAGCCTTTTTTAACTGATAAAGACCCTTAAGATCGAGGAACGCAATGTCACCAAGTTAGAATGTAGCCTAAAACCTATAAATGACCCAAAAATGAAGTTTATAGGTTACTTGGTATGTTGTACTCGCATCCGGTCACGTCCCAAGCTTTGTGTATTGTTCACTTTAATGAATGATTGGTAGATATTCTTATCAGCTTTCTTAGGCCAAAGGGGAATGTGTGTATTAGTCATTCATCACTACAAAGTATAAAACAAAGTCGCTTTCTCTATCCCTATATCCCTAAGTATGCTTAAATCTTTAAAACTACGCAACGGATTTTGATGCAGTTTTTAAGCAAAGTCACTGTCTCGAACTGGAAGGCTATCCTGGATTCACTTGTTTATCAAGTATATAGATATGCTTTCAGACATTTTTTGAATACTTGAATAGTTGAGTCATTAAGTAACCCGCCTATCCGGGGAACCAGGACGGGTAGAAGGGACTCACGGGAACCGCCCGGACTATTCCCCTTAAGCTCACAAAGACAGCAAAGACAATCCATGTCGCGGATCTTTTACAACAAGTTACCAGACAGCATCACGGAAGCAAAGTCTCCCGTCTTTTAAAATTAGATTTAAAAAATGGCTAATATATCAATGTTTCTATACTATTAAAGAATTTTTAGAATACAAGATATGTAATGATAAAAATAGCAAGAATATATAATGCAATGTTCTAATGTAATGTAATGATTGTAAGTTTCCAATGTAATCAATTATCTAATTACAGTAGAATCCGCTTACAACGACATACTATTTCATACCAAGCCAAACCAAACATTTTCAAAGTAATCACTCCGTTTTATGCGACGTCCTGTTAGTGCGACGTAATATCACCGGACCCTTGACTGTCGCTTTATCCGGATTCCACTGTAATATATAATCTATAATGAATGTACAATTGTAAAAACACTGACTTGTAATACCTTATTACCAATAAATTATGTCTATGTCTATGTCTATTGTCTAAAATCAACAGGGTATGCCTGTCAGGCAGCATAAGTTGTATGTAGTACCGGTAAGCCATCACTTAGGGTTGACTCAAGCTACTAATCCACCAATTCGCTGTTGTGTGTCGTGGGTCTCAAACCAAATGTGTTTAAACAGATCAGAGATGTGCTTAAACTAATAACTGCATTCGATCTTCTCTCGTTTCCATCAACTACCTTCCCCGCAAACGAAGTTTCTTATTTAACCAAAGCCATCTTACGCCATGTTTGGATTTGTTCGAGATTAAACATTTTCCAAGTCACTGCAACAGGTTAACTTCACCAATTCCACAAACTTCGTTCAATTTCAATTGTTCTCGTTTTTTGTTTCAGTTAGTTTAATCTGAATGGTTCCGAACAGTTTGTTTAACGATTTAATTTGACAATGTCTTTGTTCGATATGATTAATGACTTACCGGGCCGAAGAATAGCCTACGGGAGCCTTATTAAGGCGGCCAAGTAATTTATCGTAAAATGCGAAAGCTATCCTAATTTATGGAATAAATGACAGGGGTACAATGCTGTGGGATTACATTCTATTTACGATTCAAATTATTTCAGGCTAGAAAACCTTCATTTGTTTATTTTTGCGAATGGCCAGCATCTAGCGCAGGGGTGAGTCCGAAGATGCAGCGAGCTCACCCAGAAAATGCCTATTTCCTTAAGCTTTAAAATAGTTTTGGTTAAAATAACTCGGAAATACAGACGCCAGCAGGGAGTTCCAAACCTAAGCAATGTGCATTATAAAAGAAAAAGGCAAACCAAACCACCCGCGTGGTAGTGTCGGAGGATCCCCTGGATTTTCCCCAGGCTACTTTCCAACCGCGCACCTATCGCTTTATTGGCGTACTAGCGACCCGCCCCGGCTTCGCACGGGTGCACTATTTAATGGATGTTATTATACATATAAACCTTCCTCTTCAATCACTCTATCTATTAAAAAAACCGCATCAATATCCGTTGCGTAGTTTTAAAGATTTAAGCATACATAGGGATATAGGGACAGAGAAAGCGACTTTGTTTTATACTATGTAGCGATAAAGCCACAGTCAGGTTAAAAAAAACAGCTTGTTCCGCAAAAGTGGGATTTCAACCAGTTTTTTCGATCAACTTCTACTACACACAAAAAAAGCAGTGACTGTAACTGTTGTCATCATCAGTTTTTTAGAATTATCAATACTTTCAACAATTTGAGTTTGAAACATTTTGAAATTTGTAAGGCCTCTTAAGCGAGAGAACAATGCTCATAAATTACCTCCTGCATTATCTCTGTTTACACTCTCATGCATATTGTATAATTACATGCATATTTAATTAAGTACCTAGGTTATTCAACGCCAAAAAACAATGTGCACCTTACACCATTGTGATAAGCACGCAGTCCAAAGTTTGCTGGGTGTACTATACCGAGAAAAGTGATTGATGATTTGGTTATGCACTGTAACACATGTTTTGATACAAATACATATACATAAAAACCATATTAGATACCACTCATTAGATTGCATAATGTCTTTTTTTTTTTATTAATGACTGAACAGCGACTGGCCTTGTCTCGCCTGATGGAAAGCTATAACAAGGCTTAAGATGTAGCTCGCTGGTTCAGTACTTAATAGCCTATCTATTCACTCTTGCCTTGAAGATGCATGGATTCTAATTCCAGAAAAAAATCCAATTAATCTTTCCAGAACATGATTGTAGTAGCAAACACGTCTTCAAAACTAAATTGAAAAAATTGCTAATAGATACCCTCTAAATACAGATTCAGATTCAGATTCATTTATTTCATAGATGTAAATTACAATATAAATTTGCATTCATGTCAAAAGTACATATTTTATTTTAGGTTTTAAGGTAGATAGGTACATTAATTTGTTAAGAGCATGAGTGCATTACTCGTCAATAAACGTTGTGTTTGGCGAACGGATGTTAATGTAAAACTGTATCTAACTTTTTTGGTAAATAAATTAAAAAAGAAAATTGCAGGAATAATAAGATGTACGTAACTGGTGACCGGAGAGCTGGCGACTTCCTCGCACAACGTATCAGCATTGCGATACAGCGAGGATATGCCGCCAGCATCCTCGGTACAATGCCCCAAGGGCCTGTTTTAGATTTAAGTTAGTTGTATTATTTAAGTTATTGTTATTTAATTATTATTACCGCCATTAGCGGAAAACACTAGGCTGATATTTCATAATATTACTACGAATTCGAATTGAGAATATTCTTTGGACCTGGCAATGCAACGTAACCAGTAAAGCGAGCATTATGCATATCCTTATAAGCAGATCTCACTTTTTTTCTAATTGTTCCAATGACCGGGTCCGTAACTTGATTCAATTCGTGTTTTAACACATAACCAGATATCTATGCTGTGTATTTAATTTATTAAGTAACTTCGTATTAGTATTCAGTTAAATTATCATCAGAGACTCTGCTTATTATGTTTTTGACGCTCGAGACATGGTCTGTGCTCGAGACTTTCATCATTCAGCCGGAAGACATCCACTGCTGGATATAGGCCTCCCCCAAGGAGCGCCACAGCACACGGTCGCGAGCCACCCGCATCCAGCGACTCCCCGCTGCCTTGACCAAGTCATCAGTCCACCTAGTGGGAGGCCGTCCAACGCTTCGTCTTCCCGTGCGAAGCCGCCACTCCAGAACCTTTCTTCCCCAACGGTTATCGGTATTTGACGCTCGAGACTTTATACATATTGAATTAGAATAAGGAGAGAAAAGTTTTATGTAGCTAAATTGAGATTTTTTTATTATTGGCTGACGGCTTATAATAAACAACCATTGCTACGTGGGCGGGTAATGGTTTGCCTTAAATTCATAGCTATCAAAGCGATTTTGGAACACAAAGAAGTGGAACTATATCTCTCTCTGCGTCGGCCACCTCGTACGATAGTGGTGTTAGGTAGTATGTAATGTCAATAGTTAGTCTTAAGGTTAGTCCCTATTCGTCCCGGTACCGCCGCACACCGGGTAGTCAGTCCGACCCAGGTCGGGCCTAGCTGAGTTTCTTGCTGGACTCTTCTGAGCTAGGCTAGGTTTAGTGAACCAGCGACAAAACTCCCAGTAGCTCGATTCCACTCACACCTCAGATTCGGTTGAAACCGCTCAACCAATCTCACTGGAGCGCAAACTCTTAGAGTATTCCAGTGTTCCAAACCACACGCGTGGTCGTGCCGGAGGTTTTCCCCTGGATTTTCCCCAGGCTACTCTCACTCCGCGCACTCCTATTGCTTTATTGGGCCCGGCCTATAAAGCCACAGTCAGGTTCAAAAAAAAAAGTCTTAAGGTTTAAACATCATTGTAATAAGCATATTTTTGGAGAAAATTACTGACCGACGAGTTTCTTTCGGCGTTTCTTCTCGGCAGTAGTCTTTTGAGAAACGCTAGTAGTTTTTGATTTGTAAAAGCGCCATTACAGCCTATTTGCAGAATAAAGTTCATTTATTTCATATAAAAAAAAAAAAAAATTTAAACTGTTTATTTCAAAAGAAAGTTAATTACATTTTATGTTAATTACTTAGCTAAATCTTTACATTTTAAGATTGTGATGCTAAGCTTATATTTTATTTATTATATGGTCTTCTTTCGTTTAGATTGGGCTATACAATATTGTTCTTTTTATGATATTTTTAGTTTGCTTTGGATTGCCTTCTATTTTATTGATAACATGTATGGGGAAACCATTTAGTGTATGAGGTAGGTAGTACGTTGCTTGGATACCTAAAGTGGTTTGAAATATGAAATCATTAGATGGCTAATGCCTGAGCATCAGTGTCATTGCCAACCAGTCACTGGCATTTTGTGGCACACATAATACATAATAATTATAAATAATTATTAAACTTCGCGTTTGCATCCTAAGTGCGTCCTGTTTCGGTGGTGGTTTAGTGCCTTAAAAGGGGGTCATTGAGGAGTTATTATGATCGTTGTAATGCACAAAGTTATAGCTATATTTGTGATAATCCACATCGAAAGGGACCTTATGGCGGGAGGCGCTTACGTTACACCTATTCACTATTGTATTGGAATAGCGGCAATAAAGGCGTAAGGGCCGGCCGCCATAAGGTCCCTTTCAATATGGATTATCACATTTTACCAAACGGTTAAACGAAATGAAATAAAAAGTAAATATTTCGGACGACGGGCATCCATATACATTAAGAAATTGTTAGTAATAATAGAGGTGTGCAGTAAAGAGTATTTGTATTGTATTGTATTGTAATATCAATAAATAGATTAATTAATAATATGTTAGTAAAAGACAAAATGTTCTCTAAGGCCGGGTTTTATAAAGATCCGTTAGACCGAATGTCAGATCGAATTTCAGTAACTCAGTATATTTTTTGACATAACAAACCGAAATAAGATCTAACGGATCTTTATAAAACCGAGCCTAAGTGTTGAGTTTATTTACTGGTGAGGGAAGAGCTGGCGACTTCCTCGCACAACGTATCATCAGCATTGCGATACAATGAGAAAATGCCGCCAGCATCCTCGTTACAATGTCCCAAGGGCATGCTTTATATTTAAGTTAGTTTTAATTTTATTTAAGTTTATTATTTTAACTATTATTACCGCTTGTAATTCAATAAATAAATATAAATAAATATTAGAGGCGATCTTACACAAATCGAACTAGTCCCGCAGTAAGCTCAAGAAGGCTTGTGTTATGGGTACTAGACGACGATATATTTAATAGACATAAATACTTAAATACATATAAAACATCCAAGACTCAGGAACAAATATTCATGCTCATCACACAAATATTTGCCCTGACCGGGATTCGAACCCAGGACTGTCAGCTTCACAGGCAGGTGCACTACCCACTAGGCTAAACCGGTCGTCAATAAATATTGTTTATAAATGGTAATAACATAGACAATGTGAACTCATAGCTCCTACGCCGACGCACACATAGACAATGTGCATGTATAGCTGAACACCACACAACCATGACCAAACAACAGTGACACATATAGTCCCTATTCGTCCCGGTACCGCCGCACACCGGGTAGAGTCAGTCCGACCCAGGTCGGGCCTAGCTGAGTTTCTTGCTGGACTCTTCTCAGCTAGGCTAGGTTTAGTGAACCAGCGACAAAACTCCCAGTAGCTCGATTCCACTCACACCTCAGATTCGGTTGAAACCGCTCAACCAATCTCACTGGAGCGCAAACTCTTAGAGTATTTCAGTGTTCCAAACCACACGCGTGGTCGTGCCGGAGGTTTTCCCCTGGATTTTCCCCAGGCTACTCTCCAACCGCGCACTCCTATCGCTTTATTGGGCCCGGCCTATAAAGCCACAGTCAGGTTATTAAAAAAAACCATGAGCAACACAACCATGACCACCACAACCATGACCACCACAACCATGACTTACCCGCGTTCATGAGAAAAAAATACTGTAACATATTGAAGGCCTTGGGATTCTACGCATCTGTGAACCGATAATTATTGCAATTCACCGAATAAGTAGCTAAAGTGCACTCATTAAAGGCCAAAATTAATTACTCTGGACACGCACAGCTCAAAATGGGTGCATTACTGATGAATATGCATGCGGATAATAGTTTAACAATATAATGAAATTCCGCCATTAAAGCGTTAAAATGCAAATTTACGTGTAGCCTTTGATTCGAGATTGACTTGATGTGAAATACTAGGTATTTTTTTAACTAAATACTAATGAAATACTAGAACTTCAAAAGGAATGCTAGATAATAATAATTATCAAGTAAGGGTTTTTTTTAATTTGAATATAGATAATGTAATTATGACTGTTGTTTTATGTACCTACGTATTGCAATCGAATATACCTGTTTCTTTGCAAAAAAATGCAAATATGTACCCAACACAATGGGCCATATAAATTAACATTAGTTATCATATATTAGTATATATATGTTATCAGTTTTTTTGTTAATTACAATTTAGATATATATTTATGCAACCAACTTTAAAAGGCGTAAAATAGCCTGTATAAAGTACTTAAAGCCTAAATTTTCGTATGTAAGTGATTGTATTATTGTACTTACATTGTAATAGTTGCTTATGACAAATAAAGACATATTACATAACATTACATAACTTGTGTTTTAAATTCACTACCTATTCGGTAAATATCCCAATAAAAGGAATTAGTTAATCGTAAGTAAAAAATAAACTATTGATTGAAGAGGAAGGTTTATATGTATAATAACATCTATTAAATAGTGCACCCGTGCGAAGCCGGGGCGGGTCGCTAGTTACAATTATATTACTAGGATAGTGATAGTATTAGGTCACCAACTTATTTTATTATGTGAAACCATGCAGTATGTATTAAGATTTTATTTTAAGTTTAGTTTTTAGGCTTTTTGTTATTTTTAGTTTAGAATTTATGTGTTATAACCGTGCATTATATATTGAATTAGCATTTATTTTATGACGAAATAATAAATATTAAATATTTTGTGGACAATCTTACACAAATCAACCTAGTCCCAAACTAAGCAAAGCTTGTACTATGGGTACTAGGCGACGATATACATACTTATATAAATAAATATATACTTAAATACATAGAAAACATCCAAGACTCAGGAACAAATATTCGTGTTCATCACACAAATAAATGCCCTGACCGGGATTCGAACCCGGGACCTCCAGCTTCGAAGGCAGGGTCACTACCAACTAGGCTAAAGCGGTCGTCGTACGCTACGACTACGCTTCCTTATACTTATTTATATAACTGGTGGTAGTTTTTTGACATTCACAGGTGCATGTAATATGCCTAAATTGAAGAATAAATAATTTCATTTCATTATATTATTTTTTTTATTTCAGGTACGTTGAGAAACTTGAGGACATGACTGCAGATAGCAATCGTTTCATGCAAGTAATATGTAAGTGTGTGCATTACCTTGTCAGTCCGACACAGGTCGGGCCTAGCTGAGTTGTCAGTCCGACCCAGGTCGGGCCTAGCTGAGTTTCTTTCTTGACTCTTCTCAGCTAGGCTAGGTTCAGTGAACCAGCGACAAAACTCCCAGTAGCTCGATTCCACTCACACCTCAGATTCGGTTGAAACCGCTCAACCAATCTCACTGGAGCGCAAACTTAGAGTATTCCAGTGTTCCAAACCACACTCGTGGTCGTGTCGGAGGTTTTGCCCTGGATTTCTATTTAACTATCGAACCTGTTCACGAAATTTCACGAGAATAGGTTGAGAATTGCGACCTGTAGACGAAAACAAATGGAAATCCGGACATACGAAAGCATTTTTGTCGAAGCTGAAGCAGAGACCTTCGTTTCACTCGGCCAATAATAGCAGTACGATCGAGTTTATTTATGTACGATCCCAAACTTCTTAAATTAACTGTGCAACGTTTGCACTCTTAAAAATTAAGTCGTGATTAAATATTTTTGATCACTTTCTTCATACATTTATTTTCTACCTCGACTATATAGTCGTTTCATCGAGTATTTTGAATAGTTTAATGATGTTGACAGTAATATAGATGGAATAAGAAATATGACTGTACAAATACATAAGTTAAAAAGAATATGCAGAAAATATATTAAGGTGTCCTTGGATAATTCCGAATATCGGATAATTTCGAAAATAACAAATTCCTGTCTAACTAACAGCTTTTATTGCATCCCATCATCATCTTCAAAAATAAATGTTATGTTAAGCGTCCTTTAAGTTAAAAAAGCTCATCTATTTAGGCCATTTTCTGTTTGAATTGACACGTATCTTGACATTTTCTCAGTGTTACTGTCTAGTACAGGACTATTGTGACCTTATGACATAAACTTTCAATGTATTTTTTGCATTTTTAATTAAGAAATATCGTTTCAAACATCACCCAAATCGACCATTTTCAAGCTAAAAACTTGTTTTTTCCGCTTAAATTCTACTACACACAATAAAATCAAAAAATTGCTATGTTACTATCTATAACTTTAATGAAATCATCGTAGCCTTTAATCACTTTATTGGTATTATCATCACACCTTTCCGCGTGGAAAGGTGCAACGGTCATAGGGATAGCGAAGCCCGGTAAGCCCCGGACTTCGCCTGCCTCTTATAGGCCGATCAGCTTGCTTAGCTCTCTAGGAAAGCTATATGAGCGGATCCTTCTCACTAGGATTCTCAGATTTACGGCTGAGAATAACGTCATCATCGACGAGCAGTTCGGCTTTAGATCCGCGCACTCGTGCGTCCAACAGGTGCACCGCGTCACGGAGCACGTGCTGGACGGTTTCTCTCGATTCCAGGGGCTCAGGACCGGTGCAATCTTTCTCGACGTGGCGAAAGCATTCGACAAGGTCTGGCATAACGGGCTGATATACAAGTTATATCATCTCGGTATGCCTGACAGACTCGTACTCACCATACGAGATTTTCTCAGGGATCGAAGCTTTCGATACAGACTAGAGGGAACGTACTCGGACCCACACCCCATCCGGGCCGGAGTCCCGCAAGGCTCCGTGCTCTCTCCCACTCTTTATTCGTTATTCACGAACGACATTCCCAGGCACCCTAAAGTGCAACTGGGGTTGTTCGCGGATGATACCGCGCTCTTTACGACTCATTGTAAGTATACTTTTATCCGGCGATACCTCCAGGAGGCAATCACTGACCTAGGTCGTTGGTTTAATCTTTGGCGTATAGAAGTCAATCCGGAGAAAAGCACTGCGATAGTCTTCCACTCGTCTGACCGCGTTAGCACGGAAAGGCGTGTGGCTCCGATCCAGATGTTTGACCGGCCCATCCCCTGGGCCAACGAAGTCAAATATCTTGGAGTGACCCTCGACAGAAAACTGACTTTCCGTAGCCACATCAGTAGGGTACGCAACCGTGCGTTGTTCGTGCTAGGAAGGCTTGGGCCGATGATTAACAAGTTTAGTAAAATGTCACTTAGAAATAAGCTGACACTCTACAAAACTTGTGTTCGTCCAATCATGTCTTATGCAAGCGTAGCTTTTGCTCACGTGCCTATGACATCGCTCAAGCCGCTTCAGGTCATTCAGAATCGTTTTCTCCGTAGGGCGACTGGTGCTCCGTGGTACCAGTCGAACCTCAGTCTGCACCACGACATGGGGATTAGCACTATGTATGGTTTCTTTAAGCAGACTGCCAGACGTTATTTTGACAACGCTCCCCATCATAGGAATCCGTTAGTTAGGAAGGCTGTCGACTACGTTCCCATCCCTCCCCCCTCTGTCGTTACTCGGCGATCACTGATTAGGGGCCGCACGGTCCGGCGTCCTAGGCACACACTTACGGACCCCGACGACGTAATCACAGCGTCTATCGAAAGATGGAACGCTGCGCTTGCGGCGTCCAACTCTGACACGACGCGTACACTTAGGCATTCCCGCCGGCGGGGACGTCCACCGCGCGATCGCGACAACAGTGACACATATAGTCCCTATTCGTCCCGGTACCGCCGCACACCGGGTAGAGTCAGTCCGACCCAGGTCGGGCCTAGCTGAGTTTCTTGCTGGACTCTTCTCAGCTAGGCTAGGTTTAGTGAACCAGCGACAAAACTCCCAGTAGCTCGATTCCACTCACACCTCAGATTCGGTTGAAACCGCTCAACCAATCTCACTGGAGCGCAAACTCTTAGAGTATTCCAGTGTTCCAAACCACACGCGTGGTCGTGCCGGAGGTTTTCCCCTGGATTTTCCCCAGGCTACTCTCCAACCGCGCACTCCTATCGCTTTATTGGGCCCGGCCTATAAAGCCACAGTCAGGTTAAAAAAAAAAAAAAAAAAAAGGTATTATCAATATTTTTGTCATAATTTGAAATCAAAACATTTTAAAACTTATAAGGCCTCTTAATTTTTTTGTTGATATTTGGTAGTGCAACAAAATCGCTTAGTTAGACTGGAATTTGTTATTTTCGGAATTACCCGACGTTCGGAATTACCTGAGGATATTTTAGCTGTATTTTGGCATGATATAACTCTGTTTAAAAAAATTAACTTGCGTAATAGCTCGCTAGCCTCAAGTAATCTACACCTTTCTACTTAAATACTTTCACCATATATTTTTAACGCTCTTGTAGGACTTAATTAAACATGCATATTCAATTATCGCTCTCAACATGCTGGCTAATAAAGTAAGTACGCATACTAGGTAAAATACTAGGGTAAATAGTACGCGAGTACGCGTCAGTCAATTATGACGCGAAGCGGTGCAGTCATATCGTTGCGAGGGTTGGCTGCATTGATACGTTTAGCGGCAAATGACACAGGAAGGGTGAGGACACAGTGCCAACTTGAATAATGAACAGGCCTTTATTCCAATTGAGACTTAAATATCGAGCAAAAGTCACTAAGTAACAAATACCTACTTAAAATAAAGCTCGTATATCAGCATCGTTTCAGTACTGAGATACGAGGTTCCGAAGAGTAGTGACAGATTTGATAGTGACTTGCTTCTCAGCCGACGATATTCTGCTTTATAATGAATGCTGTTTGACAAGTTGATGCTTGAAATGTTTTATGAGGAAAAAATCGTCAGTGCCCTATAGATAAGACTAGTAAATTAAAATCAATGCGATTGTTAACACTGTAGAAGAGTGTGTTTCATCAGGAAAGTGAGTAGGTATAGGTATATACAAAATATGTACATATGTACAATATATAGGACACACGCGAAGAAACCTTACATACATACCTAATACATAACCTTATATACCTTAAATATTTGTGGACTATCTTACACAAATCTGTATGTGTGTATTGCTGGCTCCATTTATCGTCACGGTGCCGCCTATGCAATCAGTCCGCGGTGTTAGCCAGCGCATCAATTGCAGTCACGGCGCCATGTTGCCGACGGGACAATTACAAGCTCGATCTGATTCCCCCTATACGGCTGGCTGCTATACATGAGCGAACAGCTGCTTTCTGTATGTGATATTGAGATTTGAAATTCTACTGTGTGAGTCTTGTATAACCTTACAAACAATACAATCACTACAAAGTATAAAACAAAGTCGCTTTCTCTGTCCCTATGAAATGAAATGAAATGAATGAAATGAAATAATTTTATTCCAGACAAATGTCCATAAATTAATAAATTTTAAATTGAAATTACATAATTTAATTCAAATAGATTAAATAACATACGAGTACAACAATAAAATATTAAAACTAAGCATAAGTCCATGTCTAATATCGCGGGTTCCCCGATCCCGCGACGACAGGCCTGTGGTATTGCCACCGCTCATGCAGTGGGCTGGAGTCCCACTCTCTCGCCGTCGAAAGCAGTGTGTTGGAGGAGGCGTAAATGGCCTTCCTGGCGGTGACCTATGTCCCTATATCCCTATGTATGCTTAAATCTTTAAAACTACGCAACGGATTTTGATGCGGTTTCTTTTAATAGATAGAGTGACTCAAGGGGAAGGTTTTTATGTATAATACATGCATCAGCATTGCACCCGTGCGAAGCCGGGGCGGGTCGCTAGTACAATATAAATACTCTTTATTGCACACCTCAATTAAAGGACATAGTACAGTACAAAAACACAATGAGTAGAGGCAAACAACAGGCGGTCTTATCGCTAAAGAGCGATTTCTTCCAGCGCTCAGTTAGTAACCACTCAAAGTGGTCATCCATCCAACTGTTGAGCCCGGCCGACGTTGCTTAACCTCGCATACTGCACAAGGTATTCGGGCGCCGCTGGGCCACGAGCGCTCCAGAGCCTTTACCATGAGTTTACATGACCGTACAGTAGTACCCAACTGATATGGCTTACCGATGTACCTGCGCAGAAGATGAATTTTTAAAGCGCGGGAAATGCTATTGACCAATCGGCACGCTCCACGCACCGCGCTTCTTTTTCCTGTACCGCTATTGGTCCGCAGCTGCCGCCATGTTAGCGCGCGCCACGTGGCATGTTAGTCAGCCGCCATACTTCTGATCGAGTGCACGCGCATTATGAACAGTGTATTATGAACCTTATAGTAGTGATCTAAGGTTAATTGTAAGTTTTAAGTATTCTTTCTTTAATCTTCGGAGCGATACTTTCTTTTCTGCGCGAACGAAGATTCACGACGCGCCTTATCAGTTGGGTACTACTGTACTCGCTAGTGTCTGCGTAAAAATTTGTATGGGCAAAAGTACAGCGCCTCTGGCGGTTACGTAATAGAACTAAGAATCGGCACTAAATCGTTTACGCAGTCGCTAGCGAGTACGGTCATGCAAACTCATGGTAAAGGCACTGATTTAAATTAACTTCATAAAATGCTCTGATATCATTAACTTTGTTCATGTTCATTTCATTTGTTCTTTAAGACAAAATGTACGTCGAATAAGTTACAGATTAGAGAAACAATTTAAGATACGGTAATGAGTCTGCTTCTAATGAGACACGCCATTTGGAGCCATGTTTTTAGTGTTCCGTAGAATAACGCATCATTAGGAGGTTCTTATGTTTGCGTTCTCACTTAATTGTACTTCTCATTTATGTCTAAATAACTCTAAATTATCTTCTAAAGTACAACAGAATAGAGAAATATGTATGCCGAATTAATAATAATAAGATGTCACTATGTAAATAGTGAACCATCAAATTATGACAAAAAACAGTGAATTAATAAATATGCTCAAAATCTTAAAAAGATATGACAATTGAAAGTTTAGAAAATGATGTAATTTTTTTTATTGACTAAAATTAAATTAAAAACCACCATCAGGATTCTTGTTTTAATAAACAAAAAATTGTATGTGAGTTTTGGGGGCGTTTTGAGCGCTCGGTTTTTATGCTGCAATTTGAAATCAATGTTTCTTTTTTGTGTTGTTCTAAATGCAAGTAAGTACATTTAGAACAACACAAAAAAGAAACATTTATCCATATACACATTTATTTCTCTAAAAACTCATTTAAATGGCATCATAAAAAACAAGTGCGTCTTGGACCACGCACAATGAAGGGTTCCGTACCAACACCTACTGATCCACATTTAAAATCACTATCCAATACATTGAATCTAAAAAAAGCGTATCTTCATAGGGAATTCACGGCACGACCTTTTGTTTGAGCAAGACAGTTATTAAGCAAAAACTCAAAAACTGTAAAACCTATAGTGTTCAAACCAAAAATCGTTGAAAGTATTTACTAATGCACACCACCTCAATTTTTTTCAGAATTTTAAACTTTATAGTTTGGAAATTAGAGGGGGGGGCACACTTTCTATGACTTTGACAGCTAATATCTCACCAACGGTTGAATTAAATGGACAAGTTTTTTAAAAACCTCCATATCATTTCTAAAGGCCTATCCATCGATACCCCACACGAGTATGTACGTTGAAAATTTTTTTTTCATCCACTGGTTACATGTATGGATTGCCCCCCTAATATAATATTTTTTTGTAATTTCACATCACTTTTATGTAGCGGTTCATAGAATACACCTTCCTACCAAATTTCATAATTGTAGTGCTTATATAGTCTCCCAGTAAATCGGCTGTGACATACGGACGGACGAGACATGACGAATCTATAAGGGTACCGTTTTTGCCATTTTGGGTACGGAACCCTAAAAATGATGCATATTCTCTACTGCTATTTCCAGGACTTACTTAGTCTTAAGTGATTTTGGTAAGGGAAAGCTGACGTACGAAAGTTTACCAGAATTACAGACGGTACGTTTCTGAAGAGTGGAGTCTTAAGTTTGAGCCATTAAAACTTTGGTGTTACATAAGAACCCAGTTGTTTAGATATTACAACCTTAATGTGTCCGTTTTGTGAACTGCTGCCTCAATTTTTCGTTATTTTGTTCAAGTACTCTTGTATATCGTTCTTCTTTAAGATAAAGAAATATGGTATGTTTTCCAACAAAAACTTTTTTTTTAATTAAAAATGGGATCGCTCTTGGCCAGCATCTAGCCAGGGGGCAAAGATGAGGCCGAAGATGAAGCGAGCTCACCCAGAAGGTGCCTATTCACTCGTGCCTTAAAAAGGTCTAGGTTATATGAGCTCGGAAACAAACGCCGGTAGAGAATTTCAAACCTTAGAAGTGCGCATTATAAAAGATGATGCAAAGCGCTTGGTTCGAATAAGAGGAATTTCGCCCAAGTAAGGATGGTATCCAGCCGTACGTCTGGATGTCCGATGGAAGAAGGGGGAAGGCGGTATGAGCTCATGGAGCTCCTGAGCACACTCTCCGAAGTACAATTTGTAGAAGACGCACATACATGCTACTTTGCGTCTATGTGCAAGGCTCTGTAGCTTGTTTCCGTCGTCTACCTGACCGTCGCCGATAAGCCTCCATAACTTACGGGGCACGAGGATTTTCTCATTATAGTTGTATTACGATTGCTTCTGGGGTGCAGCCTCAGGGGTAAGAGTGGTGCGTCTAGTAGCTGATCTCGCAAACAAGTGAGCTGGTCGGGAGTTCACCCTCCACAATGCGTTTATACCCCTTCCACGTTACTACAGATTTTATAATAGTGTTGCCATATAATATAAGGTGTCATGATTTTATTATTATGTCCGCCCGATCCCGTCGCCCGTCCGATAAGCCGTCGTCTCCAGAGAAAAAATAAACAATAGCATTATTTTGTTATAAGCCCTGGGATCCCAGGGACTGGTAGGCGACGGGTAGAAAGCACCGTGCATTAATTTAAAGAGCATAAGTAGTTGTAGCAAAACAATTCAGTAAATATCAATTTTTTTGAAAAATGTTTCGAAGCTGAAACTGCAGATTCTTTGCGGCAATTTTTATATTGTTGTCGATTTTTTTGTCTGATTTGGATGAAAATAAGTAGGTTGGAAGAGCTCCTGACTCTGTACAAAATACAAAAATAATACAGTATGTAACAAAAATATTGAGAATCCGTTAAAGGCTGCATGTTTAAGGACATATTCGGTATCGTGTTCTGATTAGGAAAAAATGGAAGAATTTTTTTTGGTGCAATAAATATTTGACCTTTGTATGGACAATTGGCTGAGTTAGACGACCTGCCCCATAGAAAAAAAATTTTTTTTCACGGCAAAAAAAAATTTCTTCCACTTTTTTTCTGTACAAAATACAAAAATAATACAGGATGTAACAACAATATTGAGGAGCCGTTTAAGGCAGCATGTTTAAGGACATATTCGGTATCGTGTTCTGATTAGGAAAAAGTGGAAGAAATTTTTTTTGGTGCAATAAATATTTGACCTTTGTATGGACAATTGGCTGAGTTAGACGACCTGCTCCATAGAAAAAAAAAATTGTTCGCGGCAAAAAAAAATTCTTCCACTTTTTTTCTGTACAAAATACAAAAATAATACAGAATGTAACAAAAATATTGAGGATCCGTTTAAGGCATGTTTAAGGACATATTCGGTATTGTGTTCTGATTAGGAAAAAGTGGAAGATTTTTTTTGGTGCAATAAATATTTGACCTTTGTATGGACAATTAGCTGAGTTAGACGACCTGCCCCATAGAAAAAAAAATTTCTTTCGCGGCAAAAAAATTTTCTACCACATTTTCTTAATCAGAACACGATACCGAATATGCCCTTAAAAGGATCCTCAATATTTTGTAAAATTTTGTATGTACTCTAAAATTCATTTTTACATGGACTTTATCCACTACTGAGTTACCTATCTACGAAAATCCCATACATAAATTTTGTTACTCTGTACAATATCATAAAATACCAAATTTATATGAAGGCGTTTTTCCTTACAGTGAGACCTGCGCCCTTCAACTCAATAGAAATAAAATTGTAGGATCCTTTAGGAAATTCTGCAAATATTGATCAAAATAAGGATCTCAATCTATACACCAATTTTTAACGTAATCTAAAATTAAAAAAAAAACTGCAAATACATAAAAATTAGCCATATTACTTCAGAGGATTGGGTATGAACACTAATGGCATAATTAGATTTTGTTTGACTGAACATAGACACACCTTTAGTACCGGTAGCATGGATTCGTGTCAGTTTTGTATAATTAATTGCCTTGTCGGCGCCGAATGTGTTAACCTAACCTAACCTAAGCTAACCTAATCTGTGTAGTGTGTAGGTTGCGTTCGGTCTCTCCCGATTTATACCGAAACGTCAAGGTTTTTTCTTGTGTAAGAGTAAAATATAATAACATGTATTTTCAGGTTAATCAATAGGTAAAAAAATCAAAATCGAGTGACTAAGGTACTGATCCCACCGCGGGCGAGTAGCGAGTAATCTCATAGTAATTCTACTCATTTTCTCGCTCAAGCGAGTAGAATTACTACGAAATATTTTACTCGCTACTCGCCGGCGGTGGAATCAGTGCCTATGTCAAGTAGAGTATCATATGAAAATTGCGAATTCTAAAACAGGTTTTTCTCTTTTTTTAATTCCATTCCCCATTTATCTCCGAAGTTTACCAAACAAAAGAAATTATTACATAGTTTATTAATAATATTTTCTTTAACACGTCCGTGGAAAAAAATGCGATTTACTCCGAAGTACGGGGTTTTTAAAGTTTTTTCCCGGTTCAGCAAATTTAGAGATGGCAGCCCTAGATTCAGAGGCCCTACCGCGAACCTAAAACGAAGTATCTTGCTCTCTTTCTCATTTGCATATTCGAGCGACAGAGAGGAAAATAGGCACTTCGTTTTCGTTTCGCGGTAAACCAGTGGCGCTACCGCGAACAGCAAACGAAGTTTCCCTCTCTGTCGCACTTGCAAGTTTGCATATAAGTGAGACAGAGAGGGAAAACTTCGTTGGTGTTTCTAGGGGGCGAGTTTTCAGTGCGTTGCGAATATACTTGGTAGCCGTCGCCATGTTTAACAAAAGCGCGTGTTCGTTAGAGAAGTTTATTTTAACTGTTATGTCTGATTTTGTTTCTATATTTCTGGTGTTCTGTTTGAACACATCGCTTGTTAGGTAGAAATATGATAGAATGGGCTCATCACGTTAATTATATTATTAGCAAATATATGCAAATTGGAACACAATACGGGTCTATTCCGTAAATCTAATGCAATAATATGTTTTATGATATTTTCGTTGTGAATAAAAATAGGATTGGTTTAAAATGGCTGCCGGTTTACCATCATAAAGTACTCCTTTAACTTGGGTAATCGCGTGTCTGACGTATTTGGGCACAACTGTCATATAAAATAGGTTGTGCTCGACAAAAAAAGTGAAACTATGACAGGGACAACAAATGATATGTAACTCTCTGTTGCTCTTATACAAAAATTTATGGAATATCCATGTTGAAAATGTAACCTGATTAGGAGGTAATTTTTTATTATTATAAAACTTAGGACGTTAATAAATTTTTATATTAGGTATGAGAGATAGTGTCGTTCAACTCTATCGGGTTTGTATCGATACCATATTCGCGGACACTAAAGTGATTGAGTTTATATAAAATGAGCTAAAGGCTATGTATGACACATTGGACAAAGAAATTGACATCATACTTTAATAAGCACATTTGTACAAATACAAATACAAACATTTATTCTGCAAATAGGCCACAAGGGCACTTTTACATGTCAAAATATCAATTTACAATTTAAGAAAGTCTGACTATAATAAGTAATACATTTTTCATGTCAAAATATTAATTTACAGTTCAAGAAGGAATAATAATTTCGAGTTTACACGTAACGAGTGGAATACACCTATAATGTGTCCTTTTCATTGTTTACCAGTATCTTAATCTCTTAGTTACCGTGTCTCAAGGGAGCAAAATGACATATTTACGGCGAGGGCGGTATATTGAATTCTGAGTGAAGCGAAAGATTCTACAATAGAAACCTGACCGTAGCGAGGGATTCTAAAGTAGAATCTTGAGCGTAGCAAGGGATTCAAGTATTTACGCCCAAGACGGAAATAATTTTGCTACCGTGTGACACATACTGCTTTTCACACCGTCTATGAGGCTTGCTGCTAAAACATGGACATGGGCCGACGTTGCTTAACCTCGCATACCGATGGATAGAAGTATGTCGAGAATGTTTGAATTACTGTGAGAAAATGGATAGTTGAAAGTGACGCATAGAATAATTGTAATAATGTATTGTGTTGTTTATTAAACCAAACTGAATTTCCCAGCGCCTCGGTGCAAACTGTAATGCTGTGTCAATTTCTTGTGTCAATAAATAAATACCGCAGGCGGTACACGGGCGCCGCTGGGCTATAATTGCTCCATACTGATATGACAATTCAAGTAGTTCACTCCCACATAAAGAAAACACGAGCGTATGGCGCGTCGAAAATTCTTAACAGGCCACAATCATACACAACAGGAATTGTGTCCGTCGCACAAAGACGGACCAATAGGCACATCCTGTCTCACTCAACCGTCATAAATGCTGTACATCACCGTAAATTACTAATGGAATACGCCCTTTTGGCTATATGATAGTTTAAGATGACTACGAGATAATTACGCGGTGTTTGTAAGATACGAAAGCGGGATGTAGTGGTATTAGGAAGTTTCTTGTAGTTTCTTGGAAGTGAGGTAGGGCACAGCAATGTGTCATCTTGCTCGAATTTGGAGCAGCCCAACTGGGGAAGTACCTCCGCCTTGCAGAAGACCACAGCCATAATAACATTATCTACTATACAAGTACGTAGTGAAAGAAAGAAAGAAAAGAAAATTTATTTCGCAAACCTTAATCTAGGTACATATACATAATTACGCTAGTTACAGGTAGTGTTTTTTAAAATGCGAAAAAGGAGTCCACTCAGCACAATTTTGTGTTCCTGGAGGTGAGCAAGGTTGCCAGAGCTCGCGAGGATGCACTGTGTTGAGAGCGAGGGATCTAAATTTGTCCTTTCTGCTGTCAACACAGTGAATTCTCAAATTTCATAAAGAGTCGGCAACGCGTACGTGACTCCTTTGGAGTTGCGGGCGCCTATAAGCTGTGGTAACCGCTTACCATCAGGTGGACCGTACGTATGTTTGCCACCGGCGTTGTATAAAAAAAAATTCGGACGCAGAAACTTACAAAATCTTTGAAAAAAAAACTGTTTTTGAAAATTTCCAAAATCTGACTCGACAAAAAAAATGTATATAATTACCGGACCTGCTCACAAAATTTCACGAAAATCGTTTGTGAAATGCGGACTTATACATGAAGGAAGCAACAGCTGCGAATTTGGGTTAAGAATTTTGGTTTAAAAGTACCGAAGCAAGTACTTTCTACGTGGTTACTGTCGCGGTTGGTGGAAATATCCCTTTTAGGCTCGGTTTTATAAAGATCCGTTCGACCTTATGTCGGTTTGTTATGTCAAAAAATGTACTGAGTTACTGAAATTTGATCTGACATTTGGTCTAACGGGTCTTTATAAAACCCGGCCTTAGGGTCCAAACGGAACCCTACTGGTGTCACTTACGCGTCCGTCCGTCCGTCTGAAACACAATAGAGGATATGTATGCGGAATACAAAAATAAATATTTAGTGGAATATTAAAGAAGGAAATTTAATTATATATATTATTATATTATTTTTTATTTTTTTATATTTTATTATATTTTTTTTATTATTTTTATTTTTTTTATTTAATCTAATTGCTTTGTTTTCCAATATTAATATGCGGAATGAATAGTAATAAGATATCAATATATGAATAGTAAACCATCAAATTATGACAAAAAAAAAACAGTAAATTAATAACTATGCTCAAAATCTTAAAAAGGTATGACGCTTGAAAATTTCGAATAATGAAGTATTTTTTTTATTGTCTAAAAGTAAATTAAAAACCACCATCAGGATTCTTATGTTATAAAAACCAAAAAAAATTACGATGAAAATATACCTAAACGCAATATTTCACACCCAAAACAGCTTCTCGCTAATAAAATAAATTTTCGCTACGATAAATATTTAATGGAATATTAAAGAAGGGAATTTAATTATAACTAGCATCTAATTGCTTTGTTTTCCAATATTTCCAATTCGCTTTTACACCAATATTTTATTTTCCAGTGATCGAGATAAAGTATTGACAAATGAATTGAAAATTTTAAGCGATCAAGTTTCGGCTATAGTCAGAAACACAGCCATATAGTCAAGAATCATATATCTGAAAATCAATCCTTACTGTTTCCTAGTCTAGGCAGAACAGTGTTTCAAAAAACGCGATATTTCTCGTTGCACGGCCTTAATAATTTGATTCTTTTTCGAGATAATATTGATTTTCTTATTTGGAGTCAACTTTTTTTTTTTCAATTATCCTTCATTCTAATTTGGTGTCAACATGCTTATATGGCTGGTATTTGTATAGCGCAAGACCCTAATAGGTATAAAATGCACGGTATTAACCTTAAGAAATGTCATCATCATCATCATCATATCAGCCGAAAGACGTCCACTGCTAGACATAGATCTCCCCCAAAGAGTATAATGACCGGTTCTGCGCCACCCACATCCAGCGGACTCCCGCGACCTTTACCAAGTCATCAGCCACCTTGTGGGGGCCTACCCACGCTGCGCCTTCCAGTCCGTGGTCGCCAGTCGAGAACCTTCCGGCCCCAACGGTCATCGGTTCTACGTGGTAAGAAATATCGGTGAAAAGTAAATAACAACATTATTTTACGTTTCGTTTCATGCCATCAATCCTTTACGAAATCCCTTGTTTTGTCGCTTGATTAAAAAGGACATAAGTACATTAGTAATACATAGTGACTTAAGCCACTTTTTATCAAGATACTAGTACCCACTTCAAACAAAATTGAACTCTAATTCTGCACATTAAAGTCGTCGTTTACTATCGATTGTAACTCAAATAACTCAGATTTTGAAGTAATTCGAGTGAACTTTCCTTTTAAGTTAAACTTTGGAATTATTATGGAGTAAGTGAACCGAAAATTGTAAAGTTAAGTTCAATAATGACTTAAAAGCCTTTAAAATCTGTAGTCTAATAATTCTTTGTTGACTGGATTCTAAACTCCATGAACGCGACGGTGTAATACTTTTGTTCCGCATCCTTTAATGTTTCTGAGGGACTTCTCCGAACTTCGTATCGTGCCGTCTCTCTCATTCATATAGTAAATAACACGAGATTGAAAGGGACGGCACGATACGGAGTTCCGATTTCGAAGTTCGGAGTACAGGCTCTGATGATGTTATAAATACCCTTTAAGACTTGATAAGGCTTGAGTGATAGCACAGAATAAATAAAATAAATAAATAAATAAATATTAGAGGACAATCTTACACAAATCGAACTAGCCCCACAGTAAGCTCAAGAAGGCTTGTGTTATGGGTACTAGACGACGATATATTTAATAGATATAAATACTTAAATACATAGAAAACATCCAAGACTCAGAAACAAATATTCATGCTCATCACACAAATATTTGCCCTGACCGGGATTCGAACCCAGGACCGTCAGCTTCACAGGCAGGTGCACTACCCACTAGGCTAAACCGGTCGTCAAATACAATAGAACAGTATTAGTACATTACTGCAGAGATAATAATAGGGGATTGCCGGCCGGGTAGTTATTTAGATGGCCGAGTGTTAACGATGTGCGCTCACCCCGGTGCTGTGTGAGGGCTGAGTTTAGCCGAAGTGGGAAGAATCAGGCCTGGTGAGCTAGCACAACTTGCTGCCAAGTCGTATCTCGCGCGACTCAGCGATTCCTGTCTCACTCGAACTGTGCGCATTGGAAAGAGGAGGGTAGATTTATCTCTACTCGCGTCGCGTCGCAGCGGCAGTTATGCTAGCCCCACAGGTAATCAAAATCAAAATCAAACACTTATTCTGCAAATAGGCCACAAGGGCACTTTTACATGTAAAAATATTAATTTGAAATTTAAGAAAGTCTGACTATAATAATACATTTTTCATGTCAAAATATTAATTTACAGTTCCAGGAAGAATAATAATTTCGAGTTTACAATTTTGAGTGAGTCACTCAAAGTTAAGTAGTTTATAACTTAACCAGTGTTTATCTACCAAGGGCAAGGAATAGTCAGTAGAAGTTCACGCGAACGAAGTCGCGGGCAAAAGCTAGTAACAAGATAAACTTGCAAAGTTATGTATAAGGCCTCAAGTCTGATTAAACAAGGAGTATAATAAAATTAATATCCCAGAGATGTACGTGGTCTCTGAGCGTCAAAATAATATTAATTTAATATTGTTAGAGATATATATGGTATCTAAGTCACTGACAATAAAAACGAATCCACAACAGGATGATGTCTCTCGTCAATCCCCTATAAAAAGACACTAGTATTAACGTAGTGACTATGTCCATGCAACCATGAACAGACCGGACTCCACAAACAGCACCCGATCACGAGTATGACGCGTATCTCAGCCATCGCCTTCCTCGACCATCTGTTAGAGAAGGTGGCGACCCGACCAACGACGATTTAAGAAAAACTATTAATAACGTGTCTACGAACAATAAATAAGAATAAGAATAAGAAGAAATTTATTGCCCATAAAAAACCTTAACCTAACAGATACAAAATAATCAACAAACAGTAAGTAAGCTAAACCATCAGAAAAAGGTGAGGCAGTGGGTCCCAGGCTCAGCATGTGCTGGGCAGAAGTACCCGGCGCTGGTTTTCAGTAGGGCTCCCGGTCGTGTCCGTGTATCGTGTACCCGTTTCCGAATACACGTTTCCGTGTTACACGGCAACGGTTTTCTGTCCCGATTTTCACGTGTAATTAGGATCCGTGTAATTAAGATCCGTGTACACGGGTACCCGTGTACACGTGTAACCGTGTACACGGATCTTAATTACACGTCGACACGACCCGACCGCCCGTCATAAATATGAGTGTTTGTTTTGACTTAACTTTATGTATTAATTATGCTTAGCAACTAAACCTGTTTCAATATAAGCATTGGTGATGTTAATGATATTTTATGCCTAAATAAAATTAATTAAATTTCAATTGAATTGTTCATATTCCATCTTCAGGGGCCTATACTATTCCCTAATTTCTTTTTTAATAAACCATATTTAGGTTAACTTAAATGGTATTTAAAATAAAATTGTACACATAATATTTTTATTCAAGATTTGATTAATAAAATAGATATAATACTACATGTAGTTGTGAGTTAGGCAAATTGTAGTCGACTTCGAATAGCAGTCAAAACTAACAACTTTAGCAAATAACCGCTAAAAACTAACCTAATACTATTGAATAATTATTCTACATTAATTATTAACATAAGTGGGCTAGAATAAGTTAATAATTAATAAGTGAGCACAATTTGGTTAGTCTACCTTAAAAATCACACATTGATAAACTCTTTATAGCGCAACAGCCATTCTCTATTACGAAGAAACGTGTTCATATTTAGACTCAGAAGAAATGTGCAAATATTTATTCATTGTTTATTGTGTATGTTATCTTATCAGGCTACAAAAGATGCCGACTAAGTCTTTGAGCTCCCGAAGCACCTGAGGTCGTAAACAACCGTCTCGCTTTTGTTATTGTTAATTGCCTTGAACACGTGGTACGTACATATTAAAAATAATTGTAGTAAAGGTTGTTTTTCTTTCTTCACTCCATATAGCGGTAACTCTCTATACTTAATGATAAAAACTGCTCGGTCCCTTGTGTTTCGTTATAAAGAGTTTACACTGTATATATGTAATACACTAGTTCGATGTTTATAAGATTATTCCTTAATGTTTATAAATTTAAACTATTTCTCTAAAGAACTTTTTACGTAAATGTTACTTGAGCTTGAGGCGCATTTAAAGCGGTATCCATTATATCGTTATATATGGCAATAATGAGCAATATTATATGGCAATAATGGTTTAGTCAGAACGTTATCCTTCTAATAAATATAATTTTAAATGATGGACAACTTTGAAAAACTACATTGAAATGGCGGCAAGATCAAAAGGACTTCGATATTAATGAAATTTTATTTATTAGATATCGGTTTTTTATAAGAATGCCTGAATAACGAAATACACTTTCTGGAATATAATTCATATTAAAAACAAATATTATCAAGATAAAATTACCAATTAAGAGTAATTGAAATTAACAACTGATGAGGAAATGGTTCTTGATTACAAATATCTCCAACAAATACTCTCTCTGTCTGCCTGTGCCGTAAGCATTTCTGAAGAATTTTGTAATGATTAACAATAGTTTAACCGATTTTTAAATATATTAATATTGATTGACGATCACAATAGAGATTTTTGTAAATTGACATGTAATTTATATTGTAATCGTATATTGTGAATAAATGAATCTGAATCTGAATTACACAGAGCCGTTATTTTGTACAGTATGTACACATGCAGGTATAAGGTTATGAAATTAGGCGATATGATTATGTTCGTATTTTCAAGTTTCGAATTTTCTAAAAATAATCAAAAATCATTGATTTGAGTTTTTAAAAAGTAAGTGGTCAGCGTAATGATTAGTCTGTGAAATGATAATATGAGAAACATTTTCTGCGAAACAAAATTCTATAAAATTTTTGTCTGCAAAACAAGGGGACACCGGTCAAACCCGATAAATGGAGATAAATGTTTTTTGAAATAAGAACTTAACATCCATTACGCAGAGTTCTATTTTCAAAAAACCTTTTAGACGACTTATCTGGTTTGTCCACTCACCGCTCGGTATGGTCTTGGGTAATTACCCTTTGTCGGTTAGTTGTTTATGCAGGACCAGAGATTGAAATGTAGATAACAGTCCATTAAACCATGTCTGTGGGTATCTAATACTTATATTACGGTTGCCTTTGTCAGTCGAAAAAGCGTACGTCCCCTTTACGAATGCATTGGTATGTTATTTATCAAGCGCTAAGCACGACCATAATAATAGGCCTCCAGCCCCGGGTATAGTTATTACCACAGTATTATTTTAGGTACACTGTGGTTATACATTCCTTACGTTTTAGCTGCCTGTCATGGTTATCCGAAAATCAGAATTACAAAAAAATAATCTTATATTTGTTCCTAATATTAATCGAGAGGAAATTAATCTAATTAATTAGTCGACTAAAAAAGTTGTCACTGGAGATTAACCGACAATTAATTTAATCACAACGAAATTAATCGGAACTCGTACAACTAAGACTATTGCTAATTATTGTTTATAATCGTTAGTCGCGATTAAGTAGATTAATCTTAATCGTTAGTAGATTACATTTTGCCCATCTCGGTTTACCGCTATATATTTTTCATTCATACTTTAAATCGCAAGCTCAAACCGTCGCGGACGGGTGGGGCCGTGCCTGAGATTCGGAAACGGGTCGGCGTGTCCCGGGCCCCGGGCTACGTAGCCGAGACACGTTGCCCGTTTCCGAATCTTAGACACGGGACACGGATCTTGGCGGGTTCGTGTAGTTCGGGTTCTTAGTACCGCCGGGCTTAAGAACACGGGGCAACGGGTCGGCGTGTAACACGGATATCGGGAGCCCTAGTTTTCAGTCTGGTCCCAAGAACAAATATTAAATAAATAAATACTTACAGCCCGGAGGGTCGCAAACTAATATTATTATAAATAAACGAATTACAAATAAACGAAAATGATTAATTATTGATGTTTTCTATGTTTTACAGTATTTGTTTATTTGTAGTATGTAGCAGTAGAGCTATAGCGTATTTCTGACGGTAGCATTAGATGTTTTGTGTACATCTATCCGACCGAGGTCACGCTTCTTGTAGCTGCAAGCTGCGAGCAAATTGGCGTCGCCTACTCTCGTTTTTGTCCTCTAGCGACACTGTCAGGACACAGCTTAATGAGGACAGCTAGTGCATTGAGAGAAAATATATGAGACGTTAGTGCCGTTATTGAAGCATGAGTCTTATGGTAGATGTCGCTGTACGCCTCCCTTAAGGCGTTAGTATAAAAAGAAAATATATGGTTTGCCTCAGTAAAAAAAATGAATAAAGGCAATACAACAATACAAATACTATTTATTGCACACCTCAATAAAAATACAGAGCAGGTCAGAAACATAACAGCGATAAATAAGCAGAGGTAGACAACATGCGATCTTATCACTAAAGAGCGATCCTTTCCAGACAATGAGTAGCGGAGAGATTTAAACATACATATTCAGTGGGTGGTGCAAAATAAAAACTAGGTACTGGTATATATAAGTAAAACTAAAAGATAAAAATGAAAGTAAAACACATAATAAACATAAGGTCGGTAGGTGGGTTTACGGCCTGTTAATTTGATGCGCCAGTTTGCGGCCACTTGGATGAGTTGATGAACTGAAAGGATATTTTCTTGTTTTTTTTAATATATTCCCATTCATTGTAGCGACCGTGTCACGAATCCGGATTGTCAGACCTTGTTTTCTTAGACCAGGGATGTACCTATATATAGTTAAAAATCAATTGTTTTTATGTAGTACACCGGCAGTTAGTATGTAGTCACTAGGATACATAATGTTGTCGCCCGGGTTATTTTGGGTGGCAAGACCATCACTTGGCGGCACTGGCAACACTGACGGTACCAATCCAGTCTCACCGGTGACGTCACAAAGCAGAGTTCATAAATACCCAGGCACCTTCCACTGAGCTCTCTCTTGCTCGGCGGCCGTGAAGGTGACAATACGTGGATAAAATGTCAGAATCAAAATCAGAATCAGAAAAATGTTTATTGTAGAAATAGGTAGGCTGATGAATTCATACAGAGTTGTTAAAAATACAATTAGTGATCGTCTATGTCTTGCCAATAGGTGTACAAAACATTGGATAAAAACACATAAAAAACAATTCGAAAAATATAATCAATCTAAATTAAAGTAAATAAAAATTTAAAAAAATCAACTTAAGTATCTTAATTTAATTAATAGGTATTGTTATTATTATTAATTATGGTTGTTAATATTTAACAATCATAATTAATAATGCGAATCGGCTTATATTGTAACTTTGCTTAGATAATTATGATTGCTGATATCCAGATATGTTTTGATAGATTTACTATCGAGGAATGTACATTATGTAACATGTGCAATATCTATAAACTAGGTACTATATTTTAAAATTTAAACTGTAAATAATAAAGTGTGTGTAACATTAATCGTGTGTTTCTATCAACAAAGGACTCTCTGCCAATTAATAAGCTGTGTTCAGTGACGTCGGAGCCATTATCTAACATCGGTTTAATTTGTTGGAAAAGGCGAGATAACTACAAGCTATTACGGGTTATTACCACCGGTAATGGCCGATTGATGGCAACACACTGCGCTTCTATTTTACATACCTAGATCGAAATCGTTTTTAGGGTTCCGTAGTAAACAAGGAACCCTTATAGTTTCGTCATGTCCGTCCGTCCGTCCCCCGCTTTTCTCAGTAACCGTTAGTACTAGGAAGCTGTAATTTGGTAGGAGTATACATATCAATGACGCCGACAAAACGGTAGAAATCATACAAAAAAAAATTTTTTAGGATACCTTCCCTACATGTAAAGTGGTGATGCAATTTTTTTTCATTCAAACCCCAACGTGTGGGGTATCATTGGATAGCTCTTTCAAAAATATTATAAGGTTTCTAAAAGCATTTTTAGATTAAAGAATCGATTGGCGTGATATTAAGCTTTGAAGTGATAATTTTTGCTATGGTCAAGTGTCCCCCCCCTCCCTTGCCAGCTAAACGGTGGCTACTAGGCATGTGAAAAAATCATGGTAGTAGTATATATGATGAATTTAAAAGGAAAACTATCACAGCTAAGTAGACATTACCGTAAAGGGCAAAAATATGTATACAACACAACATCTCAAAAAAGTACATCATCAGTACTAAGATCAGTAAAAGCCCTTCTAACGGGTCCGTAATTCCGCATATGACCGATGACGTGATGGACGGGCAACTACGGAACCCTACATTGTCTGTGGCCCGACACGCACTTGGCCGGTTTTATCAATTCAACTCAATTCATTTATTTATTGCGTTTCATGTTAGTACAATAAGATCTTAAAGCTAGGTACAGTTCAACATGAGTCTGTTGAGCATAGCGATTTGAAAAAACTAAAATTATTACAATATTTCAATAATTAGTTCAGAACATGCAACAGACATTTTTACAAAGATTACCTTAACTGTTAACACATTTAGTTAGTTAATATATATATATATATATTTATTGTTCTAGTTCTTACAATTACAAGTATTACTTAATTATGTAACTTAGGTGCATGATACTAGACTTGTTAAAATGAGCGCGGTCTCGCCAACAAACTGTCTTGTCAGTTTGGCGAGTAAAATTGAAACTGGAAACTTTATGTACCTTTTAGAAAATAAATAAAAAAAAAACATCCAGCTTCTTTTTTTATCGAACCTGGCTGGGCCTTTATATGCCGCACCCAATAAATCTAGGAGTTCCCAGTTGGAGAGTAGCCTGGGGAAAATCGAAGGGAATCGAAACTTCGGACACGACCACGCGGACGATTTAAAGACGAGTCTAAGGCCAATCGCTGTTCAGTCATTCATAAAAAAAACCGGTCAAGTGCGAGTCGCACTCGCGCACCGAGGGTTCCGTACACAGATGTTTACCGGTTCCAACCCTGTTAAATCAGGAAAATATCAACGGTTTCATTAAAAGAGCGTGCAGGCTTTATGACGAAAAATTTCAAACAATAGATATTTTCCATGAGACGTTATGTAGCTTCAAACGTTTATCTTTACAATGTATTCAACAACCATAACAATATTTTTTCATAATTGTAATTTTTTGGCACTATTTGTTTATTTTTTACATTTAACATTTACTAACGATGTATATCAAAAGCTCTTAAATTTTATTGTTTTTAATGTTTAGGTTTACATATTCGAATTAAGGAAACTGTAAGTCTACAACTTAATACCCTTTACTGTGTCAATTGTAAACATATGAGACTGTTTGTTTCTTAATAAATAAAATAAAATTAATTAACATGGTGTAGAAATTGAACGCCAGGGGTACAGCGCCATCTATCGGCGAGTTTTGTTACAAATTTGAGCGAGTGAATAACTTAGTATTTCAATTTTTTTTTCATTTAAAATAAGGTACTTTCAGCATAATAAAGGTGATTAAATTACAAACTTAATATTGAAATGTTTTTTGACGATAAAAAAAAGAAAACGTAGATACAGCTATAGTTATAATTTTCCTGTAAAATATACATTGATATCAATGTTATGTAATAATTTCATATTTTTTCCTAGGTAAACTTCGGAGATAAAGGGCGAACGGTGTTTTTTTTTACATTTTCCCTTATAAAACAAAAATGACTGAACGTAAAAAAAAATGTTTCAGAATGTGCAACCCAAGCCCTTCGACGACAACACCCCACTCGACATATTTACTAGACTTTCAAATTTTGAACCGCCTATATTATCTGTCATTTTTCACAGAAAATAAAAAAGCCTTTATAACTGTTCCAAATTTCAAATCGATAGCATAAGTATTTCTTGAGATATTTAGCGATGTGGCAGACAGACAGACAAACAGACAAAGTGAAACCATAAGGCCGGGTTTTATAAAGATCCGTTAGACCAAATGTCAGATCAAATTTCAGTAACTCAGTACATTTTTTGACATAACAAACCGACATAAGGTCTACCGGATCTTTATAAAACCGAGCCTAAGGGATCCTTTTTTACCATTTTGGTACGGAACCCTAAAAACTGGAATAGTCTAAGAGTTTGCGCATTGGAGGAACAGCTTCAACCGACTCTGCGGTGTCGTTGTTCTAGTGTTTACCCGGTTGTTTTCTATCAGAATCCCGGGTCAATAGCGTTTAAAGCGGACCCGTGCAGAACATCCATCAAGAGTAAATATCAAACTCAAGGAATGCTATTAAAAACTCCCACTCAGTAGGGTATAGCCACGTCTGTTACACTTTGGCCCTTATGCCTGGGTAATAAGATTCAAACTCGTTTATATATAGTACAGCAGATTCCGGCCTCACTAATTAAACGCGACTTTACACTGGAAGAAGGGAAGAATTTTATTATTAAAAGACAAGCTCGAGTCCATGGGTTTACTTTGTGTTTTCCGTCTGCTTAGAGACACTTAAAATCTATAGAATTACATAGAAATAGGTCTACACCAGGCATGTAACAGATGTGGTTTTATCGGAACCGGAAGCGGAACCAGATGTTTTAAATTCGGTATATCGGAACCAGAACCGGACTCGGAGCCGGAACTGAAAACGGATGCGGAGCCCGAGTGATAGACGGATAAGATGTTAAGGGCAGGCAGGTCTAAGCTAAGACTATTCTAAATAAAAAAATCCAAATATTAATCAGCCTTTATTATTGCAGTACTTTAAAAAACTTAGACCTTCTAGGTGTTCACCAAAAAAATGTTACCTAATTAGTAGATATTTAACAATCATTTACTAGTTATAATTAGCATCAGCTAGAACTTTTAGGTGTTAAATTAAAAATAAAACAATTATAATGATATTCATTATTGAATTACCGAAGTACACGGTCAGAGCTCAAAATTACGACAGGTATAAACCTGTTTGTTTTTGATGTAAGCCGCTCATTTCCCCCCGCCGCGCTGCTTTGACATCCGATATAACATCCGTAGTAAAAATAACAGAACCGGAACCGAAGCGGATGTTTAAAGCAATCGGAAGTTCCGACTTAACGGAACCGGAACCGGAGCTCTGTTACATCCCTGGTCCACTACCTTATGGGTCGATTAGTCATACGTTACGCATTAAATTGGATTTCAAATTTCTTTCACGCTCTGATTCTTACTATCTTCGACGATGTAAGATCATACCCGGGTCATTGTGAGTTGTAAAAACAAAAGCTGTCCACCCGGTGCTCAATAGTTAACGGCTTATGTACATGTAAGTTAGGTTTTTATTACATGGATCTATAGTTACGGAAACACCGTTTACGCGGATTGCTAGACCAATCCAAAATTAAGCTTTGTGGCCCTTAACTTTTAATATGTCTATCGAAAAGACGCCAACCTAAATCTGACAATGACCCACCCACTCGTTGGAGTCATTGCGTTCTTGTATAGTATGATTAAACAGGCCCTTTATACCGAGAACACTTGATAATGAGCTTCCTGCCGAGGTATTCCCAATGGGCTACAGAATGGGACTCTTCAAAAAGGCGTGAAAACGTTTCTTACAAGTGTTGCAAGCGTCTATAGGCGACGGTAACCACTTACCATCAGGTGCGCTGTCAGCTTGTTTGCCACCAACGTGGTATAAAAAACCGGCCAAGTGCGAGTCGGACTCGCGCAGGAAGGGTTCCGTACCATTATCTATAAAACGGCAAAAAAATCATGTTTGTGGTGTGGGAGCCTTTTAAATATTTATTTTATTATGTTTTTTAGTAATTTTTTGTCATAGCGGCAACAGAAATACATCATCTGTGAAAATTTCAACTGTCTAAAACTATCACGGTTCATGAGATACAGCCTGGTGACAGACAGACATACAGACAGATGGCCAGCGGAGTCTTAGTGGTGAGTCCCGTTTTACTCTTTGGGTACGAAACCTAAAAAAAGATGTAAGACATTCTGTGCCGTACGTCAGGTTGATAATCAGTCAACACTTTTATATATTTTTTACTGACTACCGATAGGAGAGTAATGTTTCGAGCGTTATGTTTAAAAATATCTCATGAATGTTTTAAAGGGGTCAAAGATCGTTAAAAAACCGACACATTATAAATCCTACAAACTGCAATGAGTCAACACGTTTTTAGTCTTACCACAATATTTTGTATGCGGTCGCGGTCACTGCGGTCACACTCATTTGCTCAAAGCAGCACAGATGACGCACCAAATGAGGGCTATCGCGTATGAATTCGCCGCTAGAGGCGCTAGTGTAGCGCGAGGTCTCCGAAATGTCAAATGTAATTCTTTGTGGTTGCGCTACGCGGGTTAATATCTAATTGGAACAATATGGTGACTATTTTGCAATACCTGAGCTTGATTATGGCAAATATGAGTTACGGGTCAATGACTGTCAGACAGTTTGAGACAGTTTTGTCTTTCGGAAACTTATTTCCTCCTTTTTTCCGAACAAAACGGTACTGTTCTACAATGCGGGATGTTCGATATTTTTACGGTACTGGTTTTATGGTATTAAACATGATTTGAATGTAAACTTCGGTCTCATGCCCATAATAACCAAAAACAATTTTTGACAGCTGGACCTTACCCGACAGTGGCGCCAACTGGTGAGCACAAACACGATAGCCCCCATTGTTCTAATATACTCGTAACCCACCAGTAGAACTACGGGAGCGCCAGCAGGGAACGTGGCCTATAAAATGTTCTCACCGAAAGACCAGAGGGGCTACTTCGTATCGTGCCGTCCCTTTCACTCGTATGGTGTATAACACGAGAGTGAAAGGGACAGCACGATACGAAGTTCGGATTTCGACGTTTGGAGTATACCCTCAGCGCTGGCTCCTGACCGAGTAAGCATTCAATTAAATTCATTTCATCTCAATTGAATTAGTACAATTTCGGTTCAATTCATTTATTTGCTAACAGGTACAAAAGAACATGCAACTTAAAATGTGAATGTAGTACATGGATCCGGATAGGACGCAGCAAAATATTATTTCTTTCTCTCTTTACATCGAACAGAATTAAAATTGCTAACATTTTCGTAACTAAGGTAAAACCCAGTCTGTTTGATTATTAGTTACTACACAGGTGCGGGGAACACAAATAAATAAATACTTAAAGCCAATCTTAAGCAAATCAACCTAAACCCAAACTAGACCAAAATCTTGTACATACTACATGTACTCGTAAAGCTTGTACCTACTACGTGTACTCGTAAAGCTTGTACCCACTACTTGTACTCGTAAAGCTTGTACTTACTACGTGAATTCGTAAAGCTTGTACCCACTACTTGTACTCGTAAAGCTTGTACCCACTACTTGTACTCGTAAAGCTTGTACCCACTACTTGTACTCGTAAAGCTTGTACTTACTACGTGAATTCGTAAAGCTTGTACCTACTACGTGTACTCGTAAAGCTTGTACCCACTACTTGTACTCGTAAAGCTTGTACTTACTACGTGAATTCGTAAATCTTGTATCCACTACTTGTACTCGTAAAGCTTGTACTTACTACGTGAATTCGTAAAGCTTGTATCCACTACTTGTACTCGTAAAGCTTGTACTTACTACGTGAATTCGTAAAGCTTGTACCCACTACTTGTACTCGTAAAGCTTGTACTTACTACGTGAATTCGTAAAGCTTGTATCCACTACTTGTACTCGTAAAGCTTGTACTTACTACGTGAATTCGTAAAGCTTGTACCTACTACGTGTACTCGTAGAGCTTGTAGCTACTACGTGTACTCATAAAGCTTGTAGCTACTATGTGTACTACACGCCGATTTTAGCTTATATGTTTCTCACACTGCTCCCGTTCGCACCAAACGCGATATATCAATCGTTACATGAGCGCAATAAACCCACATATCTATAAAATTAATTCGATCATTCATATCACGCTTTTTAAGAAACATGTTTTGTAATTCTCATATCTTAACTGGAGCGTCTTAAAGTGCAATTTCCGGCACCTTTTCTAACCGGATAGGTTATTAAGGGCTTTACAAATACCAGAGAACCAGGTACTCATAAATATCATATATATACATAGTGTTTTATCGCAGTGTGCAGTAATAGTAGAATGTTATTCAATAGTTGAAATCCACCCATTTCAGACGAGATATTTAGGCGCTCCAACGAAGTAAGAGCGCCTATAGTTCGAGGCTGTATTGGGTGGTTTCACCCGAGTTAAACACTGCTTTTCATTCCGGAACGAGGATACTAAAAAAATGACCAAATTATGCACAAAGTGTTTGTGTATGGATTTTATTTAACTTTTTAAAATAAGAATTAATTGTAGGTATGTTTGAATTGTTTACTGCCTTTGCCCAGCTACGCTTCAGCTCTAGAGCAGAAAAGTGTCACTTTCAGCACGCCAGAGTATGAGAAATGAAAAGAGTATTTGTATTTTATTGTAACATCCGAGCACAGCTCGAAATAATTTATTGGGACGGTTACTAGCTACATCGTCTGCCCTCATTTCAATTATCTGGATTCAGCATTTCTTTAAGTCTTTTGACTTTAATTTTACACATACACATCATTGATAACTAGCGTAATGGTTAATAATCCATAATGACAGGAAATTATATCATCGAATATCATCCATCGACATCTGTAGCATTATAAAATTTATAAATATAGTGTAGTCTGCTCGAAAAATGTTGCATAAGTCGTTAGACAGGTTTGACGGGCCGTCATCTCATCTGAACCAATAACATTGACAGAGTCATTGACCGTTAAAATGTCTATTTATCAAGTTTTAGGCTCGGTTTTTAAGATCCATTAGACCTTAAGGTGCCTTCGGGTAATTCCGAAAATAACAATTTCCAGTCTAACTAAGCGATTTTATTGCATCTCATCATCGACATCATCATTTTTCTTTTTGTTTTACACCTTTTTTTACTGTTTCTACTCGTTTTTCAAATTTAATCCTTGGTATGTGTATCACTCCTGTGCCACGAATAAATGTTTTTTCTTTCTTTCTTTCTTTCTTTCTTTCTTTCTTTCAAAAATAAATCTTAAAATTTTTGTTGATGTATGCTAGTGCAACGATCGCTTAGTTAGACTGGAATTTGTTTTTTCGGATTTACCCGACATTCGAAATTACACGAAGACACCTTATATCGGTTTGTTATGTCAAAAAATGTACTGAGTTACTGAAATTTGATCTAACGGATCTTTATAAAACCCGGCCTTAGAGGTCTATTCCCTCGTATGGTCGCGATAGTTTCCTATCAAGAATACCTAGTATGGTATTATTGAGGCTTAGGAGACAATAGAAATTTGGATACTTCTTTCATGATGCCATTCGAACCAGTTTTTAGAGAGGAACAAATGTGTATATGGAATAAGTACAATGGATGGGCCTCATAAGAAAGCTCAAGGTCACCCAAAGAGCAATGGAAAGAGCTATGCTCGGGGTTTCTCTGCGTGATAGAATTAGGGATGAAGCTATCCGTAGCAGAACTGGGGTCACCGACATAGCCTTCAAAATCGCGAGACTTAAGTGGCAGTGGGCAGGGCACATTGCTCGCAGGACTGACGGTCGATGGGGCCAGAAACTGCTTGAGTGGCGTCCACGCACCGGAAGACGAGCTGTCGGTAGGCCTCCGACAAGGAGTGATGACCTGGTGAAAGTCGCGGGAATCCGGTGGAAACGAACGGCACAGGACCGGTCTAAATGGCGAGCCTTGAGGGAGGCCTATGTTCAGCAGTGGACGTCTTTCGGCTGAAATGATGATGATGATGATGATGAATAAGTACAATTAGAACAACAAAATACAAAAGTCCTCAAAACGTCCTATACTAATTGAGTATAGTATGTGACGTCATAATATACTATTATGCGCCCGTACTACCATTGTATGGAAAAACGAGTAATTTGCTGTTTTGGTGGTGAAATATTGCATTTAGGTACATTGTTGTCGTAATATTTTTTGTTTATTAAAACATAAGAATCCTGATGGTGGTTTTTAATTTACTTTTAGTCAACAAAAATAACATCGTTTTCGAAACTTTCAAGTGTTATTGTTTTAAGATTTTGAGCATATTTATTAATTTACTGTATTTTGTCATAATTTAATGGTTTACTTATTCATATAGTGACATTTTATTATTATTCATTCCGCATGCGTATTCTCTATTGCAGGCTGAGTATTGGTTTTTAAAGGACGACCTTGCGAGTCCGTTTAATTAATACGAATCTCTCAATCTGCAATTAATAAGGCTTTATGTTGACTTTAACTTTGGCAATGTCCAAAGAAATACTTAAATATAAGGGTATGCGTATATACATGACCTTTTCCATATGTAAGGTTTACAAATATACGTAAAGCCATTACCTAAATCACGTGTAGACTAGGCAAATTCTAAATTTATAATAACGCTACTATCATCAAATTCATATTTAACTTCAATTTAATTTGTTTTTTATAAAACCGCAATATTTTGTAAGTGATGCACAATCGAAAGATAATATTACCTGTTTATCTTCAACTCCTTCCGCCAAATCAACTTGATCCCTAACTTCATACTAACTATGCTTATTCGGTGGTCAGACTATATTGGCGTTATATGCAAACGGCAGACACGCCACACTGACCATTATTAGGCTTTATCTCGTTGTAACAAGATTCAATATTGGTGAGTTAACTGCATTGATGGCACTGCCCTGAAATTAATTAAAAAGCGATTGTCGTAATGTAAGGCCATCCGTAATGAGCTGCTGTTAAGATAGCATCTCATTTTTATCACGAAAACATTAAATTCGATTTTTATGCGTATCAGAATTGATTACAAACAGCCATTTTATCCTGCTGTTGGGTAGAAGAGGAATATTTTTAATGTCCGCACGAATTTTTGTTTAAAGATGGCGACTGAATTGTCATTGTACCATCGTGCATCCTTTTCTGAGGCGGTACTGCTCCGTCAAAACTATAGATAAATTTATAGCACAAATGGTCGTCGGTTCTTCAATCCTTTATCTTTATTTGCAAGAGCCAATTTTGAAAAAACAAACTGCCTTTTTTTTATAAAAAGCTCTAATTTTGATACTAGTGTTATGTACTTATATATATGAAATGTACATGTAACTACTATGAAATGTACGTATGTACTATTGACGTGTCTAACAATGCAAGAGAGATTTTTATTTTTAACTCGTCTACACAAAAAACGTCCAAAAAACATTTTTTTTGCCTAAAATTGCCATTTTGATGCCATATATCGTCAGTCAGTCGTATTGAAGTAAATATGGTATACTATTTCTGTAAGCCTCGTTGTTCTAAAATCAAAATCAATCAAAATCAAACATTTATTCTGCAAATAGGCCACAAGGGCACATTTACATGTCAAAATATTAATTTACAATTTAAGAAAGTCTAACCATAGGAATACATTTTTCATGTGAAAATATTAATTTACAGTTCAAGAAAGAATTATAATTTCGAGTTTACAAAAAAATTATTCAGTGAAGTTCAACTTGCAAAGTTATCTATTACAACCATTACAACATCAGTAAAGTTAGAGATGTGTAAGGTCTCAAGTCTGATTAAACAAAGAGTATAATGAAATTAATATAATATCCCAAAGATGTACATGGTCTCTAAGTCACTGATAATAAAAACGAATCCACAACGAGATGATAAATAAATAAATAAAATAAATATTAGAGGACAATCTTACACAAATCGAACTAGCCCCACAGTAAGCTCAAGAAGGCTTGTATTATGGGTACTAGACGACGATATATTTAATAGATATAAATACTTAAATACATAGAAAATATCCAAGATTCAGAAACAAATATTCATGCTCATCACATAAATATTTGCCCTGACCGGGATTCGAACCCAGGACCGTCAGCTTCACAGGCAGGTGCACTACCCACTAGGCTAAACCGGTCGTCAATGATGGTCGGCCGATGATGTCTCTCGTCAATCGCCTACCCTAGACCCCAGTATTAACGTAGTCAGTATGTCCGCAAGCATGAAAAGACCGGACTCCACAAACGATACATATTTTCATTATACGATAAACCATAAAAACACTAGAAAACGGAGAGTTACAGATCGAAGGTCATTGGGAACTAAGAGCCCCGTAAATATATAAAAATACAACCGACAAAAAGGCTAGGCGGATGCGGCTAGATTTTCTTACCATCACATCAGTAGTATCCACATTTTTTTTGAACCTGCCTGTGGCTTTAAATGTGTGTGGAAATGGCAAATTGGTATACACGGCTAGGTAATGTCATTAATTAATCAAATTTAAAATAATGATAATAAGAACAACATGAGTTCTTATATTGTTATTACTATTGTTATTTTAAATACAATACCAGAAGATATACACACAAGTGTCCTTGCAGACAAAAATTCGTGCAAGATCGCATTAAAAAGATATTATCTAACGGGAACAAACAGCGAGGTGTGACTGCTGGAGTGTAAAACCCACAATACCTACGTACTTTAATCGCCTATTTTTTTTTGAACCTGACTGTGGCTTTATAGGCTGGGCCTAATAAAGCGATAGGAGTGCGCGGTTGGAGAGTATCCTGGGAAAAATTCAGGCGAAAACCTCAGACACGACCACGCGTGTGGTATGGAACACTGGTATACTCTAAGAGTTTGCGCTCTAGTGAGATTGGTTGAGCCGTTACCACATTATGTCTGTAATCGTAAACAAGGGAGTGAGACGGTGCATTTATTTGATGTACGCCTCTGCACCATTTACCCAAAGATTATCACGTCCGCTTTGCCTCGCTTTAGCCACTTGAGGACAATTATATTGTAGGTCACACGGATTCTAGAATGATCCTTGCAATCTAGTCTAGTACTTAAGGGATACTAATACTCATCCTAATAATATTATAAACGTGAATGTTTGTGCGGGTGGATGTACGTTCCTCTTAATCTCAAAAACAACTGAACGGATCTCTATGAAACTTTCCAGTATTGTAGCTTAGACATCAGAATAGGACATAGGCTAACTTTTATCCGCGGGTAATACCGCAGGGCGCTGCTAGTATATTATAAATGTGAAAGTGTGTCTGTCTGTCTGTTATCTCTTCACGTTTATATGCTGAACCAATTAAAATGAAATTTAGTATAGAGGCAGTTCGAGTCCCGGGGAAGGAGTCCGACTCGCACTTGGCCGGTTTTTAGATTATTGTTTATTTAAACATCGTAAAACCAGCCAATAAAAGTTGAATTATGATATGTTATGAGATATGAGGTAATGGTAATTATTATGAGGTAATATATACATCTATTGGTAATGTAAGAATCCATAAAATAAAATATAGTTGACATTGTTTAATTTAATTTAATATTTAATTCTTGTTTTAATATTTACTTTGACGATCATTACGAGATATTGATATTTAATTCCTTGTTATCCGTGTTTAGAGTACCAAAAATATTAATATATTCATGACGATCCCCTCAGGTGAATTTTATCATACTCATTGTATTATTTAACTGCTATTTTATTCATTGATTTTTAATTTATTTTGTTTTATTTAATGTTATTGACGATCACAATAGAGATTCTTGTAAATTGACATGTAATTTATATTGTAATCTTATATTGTGAATAAATGAATCTGAATCTGAATCATACTACTTAATATTATAAATGCGAAAGTGTGTCTGTCTGTCTGTCTGTCTGTTACCTCTTCACGCTTAAATCGCTTAACTGATTGAGATAAAATTTGGTATAAAGGTAGTATGAGTCTCGGAGAAGGACATAGGATACTTTTTATCCCGGAAACCATCCCTTAAGGGGGTGGAATAGCGATAACTAGCTAAGCGCCTGATGTAAAAGATATAGCAATAACATTCTAACACGATGAACAAGTTCTACCCGGACGGAGTTGCGGGCAAAAGCTAATAGTTTATATTAATCATCATCATCATCATATCAGCCGAAAGACGTCCACTGCTGGATAGGCCTCCCCCAAAGAGTGCCATAATGGCCGGTCCTGCGCCACCCGCATCCAGCGGACTCTCGCGACCTTTACCAGGTCATCAGTCCACCTTGTGGGGGCCTTTTTTATACAACGCCGGTGGCAAACAAGCGTACGCCACCTGATGGTAAGTGGCCACCGCAGCCTCCAAAGGAGTCATGTACGCGTTGCCGACCCTTTATAAAATTTGAGGATGCACTGTTGACAACAGAAGGGACAAATTTAGGTCCCTCGCTCTCAACACAGTGCATCCTCGGGAGCTCTGGCAACCTTGCTCACCTCCAGGAACACAACGCTACAGCTCATTACCTAATATCAACAACCAAATTACAAAACCTTCATTAGAATTTTTTGAGTTCCCGATATTCAGTGATCCGAAAGTTCTCAAATCGAAAAGAGACTGTTTCCGGAAAGAACTCGCGTATTGATACTGTGAGTGTGGTGTGTGGTGACCGTAATCGAGTTTCAAGTGACAAGGCGGACGGTGGTAGTGACGGTGACACTGTGGGAAAAAAGCGAACCAGGAAGAGGGTAGATCGCTATGGTGTGTGGGTATACCACAACTAAAACTCGCAGCACGTCAGTCAATCCTTGATAATGACGCTTGCAACAGTGCCGAAATATCGGGAACTCAAAAATACAAATATACATGGTAAATATCCCGTTTCAAATCGTAATTCTAATGTAAATGACCATGTAAGCTAGAAATCTTATATTACAAAACCTTAATTTTTCGAAATTCGGCTGAAAGTAATATCGTTATTTCATTTTCAGGTACGAAGTCACCTGCCTACTGCCTACATTATGCTGGTAACGAGTAAGATTAACGACTCTTGGACTAATGACAGAAGCCATTAGGATGTTATAACGTATCTTGTTATAAAATTTGGCTGAATTTATAGCCATGGCTACAATCTCTACGGGTAATGTTAAGAAAACACTTACTTAAAGGGATAAGTTCGTCTTTATACAAATATTAAATTTATTTTAGTTTTATATTTAGATTTATTTATTTCATAATATAAAAATACGATATAAATTATCCTAAGTCAATTTATACGACTTTATATTATGATCGTCAAAAAATGATGAAATATCAAAAATAATTATTGTTATTAAATTCAATTATAGAACAATTATCAAAAATAATTAAATACTTATTTTAATTTTAATTAGATTATTTGTTTTATTATGTGTTTATATTATAAATTGAGGTGTTTATACTCTTATAAATATTTAATAATTATACAACTAAAATCGAATAATTTATAAAAATAAAAATATGAGTCAATATTACAATTTCGAAAGCTTAAATAATCATCAGTCACAATACATAAAAATAAAACAAAACTATAATTTAAAAATACAATGTCAAATAATTTCATTTCCATGAAGTCAATTATTAAAAACACAATAAGAATAATTTATTTTTTATAATCTTTATTTAGAAAAAAAAGCCTTCGTCGCTGAACGATGATAATAATAATAATAAAGTATTTGGTGCCTCGGTACTTCGGCTCCGCGCACGCCTCCCAAAGATCCGGGATACCATTGTCCCGTGAACGGAAAAGACATACAAATAATAAAGTATTCATTATTCAGACAACCCAGATCCATTGGTTAGTAATTACATGTGAATAAAATTTGCGTTAGTGATAGTGATTAAATTAACTTTAAAATTACTATAAAATATCTCTTGTCAATAAATCAATGACCAGCAATCAGTTTCGATTGCTATAATCATCAAATTATTGACATGAATATATATATGGGGGCGACAGGTTTGCTGGCAAATTTCCAATCCAACAAATGATGCCGGATAGGTTTTACATGATTCATTACCTACAATTTATTAACCTAATCATTAACTGATACAGTTTTATTGCCAATTCAGAAGTGGGGTCGGATAATAATATGTTACATAAACCCACGTCACTTAATTTAAGTTTGGCATGTGTTTCAAATGTTCTGCGGTCTGTTCCGATCCGAGCACATTACACCAATACGTTACCATTACAATTAGATACAGAACTCAAACTCAAACATTTCACAATCGGAACGTCCGCGGGAGGAAATTCCTCTGAAACCGTACCGTACGCGACCATTTCGGTTCATTTTCATTTCATTATCTACTTTGACTTTGACTTCGAAAAAATATTCTAACGTAATGGCGACTCCGTGGATTCTAGAACCACGGCGAGCATCCAAATGTCCCAACCCTAATTATTAAACCTGTGGCCATTATGTAAAATTACTCATGTTTGACAAATAAATTATCTCTATCTCTGTCTCTGTATGTCTGTTATTATCAGTGACTTAGAGACCATATACATCTCTAACAATATTAAATTAATTTTAATTTTGACTCTCAGAGACCATGTACATCTCTGGAATATTATTATATTATATTATTTTCATTATAATCCTTGTTTAATCTTGAGACCTTATACATCTCTAACTTTACTGATGTTGTAATATTTGTAATAGATAACTTTGCAAGTTTATCTTCACTCTATTATGACATTAATTTTCTTATAATTGTAAACTCGAAATTACTATTCTTTCTTGAACTGTATATTAATATTTTGACATGAAAAATGTATTACTTATTATAGTCAGACTTTCTTAAATTGCAAATTAATATTTTGACATGTAAAATTGCCCTTGTGGCCTATTTGCAGAATAAATGTTTGATTTTGATTTTATGATTTTGACCCTTTAATGGTGATACGATATCTTTAAAAAATAAAGAAGTTGTTAACGCGTTATTCGTGGGTCGTAATTGTCTGTGATGACAGATGTGATAGCTCCACTTTGTTCTTCACGGTTCCAAGTAAGTATTACCCAAGTAAAGACGACAATGATTAATTACGCACTTCTCAAATTCAAAAACCTTTGACGACCGGTTTAGCCTAGTGGGTAGTGCACCTGCCTGTGAAGCTGACGGTCGTGGGTTCGAATCCCGGTCAGGGCAAATATTTGTGTGATGAGCATGAATATTTGTTTCTGAATCTTGGATGTTTTCTATGTATTTAAGTATTTATACCTATTAAATATATCGTCGTCTAGTACTCATAACACAAGCCTTCTTGAGCTTACTGTGGGGCTAGTTCGATTTGTGTAAGATTGTCCTCTAATATTTATTTATTTATTTATAAAAACATTTTGCAGTTTCGAAACATTAGGATCAAAGTCGCCATAGGGATCAGAGACGACATGAACCCATCGTTAACTTTATTCGAGATGAACCTTTGATTTTAATTCAAACGTGTTGGGGATCAAAGGAATGGACTGTGCCTCTAATGGTGGCGAAACATTCGCTGGGACATTTTAATAGGTAAATAAATATAATCTACAAAATTAATAAGCAATGGACAACATTAAAGCGAACCCTATTACTAAATATACACCAAAACACTCTTTTGGTTTGTCTTTGGCATCCCACAAAGGGCGAGGAAGCGATTAGCTATCGACTATTTTCTCGCTCAAGAAACGAACAAAAGATCCGGTGTCGGTAAGAGACAGATATATTTATAGTTGATGCCTGGCTGTTCACACTGCCGGCGAGGACTCTCTTCACTAGTTGATCGCGATAAAAGCTATTAAAGATAAAACTCGCTCAGCGGTACTTGCTCAGCGATCCTCGCTTGGCGGTCAGAACTCGCGCTGAGAGACCAACCAGCGGTCATTCCACTCGAACACACGCAAGCAGTCGAAAAAAATAAACAATAGCCAAACTTAAAACTCTTCTCTAATGAATTAATTGTAGCCATTTTATTTCTTATTATTTTTATGTCTTTCCCGGTTCCATTCATTTTTCATAGTTTTGTTGAGCTGAACTTACTAAATTCAATTATAAATTAGTATAACCATTGTTTTGTAAACTTTGTAAACTATCATTTTGCTTTTGTAAAACTTGCACGCATATTAGAATATGCATGATGTGTCTACTTTTTTAGGATGTACAAGAGTGTAACTAGCCACTGTAATGTAATAGACCATGAGTGTTCTAAACTTGTAATATCTAGTTTGTAGACCAAAATAAAAAAACATAGCATTCTGTTGTTATGATCCCTGGGATCTCAGGGACGGGGAGCGGAAGCGAGCGAGAAAAGTATCGGAACTACACACTGGCTTCTCGCTGCTCGCCAACATTAATTTGCGTCATCAAAAGCAATGAAAATACTACAATTCAAGTTAGGCGGTTGTTTATTAATTAAAATCTAACAAATTAACTGTCTCAGAGTCAGTGTGGCGACGGCGTTTGTCATAAATTTTCAACCCGCCTCGCCTTTCGCAAAAAGCGCTATCTAACAAATCGTGTTTAATTTGTTTATGAACACTTGAATAATTTCGTTTAATTAGGAGTCGCAACAGCACACAGAACAAGGGCAGTAGTAATAACTACATATTAATTAAAGTAAATTTATATTATGCTAAATTCAATTTTTTTTTGTTTGAAATTGTTATAATGTACATCTGTACCGACGCGATAAATTTAAAAACTACCTACCGGATTTCCATACAGCATTCAACAATAGACGGAGTTAGAACTACGATTTGAAACGGGATATTTACCATGTATAATCGCGATCCGATGTGATCTTGTGAGTTCCCGATGGTAAATATCCCGTTTCAAATCGTAATTCTAATGTAAATGACCATTTGAGCTTGAAATCTTATAATAGACGGAGTGTCGCTTGAGAAAGGCTTATGTGTATGATTAATTGGGATATTGCTAAGGATGTCATGTCATTTTTCTAATATTACTACGAAATCCTTGGAAAAGCTAGTCTAATAATACAATAAACTTTTTTTCAGTTTTGATCGTAACTATGCAATACAATGCAATACATATAATCTTTACTGCACACCTCCCCCTACCTACTCGTCGTCTACCGGTCCCTGGGATCCCAGGGATCATAACAAAATAATGCTATTGTTTAGAGAGAACCATTACAAGCATTTATTACTATGAAACAAAATGTATGTAGGTACCTACCATTCATACACTTTTCTTAGAATGATACTAATCTTAAAAATTGTATATTATGTTTCATCAGTAAGTTCCTTAATATTTGCAATAAAATTTCTTCTTTTATTTCAAACAAAACATCTTTTCTTACAAAATTGTCCGAACAAAACAAACAGCATACACTCAGTGTTACATTCGTACTTGGAATGCCATATCCATGGCTATACAATTCTTCACTTGACCCACTTGTTCCACCTGTGTGGAAATCCAACGTTTTACAGCCTACGGGGAAATTAGTGTAAAACACACTTTATTAACACCAAGTCCACCATTATGCAGCAGTTAACAGTTGCTATGGCAGACATATGTTTATATAGAACACGCACGTACTTCGCGTGGTCACAATCGTACCATTGTACAATCTATAGGTATAGCAAGCCAAGACGTTGGTTTACCACTTTTGGAACTTATCTCACAAATAATAGAGTCGAAATGTGGTAACTTTGCAAGTTTATTTTCAATGTATGACATTAATTTTGTTATAATTGTAAACTCGAAATTATTATTCCTTCTTGAACTGTAAATTAATATTTTGACATGAAAAATGTATTACTTATTATAGTCAGACTCTTAAATTGTAAATTAATTTGACATGTAAAAGTGCCCTTGTGGCCTATTTGCAGAATAAATGTTTGATTTTGATTTTGATTTTGTGACCATTTTCTTGGCTAACTGTGTATTTTTAGTGACCAAATCGAAATCGGTTTCAATTTTAATTGAGTAGCAGTTTTAGGACGTAGATTAAATAAATCTTGTTATTTTGCGTGTACCTATTTTGTTAGCCATATATCTAAATTGGTTTGTAATTAATATCAGAATCCAAAAAATAACAATCAATTAAAAGAGGTGACATTAAAATGACATGGCCATGTTGTTTGATAATTAATAGATTGCCACAGTGACGTCACATTTTCACTCAGAAATGGGCACGTTCCGTGTTCATACAAATCGCTGTTAGGTACCTACATGCTATGTCTACTGAAATAGGTACATGTCTGTGACCATGATAGAAATGGCTATTTGATAGTTGATCATTAAAAGTAATAACATAGTGACGTGTATCAATGATGGGTAGATAAATGGACAGTTGGACAATAGGAAATTGTTTGTTGATTCGAGACATGAGTCACTGCAAACTGAGCACAAAACATGTTGTTTTCACTAATGATATCTTATCGCTGAAAATCAGTGCTGTAGGTGTCTGACACCTCAGCATAATGCTGAGCCAGTGTCCGTTTCACTGCCGCGGGGACACACATGGTTTGTTGTTTCTTTTGTAATATGTGTTTTCTGATGTTTTTTTGTAATATGTGTGTCTTCCGTGTCTGTGAATAAATGTTTCTTTCTTTGTTTATTAGAATTCTTAGATGATATTCAGTAGATTAGGCAGGCTGAAAAAAAACGCAGTAACAATTTACATGCACAAAAGGCGATCTTAATGCCATAAGGCATTCTCTATCAGTAGAACTGCAGGCCAAGCAAATAATAATCTTAGTGGTAAGCAATATTACTAACTTACAACAGAAATACAACTAATAAACTATGTATTGTTCTTTTCATATAGTATCGTACTAATACTATAAATGCGAAAGTATAAATGTATAGTCAATGAGATAGTTTGTATACTGAAAAAAATACATAGGGTAGTTTTTATCACGGAAATTATCCCTTAACGATGTAAATTATTTCCACGCGGACGAAGTTGCGAACAAAAGCTAGTAATAAATACAAGTAAAATAGACTTTGTCCAAAATGTCCCCGGCTCGCGGGTCATCTCAGCCAAAATAAAATAAATAAATAAATATTAGAGGACAATCTTACACAAATCGAACTAGCCCCACAGTAAGCTCAAGAAGGCTTGTGTTATGGGTACTAGACGACGATATATTTAATAGACATAAATACTTAAATACATAGAAAACATCCAAGACTCAGAAACAAATATTCATGCTCATCACACAAATATTTGCCCTGACCGGGATTCGAACCCAGGACCGTCAGCTTCACAGGCAGGTGCACTATTCACTAGGCTAAACCGCGGGGTAATCACGTAACTTTTTTACTACTGTTAGGTAGATTTTAATGTCAAATTTTAATTGTCATCTCATACATTTATACTTCGAAATTGACATTAAATCTATCTACCGTTAGTACATAAAGTTACGTGATTCGCCTGCCGGTCGTCAAAATAAAAACCTAGACCACTCGTACTGTTCTCCCTCTGCCGCTGTGATATGGTGTCAACCCTGTCTCGCGCTGGGGCTTCTTTGTCCGTGACGGGGCACAATTCCGGCCGAGCGTAGTTCCAAGAAAATTGCTTTCCCCTTTCTAATGGAACTTTTTAATCCTGCGAGGTGAAAATGTAATTATCGAATCGTTGTTTAGGGGAAATTGAAGGGTTGTTTTTGTACTGTTTGTTTTGGTCGCGACGTGGTGTTTCTATGTTATTATACTCGCATTGTATATGCAAAAATATCTTAGGTCTTAGCGTGTATTTGATTCATTTGATAGTTGACACAGTGTTCACATCTATTACTTTCATTTCAGTTATTTTTAGTTGCTGCATCTTATGAAATTAAATGAAATGAAATCATTTATTCTTCAATTTAGGCATGTTACATGCACTTATGAATGTCAAAAAACTACCACCGGTTCATAAAATAAACCTCTGCCTCGAGAAGAACCGGCTTAAAAAACTCGGCGAGGTGTCATTTTTTCGAAACAATATTCAATGTATATAAAATAACAGTATACTACAGAATTCAAATGCTACAATATAAACATACATACTTTTTAATATTAAGGACAAAATATTTCTGTGTTAGATTACTTGTGCGAGTGCTTTATGATTACATTCATAAGTTAAATCAGTAGGTAATCTCTTCTTCTTTGTTTCACTCTTGGCATAGCGGTCGTCTTAGGCATTCCCGCCGGCGGAGACGTCCACCGTGCGATCGTCACGGTGCCTCCTCACACCGGGTAGTCAGTCCGACCCAGGTCGGGCCTAGCTGAGTTTCTTGCCTCTTCTCAGCTAGGCTAGGTTTAGTGAACCAGCGAGAAAACTCCCAGTAGCTCGATTCCACTCTCACCTCAGATTCGGATAAAATTGCTCAACTAATCTCAATAGAGGGCAAACTCTTAGATATTCCAGTGTTCTGAAATGAAATGAAATGAAATGAAATGAAAATAATTTATTCGTGACATAGATACTAAAAGATAATGCATTTTTAACTATTAACTAATAAAATTGCCACGAAATGGTCCCGCCTAAGCATAATGCTGACTCACAAGCCAGCGCTGGTCTTCCGGCGAGACCATTTTTTGTGGATCACGTTGCTCCGCTGTCCGACGCGGCCTTAACCTATTCTGAACGCACCCTTTACGTTTGCGTATTGGCTGCTAATTGACTAATTGTCAATAGGCAAGGCCGCACGGACATCCGCCGTGTTCAAAACCACCCCGCCCGGCCGTGTCGGAGGTTTTCCCCTGGATTTTTCATAGGCTACGCTCCAACCGCGCGCTCCTATCGCTTTATTGGGCCCGGTCTGTAAAGCCACAGTCAGGTTCAAAAAAAAGAGAGGTCGTCGTCACGATTCTCTTCCAATTAAAATAATTTTCGGCTTATTAACGCACCTCTTTATAATTTTAGTAACTAGGGTGACGGCACCAGTGTTGGACACTTTCTGATAAGCGCCGGTAATGGACAATCACTCCCATTTCAAAGGTTATATTATTTTAAAATTATTGTATAAAAAATATTAACTTTTAGTTTTTTGTAAATAATGTCCTTATTCATTACTGGCGCTGTTACCCTATAGGTAATTATGTGATCCATAAAGCTGACAAGATGAAATATGGCTTAAAGCTTTGCCATGTACGGTAAAGAGTTCTTATCGATTCAGTTATGTTGCTTAATATGAAGCAGAGCAGGGCTCAATTCCACTGCCGCTAATATTCGTTGTGAATTGGATTGCTATAGACGCTGGCACTGATACTCCTGATATTGAAGTGTAATCTAATACAATAAAGTTTCCATGGAATGCCGGACTATTTCACGAAACGCTAAGTTAATGAATATCGATAATTAATTAAAATAGCGTTGCGGCTCTTACATAATTATTTCGTTGTTTGTTTATGCGCAAATATTAGTGAAATCGTTGTCAAGAATTCGATTTACCTAAAATAGGATCAATTTTTGCGGTTTAAAAAGGTGTTATAGTGTTGTATATCAGATAAAAAACGCTCATCTGTTTAGGCAATGCAAATTGAGACGTATCTTGACATTTTCTCAGTGTTACTATCTAAAACAAGACAATTGCGACCTAATGCCATAAACTTTAAATGGATTTTTTGTATTTTTCGTTAAGAAATATCGTTTCAAACATCACTCGCAATCGTCCATTTTCAAGCTAAAATAGCATACTTCGCTTCGGTAACTAATTAGATAAAATATTTGTCTTAAGTGTAGAAATAAGTCATTACGCAAGAGAGTATGAATAATGATATGCAATTTTCCTTGAATAATTTCAGTTAGCCACAGCACGAAACACATATGTGTAATAACATGGAATAATATTTTATATGTCCTTTACCATTGATGCCGTTAAATTTGACATAATTATTAACAAGGCCATCGTTTATAACCGGATCAGTGAGCAAAAATAGAACAATTTATTGATCCATTCAACTAACTTAAACAAATATGAAGTCCCTTACGCCGTCGCACAAAAAAAGTTAACACTTTTAATAGCCAGTTCTTTAACTCGATAACCTGAAAAAAACTATTCATCATAAACTATGGTTATGACGACGCCTGTCACTTGCACTTCAAACGTCGAACAACACCCGCCGCACGCGATTGCGTAACAGAACATCCATAACGCCCAATAACGGCTATTCGATCCTTCTACACTAAATAAAAACCTAGTAACTTTGAAATAAAGTTCAAACTTAAAGGAACGTGTAATAAAGATACGATGATGCGAGAATTGACGTATATTTCACGCATCAGCTACGAGTGCTGATTCTGAATAAATTGAATCTTTCCGTTGGAACATCGCTTGTCTATGACAAATTGAGCCGTCATGTTGGCTAGCCTGAAGCACTTTGAGTTTACGCGCGGTTTGAATGAAAATAAGATTGAGTTTGGAATAGAAATTTTGAGCTTCATACTTCGTTTTACATGGCCCGTGTATTTGACGAAAGAAATATTACACAAACCGATTTTTTATTTTATTAGAAGACCAACAGCTTTAACAAACAGAAATAAACTTATAACTAGGATACAAATGTGAAGCCAATGACAGGTCTCCCTAATAGATACGTATCACATCTTCCGAATTTGTTTAGAAATTACTTTTTATAAAAAGAGGAGTGTGAGTGCGTGTGTGTGTATGAGTGTGCGTGTGTGTGTATGTGTGTGTGTTGTGTGTGGTGTGTATGTTATCATGTACCTATTGCCTTTTATTTGCGCATATGAATATAACTAATGAGAACGGATAATTATAGGTATCGTAACGTTTTAAGTGTATCTATGTAGGTATTTTTAAGAATTCTACGTAGGTTTTTTGTGTATAAATAATTTACATTATAGGGATATAGAAATTGAGCCACTAGATGTTATTTCCGGGAAAAAAAATTTTCTTCAGGTTTTGATTCACGGGACCGAGAAGAGATCGGTCTTCCCATATACTTAATTAAGTTACTTCAAGTACCTACGCGGGAATCCGGTGGAAACGAACGGCACAGGACCGGTCTAAATGGCGAGCCTTGGGGGAGGCCTATGTTCAGCAGTGGACGTCTTTCGGCTGAAATGATGATGATGATGAAGTACCTACTGGCAAGTTTGGCCGAATCTAAAGTCTGATAAGTGTGCGAAAATGTGCAGATTCACTTGCTCAACTGTGTGTATTACACATAAATATATTTTCCTTCTTTATTTCTTTCTTTCGTTCTAGATTTGATAGGTACATGAAAGTAAAAAAATCGCCTGTTATAATGTACTAGCGACCCGCACCGGCTTCGCACGGGTGCACTATTTAATGGATGTTATTATACATATAAACCTTCCTCTTCAATCATTCTATCTATTAAAAAAAACCGCATCAAAATCCGTTGCGTAGTTTTAAAGATTTAAGCATACATAGGGATATAGGGATTAGGGACAGAGAAAGCGACTTTGTTTTGGGTGGATCAACTATTCTTTGTTGCTAGTTACCATGGTTACGTCTCCTGAGTCACTCTTTAAAAACGTGATTTTATAGGGTTTAAATCTACCAAACATGAGTTTTAGCGATGAGCATAAATCCATTTGGACATGGGTCATCTCTTGAGCATGCTTGAAGTCCATAATATAATCATTTTTCTAAGAAACTCGGTTACTGTTGTCTCCTCGCTGACGGGACAGAATAACAACAAGAAAAAGTTGATTTACCCTTTTATACTATGTAGTGATTGAACGAAACGTTGTCAAAACCGCACCAAAACGCGCCAGCAACTTCATAATAAACCTGAATCCGTCGCCGGCGCAAGCGACGCTGGGAAATGGTTGTATAAGTAATTGATATTCTTAATTGGTCTATAAAATTTCCTGTGCCGTGACAAAGGAATGTTAGACTTTCCCGTTCCGATCAGTTCCGAGCGACCGCTTCCTTGTATTAAGAAAAAAATTGCGAAGCTTCCGTATTGATATGACGTATCTTTCGATCGTCATTTGTTCTTCCCCCAGCCCAGCCAGTGCCTTTACCAGGGGGGGCTAGCACAACTACCACTGCGACGCGACGCGAGTAGAGAAAAATCTACCCTCCTCTTTCTAACCCGCACAGTTCGAGCGAGACAGGAATCGCTGAGTCGCGCGAGAGACGATTTGTCAGCAAGTTGTGCTAGCCCCACAGAGTTTGCATGACCGTACTCGCTAGCGACTGCATAAACGATTTAGTATGCAGATTCTTAGTTCTATTGCGTAACCGCTAGAGGCACTGTACTTTTGCACATACAAATTTTTACGCAGTCGCTAGCGAGTAAGGTCATGTAAACTCATGGTAAAGGCACTGTTCCTCTTGTAACCGACTAAACTCGGCTCTTGCGCACCATCGGAGTGTCGAAATAGACGATCGTGTTAGGTACGAAAGGAACGAAAGATTGTGAGAGGGACGCTGTTTTAAATTTAATGTTCTAGCTGTCTAATATTGGTTTTGTTAGACAGATTAGTTTCTAAGTCTTATTTTTGACATGTAACACTACATTTAATTAATGATACTTTGATTATTGTATTATTTTTATTTGATGTACCTAGATAGATTTTGACTTGTAAAAGTGCCCTTGAGGCCTATTTGCAGAATAAATGTTTTGATTTTGATTTTGATTTTGAGATAAACTTCTATAAGTAATTATCTACTTATTCTGTGCCTCATCCTAGCCTGGCATGATCGTATGGATTTATGAAAATGTTTATTTTCGTTAAAAAATCTTTAAAAGCATCAAGTGATTAATGGACGATCCCGTATCATATTTTTAAAGTCATATTGTTGTGTCGTGTCATATTTTAAAAGTATAAATCTGCTTTTTTTAAAAAGAGCATAAGCGCCATTATTTCAATCACATCAGGACTCAGGGCGGCCTCTGACGGAGGAATTTGGGGAAATGTCAAAAAATATGTGTATATGTTCAAGCGTATTAAATATTAAAATTGTAGCAGGTAGCGGAAAAGCTACAACTTATGGTTTTTAAATTTTAAAAGAGTTACGGTTCCAAAGTTTTCCCAAAAGTATGCTGGCATAGTGGTTTTGTAGAGCCATTTTTGGGGCAAAGGAAATAAATGTTTTTGCGATAGGTTAAGAATACCGAGACATACTTATAGTCTTAACTATAGGGTATAAAATGTAATGTCAATGACTTTCTACATCATACAAATAAGACTACGGTGTGACCAACAGTAAAAACTATATTTTTACGTTAATACCAATAACCAGGAAATACGAAAATATTCGAAAAATGACAAATTTATACGTATTATCACTACATAGTATAAAACGAAGTCGCTTTCTCTGTCCCTATGTCCCTATTTCCCTATGTATGCTTAAATCTTTAAAACTACGCAACGGATTTTGATGCGGTTTTTTTAAATAGATAGAGTGACTCAAGGGGAAGGTTTATATGTATAATACATGCATCAGCATTGCACTCGTGCGAAGCTGGGGCGGGTCGCTAGTAGTTACTAATTTAAAGAATTTTAAATATATAATATATAAAGCATCAGGGGCCACTCGTTTCCATCGCAATCGAAACGTAATCTTATATATGGGTCCAAGTTCGAAATTTGGCGTGCTTGAGCTTTGATGTACTTTCGGCAGCCGCTCTGGCTTTGCGCACCGTGTAAAAATGATTAATAGTAGATTGTTAACCAAGGGTTGAAAGAAAGCGACCCATGTCACCCTAGATATTTTGGCACTAAATGGAAATAGTTCAAGGGTGAAATGGGTGCTTTCACCCGAGTTAAACACTCTACTTTTCATTTCGACTATGAGGAAAATAAATGAGAAATAAAAGTGGATTCAGTAATAAAAACATGCGCTGCAGCAACCAGCAGCCCGTGCGTGCGGCCGGCGCGCGCCCGCGGCCTAAAGAATTAAAAAAATTACATACATAATTCCCAGATACTTTTTTTAATGCAGATTTTGGAATACTTGGCCTTCACTTCATATTTTTGTATTGTTATCTAGAAAGAGGTTTAATTGCAGTATCAATTCTGATAGTTTTGGTAATTAACGAACCACAGCTAATATCCATAAATCGAGTAACTCAGTGGACATTTGTATGAAAAAATGGTTTTTACCACTGCGTTACCCACCTTTTATAGCAATATGTTAATATTTAAGTATTTTTGCATATAAATTCCTTTTATTAGGTTCAGTTACTATTTTGAGTTAGTTTTTTTTTTTTGGTTGATTTGTGTAAGATTGTCCAAAAATATTTATTTATTTATTTTTATTTGAAATTAAATTTTTGTACACTAATTCAATGCATATCATACATTTTTTTGGTAATAGAAAACTGGTTATGAAAAAGTAGAAATGACTCAGCCGTCCCGGGAACTTGAATAGGTGTCATTTTGAGAAAGCACGTTGCGGATTATTTTTTTTATATCTCTTTTGACGATGCCTATTGCTGATCGTTAGCATGTATAGATTTTTGGACAAAGTGTGTTACAGATTGTATAATTTTGGACCAAACCTGCATTGTGGATTTGGCTGCGTGAGTCTGTGTGTTGTTTTCCTAATTGTGTTGTGAAACATATTCATAAATTATTAGAATTTAATCATTTGATATTTTTTAGGGTTCCTTAGCCAATATTACAAAAACGGAACCTTTATACTTTTGGTCAAGATACGACATTTTGTTACGGAAAAAATGGATATTTAAATTCAGTTTTGCGAACCGCGTACGTTGTTCACCTCCGAATAAAACTTAATAAAATTTTACCCAACGTGGCTCTCAATTAGCTATGAATAATATGAATAAAGCAAGTACGTAATATTAACACCAACAACGCCTAATTGGAAATTGCTTATAAAGCTGGTAGTATAAAAGCAAGCGGTCTTTCAAGTAAACATTTCTCTCTTTGCAATTATGTCGACTTCCTGACTGCGGGGCGGAATCGATATTTGGTATTTTGTTCATTGAAATAAGTTTACTGGTGTCCAAACAGTGCCTTTACGATGAGTTTGCATGACCGTACTCGCTAGCGACTGCGTAAACGATTTAGTATGCCGATTCTTAGTTCTATTGCGTAACCGCCAGAGGTGCTGTACTTTTGCCTATACATTTTTTTAGGCAGTTGCTAGCGAGTACGGTCATGTAAACTCACGGTAAAGGCAGAGGAATAACGCCTAATTGGAAATTGCTTATAAAGCCTGATAGTTTAAAATGCATGCGTTCTTTCAATTCAACATTCCTCTCTTTGCAATTATGTCGACTTCCTGACTTTGCGGGGCGGAATCGATATTTGGTATTTTTTTCTTCTCTGTCTCTCTCTATCAGTATTACACTGCGCAGTTGCAATATCATGCGGAGAAGCGTGCCTGCTTCCGCGCATCACGTGCCAATGAGGAGCACTCAGGACGCACTAGGAGCACAGTAAAAAGCGTACTTACTCCACTGACAGTTGACATGGAGAGTTGACAGTTTTCACATATCGTAGGTACCGTCTCCGCGTCACAGAATAAGTAATACCTAGCACAAGTCCGCGGCGACAAATCAGGCAGTCTGCACTATTAAAATGGTATTGTGCTTGTATATTCCAATACCTAGTTTTTATTTTTGCACCACCCACTGAATGTGTGTTTAGTTCTCTCCGCTGCCCAAAGGTTGTCTGGAAGAGATCGCTCTTTAGCGATAAGACCGCCTATTGTCTACCTCTGCTTATATCTCGCTATATTAGAATAGAATAGAATAAAAAACTTTATTGTAAAACTGTGTACAAAGGTGACATAAAAATAGATTCAACAGTTTATCCATCACGGACATACAATATATTATGACAATATAACTACATTGCATGCAAGCATAAATTATGTTTCTGACCTGCTTTGTATTTTTATTGAGGTGTACAATAAAGAGTATTTGTATTGTATTGTATTGTGTTTATTTTCGTACACGTGTTATGCAAACGCTCCAAAATTTCAAATAACCTAAATAGACTCGCTGTTTTCGACGTGCGAAATGGTGATTTATAATTTCCTACATGAGTAGATAATATTTCTCGGTTTTTTAGGTACAGGAAAAAAAAACAAGTGAAGCCAACGTTCTAGCAATAGGATACTGCTTTTGGGGCTTAACCCTTCTTTTTTATTTAGTCGACATTTTATGAATATGGGCTCTATAATGTTTGGTAAATTATTTATCGATTTATCCGGCTGTCAATCACTGGTCACCTTGGCGTCGACTGTGATGTACCATTGTTTAACTTCCGGTACTTATATGTAGATATGTCAGGGTCGTAATAATCCTGATGTGTATAGTTATTACTTATACATTAAGCATGCGTTAACTTCTGTATCGCCCTTTGATATTATTTATGAAATATTATTGAAATACCTACACTATGCGGCCTAATAAATAACCCTCAATTACTTCAGCTAAATCTATCCTGTCAACGCTTTTTAAATTAAGGTATGCACTTTTTTTGATAAAAGTATACATTCACTATCATGCTCCCTTTCCTTCTTGCAAGTTAAATCTCTTGTCCCTTTTCCCCTTGGTGTATATCATCCTCCTAGCGTTACCCCAGTACAGTTGCATCCTGTATAAGTTAACACCTGACGCTATTACCTCAGATTCGGTTGAAACCGCTCAACCAATCTCACTGGAGCGCAAACTCTTAGAGTATTCCAGTGTTCCACGCCACACGCGTGGTCGTGCCGGAGGTTTTCCCCTGGATTTTCCCCAGGCTACTCTCCAACCGCGCACTCCTATCGCTTTATTGGGCCCGGCCTATAAAGCCACAGTCAGGTTCAAAAAAAAAACCTGATGCTATCTCGTGGCTCGGGACCCTGAATGTGGACTTATATTTCGTTTAGCATGAAACGTTTATGTATATACGCCATACGATTAAATGAATAAAAGTTGCACCCTGAAGGATGACCAGGGTCCGCTACCTAATCCCAAGATTTGGCGTAGGAACTAGTTTTAACGGAAGCGATTGCCATCTGACCTTCCAACCCGAGGGAAAACTAGACCTTATTGGAATTAGACTTGTCAAGTGAGTGGGCAACTTGACTGTTAGAAGTTCTCAAGCCGCCGAACAACAAAATAACATAAAATAAAAAAATCTTGACGACAAAGTATACTACCACATACAAGAGCGAGTGTGTTACCAATAGAACGAAAGCTGTTACACAATTTGAGACAACTCTTAACATTGAGGTTATGTTTACAATAACAAACTGTAAAACCGTGTTACTGATATTTGTACAAGATGGCCGGCGTCTATTTTGTAAACGTTAGAAGATTCAACGTTTTTAAACGTATCTATGTTATTGTGTATGAATAATAAATAACATTTGTATTTTTTTAATGAGAAATTGAATCAAAATGCCATAGAACGAATTGTTTTAAAATAAACGTCTAGAAAGTTTTAAAGTGCCTTGCTTTTTTCAATTTTAATATACATTAGTAACTCATTTAGTGCATATTTGAATAAGTAGTAATAACTTTCATTTAAATACATAAGTAAGAGTTGAATATGGTTACCATATTATACTTTCATCATACATTGTCTAAACGGGAGTAAAGACAAAGAGAAAAAAGTATTTTCCTAAATGTCGAGGTGGATAAATATAATACATGAAATTTTCGAAGGTCATTCTACTTTTTCATGACCAGTTTTCTATTACAAAAAAAATCTATGAAATGTATTGAATTAGTATACAAAAATGGGATTTCGAATACCTGAACCTAATAAAAGGAATGTATAGGTAAAAATACTTAAATATTAACATTATGCTGTAAAAGGTGGATAACACAGTGGTAAAAACCATTTTTTCACCTATTGGGAGACATCCAAGGACCACTGAGTTACATCGAGTAACTTTATGGATATTAGCTGTGGTTCGTTAATTAACAAAACTATCGGAACTGATACTGTAATTAAGCCTCTTCCTAAATAACAATAAAAAAATATGAAGTGAGGGCCAAGTATTCCAAAATCTGCATTGAAAAAAAAGGTCTGAAAATTATGTACATGAAAAAGTAGAATGGCCCAAATCATTAATTTGCGTGTATAGGGTCAGATTACAGTTTTACAGTTGTTACATATACATAATTGTTTTCCTTATTCAACAGTCCACAAAAAACATGCAAATATTAGATGTAGTTCTTAATCTAAGTATTTATTACAATATGGAATACGCAGCTTCTTCTTAAACATCTTAGAGGGCAAATTGAAGGCAGGAGAGGAAGAGGAAGACCTAGACTGACTTACTTTAACCAAGTGAGGGAGGAAGTTGCCGAGTCGTATGGGGAAGTCAAGAAACTGGCTATGAATAGAGAAGAGTGGCGGTTACTCCACCGACAAGAGCGAAGCTCTTAAGTTTTGATGATGATGATGCAATATATACGACATTATATTATTGAGTTATTGAAAATAATCGTGGAGTGAATAATAAATTTTATCTAACAGCCATTCATCTAGGGTTTTCTTAAATTTATAAAAATGGTAAACATTGAATGTCAGATGGCAGCTTATTAAATATTTCCACACACATTGCAATACAATTTTTGTTAAAATAACAGTTGGGTCATACTTAGTTGAAAAAACAAAAGTCGTCCCTCCTGTGGTCAATAGTTAACGGCTTATGTGCATGTTAGCTATGTTTTTATTACAGGGATTTATAGAAACGGAGACACTATTTATGCGGGTTACTGGTTCAATCCAAAATTAAGCTTTGTAGTGTGTAACTTTTGGTATGTCCACAGAAAAGACGCGAATCTAAATCCGCGTATGACCCAGTTCTTTTTTGATTTCCTACTACAAGTCTTTCACCTTTTCTGGTATTTCTAAGGTATATGTCAGTAGCTGTCCTTTACCTAGTCAGTTATTATATTATACTGTTTGAGCTGAGACATAACTACGTATTTGTTAACCCTTTATTACTACGTATGTGTCAAATAAACGATATAATGAAAGTTGAAGACAGCGCTAACGCGCGCGTTTTGTACGTGACGTTTCATTAAGGAAAGGAAACTCGATATAAAAATGAAATAACGTTATTTGGCTTCGTTACATCAAAGTAATTCGTTATAAGAGATATTTTACCGTTCAAACAATAACGGTCAATATCCAATAACTTATTTATAAAAAATTGGTCTAGAAAAAGAATATCAACATTACTTTCAATTCTAACATATCTATACATCACTCTTTTATTAGCAGAGCATTCTATACTCTTTAACATTTCAGTGACAATAATAGGTACAATCGCCATCAGATACATAGGAGCGAACAAGGTGCTCACAAATATCTGCACACGACTCTATTGTCAAGGCGTTAAAGTGCATGTTCAGATATTTTTGAGCACCTTGAACAGTACAGATATATTTGATGGCGACTATACCACTATTCATATGGCTAGTCGCTATATCGCCACGTCACTACGGGATATCATTTTAGAGTCGAATCGTGCCTCCGGCGTGCCCAAATGGCTCGCATGACAGTCTGTTATTACTCCTATCGAAGTAACACGATATGAAACACTGCCTATCCATGTCTCAATTAATAATCGCAATTAATAGCTAGATAATTTACACTCGCCACGAACAGCCACTGTAGCTGAGCGGTAAAGGCACACGACTGCAGAGCTAGAGGTCGCGGGTTCAAATCCTGGATCGTACCACAGGGTGTTTAGGGTTCCGTAAATATTGCTGTCACTCACGTGTTCCCAAGTCGTCTGTCACAAAGGTTTTACAGCCAAACGGTTGGAGGTAGTTTCAAATTTTCACAATATAAGCTTCTTGTTGACCCAAAGCCATTCAAATTATAAAAAAAATCTTTTTAAGGGGAGTTCCCATACATATTTAAGGGGGGCGAAAATATTTTTTTGACCTAGCCCATCGAGTGGGTTATCGTTGTTTAGTACTGGTGAATACCATATTTTATGTTTAAAAAAAACTATTAAAACGGCTTGTAACTTGATAAAGGAATTTTTATTTCTTTTTCTCACAATATAATGTGATAGGTCACATAAAATACAACATCCTGTATTACAACCGTTTCTAAGAACTATAAAAAAGGACCCGTGTTGTCTTTGAACCTCGTTAGACGGGTAAAACAAATGAATGCTTAAGTTTTTCTCTAATGACGTAACGTCATAGTCAAAGCAGAAAAGTTTATCTGTACGTTAATACTAGTGTCTTTTTTGTATTTGTTGTATTCGTTGTGGATTTGTTTCTATTATCAGTGAATTACAGACCATACAGGTACATAATAACTTTATTAAATTAATCTTAATTTTGACGCTCAGAGACCATGTACGTCTCTGGAATATTATATTAATTTCATTATACTCCTTGTTTAATCAGACTTGAAGACCTTATACATCTTTAACTTTACTGATGTTTTAATATTTGCAATAGATAACTTTGCAAGTTTATCTTCACTGTATGACATTAATTTTGTTATAATTGTAAACTCAAAATTATTATTCTTTCTTGAACTGTAAATTAATGTTTTGACATGAAATAAGTATTATTATAGTCAGACCTTCTTAAATTGTAAATTAATATTTTGACATGTAAAAGTGTCCATGTGGACTATTTGCAGAATAAATGTTTGATTTTGAATTTTTGATTTTGATAAGATGTCCTGCTTTTCTCTTATCACTGTAATAACTTAGCAAGTTAAAGTTTCTGCAATACTTTATGCAAACTGACTAAGTTAGAAAAGTAAGAGATACTTTCTGTGGGAAAACGTGCGGAAAAACAAAATGGCAGCCACAGACTTTTCTTGAAATAACGCCGGGAAATCGTTAAATTTCGTAAAAAATATCATAAACTTTGTGAAAAATTTTGTTGCTGTAATGTGATGTTAATGTGTGTTTAATTAATGGACATTTTATTTAAAGTCGTTATAGGACACAAATAGCAGTTTTTATATGACAATCTGGGTTCTAATTGACGACGTCACATAATGATGATGACATGTACCTAGATCGGATATACTATGTATTATATCTTTATAGTTCTTAATATGTAAAAGAGACCAATTATAAATATGTATATGGTTTTAATTAATATATAGGTAGGCGTGTCTGGAGTGGAGACCACGGCTTGACATACGCAGTGTAAGAATCCCTCCTTACGACCCAGGGGTGCTACCGCGAACAGCAAACGAAGTTTTCCCTCTCTGTCGCACTTACGTCCGAACGTGCAAGTGCGACAGAGAGCGAAAACTTCGTTTGCTGTTGGCGGTAGCGCCCCAGGTCGGGCCTAGCTGAGTTTCTTGCTGGACTCTTCTCAGCTAGGCTAGGTTTAGTGACTGCGACAAAACTCCCAGTAGCTCGATTCTTCTCACACCTCAACCATTCTCACTGGAGTTGAAACCGCTCAACCAATCTCACTGGAGCGCAAACTCTTAGAGTAATCCAGTGTTCCAAACCACACGCATGGTCGTGTCGGAGGTTTTCCCCTGGATTTTCCCCAGGCTACTCTCCAACCGCGCATTCCCTGCTGTCTCTATTTCAACTACTATGTATCTGAGTTCAAAAAAAAGATGCCCCCCCATTCTCATTGTAATTTATTACCTATTAATTGTGGGTAGATAATCTTTGTTTATTTATTTTCTCGCAATCGAAGTGAAAAGTAGAGTCTATAACTCTGGTCTAAAAGCCATATTACCACTCGAACTATTTTCCCTCACTTTGTTCGGGAAAATAACTATCTCGTGGTAATATGGCTCATTTTAGACCCTTATTGTCATACAATCTACTGCATGCATGCTGTTAAGAAACGGCTGAAGAAGGCTGAACTATTTATTAACCTAAGACCTGTACTTAACATACCCTTTTTCCTGCAAATAAATTTATTATTATTATATTATTATGACGATGAATTTTGAACGAGACATCAAAGCGCTTTCGCACTCGCTTCCACATCAAATCTAAACTATGATGTGAAAATACAAACCCAATTCCAGTCCAATACACCCGGTCCAGTGGGATTTGGTTACCAATGAAAGTTCGGCCTGCGCTGTAGGTAACGGCCACAATAAAATTATATGATCCACGAATATAGCGGGCCACGTTACATGCACCATTATACACTTCTATTGTGTACTGTTACTGTAATGTGCTAGTCAACAAAACCATTAGCTTTAACAGTAATCCCTGCGGGTCACAAATTTGCTTCTAGCCGGAGTATAATTTAATTGTGACCCTTAGAAAATTTCATTGCCAATTCTTGTATGGTGGGATGCAATAATTGCCAATGAAATTTTAATCTCCTGCATGGCACAGGAAAAAAACGTCTGGCACGTTTTTTTCCAAAAAAAGTTACATGGCAGCTTATCCTAGAACCCGCCAAACTGTGTAACAGTTTGTTGGCGGAGACACGCTCTCGTTGCAACTATGTCTATATATATTTATATTGTTACGCTGAGGTTAGGTATTCGACGGATTAGGTACACGCCTTATCAATCATCATTATGCAATGCAGATAACAAGACCTCCTTTACCTTATTAAATACAGTTTGTGTTGTTTTGGAATTGAATGAAACAAAATAGATGGCAAAATAGAGTTTGGGTCATTATCAGATTTAGGTTCGCGTCTTTTCGGTGGACATATCAATTTAAGGGCCACAAAGTTTAACTTTGGATTGGTATAGTAACCCGCATAAACGGTGTGTCCGTAACAATAAATCCATGTAATAAAAACATAACTTACATGTACATAAGCCGTTAACTATTCACCACCGGGTGGACCAACTTTGTGTGTGTGTGTTGCCAGTGATGACATATGGATCCGAGACATGGGCGCTAACGATGGGCCTCATAAGAAAGCTCAAGGTCACCCAAAGAGCAATGGAAAGAGCTATGCTCGGGGTTTCTCTGCGTGATAGAATTAGGAATGAAGCTATCCGTAGCAGAACTGGGGTCACCGACATAGCCTTCAAAATTGCGAGACTTAAGTGGCAGTGGGCAGGGCACATTGCTCGCAGGACTGACGGTCGATGGGGCCAGAAACTGCTTGAGTGGCGTCCACGCACCGGAAGACGAGCTGTCGGTAGGCCTCCGACAAGGTGGAGTGATGACCTGGTGAAGGTCGCGGGAATCCGGTGGAAACGAATGGCACAGGACCGGTCTAAATGGCGAGCCTTGGGGGAGGCCTATGTTCAGCAGTGGACGTCTTTCGGCTGAAATGATAATGATGATGATGATGGACCAACTTTTGTTTTTACGACTGACAATGACCCGTTTAAAAACTCTGCCTAATCAATCTCAGTCTCAGCTCATTAGCCAGACTAGTGTGTGATCTAATAGCATTGTTTTCAAGCGTAACCGGAAATTTTTCACTTCTTATATTACTCACTCTTGTACTGGTTCGACTGACAGTTGACACTGACAGGTGACAGTTTACTGATACATCACCACAAAAAAATGAATTTAGCTTTAATCGCAAGAAGAATGAATATGTTCCAACTTTATCTTTGTAACCAAACTTAAGAGCTAGGATATCTGAACAAATTGTCTTTTAATCCAGATTGGTAGTGTCTCATTTTCCATTGCTCTTGAGTATAGATTTAATATTAACTTTAATTTTAAATTTATTTTATTTCATCCTTAACTGAACAACTTGTATGAATGAGCGAATTCCTTCTAACACAAGTTTTTACTTAAAGGAGGATTCAACAACCTTGTTAACGTTATTTGATAAAAAATAAATAATTTTGTTTTATTTTTAATAATGTGTACATGTAGTTTACTATTCAACTTTTTAGTTTGCTAAAAGCATGCATAAATAATGTACTGCGCGGTGAAATACTACTTCCTGGTCATAAAAAGTTGGCGAACAAAAATGACAGTTTTTATAGCCCTCGCTTTCGGCTTGTGCAATAAATTGTTTAATACTCGCTATTGAATGTAAACTATTCTCTATTTTACACTTAAATACAGTTGCCCTTTTTCATTACACTTGAGTATATAAGATAGAGTTAAGAGGCCTTATAAGTTTTAAAATGTTTTGATTTAAAATTATGACAAAAATATTCATAATACCAATAAAGTGATTAAAGGATACTATGACTTTATAAAAGTTATAGATAGTGACATAGCCATTTCTTGATTTTATTGTGCGTAGTAGAATTTAAGCGGAAAAAAGCCGTTTTTAGTTTGAAAATGGTCGTTTTGGAGAACGAAATTTGTTAATGAAAAATCTTAAACATACATTTAAAATTTATGACATTAGGTTGCAATAGTCCTGTTCTAGATAGTAACACTGAGAAAATGTCAAGATACGTGTACATTCAAACCGAAAATGACCTAAATAGATGAGCATTTTTTAACTCATAAGGGCTCTTAAGAGCCCTAGACTAAACATAATCGCATTAGGAATGTCAACTTAACCCGCTTACCGCATCGAGTAACTGATAACCCTCCATTGAGAGAGGACATCGGTATCCACTCGGCTTAAGTATGTAATGTGATATTACGTAGATCGTAAACAATGTGACATGGGATTATGAAAGGGCGAAAAACGAGCTTTTCCGGTATTCCGGTTATTGTGAATATTATTTCGGTATTTATAGTTGATGATGATATTTATGTTGATTGGTTTGTTTATTTTTTATAAGTATTTTATCGTCATACACGTATACACGTCTTCAAAACTACATTGAAAAAATTGCTAATAGATACCCTCTAAATACATATTTTATTTTAGGTTTTAAGGTACATAGATAGGTACATTAATTTGTTAAAAGCATGAGTGCATTACTCGCCAATAAACGTTGTGTTTGGCGAACGGATATTAATGTAAAACTGTATCTAACTTTTTTGGTAAATAAATTTAAAAAAAAACAATTCTATGTAATAAAATTTTTTATGAAATATTACTATCAAGTTATATTACATTGAAAATTCTGGAGATCGCCTGGAAGATTTGATTTTTTTTTTCAAATATATAATAATAATAATTATTATTATTTATTTTTCAGGCAACAAAGTCCCAAAATACCATCATACATACAATAAAATTATAGCTTATTAAACAAAAATAATGTCAATAAATATTAATATGTTAATATGTATATTATGTAAACAATATCATAAATGTGTCAATCACGCAAAAAACTGATACAAACACCAAATAATCATCTTGAATGAAATAAGAAATGGAAGTTAATACATATGAACACGTGTACGAAATAGCGGGCAAATGCTTGTCATAACGTAAATACCTATGTCATATATATACGCATCTAAATTCTTTATATAACCGACACTAAAATCAAATCACCTCTCTTAAAAACAAATGCGTTCAATAAAACAATATACCGAAAAAACTGTCATTTTAAACTGTGAACGCACCTTTATTATCCATAAACATCGAGTATTGGTACTGGCCATAAACAAACTGATAAGGCCGCGTTCACACAGCCCGTAAAATATTTTTACGGACGGGTCAGTTTACGACTTTATCCCAGGAAATTGGTAGCCGCAATGGCGTGCCGAGTGATGGGAATTTCGGCGATCGTTGTATACACATCTGTAATCCTGTGGTTGACAATCCGGTTAAAAGAGCTCAATTATTTATTGCAAAACCACATTGTCCCAAAAAAAGCCTAGTGATTCAAACATGCACCAGAATAGTTTCGGTTTGAATGTTGCGGGTTGCTCTTTAGTAATGAGTTTTGGAATGATTTTGTTTTGTTTCTGGTAGATGTCGTTGTACGCCTCCCTTAAGGCGTTTGTGTAAAAAAAGAGTTTTTGAAAACTGTAGCTATGGAATATCATTTGATATTTTATCTACAAACCTATAGTAAATACTTTTTTATGTGTTCGACAATATCGCACTTATAACTTGACATCCTGATATCAAAAATATAGATATGTAATAAAAAGTATAGTAGGTTAATTTAATGACATGTAAAAGTTCCTTTTATGAATGAATTATTGAATTGAATTGAATCGCACCGGCCCGGGGCGGAGACAGCCAGCATCAAATACGGTATCGTAATGGCTATCTCCGCCCATTACGATACAGGCTATCGTGCTCCAAAAGATTTCAACGAGCTCACGAACTCGAAATCCTGCACTTTCAACGCACTGGTGCCTGAACACATGAAAGGGGATATGGATGTAGATAAAGTATTGTATGAAACGTTGTATAAACGCTCGTGGCGTCTTTATTTACGATGTTCGTCTTCGGCTCACATTGTAACCCACGCCATTCGCCTATTTTGACCTCTGTTATACAAATGTTGCATAAAGCGGCAATTACACTTCGTCGTTCACCTAATGCGGTCGCCGAATTCATTTTAAACTACTTAAGCCAACAAACTACTTTAAAACGTCGTCTTTACATTAAAGTAGTAAAGTCATAGTCAGGTTCAAAAAAAGACCTGAGTATAATTTTAATTTCAATTCGATAGGCACACGTTCCCGACATCTTGTCAGACAGACAGAAAACAGCCAAGTGATCCTATAAGGGTTTCAGTATTTCCTTTTGAAAACGGAACCCTAAAAAGACATCTCGTCAAGACGGCCCCATATTGGCCGTGAGTTGCACTTCGTTTTTCATTCAAACTTTTTGCCAACTTACGTCATTCAATGTCAGGCGGCTGACGGGACGAAGGCAGAATTAATTACTGGATATCCTAATTAGTTTCCGTTTAGGTTATTAAAAGTTTTGACAACCGATTCGACGGCTTTGTTTTGCGACGGTATTTCGTCAGCACCAGGGGGCTTACTCCGGACTACGAAATCCGAACCACGTATCGTGCCATCTCTTTCACTCTCGTGTTATGCACCATATGAGTGAAAGGGACGGCACGATACGAAGTTCGGATTTCGATTTTCGGAGTAGGCCCTCAGGGTATCAGACATGGATAATTGCTTAACTTTTCAGACGCGCTTTTGTACAAATAACCATTATAACCATTATATATTAATTAGGTTAAGACTAGTATATATATTTTTTGGTTGTCCTGAAAATCAGCGCCACGACACATCAGTCGTGGCACATGCTGAGCGACAACCTTTTTGGTGTATACCCACTTCTAATTTGTATTCTTCTTTTTATCTGTATGTACACCAAATAAACGTTTTTTCTTTCTTTCAAATTGATCGTCATTTTTGATGGTGAATATGACATTGATAAGTGATCATTCTACTTTTTCATGACCAGTTTTCTATAAAAAATCTGTACAAAAATAGGATTTCGAAATAGTACCTGAACCTAATGAAAGGAATTTATAGGTAAAAATACTTAAATATTAACATATTGCTGTGAAAGTTAGGTAACACAGTGGTAAAAACCATTATTTCGTACAAATAGTGAGACATCCAAGGACCACTGAGTTACTTGATTTATGGATATTAGCTGTGGTTCGTTAATTACGAAAAGTATCGGAAGTGATACTGTAAGGCCGGGTTTTATAAAGATCCGTTAGACCAAATGTCAGATCAAATTTCAGTAACACAGTACATTTTTTGACATAACAAACCGAAATTTGGTCTAACGGATCTTTATAAAACCCGGCCTAATTAAACCTCTTTCTAAATAATAATAAAAAAATACGATGTGCGGGCCAAGTATTCCAAAAGAGAGAGTATACTTAGTTATATTTTTCCTGTAAAATATACATGTATATCAATGTTAAGTAATAATTTTATATTTTTTCCTAGGTAGGTAGAGGGGTGGACGGATTTATTTACATTATCCCTCATAAAACAAAACAAAAATGACTCACCGTAAAAAAAAATTGTTTCAGAATGTGCAACTCAAGCCCTTTCATATGACACTCCATTCGACATATTCACTAGACTTTCAAATTTTGAACCACCTATATTATCTGTGATTTTTCACAGAAAATAAAAAAAATTAAGGTCATGTTCTATGTATCTCGGTTAGCCTTCTTTATAACTGTTCCAAATTTCAAATCAATATCATAAGTAGTTCTTGAGATATTTAGCGATAACACAGATAGACAAACAGGCAGACAGACAAAGTGAAACATAAAGATTCTTTTTTTACCATTTTGGTACGGAACCCTGAAATACAAAGCGTTTAAAACACCTGGCATCTTCCCGCCTCTGATATTAACCCAAATCATATCATAAAACCAAAATGAGACAAAAGTACGTTTCATTTAATTTCCTGGCCAAGTGATTAAAAACTTTAAGAGCTCCGATTGTCCACACGTGGTAATCCCCTAGTTTCTACCAGACCAATACCTGTTCAAATACCAAAGGTTCTATAAACTACTAAAATAAATTAAAAGACATGTTAATTAATCACTGTTATTACTCAATCGAGGAGTTTTTAAATGATGAAAAGCTGACGAGCGAGGTAGTAAAACAGAAAATTGTAAATTGTTATCTGCATGAAATGTACCTAAATTTAAGTTAACTTAATATAACTGACTAGGTAATATGTATAGATGAATCTTTTGCACGCTAGTTACGATACAGTTATGACGAAAAATTTTAGGAATTAAACTAAGCTAGACTTAGCAAATATTGTGTGCCCTAACAGGGTGTCATGAACTTACCATCCTTAGTTATAAGACCTTATTATGTAAATGTGTTCATGACTATACAATAAATAAATAAATACTACTAAAACGAACACATACGCCATTCCAGATTGATACGCTCAAATATTAACATTAAGAATGAAACAGTCTTAGGTAACGTGGTGTTTCTATGAGTGTCACACGTTTTGTAAAATATGAGGTATGGATTAGGTTAAGTGACGACGGTCCGAGTACAGGTGACATGAGGGGTTAGGTGAGGGCTTGTGTGACATTACAACGAATATTATTTTAGAGTGCGGTGTAGTTTTATTACGTCAATGTCAGAATGGCCAACGCCATGCTGAGGTATGGACGACAAATGTTTTCGTGGATGTACAGTCGAGGAATTTTGTTTGTCACTTTTGAACTATATTTCTATAGTATTATTACACAACAAATAACTAAATTTTTCATAACTATGACATTAGATGTTGACGTTAAATTTTCCTCTTGACATTCAGATTTTATTCTAGAAACTGTCTAGATTATACTATTTTTTATGTTTTTATTTTACATATTGATGATCTTTTTGTGAATTTATTATACTCTCTTTTGACATGTATTACAGTTATTCATGTCCTTTTTAAAATTTTATATGCATCAATAAATTGCTCTGAATAATTAGATTCAATTTATGTAATATATAACTGACGATTTAAAAGTGCTTGTTGCTAGGCCTATTTGAATAAAGAATATTTTGAGTTGAGAGTTGAACAAAGAACTAAACAAACAGTCTAACCAAAAAGGACGGAGACCTATCGCTGTGCGGTTAACTTTACGACATCAACCATCCAAAATTGCGGTATAAGCTATAATATTTTGATTTTTCCCTGTACTTGTAGTATAAAACGATATTACTTGCCATATTTCATAGGTCTAGGTCAACGGAAAATACCCTAGAAATTCTGATTCCCTTGAGAGTGTCGAAAAAATATAGGTTTTTGGCGGCATACTTTTTGTTGTAATAAGTGTGTTTGTAAAGTAAATCACTGTCAAAAACGTCGATTAATTGATAGACAAAAGATAAATAGCCGTAATTTATAAACGCTCATCAAAATTTATGTTAGCAAAAAATAAAAAACGATAAAATTCGACACTTTGGCATTTAATTGTGATTGTCCGAACGTGACGAAAAACACTTTTTAATTAACAGAGGTTTGTTAAAAATAAGCACAAAAAGTGATGAATGCTTAAGGCGACTTCCTGAGTTGACGGGGCGAGTCGGAATTGATATTATTTTTAGTTGCTACATGTTATGATTACATTCATAAGTTAAATCATTAGGTAATCTCTTCTCCTCTGTTTCACTCTTGGCAGAGCGGTCGTCTTAGGCATTCCCGCCGGCGGAGACGTCCGCCGCGCGATCGTCCCGGTACCGCCGCACACCGGGTAGTCAGTCCGATCCAGGTCGGGCCTAGCCGAGTTTCTTGCTGGACTCTTCTCAGCTAGGCTAGGTTTAGTGAACCAGCAACAAAACTCCCAGTAGCTCGATTCCACTCATACCTCAGATTTGGTTGAAACCGCTCAACCAATCTCACTGGAGCGCAAACTCTTAGAGTATTCCAGTGTTCCAAACCACGCGTGGTCGAGTCCACACAAAAAAATCCTGCTCAAAAAATTATACGTGTATCGGTAGGTCGAACGAAATAAGGACAGAAACATGTGATTCGACATTTAAACGTCAGCTGAGAAACTTTCTATTGGATAATCCATTATATTCTGTAAATGAATTTTGTAAATTAACTTCGTAATGTTTTATTGTGACATTCTATTTGATATTAAGTATATTGAGATTTTTGACATTGTAAGTATTTATTTTCGTATTTTATTATATTGTTATCAATGCCTACATTAGTAATAGTATGACGATCCCCGTGGGTGAAACTTGAAATGTTATTTTTATTTAATTTATGTTTGTTTTTCTTTTGTTTTAATTGTTTTATTTTGTGTTATTATTCTATTCAATGTATTGACGACCACAATAGGGATTCTTTTAAATTGACATAAATGTAATTTATAACGAAGTCTTGTATTGTGTGTAATAAATGAAATCTGAAATCTGGTAGAGGAGAACAAGAAGCAGATATCTTCGTTTCACTCGGTCAATAAGGCTTAACGCTTGCGGTATTTACGCTGAATAGCTATGAACAACCTACTAGCAGTGCTCATACCAGAGGCGCAGATTCCTAACCAGTTCAATTATGCAGATAATTAATTATGTATACAAACACTTGGCAGTGGGTTACACGCGCCGTGACGTCACTTCCTACTTCGGCAACAAAAGAACGTTTCCTAGATACCTGCGTATAGAAATAATGGATTATTAATCATCAATATTCCGACCAAGTTCCGGTTTCGGCCAGTTTCGATTAAAATATAAAAACTAATAATCTTACACAAATCGACCTGCTGAATTAAGCAAAACTTGTAGGTTGTACTGTGGGTACTATACTAGGTACTAGACGAAGATATAATGTACCTATGCTTAAAATATAAATAAATATATTCATAAACAGCGCTTTTTTAAACAGGAACCGATACCGTTATTTTTAAAAACCCCTGAATTAGCCCAATGTTTTGGATTATTTTTTGCTCTTTACGTGGGGCTGATCATGTATTTAGATAACAACGTCGTATTATTAGATTGTCCCATTAAAAACGAAATAATGAACCGGTTACCGTAATAATACCGGTATTTTTCTATGGAGAAAATACCGGTATCCGATCCCTGTTTTTAAATGCTGCATGCAAAATTATTCTGAGGTCAAGATATATTAGAGGCGAGCGGTGAGATGAATATTGTGAATAGCTTCATCATCATCCTCCTAGCGTTATCCCGGTACAGTTGCATCCTGAAGGATGCCCGGGGTCCGCTACCTAATCCCAAGATTTGGCGTAGGCACTAGTTTTTACGGAAGCGACTGCCATCTGGCCTTCCAACCCGAGGGGCAACCAGACCTTATTGGAATTATGCTTGTCAAGTGATGGGCAACTAGACTGATAGAAGTTCTCAAGCCGCCCGAAGGCCTCTAACTTGGCTTAACGATTGTTATCATAGACAGCAGCCGGGATCAACGGCTTAACGTGCCTTCCAAAACACGGGAGCGCTCAGTTTATAACCACTCAAAGCGGTCACCCAAATATTGTGAATAGCTTATGGACTGTCATTTGGGTTGATCAACTATTCTTTGTTGCTCGTCACCATGGTTACGTCTCCTGACTCACTCTTTAAAACTGTGATTTTATAGGGTTTAAATCTACCAAACATGAGTTTCAGCGATGAGCATAAATTCATTTAGACATGGGTCATCTCATGAACATGCTTGAAGTCCATATTATAAACATTTTTCTAAGAGACTCGGTTACTGTTGTCTCTTCCCTGACGGGACAGAATAACAACAAGAAAAAGTTGATTGACCCATTTACAAACCGACTAGTCCTCACCTGTCACCTCACCCCTCACCTGTTTTTACATGGAAACTGTCAAAAAGTGACAAACGGTATTTAACAGGTGAGCTGTGAGGTAACTGGTGAGAATGGTGCTTAGTGAATCGCATTGCTTCAATGCTTAATAAAAAAAACGTGTCACTCTGTACCTACTAAATATAATATTGTACCTATAATAAACTACTTACCTATTTATGATGACATTTTGTGTTATATTAGATATTTTGACAATTTTATAATTTTAAATTCTCTTTGTTCATGTTTTCCTTTTTTGACATTCGACGCACACCTCGAAATTATTTGTTTTACTGATTGCTCTAACATCATTGTTAATGTTATTTATTAAATTCATAATATTGACTTTGCATGCCACCAGTTGGCTGAATGTATATGGCTCGTTTTGTATAACTGTCACCATTTTGTACCTACATTCTGGCAAATAAACGTATTTCTGTTTCTATTTCTATAGCAGGTGCAACACAATAAATAACACAAATGACCGCCTCACGTTTGCGTTATGTGAGTTGTATGTGTTATGCAATATGGCTATTATAGCTATTTGTTTAACCGGTTCGACAGCAGGCAGTCATCCTAATCAATTACTTATTACGATTCAATACCTATTAAGGGAATATTTAATACTTAGTACATTGAAGACCGCACCCATACTCATACTCATTTATTTATAATGTACAAATACATTACACGTCAAAAGTTTTATACATTTTGCAGGTTGTTTTAATATTAAATGTTATATAATTCGTTATAGTTCAATATAAATAAGTAAATAGTAATGTCACATAATTCTTTAATGTCATAAAAAGCGTTTCTAACGAGCCATTTTTTTAATTCGCTATAAAACTACAGTCATTTCTACAGTCATAACAGCACCACTACCTACTTGTTCTTTAGGTTCGCAGGTATCCATATGCTACGGTGTCTGTTTACTTAGTCTAGTTCTTCGTCTAGGTTAGAAAGCCAGGTGGCAGTCTAGGGAATGCATAACCGGTCATATTTAATAACCGGTTATGGTTTCGGTTATGATGAAAAAATAACCGGTTATAACCGGTTAGAGTTATTTAAAATTAAAAACATGGAAAATTAATTTTGAACACCATTAAATACAATGAGACAACTCCATGTGACAGTCCGAGTACATCCCCTCATTCATACATCACATAAAACACATTAGAGTACACATGTGACACCCCAGGAGTTGAAAGCGTCCATAGGCTACGGTGACCGCTTACCATCAGGCGGGCCGTACGCTTGTTTGCAACGGACGTGATATAAAAAATATGAGTTTAACACATACGCGCCTCAAACGACAACTAACGAACAAAACACACAATATTGCCTCCTTTTTAATCAATAATTAACTCTAAAATTTCTCCCGCCGGTGGGAATGTCTACCGCGCGATCGCGACAACACTGACACATATAGTCCCTATTCGTCCCGGGTAGAGTCAGTCCGACCCAGGTCGGGCGTAGCAAAGTTTCTTGCTGGACTCTTCTCAGGTAGGCTAGGTTTAGTGAACCAGCTATAAAACTCCCACTGGAGCGCAAACTCTTAGAGTATTCCAGTGTTCCAAACTGCGTGGTCGTGTCGGAGGTTCTCCCCTGGATTTTTCCCAGGCTACTCTCCAACCGCGCATTCCTATCGCTTTATTGGACCCGGCCTATAAAGCCACAATCAGTCAGAAAAGTATAACCGAATATAACCGAACCGTTTTTTCAAATTTCCAATAACCGGTTATTAAGTTTTGGTGAAATAACCGGTTACAACCGGTTTCTTCAGTTACGGTTAAAACCGGTTTGCATTCCCTATGGCAGTCGCTTTCGTAAAACTAGGCCCTACTCCAAGTCTTGGGATTTGGTGTCAAAAACACAACCGAGAAATCGTTAGGAGGATGACTTGACACTATGGCTTGTTTATTGTAAGATTACAAATTAGGTAAACAAAGAAGCACTGATTGTAAACACAGACATGGAACTTCGCATTATTGGCACAAAGGTCAGAATAAGTGACAGTTAATGACTATGACAAATTATGTTTTTAAAACTCGAACCGACTTCTTACAATCAGTGGTTCTTTGGATATTTTATTGTACAACATTTAGATGAAAGAAACGTAACGTAAGTAATTTAAAAAATAATTGCTACCTTATTATATGCTAATTAAGTAAATGTAAATGAAGACATGTTTTCTCATTTTTGAATAATAATATAATATAATGTTAGCATGAAAAAACGGTTTTAATTTTCTTTGAGATTATTTGACACTGCCGCAGAACGTGTCTCATAAAAAACATCGTAAGTAGTTCTTAGTCATTCTTTCTAATGCTAAAGAAATAAGGCATATATTCGTAGCTTGTTTTAACTTTGGACGCATAGATTGACGAATCCAGCAACGTAATAACTAGTTTGATGGATTCAAAAAGTACTTAAATACAAACTACAGTACGTGGCGGCCCCCTTTTTTAGTTATATATAGTTAAATTTAAATAATTACAATTATTTACGCTAGTGGACCTGTTACATTTTATTAAAGCGCATTTAACGAAGCCTGTTGCGAATTTCTATACGAACATAATGAAGCCTACGTTGCGGATTAGAATTTGTGGACCATGTATACTTACATAGTTTGTTTTGTTGCAATAAATAATTTAAATAATTTAAAACGCATGTTAATAATATGATTAATCGCAGACTTCAAGCATTGATGGCATTATTAGATGCATAACATGATTCAGAGTGCTGGCATATCTCCAAACAATGCCTTTCAATGCCATTGCCTCAGGCAACTACCTTCATAAATCTCCATTACATTAGGCTATTGTGAAATTAAATTCTAAATCGAATATTCTAAGATGGGACCGAATTAAATTGAGATCGTGATGAGAGTTCTACTTATTTAAATACATGTATTGGTAATTTGATTGACTTGACATTGAATTAAGTTAATTTTAGTTCAGTCGGATCCATATGAGTAGCTGAATGTGCAAGCCCCAGGCTACTCCCCAACTGCGCACTCCTATCGCTTTATTGGGCCCGGCCTATAAAGCCACAGTCAGGTTCAAAAAAAAAGTGCAAGTCGCAAAATTTGCAGTGGAGCAATTCGCAAAAAGTGCAGATCGCAAAATGTGGAGTTCGCAAAAAGTGCAAATCGATAAATGTGTAGATCGCAAAAAGTCTCAAAATGTTGAAATTGCAACAAAAAAATTAGCAGTTTGATATTTCTGGGTGATTTAAGAAAGAAAGAAAAAAAAATACTTAGCGCAAAAGTACACATATTAAAACAGATCAGGGACCGATACCGGTATTTTTAAAAAACCCTGAATTAGCCCAATATTTTGGATTATTTTTTGCTCTTTACGTAGGGCTGAATCATGTATTTAGGTAATAACGTCGTATTATTAGATTGTCCCATTAAAAACGAAATAATGAACCGGTGACCGTAATAATACCGGTATTTTTCTATGGAGAAGATACCGGTATCCGATCCCTGAAACAGATACATAGAAATGCAATGGTAAACGGACCCCAGTCAGCATAATGCCACGGGCAATAAGTAATAAGTGCCTTTCGGGCATCTGAATAGCCTAACCTACCTATAATTTCGTGTGTGTGTGTTGGCGTGTGGCCATTTTGCGTAGCCTACACATTTTGCAACTTACACATTTTGTGAGTTTACATGACCGTACTCACTTGCGACTGCGTAAAAATTTGTATGGGCAAAACTACAGCGCCTCTGGCTGTTACGCAATAGAACTAGGAATCGGCATACTAAATCGTTTACGCAATCGCTAGCGATTATGGTCATGCAACCTCATGGTAAAGGCACTGAACATTTTGCGACCTGCACACTTCGCTACCTGCACATTTTGAAAAACAGCACACTTTGATACATTCACTTATTGAGACCTGCACATTTTGCGTACCCTGCATATTTTGCGTACCCTGCACATTTTGCGTACCCTGCACATTTTGCGTACCCTGCACATTTTGCGTACTCTGCACATTTGCGTACCCTGCACATTTTGCGTACCCTGCACATTTTGCGTACCCTGCAAATTTTGCACCATGCACAATTGCACATCATGCTATCGTCGATATGATGTGCTCGTCGCCATAAAGCCGTAAAAATAACTCAAATAAATAAAGAAAATGCATGTCCAACCACACGGGCAGCTATTCTAAGATGCACATAATGACTGGATTGATATTATAAGTATAGGATGCACAATACAATACAATATAAATACTCTTTATTGCATAACCTCAACAAAAAACACAGTACAGCACATAATTACAATGAGTAGAGGCAAACAACAGGCGGTATTATCGCTAAAGAGCGATCTCTTCCAGACAACCTTAGGGTAGCGGAAATCAAATCAAGCATTATGATTCATAGTAGGTGATGAATGAGAGATAGTATATGGAACCTACTAAAAATCAGTTAATACTAAACTAACCATACGGCATTAAGTCCGCCTTTTGTACGATAAGGTTTCTTTTGTGCAATAAAGATTAAATAAATAAATAATAAATAAATAAATCATAAACACTGCACTGATGCACTTAGTATATTGATGCACCGATGGCTCGAGCGGCATGCCTACAGCTAATGCGCTTCAATGCCAGAGCCATAACTTAGAGGTCCGCACGACCGTAGATAAGCGTAACTTTAGATGTGACACTTAAGGCAAGGCCATTCTGTTGCAAATGACCTCCTCTAACACGCGTTAGTTTACAATTAACCATTCCGCTCTCTACGGAACCTCTAGTGTATCCGCGTAGTACATGTATATATGTATGTAAGATTCTTTATTGTACATGAGTAAAACATAACATAAATTACAAGAACATTATAAACACATTATAATTGATTTTAAGAACATTATAATTGATTTTTGGAACACTGGATCACTTATGAAATATCTGTCCAGTTATTTTGTTAGAACAATAAAAAAGCTATCTTATTTGTAAAAAAAAACACATATAACACACATATAATGATAAGATAATTACGAAATCCGCAGCATGAAAGTTTATTTTTACTATGATATTGAAGATTTTTTGACACAGTTACCAACGCATTTTTCAATATTTTGTTCGGTTATCTTTGTTTCTTTTTCAGTCTACAGTAATTTTTGTGTAGTGTATTTTTACATTACTTCTTTCCGCTAGAATATCAAACTTCAGTATTTTCATCAGATATCTTATTATGAAGTTTATATAGTAGTAACATAATTAGTTTAGTGGTGATAGATTTCCTTTACCAATTAGGACTAATGACAAGAGACGGACCCAATACTGAATTTCGAAGAAGTGTAAGTTATTTAGAGGCAGAGCCAAGTGCGTTATTGAAAAGTACATAGATACGGTTGTTCTACTTACCAAAAAAGCAGAGCCCCATAACGTCATTAGCCGATAGAATAGAATAGAACAGAATGTCATTTATTGTATATAAAAAACTAATTCATTTCAAAAATCAATGAAGCTAAGTCGTATTGTCCATAGTCATTTTTTCAAGCTTCGTATTTTTAAAATTTCAATGTTCGTATGTTATTAAGTAATCTGATTCCTGAGCCAGCATTATACTGAGGCGGGACCATTTCGTGTCATTTTTTGAACTCTTTTGAAAATTGTTTCGCTTCTTACCGCTCCTACAATAAGCTACTTTAAGTTAAAATGTTTTTGTAATCTTAAGATATGGCACTCAAGGTCTTTTACCATAATATGTAAAAATGACATTTTTGTATTTGACTGTTTGTTGCCTAAATGAATTAAATTTATATTTGTCTTTTGTTTTGTTTGTCACGAATAAAATATTTTCTTTCTTTCTTACTTATTTGTTATTGTTTACTACGAAACATGAAGTTAACAAATGGCCGTGATTGTACTTTTATTTGAAAAAGGAATTGTATATATAGGTAATGTGACGAATCTACGATGATACTCAATCTATAAAGGCAAGTGCTTCGCATCAGTCTTCATATCGGTTAGCTGATATTCGACTGGCTTGTGGCCTTCAAATATGAACTGACAACCTGCAACACCCGAATGAGTGTAACCAGTATTAAATCTGACTTCCGATGACAAACGTACCAATACCATAAGCCGCAAACGGTCCACTCCTGGACAAATTCAAAATTAAAATTCAAAAATGTTTATTTGTATGAACAGCCAAATATGGTCTTAAATTAAAATTTTACAGACCTCGTATTCAGCATGTAAGCAAGCGTACAATTTGATTTAAATAATCGAAACAACATTTCTATTTGATGTACTAGCGACAGTAGCGACCCGCCCCGGCTTCGCACGGGTGCACTATTTAATGGAAGTTATTATACATATAAACCTTCCTCTTCAATCACTCTATCTATAAAAAAAACCGCATCAAAATCCGTTGCGTAGTTTTAAAGATTTAAGCATACTTAGGGATATAGTGACAGAGAAAGCGACTTTGTTTTAATACTATGTAGTGATTAATTTTTTTTTTAATATTTTGGTATGTCAAACATTAGCTAATCACAACATCACAAAGCAAATCTTCAAATCCCAATTTATATATATATATTTTCACTTTAAATAAAAATTATTAGTATTTCGCCTCGAACTGTGAACTCGCAATGTATTTGTGGATCCGCCCAACGTCATCTGGTGTTGCGAGATACAATTTTTTCAACATAATTAAAACAAAGAGAGGAGTTACCGATGAGGTGAGGTGGCGAGAGGGGGCGATAAACGAACGAGCGTACAGTTCAAGAGCTTTAATACTAAACAACACAATTAATCTGCTAACACAACGTATATCTACTTATATTATACTTACATCTATACACCTCATCTCCGGGGGAGATAGAAAAAAAAATGTAATTAACAATTTTTGTACCGAGTGCTTCTGGCAACGCGTCGTCCACCGGTCCCTGGGATCCCAGGGATCGTAACAAAAGAATGCCATTGTTTATTTTTTTCGCCGGGAGACGTCTTAGCCGTGTACATGTTCTACGTATATGAGATACTTTAGTTAATGTATATTGTTGTTTACTGACTTGTAAATCACATAGCTGCATAGTAATCGTTAATTAACCATAATAGATTGAAATATTTACGATCTAAATAAGAGACAATTATACTGTAATTACATGCTGTAACTGTGTTCTGTTTAAGAGTGAGAATGCTTAATGGAAATTTTGTTTACATTGCTAAAGAGTTAAATTAAATAAAGTAGGACACGACTATTTTATTCTTAAAAATTTATTTTAGGAATAAAATAGTCGCGTCCTACTTGAAAGAATCTTCAAAGTATGTATGAAAGGAACATTTGTATCTCCATTTTACGGTCGCTAACTTCATTTTATGTGTATGTTTAACACTCCCAGTTTGACCTCTGATTTACCACCGCCTTGTTTCACACATAAACTTGACGTATTGTGTTATTTAGTGTTACATAGTACATTGTTTACGTAATGTGAGAACAATGTTACTCAGAAAAAATATTTTTAGATTCTGATAATAAAATTTGTTTATGGTCAGGGCGGCCCACATCAAATATCTAAACAATATTGGTTTAAGGTAAACGTCTCGCTGGTCGACATTCAACTAATATGTGTCACTTTCAAGAGATTTTTTTTTATTATTAAAAATGGTATTGCTCTTGGCCAGTCAGGGGGACTAAGATGAGGCCGACGGTGAAGCAAGCTCACCCAGATAATATTGGGGTCGAAACACTTGGGCCGTGGAGACCGGGAGCCCATAAGACCTTCAAAGACCTATCTGGGCGTCTGGTCGACGCAACACGTGACCAAAATACTGGCCTTTATCTGGCACAAAAATTGAGCATTGCCATCCAACATGCGGCCGGCATTTTGGGAACATTACCCACTGGCAGCGGTTTGTTAGATTAGGGTTTTTGATAAGTATATTTAGGTTCATATTAGGTTAATTTTAGTTTTATTTTAATTTTTTTGTTTATTTGTAATTTCTATTACAATTATTATAACATCAGTGAAGTTTGTATTAAAATGTTAAACATCGGAATATTTACCTAAATAAAAAAAACAATAACGAGTTGATTACTGAGCTTTTTTTAAATCAATGGAAAAACTGAAAAATTTAGGCTCCGAGCAGGATTCGAAACTGTGACTTTCTGGCATACGCAGCCATCCGCTTTAGCCTCTAAGCTACCGGAGAAACCACGCTCGGCCCCCAAATTTCGCAGCCATTTTCTCAATTATTCATTTTTCACTTTTTCCTTTAATTGGTAAAATGTAGTTTGCGTTAGCTTTACCGCTTCATATAAAATTAATTCCTAAGCTGTATTTAAGTATGTATGTATTTTTGAGTTAAGTAAGTGATTGTTGAGTTTAAGTGAGCTGTTTGACTCTGATGAGTCATATCACAACGCATCACAACACACGCGAAGCGCGAAACTTTTCGATTGAGCGTTAGTGAAACAAAATGAAAAAAATTGCGTCAACATACTTTATGCTGGCCGATATTTTATAAAACTTTTATTGGATTTTGAATCTTATAGCATGCAAAACTAAGAAGCTTTTTGCACAGATAATATTTTGACACGACTCGGCCAACTTTCACGATTTCGACAATAATAATAATCGAATGCAATTCAATTCAATGTAATATAAAATGGACATGTAATATTTCTAATATCATGAATAAATGAGTATGAGTATATCCCAATGCACCTGTTCTTTTCAAAAACCTATTTAAATTACAAATAAATATTCCACTTTCGCGGTACAACGTCGCAGGCTAAAATAAATCCTTTAAACAAAGGGGAGAGGAAATTCACAAGTAGATATTATCCTCATATTCCCATGTAAGTGAACGTTATGTCACGATCCATGCCTGATACCGGCTACCATACAACTACTCTTATCTTATCTTATAAGATGAGGGCTTCGACTTCGACCTAATGGGATCTTTTGTACAATTTTCCCGTCCTTTACACCTACTCCAAGTTTTTCTCCAACATTTCCACAAACAGGATGACTGAGCTCAGCGGGGGTACTCTGAATTCCTTAGGTTCTGTGTAACCACTAGCAAAGCTAGTCATTCCTTGTCTGGCAAGGGCATGACATTCACACAACAAGTGTTCCATTGTCTCGTCATCCTCTCCACACATTGTATAAACAGCCATACAGTAACAGCCGATAACGACACAAAGTCGAGTCCCATGACCTCGTATTTAATTATTTTATCACTACATAGTATAAAACAAAGCCGCTTTCTCTGTCCCTATATCCCTATGTGTGCTTAAATCTTTAAATCTACGCAACGGATTTTGATGCGGTTTTTTTTTTAATAGATAGAGTGATTGAAGAGGAAGGTTTATATGTGTAATTACATCCATTAAATAGTGCACCCGTGCGAAGCCGGGGCGGGTCGCTAGTAAGGAGATGAAACAGAAACAGTCACAAAAAATACAGAGGATTGGTATGTTGGTAAGAATAAATATTCTTACCAACATACCAATCCTCTGTATTTTTTATCTAAATAGGTATAGACGTTTCTTTACACATATCTCACTGTGATCACAAAAAGTTATACTCGAATCACCGACGCTAAGAATACTTACTTATATCACTACAGATCGGCGGGTCAATTATGCAGTCTATGTATTCGCTATGTATTAAATAATATGGGTTCGGACAGCGATGAATAATTGATACGCTGACAGTGATTCCAGTGCAGTTTACAAGATAACAATCAAATTCATCATCATCATCATCATCATCATTTCAGCTGAAAGACGTCCACTGCTGAACATAGGCCTCCCCCAAGGCTCGCCATTTAGACCGGTCCTGTGCCGTTCGTTTCCACCGGATTCCCGCGACCTTCACCAGGTCATCTCACCATTTATACAAAAAAAATTACCACTATGTTACCTAACTTTTACAGCAATATGTTAATATTTAAGTATTTTTCCCTACAAATTCCTTATTCAACAAACAACCAGAAACACAAGCTTTGCTTAGTTTGGGACTAGGTGGATTTGTGTAAGATTGTCCACAAATATGTATTTATTTATTTATATTAGGTTCAGGTACTATTTCTTAAATTCTATTTTTGTATACTAATTCAATACATATCATAGATTTTTTTAGTAATGGAAAAGTAGACTGGCCTAAATTTGTATGATCAAGCAGTTTTGAAGCGTGCTTCTATGAGTATATCTACGCTCGACATGTCATTTGTTTCCTTTTGAACGTTTTGACAAGCGTTTGATATTTCTTCACATTACCATTTACTGAGGAATGTAGCGCTGGTATTTAATTCTGAATTCTCTTGGTAGTTTGGTAGTTTAGAATAGAGTAGAATAGAATAATTTTTTATTTTGCAACAACATAATAAATTACATTACAAAATGCTTAAATCTAAAAGATATACAGTTTTGTCACAAAAAAGGAGTCCACTCAGCATGTGTCGAGGCACATCTTGTTTGTATACCATAATTCTGTTTAATCCTAAATAAGTCTGCTGAATATGAGTCCTACGTTCTTGCTCAGAAAAAAAGAGAAACTTAGCATTACGGACAAGTCGGACAACTAGTGAAGCCGGTTTTTAACCATGATGCAGAATAAAAAGCATACATAAAAACTACTCCATGCACAGCATCTTAAAATTATTTTTCTTGGTCTAGGAGTGCACCTTGGTCAAATATGGCGCCGGCAGCTGTTACCCCATATAAACTTGTCAAACTTTCCATACAATCAGATTTTAACGAACACCGCTTACGATTGCAGACGGTTTGGTGCAACCCACCCTAAGAATTTTGCAATGTCACAGTACATACAGAGAATGATTAGAATGTTAAAGAGGGAGGCACAACGAAATGTCATCTTGCATCTTGCTAACCCATAAATGTACTACGAATTGACGTTGTCAGGTGACATGTGTCAAGTGTTTATATGTAGCCGTGACATCGATTTCGATCATGGAGACCCTAAGCTTTACTGATTTTTCTTCTGTGAGCACTAATATTGATCGCTAGGTACCTAAATCTTGTACTAAATGTCCGCTAAGTATTCCACTTGGAAAGGTCGGGTGCCTTAGTGAGGATTTCGCTAGAAACTATAATTACAATTTTAATGATTTTGATTTTGTCCGTTGCGAGTTTATACAGCTTGATTTTTTTAATGAATATCACCATTCAACAACGCATATCATTGTTAACACCGTTTTGAGATATTTGTACACAATTTTTGTTTAAAAAAACCGTGAAAATTTAATTGTATTTCCTTTTCTGTTTGACGAAAATCACGCAATAAAAGGCATTTTTTCGCATTTTAAACGAAGTTTGTCATGCACGCAGATAAAACAATCTACGTGTTTTTTTAACAATCAGTGCTGGCAAACATTTTATTTGGTAGCCATTTTTAATTTAAAAAGAATATTCTCTGCGAAATTGATTGCATATTGACAATGACTGATGAAACGCTTTTGATAGTTTTGCGTTATGTTTTACTTTTTTGATATTTTGTTTGGAATAATGTGGAATACCTACGAATAACATAGTTGTGAATGCAATGCACACACATTGTGCTAATAAAATACCTATTTAGGTGGTAGGTATTAAGCTTAGTGACAGCTTATCCTCAGTAAATTGTCGTAAACGAAGTAGTTTTGTAATAATTTTATACATAAAATTTAAAACTATATAGGTACATATAGTAATTTCGAACATCATCACTCCAAATTGACACACTTCAAAATCTTTTTTCCCCGAAAATACTACGTACTACACACAATAAAAGCGAAGAAAAGGTCCCTTACTTACTAGGGGCAAATTTCCTATTATTGGCCACCGCCCCATAACTGGCCACTTGTAAAAATGTATGCTCAGAGCAAACCAATTGTTGGTATTTCTGCAATTAAATAAATAAAATACTATATATAATAAATAACTGGGTTCAGAGCTGCCTTTTTTTTGAACCTGACTGTGGCTTTATAGGCCGGGCCCAATAAAGCGATAGGAGTACGCGGTTGGAGAATAGCCTGGGGAAAATCCAGGGGAAAACCTCCGGCATGACCACGCGTGAGATTTGGATCACTGGAATACTCTAATAGTTTGCGCTCCAGTGAGATTGGTTGAGCGGTTTCAACCGAATCTGAGGTGTGAGCGGAATCGAGCTGCCTTCATTTATTCTCTTAAAGGCGGTCTTCACTGCACAATTTGATGGCTAGTAACTGAATGATATTTTCTTAAGTGGCCAGTTACTTTACTCGTAATATCTAATCTAAAACTTTACTATAGGCATCTTATCATTTAATCCTGGAATTAAATTTCATGAGCTCTGCCTACCCCTGCTGGGAATACCGGCGTGACTTTATGTATATATGTAATGTGTGGTATTTTTTAAAATTTATTCAAAAGAACATATTACAAATTAGAAGTGGGTATACACCAAAAAGTTTGTCGCTCAGCATGTGCCACGACTGATGTGTCGTGACGCTGATTTTCAGGACAACCAAAAAATATATATACCTACTAGTCTTAACCTAATTAATATATAATGGATGACGACACGACCGCTTTTAATAACACAGCTCAAATAACGTTTATATTGTATGGCAACACTAAAACAAACAATTTCCATTTGAATTGTTGTAACGGCCAAATCCTAATGAAAAGAAAAAAGATGTGAGACTTGTCTAGTACTAATTATTATATGCATATACTTAAATGTTTCTTTAAACATAACAATCTAATGTATGTAACATATTGTTGAGTACAAAACCTTCTAAACTATGTAAAGCTTCTTATGACAAGCTATACTAAGTTATATGGTTTAATTTGTTATTGATAATTAATTAATTACACGCTTTCAATAAAAACTAATCCTCATATTATACTAGTTACATACTTTATATCATAACTAAGACAATTATTTCCTTTAATTCCTTTGTCTACAGAAATGTAAACACAATTACTAAAGGTAAATATAATTAGTTTAAAATGTCGTCTTAAACACGTGTTTTCCTATACGACCACTGTCATAAAGAAGGACATATAGGGTGGGTTGCACCAAACAGTCTGTAATCGTAAGCGGTGTTCGTTATAATCTGATTGTATGGAACGTTTGACAAGTTTATATGGGATGGCAGCTGCCGGCACCATATTTGACGATGACCGGCCTCTCATCGTATGTTGGTGCAACCGACTGTTAGACCAAGAAAAATAATTTTAAGATGCTGTGCATGGAGTAGTTTTTATGTATGCATCATGGTTAAAAACCGGCTTTTGACAAGTTTCTATGGGATGACAGCTGCCGGCGCCATATTTGACGATGACCGGCCTGTGATCGTATGTTGGTGTTGGTGGCTGCAAAAACGTTTTTGCTATAAACATTACAACAATCAATGTAGGTGTACTATGTATCTTAATAGACCAAATTTTTTACTTTTAATTTTTTCTACTTAATTTTTTTTAATATATTAATTGATGATTAATCAAGTATTGTCTCTTTAATTACTTATTTGGATGAATATTTTTCTCATAGGAGAAGTGAAGAGTGTATTACACGGCAGCAGAATTATTTCTAACCCGGGCGTGGCGGTTTGAATCCCTCACTACGCTCAGGATTCCATGTTAGAATCCCTCGCTACGCCCTCGATAAAATATTGCATTTTGCTCCCTTGTAATACAATCTACTAGTTTTCGCCGGGAAAAGACGGCAATACCTATGAGACTTACAACTAAGTGAAGCAAGCAAGCACGCAATTGACGCCTATTTATTAATGAATCTTATAAAGATTTAATTTTAAATCTTAGGTATGTTAGTACGTTGAGATGTAATTAGGGTTCCGTATCAAAAAGGTAACAAAGGTATTTTTAGGTTAGTTTTAGTTTTATTTTAATTTCTTTGTCTATTTGTAATAACTTGTTGAATTAAACTGATTAGGTACATGTGTTAAAATAATATTAACAAGCTCCTTCTCTTCCAGATACGCTTGAGCCGCCCCGGTGATTATCGTGAGTACCCGCACATTAAACTTAATGAGAGCGTTTTCTTTAACGGCCCCATTTTGAACCATCGCCTTTGATAAGCTTCTCATTCGTTAATATTTCTTGGGCTTTAGACGTCTAGGGGCTAATATTAATATTGATTTACTTTTGGGCTTTAGTTTTAAGGACGGCAATGGAATTATCAAGTCAATCAAGGGTCGCGGGTCATTCTACTTTTTCATGACCAGTTTTCTATTACAAAAAAAAATCTGTGATATGTATTGAATTAGTGTACAAAAATAGGATTTCGAAATATTACCTGAACCTAATAAAAGGAATTTATAGGTAAAAATACTTCAATATTATCATATTGCTGGAAAAGGAGGTAACACAGTCGTAAAAATCTTTTTTTCATACATATGGTGAGACATCCAAGGACCACTGAGTTACTCGATTTATGGACATTAGCTGTGGTTCGTTAATTACCAAAACTATCGGAAGTGATACTGCAATTAAACCTCTTTCTAAATAACAATACAAAAATATGAAGTGAGGGCTGACGTAGGTAAAAAAACTGCCAGGCTCAAGTGGGACTGGGCCGGCCACATCTGTCGCATGCATCCAGATAGGTGGGCTAATGTAGCCACCAAGTGGGTGCCACATGATGGACGACGCAGACGGGGCAGGCCCAGACGGAGATGGCGGGATGATCTGGATGCATTTGCCAAGAATTGGGAAGAAGAAGCGCTCAATAGGGAGACCTGGAAAACATGGGGAGAGGCCTTTGCCCAGCAGTGGGACAGCCAATAAGGCTATAAAGTAAAGTAGAGGGCCAAGTATTCCAAAATCCGCATTTAAAAAAAAAGTGTCTGAAAATTATGTACATGAAAAAGTAGAATGGGCCAGGCGTGTGTTTTTTTTCGAGTCGCAAGCGTCTATTGGGCTTCGGTGTTTGCGTACAGGAGAACACAATTAATATGGCGCGCGTCAAAGCTCTTAAGTAGTTGACTGAGAGACTATTATTGCTTAATCCACACGCCTTATTACTTGGGTCGTGCTATACCACCAGACAGAACGTAAGCTTATTGGCCAACAACGGTCAGATCCATTTTAAAATGCGCTACACAATTTAATCCTTTATTGATTTACAAGCGGCAATAACAGTTAAATAACAATAACTTAAGTAAGAGCTGAGAGCGGCTGAGGGAGAGGGGTTGCGATCCTCGGTCCGGTTCGTTCTTGGCTCAACAGATCTCTTTGGCCATTCAGCGTGGCAACGCCGCCGGGGTTATGGGAACTTTCGAGCCATCTACGATCCGGGGCGGTCCTTTGTGTTAAGTTAATTTGACGAAGCATGTTGCGGATTTCATTTTTGGATTAATAGTACATTAGTTGGTTAATTTATGGAATAAATGATTCTTATCATTAAAAAAAAAAACTTAAGTAATATTAAAACGAACTTTAATCTAAAACAGGCCCTTTGGGCATTGTACCGAGGATGCTGGCTGCATTACCTCGCTGTATCGCAATGCTGATACGTTGTGCGAGGAAGTCGCCAGCTCTTCGGTCATCAGTTACGTCAACCAGACGCTTAACGATTTCAGTATTTCGTAATGAGGGCTATCGTTTTTGTGCTCACCAGTTGGCGCCACTATCGAGTAAGGTCCAGCTGTCAAAAATTGTTATTAGTTATTATGGGCATGAGAACGAAGTTTACATTTAAATCATATTTAATACCTTAAAACCGTACCGTAAAAATATCGAACATCCCGCATTGTAGCGCAGTCCCGTTTTGTTCGGAAATAAAGGAGGAAATAAGTTTCCGAAAGACAAAACTGTTTGAAAACACTGACAGTCATTGACCCGTAATTCATATTTGCCATAATCAAGCTCAGGTATTGCAAAATAGTCACCCTATTATTCCAATTAGATATTAACCCGCGTAGCGCAACCACAAAGAGTGACATTTGACATTTCGGAGACCTCACGCTACACTAGCGCCTCTAGCGGCGAATTCATACGCGATAGCCCACATTGGCTCAATCAACTATACTGTTTGTTGTTATTTTGTCCAGATAGAATTATAGTAGAAAGCCGTTAATATTGTGACATAAGAAACACTTTTGAAACAGCTTCGCTCGCACAATTTCATAATAAATTATTTCTGATTTCTTGATCTTAAGCATGAATAAAATATTCATCCCGAACCCGAAAAGTGTTTTACGAGCTCACGTCCCGTATTTACACATTTACCTACCCAGTATAAAACACTGGCAGATTGGTTGAGCTCCCGAGGATGCAGTGTTGAGAGTGAGGGACCTAAATTTGACCCTTCTGCTGTCAACACAGTGAATTCTCAAATTTCATAAAGGGTCAGCAACGCGTACAATACAATACAAATATTCTTTATTGCTCACCAAACGAAGTACATTCAAAGAACAACAGAAATTAAAACGTACGTACGTATGTATGTAGGTTTATGGTGCTTCTTATAGTCATAGTTAGTATTATAGGTATTTTATACTCTATTTTTCTGTTTCACCTACTCAAGTAATTTAAATTTTCTAGCTTAGTTTCTACTACCCAAAGGTTGGCTGGAAGAGATCGCTTGTTAGCGATAAAACCGCCTGTTGTCTACCACTGTTACATGTATTTTAATTTCTGTTGTTCCTTGAATGTACTTGGTTTGGTGAGCAATAAAGAATATTTGTATTGTATTGTACGTGACTCCTTTGGAGTTGCGGGCGTCTATAGGCTGCGGTGGCCGCTTACCATCAAGTGGACCGTACACTTGTTTGCCAAAATAATCTTAAAAGCATATTCTACTAGAATTATGGAATAAATGGCCCAATTAAATTTCGTAACCAAAATAGACCAATTGAATTGAACGTTACCATCGCAAATTTATCGTCGACAATATGACACGTGACAATATGACATATGTGTGACAAATGGCGACAATTTACGCGGCAATGCGCCGAGGTCGTTAAGGTAATTGCTTGGACATACCAAATGTATGTTAAGTGGAAAAACATATTGGTGAATTTGTTTTTGGGTAGCGAAGGTGACATGATAGTCTAGAACAATAAGAATTGCACGGTTTTTTTTAAGTTGGCTGTGGCTTTATACGTAATTTATAATTATATAATTACAGGCTAAAACAGCATTCAATAATAAAAAGCACTTCCTTAAATCTCGTATATCAAAAACAGTCAAAACACGCCTCATCAAAATCTACATCTGGAGCATTGCGCTGTATGGGAGTGAGACGTGGACTGACACAAAGAGACAGAAAGATTAGAGGCCTTCGATATGTGGTGTTGGCGTAGGATGGAAAGGATCAGCTGGACGGAAAGATAGACGAGTGAAGAGGTTTTGAGTATGGTAGGAGAGGAAAGAAGTTTACTGGAAACAATTAGAAATAGAAGAGGCAGGATGATGGGACACCTGATACGGCACGACAGTTTCTTCTTAAACATCTTAGAGGGCAAAATTGAAGGCAGGAGAGGAAGAGAAAGACCTAGATTGACTTACTTTAACCGAGTGAGGGAGGAAGTTGCCGAGTCGTATGGGGAAGTCAAGAAACTGGCAATGAATAGAGAAGAGTGGCGGTTACTCCACCGACAAGAGCGAAGCTCTTAAGTTTTGATGATGTGATGATGATGATTAATGTAATTTATTAAAATAATGTAAATACCTACTAACATGCCTAGGTTAAGAAATTACTAACAATATATGGATTGTAAGTCCAAAATAAAGATTAAATTAAATTTATAGGCCGGGCCCAATAAAGCGATATAAGTGTGCGGTTGGAGAGCCTGGGGAAAATTCAGGGGAAACCTCCGACGACTACGCGGGCGCCTTACATACTCAAGTTTGCGCTCCAGTGAGAATGGTTGAGCGGCTTCAACTGAGCAGGTGAAAGTGAGAAATCGAGCTACTGGGAGCAGTGTTGCCAGATGGTTACATTTCTTACATTTTTCGTAACTTTTGACCGGCTCGCGTAACATGTAAGTAACTTGTGTTGTAAAGGAGTTTTTTGTAACTTTTGAGGATAATGAGACTGTATTTAAAAAGAAAGGTAATTTTATCTAACCGGGATCAAGCGACACAATTTATAGGCTTCCATACAGAAAAGGTGACAAAATAACCTACATAGTACGACTCTGTCTGTCCGTCTCTTGCAACTTTGTATGACATATGTAACACCGCCTATCAGCTCGGCGTAATTCTGTCGCCGAACTCGCCGAATTGTAGCCGTATATGGCGACACGTTTCTTAGAATCGAATGTTTTGATAAGTAATTATGAAAAATATATAAAATGTAACTTTTGTATTAAAAATGTAACTTTTCAAGAAAAGAAATATAACTTTCGTGTCAACGGCCCTGGCAACACTGACTGGGAGTTTTGTCGCTGATTCACATAATTTGTTAAGTATAATGACAATTATCATACTTCTAGCATTTTTCCTATTGTGTCCTAAGGGCGCGGATTGTTAGTCACTAGATTACTCTCCCGTTGCTTTTCACATGCGGTGGATAATTTAATATTGTCACGTTCAACCAATAAAAACTCGAAAGGCGTAGGATTTTGCGTTGTTTGTGTACATACATGAATACAATACAACCGGTGCCAGAGGTGCGTGTTAAAATAGGACATGTCAGGTAATAACAAAAAGACATGTTTATTGCACGTCGTGATTAGAATTGGTAACATATTTCGGTATTTATCTTATATATGAATCATTTATTAGAATAAAAAAATTACCTATGAAAATAATGAAATATTGAACAAATCTCTGCTAACTAAAATGTGTTTCGTATCTTTCTCACAAGCATCATAATGACAGATTCGTTTGTCCTTAAAAACGAATTTTAGCGGCAACTTTTAGGGCTTCGTACCCAAAGGGTAAAAACAGGTCATTCCGTCTGTCACCACGCTATATCTCATGAACCGTGATACTTAGACAGTTGAAATTTTCACACGTGATGTATTTCTGTTGCCGCTATAACAACAAATACTAAAAAACATAATAAAATAGACATTTAAGGGGGCTCCCATACAACAAACGCAATTTTTTGCCGTTTTATAGATAACGGTACGGAACCCTTCTTGCGCGTCCGCCTCGCACTTGGCCGGTTTTTTTAAGTAAAATAAGGTTTCACGAATGATTATGATTGACGACCAGTTTAGCCTAGTGGGTAGTGCACCTGCCTGTGAAGCTGACGGTCCTGGGTTCGAATCCCGGTCAGGGCAAATATTTGTGTGATGAGCATGAATATTTGTTTCTGAGTCTTGGATGTTTTCTATGTATTTAAGTATTTATATCTATAAAATATATCGTCGTCTAGTACCCATAACACAAGCCTTCTTGAGCTTACTGTGGAGCTAGTTCGATTTGTGTAAGATTGTCCTTTAATATTTATTTATTTTTTATTATTTTATTTTATTTATGATATGATAATGGGGGATATTGTGAAACCAAACGAGCGTAAGTTCTGTTTATGAGAACAACCAATATTACAAAATGTGTTGTAGATTTTCGCGGCTTACAAGTCACAAAATTACACTCGCTTGACTTCACCCTTAGCTATGACATTTGTATGGTTTCACTTTTGTGACAACGTTCCGTTAAAAATGAAGTAGAAATATCGCTTTTATTTTTTTCCTGTTTGGGCTGCTGATCGATCAATAACAGATGTGATTGGGGACAACCGCCCTATGCCAGCTGGAGGGCTCGCATAATGTCAAATTTCAAAATAATTTTATTGTGGTTGAAATACTAATTATATTTTAATAATTATGCCAATACATCTTAATGACTATTTTCATAACTATGACATTAGATGTTGACGTTAAATTTTCCTCTTGACATTCAGATTTTATTCTAGAAACTGTCTAGATTATACTATTTGTTATGTTTTTATTTTACATATTGACGATCTTTTTGTGAATTTATTATACTCTCTTTTGACATACATTACAGTAATTCATGTCTTTTTTTAAATTTCATATGCATCAATAAATTGCTCTGAATAATTAGATTCAATTTATGTAATATATAACTGACGATTCAAAAGTGCTTGTTGCTAGGCCTATTTGAATAAAGAATATTTTGAGTTTGAGTTGAGTTGAGTATTTCAAATAGACTCAAAGAGTGCTTATGAAACGTCACAAAAAATACACAATAACTAGAAAGTTAAAATACACGGAAAAGATTAGGGTTTACCCAGAAATTACGCGAGGTTCCGAAGGGGGAGGGGGTTATGAAAACCTCACGATTGATCACGTTGGGGGGGGGGGTACAACGTCGACCTCACATGTATTTTTTTTCCTGTACCTACAAAACCTTTATAAATCATTATTTCGCACGTAAAAAACAGCGAGTCTATTTACGTTTTTATGAAATTTTGGAGCGTTTGCATAAACACGTATACGAAAATAAACACAATATCAACTAACACAATACCATTTCAGTCTAAATTTTTAATAGTGAAAAATACACGTGAGGTTTCCTGGGGGGCAGGGGGGGGGGTCTCATAGAAACTCACCAAAGATCACGAAGGGGGAGGGGAGGTTTAAAAGTGGGCCAAAAAACCTTGCGTGATTGTAATTACACAACAATGCGTGTTACTACATTTTATTTTGCCATACGATACTTTGCCAATCGTCAAGAATAATTAATGAGTAATTTGTCGTCCCGGTACCGCCGCACACCGGGTAGAGTCAGTCCGACGCAGGTCGGGCCTAGCTGATTTTCTTGCTGGACTCTTCTCAGCTAGGCTAGGTTTAGTGAACCAGCTACAAAACTCCCACTAGCTCGATTCCACTAACACCTCAGATTCGGTTGAAACCGCTCAACCAATCTCACTGGAGCGCAAACTCTTAGAGTATTCCAGTGTTCCAAACCACACGCGTGGCCATGCCGGAGGTTTTCCCCTGGATTTTCCCCAGGCTACTCTCCATCGCGCACTCCTATCGCTTTATTGGGCCCGGCCTATAAAGCCACAGTCAGGTTAAAAAAAAATGAGTAATTTGTCAAATAATAATTGGTGATATGATATTTTTTCACGTAAATAATTTGTCTAATGAACTATTTTGAACTATTTTTAATACAATACTTTATGATACAACTAATTTTTAATATCGTTAGTTTGCCAAACATTGTTATATGAAATGATAGGATACCGAACTTTAATGGACTATATTACTTTTAAGATGTAGTTGACATTTTTAAGTATGATAAGCCCTTATGTACAGTAAAAGAAAAGCGACACCCCTATGTACTGCAGAAACTACATAGGGGTGTCGCTTTTGATTTCTGTGTGTCTCATCCACACACAATCTCACACGTTATATTACCGTGCCATGTCACAACCCATCATAATAACATCATAAATACGTCCCCAGCTGTCAAAAACACAACAGAATTAACCTTCTGTTCAATATGCACACAACAAACAACCGACAAGCGTTGAATTACCCAAATAAAGACACTAAATGAAGTACTTATATAACAACGTAACATAAAATTTGCGTTTAAGATTCAATCGTTATCGTTGTGAACTTGACACTATTGTGTACATTCGACGTCAAAGATATGTATACATTATTCGCCTTATTACTACGGAGTAAGGTGCAAATGTGTAAACATATCTTTAACCTTTACGAGTTATGACACCGTCGCTAATGGAAGACAGATGAGTAAGGTCGTGTATTGTTGTCATGACCTTGCGGTTATCGGTCAAAAATATAACCTATTGTTTGACAGAAACAAGTATTAGTGCTGGCCTCTTTTGGTGTGGTTTATTTATTGGAGCTGACACAATAAACAATAACAGCATAGCTAACATGATCGCGCCTAGCATTCGTACCTTACCAGCAAGTATGTTAATAAGTTTTACTGGGCATTTTCCGCGACATACAGTCGCCATCAAATATATCTGTACTCTTCAGGGTGCTCAAAAATATCTGAACATGCACTTTAACGCCTTGACAATAGAGTCGTGTTCAGATATTTGAGCACCTCGTTCGCTCCGATATATCTGATGGCGGCTGTACAACGTGCCTGTCGATACGTAATGTGTTCCTAGTAGGATAATGTACAGGGGTTGGACATATACAGGAAAGGGAGTGTCTACAAATTATATACATATACAGGGTGTCCCACGGCTATGCCACATGGAGGGAAAATACCTTGAATATTGTAGATAGAACATTTTACTGAAAGAAGACATTATTTTAATTTTAAAAACAATTCAAACTTCATTCACAGATATTTAAATAATAATTAAACCGTGAACCGGGAATCGGACCCGTTACAAATAATTACCCTATAGCTTTATCATACCAATCGAAAGGCTTCATCATATGGATTATTTTTTGCTAAATAACATAGTATCAGAAATAAAAGGAAGACCATGAATTTTAAGATTTTTAATACAAAATTAATCAATAGATCACGTGTAAAGGGTTCGATTCCCGGTTCAACCACAAAATTATTTAAATATCTGTGAATTCAGTTAAAATTTTTTTTAAATTCAAATAATGTCTTCTTTCAGTAAAATGTTCCATCTACAATATTTAAGGTACTTTCCCTCCATATGACATAGCCGTGGAACGGCCTGTCTACAATAGATAAGAAACACAGGAAGACACGACAATAGAGAGATCTCTCATGGACCGCAGTCCAATGAGTGTTGTTGCGAGGTTATATATCATCCTCAGCCTGCAGTCGTCCACTGCTGGACATAGGCGTTCCCTAATTCACGCCACCACACCCGGTCCTCAGCTCTCTGCATCCAACCGCTTCCCGCCACTCTCTTCAGGTCGTCGGTCCACCTGGCGGGGGGTCGTTCCACAGGCCGAGTCGTTCGTGGTCTCCATTCCAGAACTCGTCTTTCTCATCAGCCATCAGCTCTGCGACAAATATGCCCCGCCCACTGCCACTTCTTGGAATGAAGCTATACGTAGCAGAACTGGGGTCACCGACATAGCCTTCAAAATTGCGAGTTTTAAGTGGCAGTGAGCAGGGCACATTGCTCGCAGGACTGACGGTCGATGGGGCCAGAAACTGCTTGAGTGGCGTCCACGCACCGGAAGACGAGCTGTCGGTAGGCCTCCGACAAGGTGGAGTGATGACCTGGTGAAGGTCGCGGGAATCCGGTGGAAACGAACGGCACAGGACCGGTCTAAATGGCGAGCCTTGGGGCTATGTTCAGCAGTGGACGTCTTTCGGCTGAAATGATGATGATGATGACTGCCACTTCAGCCCGCTTATCCTCAGCGCTATGTCGGTGACCCTAGTTCTCCTAGGTTATATATAAGCAACAGATTTAAGAAACTTCGATAGCGCGATGCAGAACATGTCGGATTTGACAGTGGACAGAAGCGACGCCACATGCCTATTTTGCGTGTAAAAGTGGGTAGCGCTACTCATCCTAGTTTCTGCATGAAACCTATTAGAGCCTTGATATTGTTTCTTCCTGCAGTGTTCGAATTTCATATATGTTTTGTTCTGTATACTTCTACCTGCTTACAGTCTGGTAGAATGTGTCAGAAGTCTCCTCTGCTTCCATGCACTCCTACGTATGGGGCTGTTTGCAGGCACGTATCAAGACTTTTGGTTCGGGGGGGGGACAAACATTGAAACAACCATGTGAACTGTGTAAAAATCGCTGTAATCACTGATAAATAGACGGCTAAAAACGTTTTCGGGGGGGGATAAATCCCAACTACCCCCCCCCCCTGGATACGTGCCTGGCTGTTTGTGTTGTAAATGTGTTTGTTTAGGGTCGATTGCACCAACACACGATCACAGGCGTCGTCAAATATGGCGCCGGCAGCTGTCATCCCATAGACACTTTGCAAACTTTCCATACCATCAGATTTTAAGGAACATCGCTTACGATTACAAATGGTTTGGTGCAACCCTCCCTCAGTGTGTTATATCTCGTTATTATTCCTACTACTTTGCTTAGTTGGTTCCTGTGTGTTCTCAGTAACATGGTTGTGAGTTTGTAGTTTCGCTCCATCAGTAGCTAGTATGTATGTGCGAGAGGTAATGCTTTATGTCCAGCATAAACGCAAGCTAGAAGGTAATGTAAACCGCAAACGCAACAGATGGGTACATATCCGACATTATACATTTTATATATGGAGCCAATTACAGAAACTCACAAATAGAAACAAGATAAATTAAGTGTTACGAATTATTTACCAATAAACCGATTATAGGATATGATGGTTTAAGTTTTAGATATAGACAGAGTCATATTATTTAGTTTTTTTTGTGTGTATATAAGTGGGTATTCTAATTAAAGCCTAAAAAAGTTTTTAACTTGAAAATTGGCACGTATCTTAACATTTAGATATAGACAGAGTCATATTATTTAGTTTTTTTTGTGTGTATATAAGTGGGTATTCTAATTAAAGCCTAAAAAAGTTTTTAGCTTGAAAATTGGCACGTATCTTAACATTTTCTTATCGTTACTATCTAATTTGAGTTCAAACATTATAAAAAGTGTGAGGCCTTTAAACGTGCTAGTAATAAATTAATAACATCGTGACAAATCGTTCTAATAAAAATAAACCTTGAAATGTTACTTACAAACTTGTCACGATAACCTATAGGCCTACTGTTTACCTGATACGGGTCCCGCACGGCGCGAGCGCCGAGGCGTAGTGCCTTTTTTTTTGAACCTGACTGTGGCTTTATAGGCCGGGCCCAATAAAGCGATAGGAGTGCGCGGTTGGGTAGCCTGGGGAAAATCCAGGGGCAAACCTCCGGCACGACCACGCGTGTGGTTTGGAACACCACGTAGTCCCTTAACTTATTACTTCTGCTCATCTCTGAGCCCGTTTCCGGTATGGTAACGGTATTGGATATCGATTCCGCTTCGTTATAAAGGTAGAACTTTACCGATTATAATATAAAGGTAAGCGATCGATATTATAAAATAACGATATCGCTATTTCATAGGTCTACTTAAACCTTTATTATAACGGTAGCCGACCGGTATTATTTCGGTACCGATACATTTTGAACGTAACTTTTACGATGGGTACGTATGCGCGACCAACAGCGAACAGCGACTACGTCAGTAATCTCTACCGTGCTGAACGAAATTAAACAAAAATCGGTATTTTAGGCGTACACCCAATAACTAGCGCTGATTGGTTGGCGCCGTTGCCGGCAAAACGATACCTTAATAAAAACGGTTCAGGTATCGAAAAAAATAGCGGTACCGTTATATTCTGCTATCGAAAAATTTCTTTTGCGGTATCGAAACTTCACCGAAACGAAACGGTATGACATCATACCATTTTAAAACGCTACCTTTATTTGACGACCGCTTTAGCCTAGTTGGTAGTGACCCTGCCTTTGAAGCTGGAGGTTCCGGGTTCGAATCCCGGTCAGGGCATTTATTTATTTATTTATTTATTTAATCTTTATTGCACAAAAGAAACCTTAGTACAAAAGGCGGACTTAATGCCGTATGGCATTTATTTGTGTGATGAACACAAATATTTGTTCCTGAGTCATGGATGTTTTCTATGTATTTAAGTATCTATATAAGTATGTATATCGTCACTTAGTACCCATAGTACAAGCTTTGCTTAGTTTGAGACTAGGTCGATTTGTGTAAGATTGTCCTCAAATATTTATTTATTTTTATTTATTTTCCGGTTATGCAGTCCCCGCTTCTGCTGATTTGACTGTCAGTAAAATACTAGGAAATTCGGGGGTCACACTTTTATAAAACTAGCTCAAGACAGACGGGTGGCATATACTAGGCCTAATGCTCAGCAGTGGGCGAAAACGGACTAAAAATGATGATGACGATTAAAATACCACCTTCCGATTTTCTATTTTAGTGGTTCAGTCAGTGGGTCAGTGGTCACTGTTTTAGTGGTTGTCCGCTGGCGCTAGTTGCGACTTGTGACAGACCACAGATATTTAAAGATTGTTTAAGGTCGCGTTCATGTTTGTCTGTTCTTGTCTGTTTTAATTGTAAATTATGACATTTATTTAATTGTTATGTTGTTTGTGATTTTAGTGTTTTTTGTCTTTCGTGGCTTCTAGTGGTCCCAAAGGAAGACCAGGCCTAGCTAATGGCTAGCACTATGCTGATTTGGGGCCATTTCGTGGCTATTTTCTGTATTTTGGTGTTATGTTAATTTGTACTGTGTCTGAGCCACGAATAAACGTTTTTTCTTTCTTTCTTTCTTTCTATTTATAAAGCCAACATTGAAACACACTAAAACAGCAGGCCTTTAAGACTCATACAAGAATCGTTTACTCATCGATTGTTAACCTTAGCACACTCGTAATGGCGGACTCAGAACGCTCCGGGACAAAAGGTTGCAAGCAGCGTGTAATATCTGTATGGAAACGATGTTTTGAGTCAGGAACGTTCCTGAATGTGTGTCAAACGCACCAAAGGCTAAGGCTAACGCGTTGCTAGCACCGATACTCAATTATGACATACAAACATACACATACTCGTGGGTATGCGAGGTTAAGCAACGTGGGCATAGGTCAGTTCTTGGATGAGTATTTGTCGCTAGTCCCCTAAGCATTTTTTACCCTCCATTTTTTCACATAGTATCTGTTTATTGTACAATTTGTGAATAAGATTCTTTTTATTTTGCTTCCAATTATATGCTTACCAATTTTCAAGCCTTTAAGTCACGAACTGAAGGACTTCTCATACAAAGTTCAACCCCTCTTTTCACCCCCTTTCATCCCCAATCTGTATGATTTTTATAGCCTATAACCTGTCCGAAGATCCATTAAACTTGTTAGTGAAGGTTGTACTAAAATCTATTAGCTAGTTTACGCTTGAAACTACTTGAAACCGCTCAACTAATCTCACTGGAACCCGAACCCTTAGAGTATTCCATTCCATTTAAGCCATCGTCTCCCGGCGAAAAAAATAAACAATAGCATTCTTTTGTTATAATCCCTGGGATCCCAGGGACAGGTAGACGAGGTTCTATCGAAGGTTTACCGTTTCCCCTGGATTTTCCCCAGGACACTCCCCAAACGAGCACTCCTTACTTTATTGGGACCGGCCTATAAAGTCACATTCAGGTTCAAAAAAATGTACTTTTTTATGTTATTGGGAGCAAACGATCAGACGGATCGCCTGATGGTAAGCAATTACCGTCGCCCATAAACACCTGCAACACCAGAGGAGTCGCAAGTGCGTTGCCGGCCTTTCAGAAGGGAATATGCTCTTTTCTTGAAGGTTTGAAGGTCATATCGGTCCGGAAATACCGCAGGCGACAGTTCATTCCATAATTTGGTTGTGCGAGGCAGGAAATTTCTTGAGAAACGCACAGTTTTGGACTGCCAACCATCTAAATGGTGAGGATGGAAATGCTGGCGCGTAGGACGATGACGAAAAGATGCGGCAGGGATCATTCCGAACAATTCCTCCGAGCACTCCCCGTGATACAAGCGATAGAAAATGCAGAGTGAGGCTACATCTCTACGCAATGCCAAGGAGTCGAGCCGATCAGAAATACGCTGGCAACCGACGACTCAAACTGCTCTCCGTTGAATGCGATCCAGAGGGAGAAGCTGGTATTGGGGTGCCCCTGCCCGCAAATGAGAGCAGTATTCCATATGTGGGCGAACCTGCGCCTTAACATACACCCTTAATAGTTTTATATCTGTGAAGCACAGTAATCTATCAGTAGACACAATGGCTCGATGAGACGATAAAATAAATAACTGGTCGTAAAGAGTCCTCGTTTTACGTCCACATAATGTTGCTCATTTGATTCCTGATTTTTATAGGAAGCAGCAAAATTCTGGGTAAAAATTCCTTGTGAGCAAAGAAAAGATTGTAGAGGGGAGCTATCTTTAGTGCAATAGAGGAAACGTACCTTTTTTAAGTAAACTTAATGTTACAATGCCCTATACTTTACTGAAAAGCCGGGGCAATAGCTTTAGCCGGCACAAAATTAGAGGATGTTGAAAATGGCCTGAATGGCTTCGAGAATTTGGCTAGGGCACTGCCGGGCCCCTAGATGCTTTTCATCTGATGCTTCGGCTTTTTTTTGACGGCGACACACCGTTAACTGATCAATAACTCATGCCCATAGACATTTTTACCATCGAAATATAATAAACGGGTCACTCACGTCTTCAAGGTCGACATGTTTCGGACCAATATATGGTCGTTAATCATAGGTAGACCGGTTCAACCATAAAATTATTTAAATATCTGTGAATGCAGTTTAAATTGTTTTTACAATTAAAATAATGTGTTCTTTCAGTAAAATGTTCCATCTACAATATTCAAGGTACTTTCCCTCCATGTGGCATAGCCGTGGGACACCCTGTATATTTACAACTATTACCATCGTTTATTAAACATGCAAACGAAACGTTTCCATTTCAGCTTGGGCAAAAATTTTTCAACCGATTCTCGTACAATTATGTGATCGGAGGGCCTACCTCGAACGTCGAAACCCGAAAATCGTATCGTGCCGTCCCTTTCACTCACATGTTAGGTATACACTATATGAGTGAAAGGGGCAGCACGATACGAAGTTTGGATTTCGAAGTTCGGAGTAGTCCTTCAGGTTCTATGATGACATGGATTCTTTGTCGATTTAGTTTTTTGATGTTAATTTGATGCCACTCGCTGGGTAGGGATTGCATTCGCGAGGTTTCAGCTCACAGAGCAACTCATCATCATCAGCCGAAAGACGCCCAATGCTGGAACTCCCTCAGGCCAACGATCAGTCATGGGCTGCCCGCATCCAGCGAACCCTCGCGACCTTAACCAGTGACTTTACCATGAGTTTACATGACCGTACTCGCTAGCGACTCCGTAAAAATTTGTATCGGCAAAAGTACAGCGCCTCTGGCGGTTACGCATTAGAACTAACAATCGGCATAATAAATCGTTTACGCAGTCGCTAGCGAGTACGGTCATGCAAACTCATGGTAAAGGCACAGGTCATCAGTCCACCTCGCGGGGGGCCTCCCGACGCGTGGCACGGTACAGATGAGCCGCTAATGGTTAAAATAAATGCCTAACCATAATTAAACTATGAGGCAAGTATCGATGAGTTGATTGGTTAATTAGTTTGCGGAACGTGCGCGCACGCCGGAGGTCGATGCGGCCTTAACGCGCGGTTTACGGCGAGTGAATAGGCTCGTGGGAGTTTTGTAATGAACTGCCGATAATCTATGATGACGACACCAAATGTTTCGCCAGTCCGACCCAGGTCGGGCCTAGCTGAGTTTCTTTCTGGACCCTTCTCAGCTAGGCTAGGTTTAGTGAAACAGCGACAAAACTCCCAGTAGGTCGATTCCACAAAGATCACACAACCAAACAGGTGCACATAATTATGTACGTCAATTTTCAAGAAGCATGCAGTACCGACCTTCGCGGTAATCGTGCGTTCGCGCCTAACAGCATAGGCTCTCATATTTGGTCGACAATAACAATTACAAGAATTACGCACATAATAGGTGGGCGAGGTCGGCCATTATTAAATGAGATTTAAGGCCTAAAGATTTAGGGGCTTTAGGTACTGACCTAAACTGCTTGGTGGATGGTGAGGGCCGGATTCATTAAACGCGACCCCAGTGCCTTTACCATGAGTTTACATGACCGTACTCGCTAGCGAGTGCGTAAAAATTTGTATGGGCGAAAGTACAGTGCCAATCGTTTACGCAGTCGCTAACGAGTACGGTCATGCAAACTCATGGTAAAGGCACTGTGCCTTTACCATGAGTTTGCATCGCTAGCGGCTGCGTAAACGATTTAGTAGGCCGATTCTTAGTTCTATTGCGTAACCGCCAGAGGCGCTGTACTTTTGCCCATACAAATTTTTACGCAGTCGCTAGCGAGTACGGTCATGGAAACTCACGGTAAAGGCACTGATGATAATTTGTAAAAAAGTATAGAGAAAAAAATCCCACGAAGAGAATAGACATAACTAACATTTTCAGAATTACTAATTCAATAATTAATTTTATTTGCATCGTGTTATTTATTTATTGACACAAGAAATTTACAGAGCATTACATCATGTAAACAAATGTATGTGTATGTTTAAAACTAGATTAAAGGATCACTATTTATCTCTTTCGTAATGTTCGCTGCTGTATCTTTTGTCGTTTGTAAGTCTGTTATGACGTGTTACATTGTCTCGATATTGTATTTGTATGTTTATGTAGGTTTATATATCTATGTATTTATGTAAGTGTATGATCTTTCTTATGATTCGGTTGTTTATACTACTTACTATCTCTGTTTCTCCCAAAGATTGTCTGGAAGAGATCGCTTTTTAGCGATAAGACCGCCTGTTGTCTACCATCAAAACGTTTAATGTTTAATCTTGTTTTCAATGTATTTTCTGGTGAACAATAGAGAATATTTGTATTGTATTGTTACATCGAGGAGAACGGAGAAATGTATAATTAATTTACTACAGAAGGCTTAGAAGGCTTAGAAGCCAGAAACAAATTTATATATCAAACCTCACTTTTCAAGATGATAACTTTGCGCATATATATATTTTAGACCCCATTTATACAACTGTAAAAATCTCAAGCAAGTTTAACTACATTGTTGTTACCCAAAAAATAAAAGAATGGAATAGAGTAATCCTTTATTTGCAGAAATTATGAAATGAAATAAAATGAAATGAAATGATTTATTCTCCAAGTGGGCCCCTCGGGCGCTTTTGAATGTCATACAATAGTACATACACAATATACAAATATTTAAAAAACTGCTTCCATTTTACTAGAGATGTAAAAGGTCTCATGTTATCTAAAAATGTTAAATATAACAAAAATAATCAGAAACAAAACTAGAATTAACCAAACAATAAAATAAAATTTTAATATTATGGAGATGTAAAAGGTCTCCTAATGTCAAATAATAATATAAAAATTAGATAATGTCAACCTTAAAATACTATTCCTCGCAATTAGGTGCAGCAGAGCAAGTTACCTATTGTGTCCATCCAGTTTTGTCATTAATGTAATCTTCTATTTTATAGTATGCTTTTTTTACCAAGCATTTTTTAACAATCACTTTAAATTTATTAAGAGGTAATTCAATCAAGTTTTGAGGTAATTTATTAAACAATTTTATACTTAAGCCTACAAATGGTTGTCACATGTGGTTCAAAATAGTTTGTTCAGCATAATTTGACCGATTTGCGACGCGCAAATATTTTCATGTGCGTACATACTTAGTCTACATTTACAATCAAAGAAGAGTTTACAATTTTAAGAATACTATAGTTATTAGAATTACGATTTGAACCGGGATACTTACCATTTATATTAGTATTTTTGAGTTCCCGATATTTCGGCACTGTTGCTGTTGCAGTTGCCATCGCGCCAGCGTTGTTCAAATCGTAATTCTAATGTAAATGACCATGTAAGCTTGAAATCTTATACTATAGTTATGATTGGACATTAATGCATTTCCAAAAAGTCCAGCAATGCGGGAAGCGTGTGAGATACTAAATAATAATAAATAAATAAATAAATAAATATTTTTAGACAATATTACACAAATCAACCTAGTCCCAAACTAAGCAAAGCTTGTACTATGGGTACCAAGTGACGATATACATTACTTATATAGATAAATAGATACTTCATCATTCATCATCATCATTTCAGCCGAAAAACGTCCACTGCTGAACATAGGCCTCCCCCAAGTGGGGGGGATTTGCCATAGTCGCCACGCTTGGCAAGCGGGTTGGCGACCGCAGTTTGATGGTGATAATGATCGAAGGATGCTGCTGCCCACCCTCCGATTTTCCCTTATTCGCCTCCTACGAAACCCACGGGAAGAGATGGGGTGGCGCAATTCTTACCCGGAAACCACACGGGGGATTTGCGCCACCCCAAATAGATACTTAAATACATAGAAAACATCCAAGACTCAGGAACAAATATTCGTGTTCATCACACAAATACATGCCCTGACCGGGATTCGAACCCGGTACCTCCAGCTTCGAAGGTAGTGTCACTGCCAACTAGGCTAAAGCGGTCGTCAAACAAAATACTAATGTCAATAAACACCGGTCTCCTTATTAACCGATTCAAAAAACCTCGTCCCTTTTTAACGTAATACTTACATAACTTTTATACACAATAATTCAATTTATCCAACACAGGCCTTACAATTCATATATTTTAACCATTATTGATTTAGAGGCGGGAATAATAGTTAAATAACAGTAACTAAAATAATATTAAAACTAACTTTAATCTAAAACAGGCCCTCGGGGCATCGTACCGAGGATGCTGGCGGGCATTTCCTCGCTGTAACTCCTTAATTAATATGTTATTTAATTAAAACAAATGATAACCGCCAATTAGGTCGAAAAAGGCAATCAAATCCCCTGAAATAATTCACAGTTACAATCAAAAGCTCTAATTAAAGTTTGGGATCGTTTTATAATTAAATTCAGGAATTAATTGTATCAAATAGTTGAGGTTTTACACAGGCTGAATAAATCTCTCTTACAATCGAAATTAAACCCTTGTATAATAATAATAGAACGTAATTTTGATAGATCATTTACAAATTAACATGATTACTGCCTTTGCTCAATAAATAAGATCATTTGTAATTTAATTCTTATGTTTAAAAACCGCATAAACGTGTAGGGTGCGATGGGTACTCCCTACGGACGTGGTGCAACTTCCCCCCCTTTGTCAGGGTCAAGTGAGTGGGCAACTTGACTGTTAGAAGTTCTGAAGCCGCCCGAAGGCCTTCAACTTGGCTTAACGACTGCTGGCATAGGCAGCAGCCGGGATCAACGGCATAACGTGCGTTCCAAAGCACGGGAACGCTCGGTTAGTGACCACTCAAAGCGGTCACCCATCCAAAAACTGACCCCGGCCCACGTTGCTTACCCAGCGTGCCGCTAGTCCACGAGCGCTCCTCGAATTATCAATTAAGTGTGCGCCTCGATTCTGTAAATCACGCATTCAAATTGTTAATATATACATTCATCAGAACCCTATATTTTACAATACAATACAAATACAAATACTCTTAAATGCACACCTCACAAATGAAGAGAAATCATACGATGAAGAGGGGTAGGGCACAGCAAAATGTCATTTTGTCGATTTTGCTTGTCATTTTGGAGCAGCCCAACTGGGCAAGTACCTCCGCCTTGCAGAAGACCACAGCCATAATAACATTATCTACTATACAAGTATGTAGTGTTGTCTTCCTGGAGGTGAGCAAGGTTGCCACAGCTCCCGAGGATGCGCTGTGTTCATAGCGAGGGACCTAAATTTGTCCCTTCTGTTGTCAACACAGTGCATCCTCAAATTTTATAAGGTTCGGCAATGCGTGCCTGACTCCTTTGGAGTTGCGGGTGTCTATAGGCTGCCGTGGCCGCTTACCATCAGGTGGACCGTAAACTTGTTTGCCACCGGCGTTGTATAAAAAAAAATGAATCAGCTACACACAAAATCAAAACAAAAACAATATATAGATCTTAATACTGAGATCAAATGTAAACTCATCATCATCATCATCATCATCATTTCAGCCGAAAGACTGCTGAACATAGGCCTCCCCCAAGGCTCTCCATTTAGACCGATCCTGTGCCGTTCGTTTCCACCGGATTCCCGCGACCTTCACCAGGTCATCACTCCACCTTGTCGGAGGCCTACCGACAGCTCGTCTTCCGGTGCGTGGACGCCACTCAAGCAGTTTCTGGCCCCATCGACCGTCAGTCCTGCGAGCAATGTGCCCTGCCAAACCGCCTCTGTGCCTGCAAATGTAAACTGCCATGAATTATATCATTAACCTCCCACTAACGTTAAATATTTCATTTAATAACGCTGACTCACTCGAAAAATATTAATTTCGTAAGCAATCTCCAGTTTTTATACACTAGGAAACATCAATAAACTTCAATCTCAAAGTCGAATAGAACACGAAAAATCGCACATCAATTTCGTGAAGCATCAATGCACGGAAGCGGTGACCCTATGTGATCTGGGAATACGCGTGGGAAAATCAACACTTTTTCTATACCCATTCAATTGAAATTCGAATGACCGGTTCTCACGTTAAACAATTAAAGTATATTAAATCGGGAAAATCCTTGTCGATTTTCTTCCTGAATATTGACCAGTTTTAAGAGCTCTCCGTCGTATGCAGGATGATTGTAGTGAGAGCTCATGTTATGATGGTTAATTAAATTTAGTTCGTTGAAAAAGTAATGTTTGCATCGATGATTGATTTTGTGGTCGCATGCTTGTTTTTTAGTTTAAATTTCCTTGACGGTAGTTTAATTAAATGGCCGTTACGCGTGACATTTAGATTTTACGCCTTTAAGTGGTTGTTTACGTCAAATAAATGATCTAAGTTTTTAGAGCACAAGACTCGTAGGTAACTAGGCTAAAAGTCCCAATACCCGACACCTTAATAGCTATTTCCATAATGGTCCATCTACTAAGCATGTTAGTAGAACTTAATACAACATTTTATTGAACAAACTGCGCCACTAGTGTCCCTGGACAACGGGTCAAGATCATCATCATCATCATCATTTCAGCCGAAAGACGTCCACTGCTGAACATAGGCCTCCCCCAAGGCTCGCCATTTAGACCGGTCCTGTGCCTTTCGTTTCCACCGGATTCCCGCGACCTTCACCAGGTCATGACTCCACCTCGTCGGAGGCCTACCGACAGCTCGTCAACGACGACGGGTCAAGATAGCAACACAATAAAGTTGATCCACCCACTTACACTTTCAATCTTATGTCATGATGATTAATGGGTGTCATCTTGGGCACTAAACTGTCAAGCATTGGTACGTTTACCTTAGATCTTATCTTTTCGACTTTACTGTTAATGGGTGAAATAATGTCCTGAAATTAATAGACTCGTCTATAGAATTTAAATTTATTCTTGAAGGCCCTTATGAGTTAGAAACGCTAATCTATTTAGGCCATTTTCTGTTCGAATTAACACGTATCATGACATTTTCTCAGTGTTAGTATCTAGAACATAATTGCGACTTAATGTCATAAATTTAAAATTTGGACTTGATTAAGAAATATCTTTTCAAACATCACTCCAAAACGACCATTTTCAAACGAAAAACGGCTCTTTTCGGCTTAAATGCCACTACGCACAATAAAATCAAGAAATGGCTATGTCACTATCTAAAACTTTTATAAAGTCATCGTATCATTTAATCACTCTATTGGTATTATTAACACATTTGTCATAATTTGAAATCAAAACATATTAAAACTTATAAGGCATCTTAAACGACAAACACATCACACGTGACTTTTTCATTACTTACTTCTTCTTACTTCCAGTGCCTTTATCATGAGTTTACATGACCGTACTCGCTTGCGACTGCGTAAAAAAATGTATGGGCAAAATTACAGCGCCTCTGGCGGTTACGCAATAGAACTAAGAATCGGCATACTAAATCGTTTACGCAGTCGCTAGCGAGTTCGGTCATGCAAACTCATGGTAAAGGCACAGTTCTTACAACCACATTTTTTCTTCACCTGTCACGATCCTTGTCGACCTTCTAGTTCGTAAACTTGCCCATCGCTCTTAAATCCTCCTCTATGCAGTCCTTCCATCTCTTCTTCAGTCTCTCCGTGAGTCTTCTGCTGTGGTGTCCACTCGATCATGATTTTTGATGCTCTGCTGCTCGGCATTCTCATACTTCTATTTTATTCGAGCCACAACTTTATCCCGCTTTAAAATGGAAGTATTAGAATTCTCTTGACATTCCCTAGCCCTATCGTTTGGATTAACTTTTATGTCGCATTTGAATTGCTAATGTTGCCAGCTCAATGTCATGTGGGTCCATAACCTTACTGATCAGAAACAAACTCGCTTTTTAGAGATCCTCGCAACTATAAGCTAAACCGTTTGAATAACCTAGCCAATATTTCACGTTTATATTAATTAGATTATGATATAAACTTGCTAATCACTACATAGTATAAAACAAAGTCGCTTTCTCTGTCCCTATATCCATAGGGGTATCGGTTGCCTTGTTTTATACTAAGCATACATAGGGATATAGATCCCTATGTATGCTTAAATCCTTAAAACTACGCAACGGATTTGATGCGGTTTTTTTTAATAGATAGTGATTGAAGAGGAAGGTTTATATGTATAATAACATCCATTAAATAGTGCACCCGTGCGAAGCCGGGGAGGGTCGCTAGTCCTAAATAAATATCATTATTTATTAGGAAGAATATCAAATTATAGGTTTTTTTATTAGATTTTTTTGTTACGTTTCCTTCAGTAATCCTTGCAGCTGTTATTAATATTTTTTTCTGTAGGTAGTAAGGGTCCTTAATAATTAAATAAAAATATTAAAATAATGAAATTAGTCAAATACTTGACAGCCACATTAACGGTTGTTCTCGAAAACGCATTAAACTATATTTGGGTCAATCAACTTTACCTTGTTGTTATTTTGTTCCATCAGCGAGGAGACAACAGTAACCGTGTTTCTTAAAAAGATGTTTGTGTTATGAGCTTCAAGCATGCTCAAGAGATGACCCATCTCCAAATGGATTTATGATCATTGCTAAATCTCATCTTTGGTAGATCTAAACTCTATAAAATCACAGTTTTAAAGAGTGACTCAGGAGACGTAACCATGGTAACGAGAAACAAAGAAAAGTTGATCCACCCATTTACGCTTATAGTATATACGTTTTTATGAAGAGAATGCTTATGGCATTAAGTCCTCCATTTGTACGATAAGTTTTACTTTTGTGCAATAAAGGTTAAATACATAAACTAGTTCCCGGTCGCATCCAATAGCCAATTATAATACATAGCGGATTTTGATTCAAAGAAATTTGAAAAATGTCAATCCTCTATTGACCTGAGGATGCAGTTTTTCAAATTTTCTAAATGGAACCTGACGCCTTAAATCCTACTCGCACTTGGCATTTTTTTAAAGGTCAACTCTATGATTATTGACAAGCTTGAATGTATTCTCGTGCGTTGAACTGTGTTATTATTTTTTATTGTATTTTTATTTAGTTTTACGTTTTTGAGATAACAAATTAATATTACACTATTTCGTTTTTCGTTTTATTCACACGGATTCGGCGGTTGCTATTTTTTATTTGAAACGTCTTGGTTATGTACGGTATTTTTTAAATTCAAAATACATTTTTTACTTGAAAATTTATTTCTTTTTTTGAGATTCAAAACTATTTTTTTTTATCACCGCAAAGTGGCGAATATCGACCTGAGGTGGTTTTACCTTTTCGCTTCAAAAAATTATTCCAGTCAGCGTCATAAATATGTATAAACTTCTCGATCTTATCTCTTAACAACAAAGTGCTAAAATGTGTAATTTTTAATTAATTACTATGACTGACACTATTTTATTCTTACTATTCTACAGCAGTGATATATATAATTATATATTATATGTATGTATATTTATATTTTATTTAAGCATGGGTATTTATATTGAATAGTTGTTTTGGATTTTTTTTCTCATTGTAATAGTTTATGCACCACCTACTTTTCAGCTTTATATTTAATTTCTCCACTACCCAAAGGTTGTCTGGGAGGGATCGCTCTTTAGCGATAAGACCGCCTGTTGTTCTGCCTCTGTCTCCCTGTATCTTTATTTTTTGTTTTTTATGTGCCATTTTATTATGTGCATATTGTATTGTATACATATTATTTGTTTTTAATACACTATTCATTTTTTTTGAACGAGTGCACAAGCACACATATTTTATTTTAGGTTTTAAGGTAGATAGTGTAGCGTTAATAACGCTACTGTGTATTTTTTAATTTTAATTTTGATTCCTGCATAGGCTTCCACGCCATCTATACGTCAATAGGCGAACTTTTAGGCTGTGGTTAGAGCGTTTGATTTCCTGCCGTTAGTCGTCGTTCCGAACTGCTTCGTAGTTTTGCTCAGCGCAAGCAGATGGCGCTTTTCTTAATTTTACAAACGATACCAAAACGTGTTTTACCTTCGTCGTTATATTTCAGGGGTTCGAAACTGTCTGGTTCAAAAAAAGCTAGTCAGATTTGAAATTAGATTTCGCGCTTCGTAATTTGAAACTATTCGTTTGACGGATGTGCAAACAAAATTTGGTTCATTCTGCCATTGAGACTCTCCGAGTGAGGACATATTTATCCATCTTCCATTTTTTTCCCTGAAGTGGCAAGAGATTTTATCTGTGTTATTCAATAATAGTGCCGGAAGTGGTTCGAGGGTTTTTAGCATCAGCGGACACTAGTGTCGAAGTGGTCCGGGAGGATTTTATCCTTCTCTTTCCAAAGAGTCAAGCGTTTCCTAAGCGTTTGGGTAAGTGTTTCGTGATATTCGTTTAAATGTGCTTGGTGATCATGTTGTGCCGTGGCATAGGTCTCACCTAGTGTATTGTTTTAGCTCTTCCGTCGGGACGGAAGCCTGACTAACCGGCTGACCTAGACGCGGGTTGCCTGACCGCCATTCGTGAGGCCTAAGCTTTCGTGTTGCCTGAAGCTTTGAATTCTGTGGACTCGTGCACGTCGTGGTCGGAGACGTGCGTAATTCGACGGCAGCCGTCAACCCGTAGCTGCCCCGGACCTTCTGCGGAGTTAAGTGGTGGCGGCATACGGCGACGTAGATAGAAGTAAACCGGGTCGACTCATATTGATGTTGCAAACAAGACGCAGGGTTTTCGTGTAGTTCTAGAAATTGTATGTCGATAAATCCAGTGCCCTTCTTTTATGTACTTTAAACTCTCTACCCAGGGAAACTTGTCGTTGGAAAGCGGTAATTTAACTTATTTTTTTTAACGTGTCTTTCAATTCTCTAAATTCAGAAAGGTATATTCTATCTACCGACGTCATTTTTATTTTCGGAAAACCTATTAGGCCGTATCATACCACCCTATCCATCCCATTCCATCTTCATTCCCGCAACCGTGATTTATTCCGGTATACCCAGAATCAAAAACTTCAATTAACAATTATTTTACCCAACGTTTACAGTTTTCCCAACGATCAATATTTCAATAACTCCCAAAGGGGCATTCATTTCGTATGTGTTAAGATTTTTTATAAATCAGTTTCGGCTGTACTGTTACAAATAAATTTTACGTGATCTTGGAGTGTGTTTTATGTGCTTTATTTTTTAATTACACTACAATAGGTACATTAATTTGTTAAGAGCATGCGTGCATTACTCGACAATAAACGTTGTGTGTGGCGAACGGATATTAATGTAAAACTGTGTCTAACTTTTTTTAGTAATAAATTTAAAAAATAAACATACCAAAATTGTGTTTCAGGCATTTCCCTCAATACCTCGTTGCCAGAACTAATAAGGTACTTACATGTTTTGTTCTGAGGCACGATGTACGCATTATACGTACACTCGCGAACCGGGATTATTAAGCCGCTTGCCTTTGTCCGTAATTTAACCGTAATGAATGACAGGTATCCGTAGCAGAACTGGGGTCACCGACATAGCCTTCAAAATTGCGAGACTTAAGTGGCAGTGGGCAGGGCACATTGCTCGCAGGACTGACGGTCGATGGGGCCAGAAACTGCTTGAGTGGCGTCCACGCACCGGAAGACGAGCTGTCGGTAGGCCTCCGACAAGGTGGAGTGATGACCTGGTGAAGGTCGCGGGAATCCGGTGGAAACGAACGGCACAGGACCGGTCTAAATGGCGAGCCTTGGGGGAGGCCTATGTTCAGCAGTGGACGTCTTTCGGCTGAAATGATGATGATGATGATGATGAATGACAGGTGTTACCCGATGTCGTGTCAGTCCCGATTTGCATTACACAACCAAGTTGCGAACATTGTCAAGTAGCTCAAACAATCCCTGTTCGCGATGGTTGCATACTTAGTTGAAAAAACAAAAGTCCCTCCTGTACGCTTACCATGAGTTGGTATCGAAAACTCTTGTTACGTTACTACAGTCGCTAGCGTATTAACGCGTTTCGAATAGTTTTCTATTGCACTCGCACCATGAGTCAAGTACACGTTTACTACACTCGCTAACGTGAACTCGATCCATCGTGTAGTAATCGTTACGTCACGGAGTGACGTGCCTAACTTCACAGCTAACAAAGCAGGGGCGCTACCGCGACAGCAAACGAAGTTTTCCCTCTCTGTCGCACTTGCAAGTTTGCACATAAGTGAGACAGAGAGGAAAAACTTCGTTTGTGGTTCGCGGTGGCCCCTCAGGGGCGCTACCGCGAGGAACAAATGAAGTTTTCTCTCTCTGTCGCATTTACGTCCGAACGTGCAAGTGCGACAGAGATAGTGATAAGACACACAGGGCCTACCGCTAACCTAAAACGAAATATGTGCCTCTCTGTTGCACTAGTGAATCCGAGCGATAGAGAGGGAGATACATCGTTTCCGGTTCGTGGTTCGCAGAAAATACCTCTGTGGAAAATACAGCTAGCCATCCTCCATTCGCCAGTTCTTTAGCCAGCCATCATCGATCATCTTCCAAGTTCGCGATGCTCTGAAAAACCTTAAGCCTCATAGTGCTGCAGGGCCGGATGGAGTACCACCTTATGTCTTAAAAGCCTGCAACGGCATATTTGCTAAGCCGTTATGCCATATTTTTAATCTTTCCATAAGAAAAGGTAAATATCCATATCTATGGAAGCTATCACGCGTTACACCCATACCTAAAACCGAAGATAAAGTTAAAGTTGATGGATACCGCCCGATAGCAGTGCTCAATTCTGCGGCTAAAACGTTTGAAAGTATTCTGCATAAGGAAATATACCGTCAGATCGATCCATACATTAGTGACGCACAGCATGCTTTCAGGTCAGGTAGATCGGTGAACAGTAACTTGCTAATTCACGTGGACTATATTAGTAAATGTCTTGACAACGGCACCCAAGCTGACGTCATATATCTCGACTTCAGTAAAGCCTTCGACACAGTCGATAACGATGTGCTCCTGCTGAAGCTTATGAACGTAGGATTCAATCAGGAATTACTTGCATTTTTCGCTGACTATCTTAGAGACAGAACACAATTTGTTAAATATGGGCCGTTTATTTCCTCTCCCTATCACACCCGTTCGGGAGTTAGCCAGGGATCAAGTCTCGGACCTTTGCTCTTCCTGATCATGGTGAATGACCTCGTGAGTAACATCCAGCATGCTAAATGCTTATTATATGCAGACGACCTCAAACTGGTTATGGAGATCGAGCAGGAGTCAGATTGTCTACTTTTGCAGCAGGATCTAAACCGGGCTTATCGTTGGAGCATCGCGAATAAACTTCACTTCAACAACAGCAAATGTCAAATAATGACATATACACGGCGTCAGGTTCCTGTTAAATTTAACTATACTATGGACAGTGGGATCTTGAGCCGTGTAGTATCTGTCAAAGACCTTGGAGTGAAGTTTGATCGCGAGCTGACATTCCGCGAGCATATTACCAGTCTCGCAAAAGAGTCGTATCGGAGGCTAGGGTTCGTGACGAGAAACATTAGGGACTTCCACAATTCCGGCGTCATCAAGCTCCTCTATACGGCTCTAATTCGAAGTAAACTCGAGGCAAGTGCTTGCATTTGGAGTCCAAGTGAGGCCAAGTACAAACTTATGTTGGAAAAAGTACAAAAAGCATTTTTACGTTTTTTCTACAAAAAGCAGTATAGTTATTACCCATATATGTACCCAACAAAGTTTCTGCTTGGCGTCCTGGGCTTCAATTCGCTAGAAGTACGGCGAGGAGTCGAGCGGATGGTTACTGCTTGTAAGGTGCTCCGTAACAAAATAAATAGTACAGAACTTCACAACACCATTAATTGCATCATAGTGCCTCCAAATAAGTCCCGTCGGCGTGCGTACATACAGTTGTCGGATGGTACCGAATCGCGCGCAACCGCGGCGCGCCGCCACTCACCGCTGTGCGACATGATCAGTTCTCTCAACGGACTCCTGCGAACTGAACCACAACTCGATATTTTTGTGGACAGCCTGCCCATGCTCGCGACTAGGTGCCTCTCTTACTGTGAGAATGAATGAATGAATAGTATGTGACTAATTTTTTAGTATAAGATGAAATGTAAATATACTTAAGACATAAGTGTAATTGGTATAACCGTTCTTGTGAATTAAATAAATAAATAAATAAATTAACATTAATTAAGCCGGTGACAGACACCCGATTAAGTCTTCGTTTTTACGGCTCTTAGTACGCGTACTTAAAAACCGCCGAGTAAGTTCGCCGACGATCCAACAGGTAAACAAACAACAACAACAACAGGAGAAATAAAATTAATAACAAGTTAACACACATTTGGAGCTAAACTCAAAAAGATTCTATTTAAATAGTTTTTTCATGTAGTGGAGGAGTTTATGACACAGGTGAACAGAGGGACTACTCCGAAATTCGAAATCCTAACTTCGTATCGTGCCGTCCCTTTCACTCATATAGTGAAATCACGGAAGTGAAAGGAACGCCATGATACGAAGTTCTGATTTCGAAGTATAGGCCCAGACTCTTAGTCTTTGACAGTAAGTACATTATTTTATAAAGTGTATACCTTAATCTAGATGATATTGTGCATTATTGTAGTGTATTTATGTAAATGAATGTAAACTTATTATTAATTACCTAGCATGACATGAATTTTTGACATCTTTCCTAGATTGTTTTTATTTATATTTAATCCTAATCTATTTGTAATTGTCTTATTTGTTGCCTATTATTTCAAACACAATGAATGCATTGTTTATAAATAAAATAAAATTAAAAATTAAAAACTCGTGTGTCCAGACACTACCAGTTAAGGGGCGCTACCGCGAACAGCAAACGAAGTTTTCCCTCTCTGTCGCACTTATGTCCGAACGTGCAAGTGCGACAGACAGGGAAAACTTCGTTTGCTGTTCGCCGTAGCACCTCTGGGCCTGTGGCGCTACCGCGATCAGCAAACGAAGTATTCCCTCTCTGTCGCACTTGCAAGTTTGCACATAAGTGAGATAGAGAGAAAAAACTTAGTTTGAGGTTCGCGGTAGCCCCTTTGGGGCGCTACCGCGAACAGCAAACGAAGTTTTCGCTCTCTGTCGCACTTGCACGTTCGGACGTAAGGGCGACAGAGAGGGAAAACTTCGTTTGCTGTTCGCGGTAACGCCTCCGGGAACTGCAAACGAACGAAGTTCGAATATCTCCATATATAATAACAGAGGGGCTACCGCGAACTGAAAACGAACGAAGTTCGAATATCTCCCTCTCTGCCGTACGAATTAGCAAGTGCGACAGAGAAGGAGATATTCTAACTTCGTTCGTTTTCGGTTCGCGGTAGCCCCTCAGAGAGGGAGATTATTCGAACTTCGTTCGTTTTCTGTTCGCGGTAGCCCTACTGGGCCTGTCCTCTGAACTTTGTATCGTGCCGTCCCTTTCAGTCTCGTGTTATACACTATATGAGTGAACGAGACGGCACTATACGAAGTTCGGATTTAGAAGTTCTTATTAGACCCTCTGTACTCCTAACTTTGAAATCCGAACTTCGTATCGTGCCATCCCTTTCACTCTCGTGTTATACAATATACGAGTGATAGGGACGGCACGATACGAAGTTCTGAGTAGCCCCTCTGGTCTGTCACCCACTTTAATTCATTCGGCTGTCCACTCGTTGAAATGATTTTTATCGTTCACAATTCCTGAACGCACCCGCCATCAATGTCAATAAATAAAATCATAAATTTTCTGAACGCATCAGTCAATGGCAACAAACAAGTATGGCCACAATATGGCCGATCGTTTTTGTCATTATTTAGTATACAAACAGGAAATACGCGACAATCCGAGTTTTGCCGATATATGTTGTCGATTCAAAACTCTTATTTTTTTACGTTCTTCAATTGAAGATGGATCTCGATGTACAGTTACCATGACTTGCTATAGAAAAATGACATTTTACTACAGTCGCTAGCGTGTTAACGCGGTTCGAATAGATTTCGATTGAACTGGCACCATGAGTCAATTAGACGTTTACTACGCTCGCTCACGTAAGCTCGATCCATCGTGTAGTAAAAGTTACGACGAGTGACGTACCGAACTTCACAGCAAACAAAGTTATCTCTCTTTCTAACTATACTAAAAAGACAGAGCACGGACGATATTAGGCAAAAATCTAAGTATCCATCCCTTTTAAAAATATAGAAATAACCCGTGGCGCTACCGCGACAGCAAACGAAGTTTTCCCTCTCTGTCGCACTTGCAAGTTTGCATATAAGTGAGACAGAGAGGGAAAACTTCGTTTGTGGTTCGCGGTAGCCACTCCGTAGGTGACAGTCGTTTGTTTTTGTTATGATCTGAGGTTATGATTTATAAAAACGCGTACAAGTGCCTCGTAATTCCAGTTACTGGTTAATTAAATATGCAGCAGTAAGTATCTATTTTGGACGAACATCTTAAGACAACAGAGAACACAAACAGAGTGAGACTGGCCTGTTGATTTATATTTTGTTTGTATTTTCCAGACTTGAGTGAGACGGGTCTGAATGGCCTAATACACGGCGACGAACTAGCGCCTCGGCTCTCGAGAATATTTATCCAGCTACTGGTGCCAGACAGCATGTGCCGCAGTCACACGGCCTTACCGCCAATGCAGCGTCAGTGGGGAAGATGTCCAATGCAAAACCTCTCATCTGCCCACAGAAGGACTTACACAAGCACTTTTATTGGGTGTTGTCAAGAGATATCCTGTTCTGGATTAGCTTGGTTGGCATTGTCTTTGGAGACCACATATATCTATAACAATATTAAGCCGTTGCCTACCCATCTTGGAGATCTCCGGACACATGGCAAAAGAATGCTATTGTTGATTTTTTACATCGGTCGAGGACCGGTTGGATTACTCTTCAAGTTTATTTTCACTATACGAGTTAAACCGTCATCACCTAGTGAAAAAATAAACAATAGCATTTTTTTGTTATGATCCCTGGGATCCCAGGGACCTGTAGACGACGGGTATCATACCGTCTCCGAACCAACAAATGCTAACTAACTGACTTGTGGTTATTTATTTTTATTATTTTGTAATATCAAAAATTCTTGAATTGTAAATAAATATTTGACATTTAAAAATGTTTATTGTTATGTCAGACTTACCTAAGTACATATTTTTACACATAAAAGGCTGTTGTGGTCTGCAGAATAAATGTTTGATTCATTCACAGCATACAGCCGCATCCAATAATGTAAATTTGGCAGCAGTTTGAATTCACTTAACTAATAATTTGAGTGATTTGTGACAGAATATGGTTGCAAATCTATTTAAGTAAATAACTTATTAAGACACTCGTCCTTAGTAGCCTGGTAAAGGAGGTTAGAGTTACGAGACTTGGCCTACTGTTACCTGGAATGTTTTTTATGGGATCTCACTTCTTTTTGTAGGTAAACGTGTGAATACATGAAGGCATCTAGAACCAAAAACTTATCATAGATGCAAGAACTGCAAATTTATAACTTTGTATCTCATGTATTTGTATAGTATTACAAACTTACTTATGCAGTTTGTATATATCTAAGGCGTGACTGAAATTGTAATATTTTTAGGTTTTTTATACTTGATAGGCTAAAATAGAATTATGTTTAAAATTAGAAGCTTGTGGGTCTGCTAGAAGTACCTTAGAATAATCAGCCAGTTAGTGTGTCAGTGACAAAACTGAGGAACTTTGACTGGCAATACTTAGTTCCTAAACTACATGTTTAAATTTAATAATATTGAGAATATATCTAAGTTATATTATACCCTATATGTTACTGAAATTTGTGGGTTCTAATCAGCCTTAAAGATAGTGGAACAATGGTTAGATTTGTTTGTACAATTTTTGGCATTAGTAAATAGAAATGAATATATTTTAATAAACTTTTTTTTTAATGTTTATGCATACTCTTTATTTTTTCTATTCAATAAAAAACAGAAAAGTAGGTATTTGCAAACAATACATTTCTAAAACAAGAATATACTGTGGCCGCCTTGATTCAAGTCTTCTAGCTAATTGATTCTGTAGAGCACTCCCATTAATAAGCACTGGCATCAACATTTTCCAGCACCAAATTCTGTTGATGAATCTGAAAATTATAGTAAGAACAAATTGACATCTATAGATTTATGAACAGGTAATTGTTTGTTGCCTGCGAGGCAGGTTCGAATCCCAGTCAGGGCATTTATTTTGTGTGATGGGAATGAATATTTGTTCCCGAGTTTTGGATGTTATTTAAGTATATATTTATCTATATAAAGTATGTATATCGTCCCCTAGTACCCATAATACAAGCTTCGGCCTCAGGCGTTGGCGTAGGCCTACTAGGTTGACTTTGTAAGATTGTCCACAAATATTTATTTTTAAGTTATCTTCTGAACTACCAATCCAATTTCATAAATCCAGTATATAAATTGAAATAGACATAAGCTACATTTCGTCCCATCCCGCGGGTCCGCCTACGTTCTCGGTACTTAGTATATTATGAGGGCGCAGCTAGTTTATATTAATTATTTTCTATTATAGAATAGGTAGGGTCGGTAGGTGAGTTTACGGCCTGTTAATTTGATGCGTCAGTTTGCGGCCACTTGGATGAGTTGGTGAACTGAAAGGATATTTTTTTGCTACTATTTCTTTAGGGCATGTAAAAATGATATCTTTAATTGACAACATCTCGTTCTTCAAAAGGCCGCAAACTGACGCAGGCCGCGTAACTGGCCTAGCGACCCTACCTTGATTTTGTTCAGGTACTTACACCATCCAGATCATAACAGCTTGAAATTTTCTCTGTTCACGTCGTTCGTCTTCATATGCAGCCTTTCGGTAACATATCCCACACTAAGTAATGCCTTGCAGACATTATCACATAAGAATTCCAATGTTTTCACGGCCCAATTAGCTAGTGAAATAGTTTACTATAGTCCAGGGGTGGGCAAACTTTTTTCATGGCGGGCCAGTAAGCTTGAGAAATTTCGGAGGAGGGCCATAATTGCAGCAAAACTGCACTTTTGTATAAAACCGCTGCTCTGGTTTTTGGCTGAACCGTCAAAATATAATCATCGCGGACCATGTACTAATTAATTTGATGTATCGGCGGCGGGCCGGATAAAATGCCTTCGCGGGCCGCAGTTGGCCCGCGGGCCGTACTTTGCCCACCACTGCTATAGTCGATATCGTATTGTTCGATAGCATCTGTCAAGTTTGTAACTTATGGTACCGATTTTCTATGGAATCAGCTACAAAACGTCAGTCGCTAGCGTTTAGTTTTCGATAGGTAGTTTACCGTAGAACTGATCCTTAGTTCTATGAGTGACCGCCAGAGGCGCTGTGCTAATGTACATACAAATCGTTTACGCAGACGCTAGCGAGTACGGTCACTGTCGACTCATGGTAGCACTATAGTGAAATAGTTACTACACTCGATAGCGTATTATTCGATAGCATCTGTCAAGTTTGTAACTCATGGTGCCGATTTTCTACGGTAACAGCCATTTGACAGCTACAAAACGTCAGTCGCTAGCGTTTAGTTTTCGATAGGTAATTTACCGTAGAACTCATACTACCGATCCTTAGTTCTATGAGTGACCGCCAGAGGCGCTGTACTTTTGTGCATACAAATCGTTTACGCAGACGCTAGCGAGTACGGGCATTGTAAACTCATGGTAGTGCTACTGTGGTCAATAGTTAACGGCTTATGTGCATGCTAGCTATGTTTTTATTACAGGCATTTATAGAAACGGAGACACTGTTTATGCGGATTACGGTCCAATCGAAAATTAAGCTTTGTAGCCCTTAACTTTTGGTATGTCCACAGAAAAGACGTGAACCTAAATCCGCGTATGACCCTGGTACATTAATAATTGACAGATTAATTGAAGGATCTTTACAACTTTTTAAAACGAATATTTTATTAGTGTAATTTCGCCCGGCCGACTATTAAGTAATATTTTAATACTTACATGAATAATTGACAAATTAATTACAGGATATTTTTTTTCTGTTCGTATTAAACTAAGTTTACCTTTCATCTTTAGACCGTTTTAAATTAATATTTTATTAGTGAGTATAATTTCGCCCGGTCGGCTATTAAAATGTAAACTTTACTTAATAAAGGCAATGAACTACAATCGCTTCAATTTATAAAAAGGTTATCTTCTTATTAATGTTTTAATTAAATTGAAAAGTTAATCTTGCCGCATATTAAATCTCGTAGTAGATGGGTGCACATTCACACAGTGCCGTATCCGGAACGAGCTCTGTGCCTTTCCCATGAGTTTGTATTCAAAAATTCCAAATTCAAAATTCAAGCATTTATTCTGCAAATAGGCCACAAGGGCACTTTTAAGGTCTCTACCCATTACACCGTATCATACCATGACCGTGCTATGAACGTGTCAGGCAAAAAAGTATTCTTTGTATTGAAAAGTATGGGACTATGCTCACTAGACCGTCACCAACCCATACTTTTCAATACAAAGAATACTTTTTTGCCTGACACGTTCATAGCACGGTCATGGTATGATACGGTGTAATGGGTAGAGACCTTTACATGTCAAAATATTAATTTACAATTTAAGAAAGTCTGACTATAATAAGTAATACATTTTTCATGTCAAAATATAAATTTACAGTTCAAGAAAGAATTATAATTTCGAGATTACAATTATAACAAAATTAATGTCATACGGTGAAGATAAACTTGCAAAGTTATCTATTACAAATATTACATAAGGTCTCAAGATTAAACAAGGAGTATAATAAAATTAATATAATATCTCAGAGATGTATATGGTCTCTGGGCGTCAAAATTAAGATTAATTTAATATTGTTAGAGATGTATATGGTCTCTAAGTCACTGATAATAAAATCTATGATTTTGTACATTCATAGTTTAGTTTTGAAGTCTATAATAAGTATTTCTGTGTTTTTTGGGCCAAAATCAGGTCCGTGCCTTTACCATGAGTTTACATGACCGTACTCGCTAGCGACTGCGTAAACGATTTAGTATACCGATTCTTAGTTCTATTACGTAACCGTCAGAGGTGCTGTACTTTTGCCCATACAATTTTTTAAGCAGTCGCTAGCGAGTACGGTCATGTAAACTCATGGTAAAGGCACGGACCTGATTTTGGCAAAAGAAACACAGAAATACTTATTATGGACTTCAAAACTAAACTATGAATATACAAAATCATAAATGTAACTGCATCATTTGACACCTGTCAGCTGTCAAGTTGTAGTTTTTTTTTGTTTCGCGGCAGACAAGGCACGATCCTATTAATTCCTCCGAACGTGTGGTATGTCAAAGATTTCAAAAGATATTCTTAAAAAATATTCTTAGGGCCGTGCAACAAGAAATATCTGTTCTGCCAAGACGATGAAACAATAAGGATTGATTTTCAGATATATGATTACTATGGCTGTGTTGCTGACAATAGTCGTAACATGGTTGCTGAAAATTTTGTCGATAAAAAAAATCCAAAGTTGAATCTTAATTTTCCTTCTTTATTCTTCATTTTTCTTCTTTTACTCAGCCTACCAAAACAATGCACTATTAAACGACACAATTAAGTTAAAATTACGGTATTTTACCTCATCTAAACTGTGTCAAGAGGAAATTTAATAAAACTGCACACAGTCAGATCTATTTATTGAGATTTGTCTAAAAAAGAAAAGTGGACATAAACATTGTTAACAAATATTGATATGTTTACAAAAATAATCAAGTTTATCATTTTTATTTAAAAAATTGGCGCTTACTTGTCAATGTTTTTTTAAACCTACTTCCGAGTGGAAAGTTTGCCGAATTCATAAATATAGTATCTTAGAATATGTATTTATGAAGTTAAAAAATAAGGCTATTATAAATTAATGCTTGCTGGCCCATAATTTTCCTTGACTAATTTGCCGAAAGCTCCATAGGGATATTTGTTAAAGCAAACTTAATTATCGTAATTATCGTAATGTCTTCCACATATACCTCCATCCTCCTTTTGATTATTTCGGGATAAACACTCCTATCTCATTCCCGGGTTCTTAAACTATCTCCATGCCTTTACAAAAGGTACCAGACAGAGTTACTTTCGCTTTTATAATAATAATAAAGATAAATAATAGTGCATGGCAGAGATAGTATCCGCTAGGTGTACACATCCCAATACATTATCGTATCTCAAAGGGGCCTCTTCGTGTTGGATCTGTATCCCCATGAACGCCTTCCAAAAGGACCGGACATTGTGCCGTGATATCCCAAAGGAGAGATACAAATAAAGATAATAATAATAAATATTTATTTTCAGACCAATGATCCATAATTTGTTAAATACATTCATACTTATATACTAGGGTTAGGGTCAACGCAACTAACAGAAAAACACATGTAAATACAAAAAAAAAATAAAGAATTATATGCACCATCCCTCGACACTTGTAATCATTAGTAAGTATGAACTTTTATGCAAGTAAATAACACAGTTGTAAATATAAGTATATAGATATATTCAGTTTGAAACTAGGCCACTAGACGCGGTTGAAACACTCCCAATAAAACCGAGGTTGAAAAAGAAATGGAAGCGAACGGGCTGCGCTCAAATAGGGGGTAAAACGACGGTTTGCGGGTAACCACGTCTAGTTGCACTTAGTACCATTAATATGGTTGTCTGGTAGATAATGCCTTATAGCATGAAGTCCGCCATTTGAACATATATTATCTATTGAATAGAGAGAGAATATGCAATTTTTTTTCATGATGCCATCGAACCAGATTTAGAGAGGAACAAATGTGTAGGTATTATTAGAACAACACAAAAGACAAAAATGTGTTTCAAATTACAGCATAAAAACTAAGCCCTGAAAACGACCCATACTAATTGGGCGTAGTATACGTACTACTATGGAAAAACGAGTAATTTGCTGTTTTGGTCTTGAAATATTGCGTTCAGGCATATTATTATTATACAATTTTTTGTTTAATAAAACATAAGAACCCTGATGGAATTGTTTTTAATTAACTTTTAGCCAATAAAAAAATTACATTGTATTTCGAAAAGTGTCATATCTATATTTTATACAAACGCCTTAAGGGAGCGTACAGCGACATCTACTTCATTAACGGCACTAACGTCTCAAATCATATTGAGAATCGTCAGTTGCGATGCGCCATCCCATACCCAAATTTTAGAATGAAGGAAAAATTTAAAAATTTAGGCACTGAGCAGGATTCGAACCTGCGACCTCCCGGCACTCGCGGCCAGTCGCTCTAGCCAACTGAGCTATAGGTGCAATCGCCACCCAGTCCCAAATTCATCAACCGTTCCTTCGTTCGTGGCAACGCCGCCGGTATTATGGGAACTTTCGAGCCATCTACGATCCGGGGCGGTCCTTTATGTTAAGTTAATTTGACGAAGCATGTTGCGGATTTCATTTTTGGATTAATAGTACATTAGTTGGTTAAATTAATAAATAAATGAATTTTATTGCGAGAAAATAAATAAACAAAGGTCGCGCCCACCCAAAATTAACAATAAATCCACGGCGAACATATGATTTGACGGCATGTTTTTTTCTAAACCGCTTTGACACATAAAACATAGACACCTCGGTTCACGCGTAACATTCAAGCGCGAATAAAAGCTACTGACCTTCCCCCTTGAGCGCTTCAAAGCGTTGTTCAAACGATTTCATTATTTTTTTAGTTATTGTGCAATAAGGACTACTACAAACTTAGTCTTTACAGAAATGAATTCTTTTCTGATTGGTCCATTATAGTAAAGTTGTACTCTGGTTGGTTGATACTCAATACGAAATATTTTTCAAGGCGTTATATTAGTGTTCTGTGATTGGTGGATTTAATAGGTGAATTATTTTGATTGGCCAAATTAAAATGTTTTGTAAATCAAATATACAGGTATGTATTCATATTTTCCCTAGGGGCTAAATGTACTACTTTAGCCCCGCTTGACAAGTCTAATATGACACACTGTCGAGCATAAATTCTAACCATTATAAACCTAATTAGCTATAATAAGATGCAACACGATCTCTTTATGCTAACCATTATGAAGACGAAGTGGCTTAATTAAAGACGTTGCCGGTATATTAATCGAAAAACTGACAGCTGCTTTACACAAAAAATAAGCCTAGCTATACAGGGAGAAAATGCTGGCAGCGTCATCGGCATGTTCTAAGAAAACAAGGTCTGACAGTTCGATCGTGACACCAGTGACGTCACTGTCGACGACACACTCACACTTACCTCCGCATACCATCGATACATGCCATACGTCGTGTCACCCACACTACTAAGGGGGCGTCCATAAATTACGTGAGATGTTTAAGGGGGGGAGGGGGTCGAGTCAAATCTCATCTAATCTTACGTTGGAGAGAGGGGGGTTCTCGGCAAATATAACGCAATTTTTTTCTGATTGAAACAAAAAAAATATATACTATTTTGGTCCATTTAATCCAGATTGTACACGCTTACAAGATTTAATCTTAAGCGTAATCGTAATACGATTATGATTATTCACTAATTCGTTCGAAAGAGAATAATTTCATTCATACTTCGACGTTAACTCTCAGCAATATTGATTACTAGTCTTAACTAGTCGTAAATAAAAGCACGGAGCAATATTTTTTTTCTTTTTACAATAACAATCCAACGCGTTTACGTAAGAAACCCACATTTTAAAAAATCTCACGTGAGATTGGGGAATGGGGGAGGGGGCTGAATAAAATCTCATGACATCTCACCAGGGGGGGAGGGACAGAAAATTTTAAAAACCACCTTACGTAATTTATGGACGCCCCCTAACCGATGTACAGGATTTCCATACCAGTGCCTTTACCATGAGTGTGCATGACCGTACTCGCTAGCGACTGCGTAAACGATTTAGTATGCCGATTCTTAGTTCTATTGTGTAACCGCAGAAGCACTGTACTTTTGCCCATACTTTTACGCAGTCGCTAGCGAGTACGGTCATGTAAATTCATGGTAAAGGCACTGGCGCAGTATGTTATTGTATCAAGGTCTTTGGCACAATACCGCCAGGGCTATTTATATATTTGGTTAGTTCATCATTTCAGCCGAAAGACGTCCACTGCTGAACATAGGCCTCCCCCAAGGCTCGCCATTTAGACCGGTCCTGTGCCGTTCGTTTCCACCGGATTCCCGCGACCTTCACCAGGTCATCACTCCACCTTGTCGGAGGCCTACCGACAGCTCGTCTTCCGGTGCGTGGACGCCACTCAAGCAGTTTCTGGCCCCATCGACCGTCAGTCCTGCGAGCAATGTGCCCTGCCGACTGCCACTTAAGTCTCGCAATTGTGAAGGCTATGTCGGTGACCCCAGTTCTGCTACGGATAGCTTCATTCCTAATTCTATCACGCAGAGAAACCCCGAGCATAGCTCTTTCCATTGCTCTTTGGTTAGTTATAATTTTATTTTAGTTTATGGTAATTTATTTTTACTTGTTTCTCCACAAATGTTACCATACCATTATGTACGTATTATCAAGCTCAACCCGTCACACGATGCCTCTATTCATAGGTAAAACGGTTCTTAATGATCTTATTATAAAAACAAAACGGTAAAGAATTGCTACTTAATTGAGGAAAAACCTTTAGTGAAGAGGTTAATTACTCTAAAACATTAATTAAGTATGTCTCTTTTAAAACAAGGAACTTGTCACGCTAAAACAGTTCTTAATCCTTTATATTTAGATAATTGACTTGAAACATAATTTACACAAACCCATAAGTCACTTGACTGTTGTTAAAATCTGAACCCTATTGTATGGGGCTAAGGCTTAAATTTTAAATTATATGAAAGAGATATACGAGTTTTGTGAACTCATCTCTCCGTATAATAGCCTAATAAGCCATAAAAACAAAAGAAATATTATTTGCGTCATTCATCATTGTCACATAACATTCGTGTATTGTTCGGCCATCGTGGAGTTCATTAACATATGTACACTTTTGCACTCTATGCCTTTGCAATAAGGTCCAAAAATGCGTACATATTAGTGGACTCGACTCTGCGTCATAGACTTAATACGTAGGTCTACTTGCCGTGTTTTGTTCAGCTATTAAACCCACAAACTCAATAATTACTTATCAAAATAGCAATATCTATGGGCGAAGGTTATCGCTTACCGGTCAGTTGATCTGTCTGTTCGTTTGCCCCCTATAAATTAAAAAAAAACAACCTAAAACCTAAACCTTCAACCTTCAAGAAAAGCGCGTATTCCCTTCTGAAAGGCCGGCAACGCACTTGCGACTCCTCTGGTGTTGCAGGTGTTTATGGGCGATGGTAATTGCTTACCATCAGGCGATCCGTCTGCTCGTTTGCCCCCTATAACATAAAAAAAACAATATCTATAATCTTGAAGTATGTGTGTTGTATGTTATTGCACAATTTGCAAAAAAAAACATTTACTAAAAAAACAAATTATAAAATATGAGGTACAAACAAAGGCGATCTCTTTCAGCTAACCTTCGATGTAAAGGCGATACAAATGTTATAATGTATTGAAATCATAATTTTATGACAAAAGTAATGATAATTCCAATAGTCCCTGTTTTAGACAGTAGTAAGGTAGCAATAAATGTCAGATTGTGTATGAATTGACATCTGACACTTATTGCTACCTTACTGTCAACAAAACTTAAGTATAACTTAAGTATTCTCAAGTCTTGTCGTATTATTTAAAAATTCACCTATTTAGGCCTTTGTGTATGAATTGACAGGGCAGGCGTGCAACTCATTCTATGGTAGAATGCGTAGTTATACACGCTAAACGAGAGCGATTTGAGCTAATGAATTAATTCTGTAAATATACGCCATTCCCAATAGCATTAAAGAGCTGAACGGACTCTCCTTTTATAATAAACTTAAATCATGGTTCCTTGAAAATGCCTATTATAACATTTCAGAACTATGTGACATTTAAACATTAAATAATTTATGCGTTTCTTTTTTAAATATTATTATTATTATTTTAATTTTATACTGGAATTCCAAATTTAAATGTAATTTTACTGTGACAGTTTGACATAATTTGTAAATAAATCATACCTTGACATTTATATCATTGTCAATCATTGTTTCTGACGTGTAATGTATATGATCCATTGCAAATAAATGAGTATGAGTATGAGTACAGAGTATACCTAAAATTAACCATGTCCAATATTGAAATTCGAAGTTGTATTTTAATTTGATTGTTATTTTAAACTAGGACACTTAATCTGGCCAACCCTGTACATTCCTTATCAAAGTTTAATCCATCCTTACTGTATTTCCGAACTATTTAGCTTCAAGAAAAGTATAACATAAATACAGCTAAATTACTTTAACACGTATTCCCATCAGAAAGGCCGGCAACGCACTTGCGACTCCTCTGGTGTTGCAAGTGTCTATGGGCGACGGTAATTGCTTACCATCAGGCGATCCATCTGCTCGTTTGCCCCTATAACATAAAAAAAAACACTGCTATATGCTATTATTCCATTTGATATATATTTTTTGAACCTGACTGTGGCTTCATAGGCCGGGCCCAATAAAGCGATAGGAGTGCGCGGTTGGAGAGTAGCCTGGGGAAAGCCCAGGGAAAAACCTCCAACACGAGCACGCATGTGGTTTGGAACACTGGAATACTCTAAGAGTTTGCGCTCCAGTGAGATTGGTTGAGCGGTTTCAACCGAATCTGACCGAATCCATTTGATATTCAACTTTAATACTAAGGAATCTACAACATACACAGTCTAAAAATCTTTAATAGAAACTCTATTACAATAGCTTTAAAGTAGACTTTATGAATATCCAGCTGCCACCCAACAAAGAACCATCAACCTTTAAGGCGAGACGAAGGCCACAACCATTTTTGTCTCAAAGCAATTCCGCGTTACTTCCATACTATTTTTTTCTTTAGAGATGGAGTAATGTAGGCTTGCCTTATTTAAAAAAAATGTCATAGTTAATTATTTTAATGAATGTGTGATAAGTAGTCCTTATTAGCATTACATTATAAATATGCTAATTACCTAGGTATTTGTTTGGTCATAGTCATATTAGGCTATAATTATGTATTTAGAAGAGGGTTCGACTAAAGGGTTTTTTAAATACGATGGTGGCAAAACTAGTATACGGCCTCATCATCATCATCATCATTTCAGCCGAAAAACGTCCACTGCTGAACATAGGCCTCCCCCAATTTATTTTTCCCTTGGGGGGGATTTGCCATAGTCGCCACGCTTGGCAAGCGGGTTGGCGACCGCAGTTTGATGGTGGTAATGATCGAAGGATGCTGCTGCCCACCCTCCGATTTTCCCTTATTCGCCTCCTACGAAACCCACGGGAAGAGATGGGGTGGCGCAATTCTTACCCGGCAACCACACGGGTCTATGGGTATACGGCCTGCCTATTGGTAAATAAATACCGACACCTATAACAATCACCAGCGCGCTGCCGACAACTTGATTTCAGGCCCTGTACTCCGAATTTCGTATCGTGCCGTCCCTTTCTAGTGAGTGAAAGGGACGGCACGATACGAAGTTTGGATTTCGAAGTTCGGAGTAGCACCTACCCTGTGTTGTATTAATAGCTACAGACAAATGAAGTCCATAAATCATAACATTAAGCATCAATCAACTAATCAATCATTTATTTTTAAATCCCCGAGAGAACGTCTCGGACTTCTTAACAATCGAACAAGTATTGATTCAACAGCAATGGACGTTTTTTAATTAAAAATGAATGAATAGAATGAATATTTTACGTCGACATAAATTATAGACACATTAATATTAGAATTTATTTATTATAAGGCTCACACAACAAATTACAGTCTATTGCACAATTACATAAATAGCTTAAAGTCTAGATCTGGACTGTAATTCTTATATATGTGTGCACAGACAGATTAATAAGATAAATTACAAGTCAATCGCCAGATGACATGATCAGCTAGTCTGTGGACACAGTGTACGCAAAAACAGTACAACGCCCTTCGTGTACAATATAACAATGCCTTCAGGGTGTTGATAGGGCTACCCCGTTTCTGCAGCGCTTCAGGGATGTTCGCGGAGGCCAGGGTAGATTGCTTCTATGCCACAATGAGGAAACGATGCACATCCCTGGTACGCAGGGTCCGGTCTAGCTCCAATAGCACCCTGAGGGCATTCGCGGAGAGATTTGATTGCCATTACCTGAATCATTGTTATATGATTCATGTGGTGGCAAACAAATCCTACATAGCTTCCGCGTGTGAGGGTGAATGGCTGCATACCTATATCACTTGGTTTGGCCCTCAACTGTAATCTTTATTTTATTTTATTTTATTTTAGTTTGAAATATTAATTTTAGTTTTGATTATTTTATTTTTAATTTTAATGTTAATTTAATTGTATCGATAATATGATCCCAGTTGGTCGAATAAATGAATTTTATTATTATTTATTATTGGTAAACTTACAAGAGTAGCGTATACAAATACATGATGTTTTTAATTTTATTGAGATGTGTATATCTGCATATCTTCTTACATGAATATTTATTTATTTATCGCGCTACTTAACTAATAATAATTACAGTTACAATGAGTATTATACGTTAACATTGCTAGGACTCGAGATCCTAATTAAATTTAAACAATATATTTAAGTAATTTATTATTTCTTTATTCGAATTTATAACCAACTTCCTAATAAATAAACAACTTGAAAAAACATTCGTGTGGTCACCCCGCTGCGCTCGCGCAAACCTTACAAATTAACGCACGCGATGTCAGTTGACATTTGTTTACATTTAAAATTCGAGCCCTGCGGCAATACAAACAAAGTGTATATTTGTTTGCACACGAGACCTTGCCAACGCTTAACAGATATGCTCAACTGCGTTTTTCGACCTTATCTTTAGTTCCTCAAGGTTGGATTTCAATGGAACGTGCTTGTGAATTTTCTGTAGGCTTCCTCTAAAGTTTTGAAATATCCGTTCGTAAGATGGGTCTGTGGTTAATATTTAATGTTTGCAGTTAACTAATAAGACTTCTTCATTCAAGGATAGGTTGTGAAAGGATTCAAACACTGTAATATAATAATTAAGAGAATTGTATAGCAGAATTTTTTGATACAGTAATAAAAAAGTAAACGGACTCCAAAAAATACTAAAAAGTAAAAAAATGCCTTACTTCTAACATGAGACTTTACGTTTCTTATTGGACAATGTAGACGTACCGAAAATACTAAAATCTCTATAGGTTTCCCTTGAATTTTTGAGGAGTTCCCACATATAAATTTTTAAAAGGTCGACAACGCGCATGTGACACCCCAAGTGTTGCAAGCGTGTATAGGCTACGGTGACCGCTTACCATCAGACGGGCCGTACACTTGTTTGCCACCGAAATGGTATTTTAAAAAAATATATATATCCTCATGGATCCCTCATACAACCGAATTGAGAACCTCCTCCTTTTTTTGAGGTCGGTTAAAAAAAGAACATACAACCGAATTCAGAACCTCCTTTTTTTGAAGTCGGTTAAAAAGCGGCAACGTTTTCCACCCGATCCTGAACCAATTTGCATGATTTTTGGAAATATATATAGGTATTATTAAATACTAGGTTTATATCATATTGATCTTTTTTCAAAAATTACCTACAACGAAAATATAATTGAAAAATCGTATTTTACACGAATACTTGCTCCTTGTTTTTTGCCCTTATTTCATGAACGAGAAAGAATAACAAAAAAAAACAAAACTTATAAACCTAGTATAGATACTATACTATAGATGTAAAGAATCGATCAAAGCCGTTTTTGTTTCCGAGCTCATATAACCTAGACGTTTTTAAGGCACGAGTGAATAGGCACCTTCTGGGTGAGCTCGCTTCATCGTCGGCCTCATCTTTGCCCCCTGGCTAGATGCTGGCCAAGAGCGATCCCATTTTTAATAAAAAAAAAAAACCCAATACTGTCTTTTGATTAAGGTTTAATCGGTGGAAGACGTTGCCGCCCGAACCACTAATTCTAATTTATCTTAAATTAATTTATCTTTTGTCTTTGCATCGTGTTTACAAAATATGAATTATTAATCGGACCAAGTCGTAATTTAGAGCACCTAGGAGAATTGTGACAGGCTGTCACAACTCTCATATTTGCCTTCAATTTCTGCTGGCTTATTTCTACAATTTTTGAAATTAATTTGCGATGTATTTAAATGTAGTAGTAGTAGTAGTAGTAGTAAAATTCTTTATTGTACACAATAACAAAAATTACAAATACAAAAAGAAATGGTATGTACAAAGGCGAACTTATCCCTTTAAGGGATCTCTTCCAGTTAACCTTGGAGCAAATGAGAGAAGAAATGAACGGAGGTAGACAAATTCAGCAACCTGTACAACAAGGTATAAAAAAGACAAGAGATATAAAACATACATACACATGTAATTTATTAAGGACAAGTATAAATACACAAATAACGATATTGAGAAGGAAATTATAGCCTGAGAAAAATAAAAGGTAAATATTTTATGAAATTAGCCAGAATCACAAAGCCACAGTCTCTTCAACTACAACAAAATGTATTTGTACATTACTAAATTAATTGTTCAAATCTTGCCAGTACAGTCCGCAATAAAACTGTCTCAAAAAGTCCGCTTTTGATAAAAAAAAATTTGGTCTTGTGGTGTGTTGTTGCATACGGGATGACTACTTTTTTGTTTCAAAATGCCTAATAACTAGACACGAAGGCTGATAAAGGCATTGCTAGTGTCGAAATATAGGAACCGTCGAAATACAAGGCTGTAACATCTTACCTCGGTACCTGTCACAACTTACCTCGGTGATAGGAGAGTTGTGACAGAGGAAGTTGTCTTACTTTCTCGGAAATCGTAATACTTTAATTAATTTTGATGATTGTTTTGGATAGGGAAAGAATGGTGTTACATTAGTTCACATAGGTTATAACTGTGGAATGTTTTTTTAAGCGAGATATGTCCCTTAAGAGCGCTTTAATAAAATGTAACAGGTCCACTAGCGCCACTCGTAAATAATTGTAATTATTTAAATTTAACGATATATAACTAAAAAAGGGGGCCGCTACGTACTGTAGTTTGTATTTAATTACTTTTTGAATCCATCAAATTAATTTTTACGTTGCTAGATTGGTCTCTCTATGAGCTCAAAAATAAAATGGCCGTTTTAACTTTGAACGCATAGATTGACGAATCCAGCAACGTAATAACTAGTTTGATGGATTCAAAACGTACTTAAATACAAAATACAGTACGTAGCGGCCCCCTTTTTTAGATATCTATCGTTAAATTTAGACAATCACAATTATTTACGAGTGGCGCTAGTGGACCTGTTACATTTTATTAAAGCGCTCCGAATGTAAAAATTGTCACAACACTCCTAGGTCTCCCCTAATAGTCCACATGAAAAATTGTTCTACTCCCAATTTAACTAGTATGATCGTTTACACCGTCATGTTTTATGGCCAAACTATACTAAAACGTCACATTTAACATGACGGTGTAGGTATAACCTAAAGTGCTATCTAGCCGGGCAGATATCCTTTTCATCCTCTCGTATTGTCATCATCCTTTTTTTATAAGCGCCATTCACGCCAAGACTCCATTGTTCTTCCAGTTTTTGTCAACGGCTATTTTTCTATTTCCCGCGACAGATCTGCCGGAATTCGAACTTCGAAGCCGATGAGGCGTTTTTCATATTCTAAACAATAGCCGACCTTTCATATTGACTTTCTTTGTGTGACATCATAAAGGTAGTTTATTCGCATTGAAATCAAAATTTAATTCATGTGTTATTCCCGAAAGTCTCGATGCTTTATGGGCTACCGTTCAAGTGAAATATCCTAATCACTACATAGTATAAAACAAAGTCACTTTCTTTGTCCTTATATCCCTATATACCCTTAAATCTTTAAAACTAAGCAACGGATTTTGATGCGGTAGTAATATTATAAACGTGAGGGGTTGTGCGGATGGATGTACGTTGCTCTTAATCTCAAAAACTACTAAACTGATCTTAAACTTTTTTCTGAAGATATATATCTTTTTCTATAAAAAATTACCACAGAAGAAATTAAAGAAACAAATATTATAAATAATAAAGATATTCATATCTGAAACGTTCCAGTGAGGGGTTGTGCGGATGGATGTACGTTGCTCTTAATCTCAAAAACTACTAAACTGATCTTAAATTTTTTTCTGAAGATATATATCTTTTTCTATAAAAAGAAATTAAAGAAACAAATATTATAAATAATAAAGATATCGTTTGTCGGTGTAAGTCGACATAATCACCGCGCCGCCCCCACGGCGCGGAGGTATCCATAGGGGATTTTCCCCCCGTCCAAAATAAAAAGGTATTCACCTCAACACTGTTGTCCATAAAATGTTTGCTTTTTCTGTGATTTTATTTATCACTCGATCCGCCCGAGCTTGGCATGGGTAGTCCAGTTTTATTAGTCCCTCACTTCGGACATTATTACACATACAAATATTCAACCCCCTTTTTCAAACTCTAAAGGGATGAATTTTGAAATAAAGTATAGTCTATAAAGAAACAAATATTATAAATAATAAAGATATTCATATCTGAAACGTTCCAGTATTGTAGCTTAGACTTCAGTTAACATATTATGTGTAATAATGTCCGAAGTGAGGGACTAATAAAACTGGACTACCCATACGAAGCTCGGACGGGTCGAGTGATAAATAAAATCACAGAAAAAGCAAACATTTTATGGATAACAGTGTTGAGGTGAATGCCTTTTTATTTTGGACGGGGGGAAAATCCCTTATGGATACCTCCGCGCCGTGGGGGCGGCGCGGTGATTATGTCGACTTACACCGACTAAAACACCCCCGCTTGTCCTCCTCAACCCATTTCGGGCGGCTCTGGGATCTCCTACGGAACGCGCCAGTGCTGCCCTAGAGTCCACTCATGTGGGTCCCGCTATGTTTCTATGACGATCGTAGCCCCCAACTACGACCGTCTACGACCCCGAGGACCCCCTTTTATTCGCCTTTTACGGCAGGCAGAGGATACCGTAGCCATACTCTATGCCCGGGCTACAGGATATGAATAACTACGAAATACGACTAGACCAGCGGGGTAATCACGTAACTTATGTACTACCATTAGGTAGATTTTAATGTCAAGTTTCAACTGTCAGCACATACATTGTTACTTCAAAATTGACAGTAAAATCTATCTACCGTTAGTACATAAGGTTACGTGATTCGCCTGCTGATTACGTATTGCTAGCTTAGTACTTAATAGCCTGAATATTAGCTATTTAAAGGCTTCGCTATTCAGCGTACCGTAAACTAATAGTTTCCGTGTATGAAATATAGACTTTGTAGCTGGAGCGGACCGTTGGACAACTTCCAAGTTACATTGTCTGCTTTATATTAAAATGCCATATTTTCTCTGAAACGTTTCTAGGGGAGCTCACTTTGATTTTATTGTAGTTTGTCGCTTCTTTGTTTATTGTGACAAAGCGTATTTCTATTAACAACCGTCTGAGGAGTACTAGTGGAGTACTTACTCAAAGGATTGAACACAACTACTTTGTAACTTGGATAATGCGAAAAAGGACAATTTTGGATATATATTTCTTTTATTTACGTGAAGACTATATTTTTTTATAGACAGTATTTTAAATAATCTAATAATTATATTCAAGAAAAGCAAAAGGCGTAAAAAACTTTAGGTATTGAAAATAATATAACATAAGCTGAAAATAAACTGAACTGGAAACTAAATAAACTATATTTACAATTAAAAAATTGGCTCAAGCTACAGTAATTAATTTTACTCAAGAAAAACTTAGTGTTGACGAGTGAACAGTTTAATAATTATATTTCAATATGTTTGAAACTCACGTGAGTTTAAAACTTACTGTTTACTATATCTAGGTTTCGCTTTAGGTATTAGATTTAGTCTAAATGAAAGTTACAACATCCTTCCCGTTGCTTCCATAAACGTATAGGGCTAATTTGTATTCATTTTTAATGTGCACATAAGGGTAAAATAAAATCAAATACCTCGTATTTCTACAAAGCATCCAAAAACATAAAATAAACGTATTTTTACAGTGCGTCATGAGAATAGCGCCAAATGTTATCACAGAGAGACAAACGACGATAAGAAAAAAACAAAATAGAACACTTATAAATGCATCGGCCATTTTGCGAACGCAGTGATGACAGGAAACTTTTAAATTTGGAATTCCACTCCCGTTCCCTTCGCGTTGAAAATAACTTATCAAAGAGTTTTCCAACAAAAAGAACTGAAAATCCGTTAACTCGTACTAGAAATCTCTTAAAAGCTCTCTCATATTTTTTCGTCTCGCCGGCTGTCAGAGAAAAGCAAAAAGGGTTCTCGTGTGGCATTTTTAGATACTGCTCTCAAATAGTTGTTACTATTTTGAAAGTACTCTTAAAGTAGATTATAAGTACGTGTCTTCACTTATTAAAACAGGTATCCATTTTCTCAGCATAAGTATTAGAGTAGAAGATTAACGCAGATTGTATTATAATTAAATACCTTGTTTTATTAGATCTCTAAAACGAAACATGCTAAAATTAGAGAACAAAAAAACGCCTCACCGAAATAACGGATGGCGCGAATTACTCCGCCATTTTGCTTTTATGAAATTGGCGCGAAAAATACCTTAGAAAATGGCTGCCAGTAAAAAATGTGATTAAGGTGAGTGAATGGTCATTACAACAGCCGCTATAATTTGGTGTGCAGCTGACAGGACCCTCGTCACGTGGCTTTACGCAAACTAGGAATAAAGTTTATCAGATTTTGGATACATTTCAGCCAAGTTTAAGTTTGCTCGCGGCGAACCCAATTTACGAATGTCGTTGTCGCGTCTGTTAATTTGATATTTTGATGAGTTTTTCTGTTTTCTCTGCCCTTGGGGATATAACGTCGCCGAACGGTAATGCAAGTATACGCTGAATAAAAGCTGACTTGCAGCTACGTCTGTAGTTACTGTTGCTGTATTTCGTTTTATTTCGCGAGTTGCTAAGTCCGATATAATCAGAGCTAGGCATTAACTCGTTAATCCGTTAATCGTTAATCACCGAAATTAACCATCCGTGTATCGGATTAACTTTTAAGTTAACTTGCAAAATTGGTAACGTACTCATTAACTTCCACTAACTGTCCAAAGTTTCGTTAATCCGTTAACAAAGTGCCTATTTCATCACAGGAACACCGCGCCGCCGCGCCGCGAAAATAGTTTCTGACAAGTCCGTTCGATCGCGGCCGTGTAGGCGCGAGCTATATGGCGAATAGGCGCTGAGTGAGACAGACGATGCAAGTGAGGCGCGTCAGGAGTTAACGATTAACGTTAACTTCCGTTAAATGACCAGAAATGTAACGCTTTAAAGTTTAACGAACCTAACTTTTTTTTAACGGGTTATCGATTAACGAAGTTAACTATTTGGTTAACGGTGCCCAGCTATGGGTATAATAATGTAATTGCACTATGTTGTGTTAACGTTGTTAAATACATCATCATCATCATCATTTCAGCCGAAAGACGTCCACTGCTGAACATAGGCCTCCCCCAAGGCTCGCCATTTAGACCGGTCCTGTGCCGTTCGTTTCCACCGGATTCCCGCGACCTTCACCAGGTCATCACTCCACCTTGTCGGAGGCCTACCGACAGCTCGTCTTCCGGTGCGTGGACGCCACTCAAGCAGTTTCTGGCCACATCGACCGTCAGTCCTGCGAGCAATGTGCCCTGCCCACTGCCACTTAAGTCTCGCAATTTTGAAGTTAAATACATGTTGACGGTTAATGCAGTTAATTTGCGTAATCAACGTATAAGACAAATAAACAATTAGGTAAATAAGTTTTACTCGTGCTAAGTGATACCTGTGGGTGTGGTCTCTCTTCACATCTCACAACTCTCTCCTCTCTACAAACTTATCCCACTGCTGGGCAGAGGCCTGCATGGATGAGCGAGAACGGTCATTAGCCGGAAGCGAAAGCTATTATGGAAAAGAAAAGGTGAAACCAAAACTAATACTCATTATTGTGTCTTACTCTAGGATTTAGGGACAGGGGAAAAATAATCATTGAAGCTACCTACTTAGCTAGATAGTATAATTTAATTTGTTCCTGCCATCCATGCATAATCTATGTAAGGTTGGAACTCCTTTTGTTGGTCTAAATTCCTATAAAAATGTTGTTGGATTTTGAACCTTATTTTTTTATCGGTAAAAAAGCTTTAATTAGTAACTTTGATGCATCGGTCAACTCCAGTGATTTTAGGTATAATTTCTAAAGTCAGCATCAAACTAATTACGCAAATTAAGAGGTCAAATACTTATTCCCTTACAATAAAGACTTTTGAAGTCTAAATTTTTTACGTGACGTTTAATTTTTTTTAAATAAATGAATAACATTATTTGGCAGTCTGATAGCAGTATATTTGTTTATTTATTCGGAGAACCAAAAGCTGCTATCAATACATTAATTTTTGACATGATACAAAAAGCCAATTACCAGTAACAACACAATACCAAAGAACAAATTTAATGGCAATTAGCACTCTATACACTGCATCACAGGAGCCAAATAAAGCCAAAAGTGAAAAAAAAGAAATATAGTTTAATATGAAAAGTAAATTACACTCCGTCCAAAACACGCTCATTCAAAGAAATTCTGCGTCAGGATACGCCGCACGGTTTGGATATTGACGACCGCTTTAGCGTAGTTGGTAGTGACCCTGCCTCTGAAGCTGGAGGTCCCGGGTTCGAATCCCGGTCAGGGCATTTATTTGTGTGATGAACACGAATTTTTGTTCCTGGGTCTTAGATGTTTTCTATGTATTTAAGTATCTATTTATCTATATAAGTATGTATATCGTCGCCTAGTACCCATAGTACAAGCTTTGCTTAGTTTGGGACTAGGTTGATTTGTGTAAGATTGTCCACAAAATTATTATTATTATATATCAATGTCCATAGTTAATATTCTACCTCTGTTTTCTGTGTTTTTATTATAATATATGCTCTTCTCTGAAGATGTTCAGATATATCGAAGTTTATTTTGGAAATCATGTCCTGTCATGTTCTCAATTTATCCGCTGTGGCATTCCATGTTTAAAAAAATTGATACTAAAAATTAGCCGATACGAACTGTTATTAGGTATAGTAAAACAAATTATATTCCATGTAGTTTCTAATGTCCCTAATGTGGTGGAAACCTTTCTTCTTCGTGTTGTTGTATGTTTTATCTCGTTTTCATTTTCTCGAATTTAACCATTTAACCATAAAACATACCTATTGTTTGTAAATTATATACTGTTTTTTTATCTCCAATATCTGTTTTTCTTTGTGTAACTTTGTCGCCATGTTGTCCGTACGGCCTCGCATAAAGTAAATGTTCGCAGCCAGATGGCGCTGATCGACGCAAGCGCAACGGCCGTGTCGGACAGCATTGTATGTACCGTGGCCCACAAATGGTCTCATCGGAAGACCAGCGCTGGCTCCTGAGCCAGAATTATGCTGAGGGACCATTTCGTGATATTTTGTCCTTCTCATTTTCATATTTTATATTTGTCTTTTGTTTTTGAATCTGTATTATATTCGTATTAAGTCCGTGGTATATTAACTTGAGAGAGCGGGAGTTACCATTGCCTAAACGTCGCGATTTTCATAGCCCCTAGATAAAAAAAATAAAAAATAATCAGCACCTGTCAACACTACAGATGTCAAAGTCATTGGAAGTTTCCGCGCCGAAACAAAACGTTACGTCGCTTGGGGAAAGAGTGTTTTTTCAGTGAAATTTCAGGTTTCAAGAAATCTCAGACACCCAAATGGATAAATAGAAAAAATGACACTAATAAATTATTTTCTTTCTTTATTTCATATGCGTAGTTGCTGAATGTACGTATAGCTGGCTTCATTTACATTAATCGCTCCATATAATAGTGACTAACTCCATGCCTCTCGATAATCAATTATTTGGGATTGACGGTGTGTGATTCGGTTAACGGGTATCAGCTCGATGGCTTCAACGCACATAATTCGGATTCCATTGTTCGGTGTAATTTGTGTAAATACGACGATTAAACATCATTTGGGCCGATTGCGGAATGTTGGCAGTGGAAATTCAAATCTGTTCGGTTTACTAATGTAATTACATTTGTTAATTCAATTCAATTCAATTTATTTAGTTCAGACAATGTCCATAAAAAAGTTAGTAAAAAAGCCTTAATTACTATGTTAGTTTTCAAACTTAATCACAAAAAATTATAAACATTCCTCCCTCTATACTCCATGTGTATGGAGTCCCAATGTTTCCACATTGAGCTGGCCGGAAACTCCACCAATAACTTCAAGAGGCTGTTGGGACTCACGCACGCGCCGCATTAGGGAGGCAGTTCTCGAAGCGTGGTAGCCCCAACAGCATCCTGAACCCATTGTTAAATAGTTATCGTTCAATTCAGGCGCCTCACTCTAGCTTTCGTTTAGTTTTATCTTGTCCATAACCAAACAGGCTTGTGGCGTCTTCGTGGATCGAACAATTTTAATATCGCTTTTTATTAGCCTGACTGTGGCTTGATAGGCCGGGCCCAATAAAGCGATAGGAATGCGCGCTTGGAGAGTAGCCTGGGGACAATCCAGTGGAAAACCTCCGACACGACCACGCGTGTGGTTTGGAACACTGGAATACTCTAAGAGTTTGCGCTCCAGTGAGATCGGTTTCAACCAATTATGAGGTGTGAGTGAAATGGAGCTACTGGGAGTTTTGTCGCTGATTCACTAAACCAAGCCTAGCTGAGAAGAGTCCAGCAAGAAACTCAGCTAGGCTCGACCTGGGTCGCACTGACTGTACCCGGCGGTCCTTATTCTTTTTTGAACTGTAAATTAATATTTTGACATGAAAAAGTGCCCTTGTGGCCTATTTGCAAAATAAATGTTTGATTTTGATTTTGATTATGTCCATCACATCCTATTATTAAAATAATGTATAGGTTACCATACACCAGTTATTTAACTTACAAATTGAATTCACACGTAAAATATTCAACCAAAAGACAGAAATGTAATCATGACAATACTTCAACTTTTCACGTATAAAATAATTGCGAAATATTCGTTTGTTCATGCATGCAACAGATGCGCTGAGTTCTCGGTGTGAATTTTTAAATACGTGGCCTTTATTATTGAGATATTAAGAATTTAATTTCCTACAGAATACTGTCAATGCACAAGTGGGTGATTCTCATCGTTAAAGTTAATCGATGTCCTTACCGGTCCAAACGTTAAGTGAAAGTTAAGGAAATCAGAGTGCAATTTAAACTTATTGTTGACTCCAGTTTACTCTATACCTGGATCCCTAACTGTTAAAATAGTTAAAGTCAGAAATAATCACTCACAAGTCGTTAACAATCCGGGAACGGTAAGGACAATAGAGAGATTTCCCAGGGATCGAAGTCCAATGAGAGTTGGCTGGAAGTTATATTTATGCAACTGACTTAGAAAATTCGATATCGCGATGCAGAACATGTCAGATTTGACAGTTGACAGGAGTGACGCCACTCATAGTACCTACACGCTTTGCTTAGTTTGGTACTAGGTCGATTTGTGTAAGATTATCCACTTAACAATTATTTTTTTATTATTTACTTATATATATATATATAGATACACAGGATTACATATCAATTTTCGTACGAAACACGAGACGGGACGCTAGTTTATTTATATAATAAAATGGGTTTTACAAAGCGACGAGCTAAAGTTCCTCACACAAATTTAAATTCAAGCGACGGTTCCTCTTTGAAATGCAAAAACTAACGCCATTGAAATGTAAAATAATACAACTTACACTGAGATCGTTGTTATGCCATCATACTGTAACCAGCTGGCGAATCACGTAACTTTATGTACTAACGGTAGATAGATTTTACTGTCATTTTTGAAGTATAAATGTATGAGCTGACAGTTAAAATTTGTCATTAAAATCTATCTAACGGAAGTAAAAAAGTTACGTGATTACCCCAGGGCTCGGAACCGGTTTTTCCTATTTTTGAAATATTTTTTTTTATATACAACGCTGGTGGCAAACAAGCGTACGGTCCACCTGATGGTAAGCGGCCACCGCAGCCTATAGACGCCCGCAACTCCAAAGGAAAAACCTTACTCCTAAAGTATTTCCTATGTCTCCATTTTTATTGTAAGATTTGGTTTTGTTAACCTTCGAATATGAAATGAATGATTTAAAGTACGAAATAATATCGTAAAACGCAATTTACCGAAATTTTTAACCGGTTAATTGTATGAAGACGAAACCGTTCTCCGAGCCCTGCTTGTAACATCTAATGTGAATCTTCATTAGTAAATGACATAATATCAAAATACTATCATATCAGTTTTCATTGTGACATTTGACATTGACTAAAAAGTTTAATATAAATGAACATAATTAAACTTTTCCGTTATTTTATACTAGCTTTTGCCCGCGACTCCGCCGGCATAGAACTCGTACTTATTGCTTTCTTTTATATCGGGCGCCTACCTAGTTACCGCTCCTCCATTCCACCCCCTTAAGGGATGATTTCCTTGATAAAAAGTATCATATGTCCTTCCCGGGACTCACTGCATACCAAAAACTACCAAACCAAACTACGTCCATACCAAATTTCATCTCAATCGGTTCAGCGGGTTTAAGTAAAGAGGAAACAGACAGACAGATACACTCACGCATATATATTAGTATGGATACGGTAATTGATTGATACGTGCCTAATTGTATCGAGTTTTCCCGATGGAAAAACATTATTCACTACATTAATATGTATAAATCTAATAGCCAAAATAAGTTTGTTTGTTTGTACCAACTACTGTTTTCAGAGTATTTTCGCTGCTGCGTTAAGGTAACCCATAATCCTTGTCATGTACTGTAAATATACATTTGATAATTAGATATTTACCCGATTTTGAGATATTCTGGTAGATGTCGCTGTACGCCTCCCTTAAGGCGTTTGTATAAATGAAGGAATGATTGAGGAATTTCGGCCCGAGTGGCGGTTGCCTATAGCTCAGTTGGCTAGAGCGACTGGCCGCGAGTGCCGGGAGGTCGCAGGTTCAAATCCTGCTCGGTGCCTAAATTTTTCAATTTTTCCTTTATTTCTAAATTTGTAGTTTACGTTAGCCGCGGTACTGCTTAATACAAAGTAAAAATAAAAACACTTTAAAACTTATTCCAATGCAGAGATACCTACGGGTGAAACGCCTGATAGAAAATAAAACGCAACAGAAGATGTACGTGTCTCGCTTGTGTCTAGTCGAGTTCAAGTTAGAAATTCTTTGAGGTGTCCAACAAATAATTGAACTTTTGAAGCAATTCCAATACTTTATTTTTTTTTCCATTTATTCAGAGTTCAATTCACTTTTTTCTATTATACATTTACGTCTGCAACGAATCTTGTTTTGGAAAAACAATAGACTCATTTTTGCGAACATAAGCTATAAAATAAACCTAATGCTAATGAGACAGTCTACAGTTTGTTCAAAATCATTATCAGAAGAATCAACACTGATGAAAAATATATAATGAGCCATTCTACTTTTTCATGTACCTACATAATTTTCAGGCACTTTTTTTATTGCAGATTTTGGAATACTTGGACCTCACTTCATATTTTTATATTGTTATTTAGAAAGAGTTTTAATTGCAGTGTCACTTCCGATAGTTTTGGTAATTAACGAACCACAGCTAATATCCATAAATCGAGTAACTCAGTGGTTCTTGGATGTCTCACCATTTGTATGAAAAAATGGCTTTTACCACTGACCCACCTTTTACAGCAATATGTTAATATTTTAGTATTTTTACCTATAAATTCCTTCTATTAGGTTCAGGCAGTATTTTGAATCCTTCTTTTGTACACTAATTCAATACATATCATAGATTTTTTATTGTAATAGAAAACTGATCATGAAAAAGTAGAATGACCATATTGAAAAAAAAGTATATACAGTTTTTTTTATAAACGCTACCACGCGTTAGGTAACAGATCCAACTAAAAATCAAAAATCAAAATCAAACATTTATTCTGCAAATAGGCCACAAGGGCACTTTTACATGTCAAAATATTAATTTACAATTTAAGAAAGTCTAATAAGTAATACATTTTTCATGTCAAAATATTAATTTACAGTTCAAGAAGGAATAATAATTTCGAGTTAACAATTACAACAAAATTAATGTCATACAGTGAAGATAAACTTGCAAAGTTATCTATTACAAATATTACAACATCAGTAAAGTTAGAGATGTATAAGGTCTCAAGATTAAACAAGGAGTATAATGAAATTAATATAATATCCCAGAGATGTACATGGTCTCTGAGCGTCAAAATTAAAATTAATTTAATATTGTTAGAGATGTATATGGTCTCTGTCACTGATAATAAAAACGAATCCACAACAGGATGAAGTCTCTCGTCAATCCCCTATAAAAAGACAGTAGTATTAACGTAGTCACTATGTCCTAGCAAGTATGAACAGACCGGACTCCACAAAAAAACAACGTATATAAATAAGCATTTTTCCACTAATTTGCCACCAATTTTTACCACAAAGGTAAGGCTTTAGATTAAGGTACCCATTACAATAACGTTTCGCCTGTAAAAAAGGCAACGCAATTTCCTGTCGACCCTACAATGCAGTAAATTGTTAAAAAGAGCCCCGCGGCCATTTTGGGGGTTCATTCAATAATCAATTCCCTCAACGCAAGTGTGTAACAATATCACAAGTCTAGCGGGCCATTATTAAGGTAGTCTTTAATAGTCTAGTCTAGGTAGTCTTTTTAGTTCACATGCTATAGTTTTTAAGCCACGGGGGTGGCAGAATAACAGCGTCTGTAGACAAGAGTCTTTAGTGGTCTCTTGGTACAGACACAAGCTGAGCCACCTACCCTTTCAATTGTTTTTGTATACTTTGATTTATTGTACCTGTCTTGGTTACCTGTAAATGTATACAATCATTGAATAAACGTCTTATTATTATTTATTATTATTAATAGATTTGGCGTCTACAATTCTCTTATCTCCCGAGCCCAGAGATTCCCGATGATCATCATCCACTAGCATCATTCCAGTACAGTTGCATCCTGAAGGAGGCCCGGTGTCCGCTACACTCAAAATTTGGCGTAGGCACTAGTTTTTAATCATAATCATAATCATTTATTTGCATAATCAAATACATTACATTTACACAGATGTTATTTGCAAAGTAAGAGGTATTGATACCCTGGTAGGGCATAGCAAAAATATCTTACAGACTAAATTTACATGTCAATTAGAATTAATATTCAAATTAAATTAATTACAAAAATAAAATTAAAAAAAATGTCAAGGGTTGTCTCATAAATAATAAGATACAATTAAATTCATATCAAAAATAAATGCATTAAACTTATTTTATGGAAGCGACTGACATCTTACAATTCAACCCGAGGAGAAACTAGAAATTATTGGAATTAGGCTTGTCAAGTGAGCGAGAACGTCTAACACTCAAGTTGCCCTGAGTGTTAGACGTTCTCAAGCCGCCCGAAGGCCTCTAACTTGGCTTAACGACTACTAGCATAGGCAGCAGTCAGGATCAACTGCTTAACGTGCCTTCCAAACATATTAAAAACCACTCAAAGCGGTTCGTCATCCATCCAAGAGTTGACCTCGGCCGATGTTGCTTAAACTCGCATACCGCACGCGGAATGCGCGGTATGCGGGCACCGCTGAGCCACGAACACTCTTTTCGACTATCTATCTCATCATTGACAATACCTGAGGGCCTGCTTCGAACTTCGGAATCCAAATTTCGTGTAGTGCCGTCTCTTTCACTCTCGTGTTCATACACTATACGAGTGAAAGGGGCGGCATGATACGAAGTTCGGAGGAGCCCCCCTGCGGTAGACGGTTTAAACGAACTATAACGGTCGACCGTGCGGTTTAATTTTTCTGCTTCGCCTTAAGGTTGACTGGTAGAGAATGCCATACGGCATTAAGTTCGCCTTTTGTACTATAACGTTTCTTTTGTGCAATAAAGATTAAATAAATAAATTAATATTAGAGGACAATCTTACACAAATCGACCTAGCCCCACAGTAAGCTGAAGAAGGCTTGTGTTATGGGTACCAGACGACGATATATTTAATAGATATAAATACTTAAATATATAGAAAACATCCAAGACTCAGAAACAAATATTCATGCTCATCACACAAATATTTGCCCTGACCGGGATTCGAACCCAGGACCGTCAGCTTCACAGGCAGGTGCACTACCCACTAGGCTAAACCGGTCGTCAAATAAATAAATAAACTATTGTAGATTATTATTATGTAGTGTAAGGTGCCTTTCCATCCGAACTATTCTATGCTGCCAGGATCTGATAGCTCTCTTTTTCCACCAGTGCTACTCTATGTGAACCAATAAATATGATATCGACCCATCCATAGCAATATAGCATAGCATAGCTCTGATGGAAAGGCACCCTTAAACTAGCATGCGATTCTTACTCAGGGACCGATACCGGTATTTTTAAAAAACCCTGAATTAGCCCAATATTTTGGATTATTTTTTGCTCTTTACGTAGGGCTGAATCATGTATTTAGGTAACAACGTCGTATTATTAGATTGTCCCATTAAAAACGAAATAATTAACCGGTTACCGTAATAATACCGGTATTTTTCTACGGAGGAAATACCGGTATCCGATCCCTGTTCTTACTTCTACAGGGTGTAACAAAACTAGTGTGGATCCGTTTAAGGGCATATTCGGCATCGTGTTCTGATTAGGAAAAGTAAAAGAAAAAATTTTTGGACGCAATAATTTTTTGGCCTTTTTATGGACAGTTGACTGACTTGGACGACCTGCCCCATAGAAAAAAAAATATTTTTCACTTTTATACTCGAAAAGTGTGTCATACATAAGTATTAGACTTGTCAAGCGAGGCTAAGGCATTTAACCCCTAGAGAAAATATGAATACATTTATTATTTACAAAACATTCAATTTAGACCAATCATAATACTTCACCTATTAAATCCACCAATCACAAAACACTAATTTAACTCTTTAAAAAATATTTGGTATTGGGTATTAACAAACCAGAATACAGCTTTACTAAAATCGACCAATCAGAAAACAGAATTCATTTATTTAAAGAGTCTAAAGATTAAGTTTGTAGTAGTCCCTATTTCACAATAATTAAAAAAGTGATTAGTTCGTTCGAGCAACGCTTTGAAGCGCTCAATGGAAGGTGAGTTAGCTTTTTTGCGCGTGAATGTTACGCGCGAACCGCGGTGTCTATTTTGTGTGTCAAAGCATGAAAGCAGTTTAGAAAAAAAACATGCTGCCAAATTACATATAAGTTCGCCGTGGAATTAATTGTTAATTTTGGATGGCTAACCTTTGTTTATTTATTTTCTCGCAATCGAAGTGAAAAGTAGAGTGTATAACTCTGGTCTAAAAGCCATATTACCCCTCGAACTATTTTCCCTCACTTTGTTCGGGAAAATGACTATCTCGTGGTAATATGGTTCATTTTAGACCCTTGTCATACAATCTACTATTTAGTGTCAAAAAATTTTTTCTTCTACTTTTCCTAATCAGAGCACGATACCGAATATGCCCTTAAATGGATTCGCAATACTCGTAGTTTTCTTACACATGTAAATGGGACTTACTGTGCTTGATGTTCCTTACAACGAAAGAAATGTTCTGTCAGCCACTGTATTATAGCAGCTTACGGGGGACCACTGAGGGCGAAGACACGCCAACAGAGGGCCACAAGCGTCGAGCCCCTCGGGACGCGGAAAGGGTTCCGTAGCGATTTATTTCTATTACGGTAGTGACCGTTACGCGTGGGTTACACACAGAGAACAATGTAACAATGTTGTTTTTACACAACTGGCGAAAAGTTAATAGCAATATATTTCGAGTATATACACTCGCGGACAAAGAATACGGGTCGGTAAAGTACCGTCATGTTTCCTTAAATAGTGCAAAGTAACCGTTATAGTTCTTCGGTGCAATATTTTTTTGCACAGAATATTTTGTCAAGTAAATTGAACACGAGTTCAGAACAAATAAACATAATTATAATTTCAATTCATTAAAATTTTAAAACAAATCGTTTAAACCCAAAATTTCCTCCACTTCCGCTCCCTATCAACGTCCAAACCAAACATTATCTGCTCAAAGTCCTACCCAGATAGTTAACTCAAACTCCTTAACTCAAAAACTAACCAACAATGCCGCACTTTGTGTTGAGGTTCCAATTAAAGTTCGCCTGCAGCGCCATTATTTAGATATTTAGGTCAAGACCGTTAACTGATGAAGGGTTTCCTGTATTCCCTAAGTTTCCATCTTCGATTAACGTTTGATGTATCTATATGTATTTGACGACCGGTTTGGCCTAGAGGGGAGTGCACCTGCCTGTGAAGCTGACGGTCCTGGGTTCGAATCCCGGTCAGGGCAAATATTTGTGTGATGAGCATGAATATTTGTTTCTGAGTCTTGGATGTTTTCTATGTATTTAAGTATTTATATCTATTAAATATATCGTCGTCTAGTACCCATAACACAAGCCTTCTTGAGCTTACTGTGGGGCTAGTTCGATTTGTGTAAGATTGTCCTCTAATATTTATTTATTTATTTACTAGCGACCCGCCCCGGCTTTGCACGGGTGCACTGTTTAATGGATGTTACTATACACATAAACCTTCCTCTTCAATCACTCTATCTATTTAAAAAAACCGCATCAAAATCCGTTGCATAGTTTTAAAGATTTAAGTATACATAGGGATATAGGGAGAGAGAAAGCGACTTTGTTTTATACTATGTAGTGATATATATATATATATATATACTCACGCCCGTATCTCATTGGGGTAGAGATAAAAGAACGCCAAACACTAGATCTTTATATATTTATTTCGCTTCAGTCACATCCATACATCTCCTCACACAGGCTCGTATAACATAATATAGCATAACATTCTCAATGGGGAACTTGCGTTCGGATTACATCGAGAAATTATATTAGTAATCCAATAATTATGGCCAATACAAGTTTATTACTAGAAGATTTATCTTGAAATTATTACAGAATAAAATATACAACTAACTTAATCAATAACTGTTCTATATAAAACAAAAACTAAAAGTCGAATTCTAAAATAGGCCCCTGTGGCGTGGTACTAAGGATGCTGGCAGCATTTCCTCGCTGAATCGCAATGCTTATGCGTTGAGCGAGGAAGCTGCCAGCTTTCCTGTCTTGAAATTATTATTTCTGAGAAATATTTTAGTATAAATTGACGTAAATTGGAACGTAATTTAAAACGCGCAGTGACGTCACTCCAATAGTCACTTAAGTAACTACTGTTCAAAAATATCTCGAAAGTGGAAAATGTTTTATTATATTTAATGAGATTAAAGATATATGATACGCCATGAAAAGTTTGACGTCTTAACTTCGAAATCCGAACTTTGTAACGTGCCGTCCCTGTCACTCATATAGTATATAACACGAGAGTGAAACGGACAGCGCGATACGAAGTTCGGATTTCGAGGTTCGTAGTAGTCCCTCAGTTACGTCACGTCATGCTAGTGAGCGTTTACGCGTGAAATTTGAAATGTCGGCTTTTATTAACTTTTTCTTGGTTATAAATATATAAGGCCTAATTTAACAGACTTAAACAAACAACTGTTCTAATTAAGTGTACCTAAGATCAAATTAAGAGTCAAGTTGTTAAAGTCACCTTTTGTAAATTGGTCTTTGAGAAATATTCGGGGCTGCGTACTTTAAAAACCAATTAGGACATTGAATAATGAAATATCGTATTTGTTACAGCCCCTAAAAAATATGTATATTTTGAAATGACAAGAAATACATTGTTAAATAATAACATGCAATATAAAGCTGCCAAAAAAATAATAAAAACATACACAAACACAGCTAATTAACTCTTGATTGGTATATACGTAATCCTTAAATCTTGAAGATAGACTAGATCAATGAAATAATGCAAGTTCCCTATTTTCGGCCAGTGCCTTTACCATGAGTTTACATGACCGTACTCGCTAGCGACTGCGTAAAAATTTGTATTGGCAAAAGTACAGCGCCTCTGGCAGTTACGCAATAGAACTAAGAATCGCCATACTAAATCGTTTACTTACGCAGTCGCTAGCGAGTACGGTCATGCAAACTCATGGTAAAGGCACTGGTTTTATAAAGGTCTATTCGACCTTTTGTCGGTAAGTTATGTCATAAAAGGTACCTACTGAGTTACCATTTGATCTAAAGAGAACCCAGCCTAAATGGCCAATACTGTATCGTAACTGATTCTTTTTTTTTATGAATGACTGAACAGCGATTGGTCTTAGTCTCGCCTGTTTTAGAGCGATGACAAGGCGTAAGATGTAGCTCGCTGGTTCACTATAGCCTATTCACTCTTGCTTTGACGAGGCTTGGATTATAATTAACCGGAAATATAGAAGACGGTGAGCTAGTTCCATCGAAACGACAATATAAACCGTATTCCAACTCCCCAACCAGTGTTGCCAGGGCCTTTGGAACGAGAATTACGTTTCTTTTCTCGAAGTTACAATTTTGATGCAAAAGTTACATTTTTTATATTTTTCATAATTATTTATGAACACATTCGATTTAAAGAAATGACTAGCCATAGAAATAACATACAGCTACAATTCGGCGAGTTAAGAGACAGAACCTAGATAAGAGTGTATATGACTAGACAGAATTACGCCAGGCTGATGGGCGGTATCTCAAATGTCAATATTGCAATAGTAGTCGTACCATGTAGGTTCCTTTGTCATTTTTCTGTATGGAAGCCTATAAATTGTCTCGCTTGGTCCCGGTTAGATACAATTGAACTTTATTTTTAAATAAAGTTTCATTGTTCCCAAAAGTTACTTAAAAATCCTTTAGAACAGAAGTTACTTACATATTGTTACGCGAGCCGGTTAAAAGTTACGAAAAATGTAAGAAATGTAACCATCTGGCAACACTGTCCCCAACTCTAAGCGATATAAAGATATTATTGAAAATTGATTGGAGACCTGCCAATTTAATATCTATTTGATTCGAGTTTGAATCTTCGTAAGTTCAGCGAGCCTACCGCGAACCGAAAACGAAGTTCGTTCGTGTATCTCCTTCTCTGTCGAACTTGCAAATTAGAACTACACAGAGGGAGAAAGGGATGCTTCAATGAAAAAATCAACTCGTAAAGCGAGCGGACCGCCAAAATTTCCACAATTATGAACTAAATAGAAAAATCAATGTGAAAGGTCAACGATAAAAAAGGACTAGTATTTTAAAGTAAATAAGTACTTTTGTTATATTATTTGTCCTTATTTTTTTAGGGTTATTAGGACGATTCTCCGAGCGTTCGAAACGAGCGTTCTAAAGTCATTGTCGACTCAAGATTATCTACCCAAAGTTGGGATAAACCGGCGAAAACATTGATCAAATAAGACTCGGACCCGACATTGGTTTACACTTTTGACAAAAGTTTACTCAGATCATCGTCTATTTTAACAATATTTAATGAAACGACAATGACGTAAAATAACCGCCGTAAAAACGCTGAATATTCGCCCGATAACAAACAACCATACAAATATATTAATATGGTGTCTTACTTTTTGTATAGCCAATCACATCATCCACAGATTACTGTAATAATATATTATTTATCATGATTGACACAAATATGAATAATTTCCAATAAAATCTCTTCTCTAAAATAATCTCTTGAATAATTTCCAAAAAATATTCACTTCAACAACCTGTACATAAACTTTGGTACTCTTTCTGTGCCTTTACCATGAGTTTACATGACCGTACTCGCTAGCGACTGCGTAAAAATGTGTATGGGCAAAAGTACAGCGCCTCTGGCGGTTACGCAATAGAACTAAGAATCGGCACTAAATCGTTTACGCAGTCGCTAGCGAGTACGGTCATGGAAACTCATGGTAAAGGCACTGTACTCTGTACTTGAGCGTAAAATCACCGCTCCCTGTGTGCCCCGGTAATGTGAGCGTGTATAGAGTATTGGATTCCGGGTCAAGATTTGGATTGGTTTTTTCCCGGATTAAATTTCAGACACTTGGTCCTTCGAACAGGATTAGAGGGAACATTGATTGTGGTTCACGGGGCTATACAATTTGTGCTCCCGATTTTAATAAAATTGAATTGTGGTAACCACTAACCAAACTGTTAATTTTGTCTTATTGTTTTTTCTTTCCACGGAAATTACAAGAAAGAAAGAAACATTTATTCACAGACACAGAAGACACACATATTACAAAAAAAAACAACAACAGAAGAAAACAAACCACAACATGTGTGTCCCCGCAGCAGTGAAACGGACACTGGCTCAGCATTATGCTGAGGTGTCAGACACCTACAGCGCTGATTTTCAGCCAGTACCGTCGGTGACTCACGTGTCTTGGAAACGAAACGGATTCAACAATACGTGCTACAAGAAATTCTAAAGAAAGGTCGGGTGAACCTAGAAGCATATTATATCTTCTTATCCGATTACAAACGTTGTCATGCCGAATTTTGACTCTTTGGGAGGCTTTTTAGGGTTCCGTAGCCAAAATGGCAAAAACACACGACCTAGTTGGCCGCGATTCGAACCCGGGACCTCTAGCTTTGAAGGCAGGGTCACTACCAATTAGGCTAATAAAGAGGTCGTCGTGTAAAACATTTAGCCTCAGAGCACCGGAGGGCACTCGTTTCCACCGCAACCGGCACGAAATCGTACATTGGTTCCAATTCAATACAATTTGTCAAGACATTCAAATCGGTTTCGTATTACCAAGTCCTGTTTTCAGCTTGCAATCTCCCGCTTGTTACAAGTTCAGTAAAGTTGCGGTCTATACAAAGCACGAACTAAGTTAGCGCCTCACTTCGCCATGCAACATAAAACTGAGACAATGGTGTTTCCTTGAACTAAAGAGCGTAAGCGCGATAGTCCACGCCAAATACATGTTTCAAACTGGCATCTTATTCCTTTGTAAAACGGTAGAATATGTATACAAATATTTGGAGGCACCATCGAAAAACCGCCATTTTTATGGGCGCTTGGGCTGCAACACATGAATTGAGAAAGTTTGGCGATGCCATGACTTTACTGTTAGCGGTATTATTTGTTACAAAAGTACGTAGTTTAGCGAAAATCATACAACCATGAGATGCGAAATTTGAACCTTCTAAAACAAAAGTCGTACACGTCTCTGAGACTTAGTTAATGACTACAAGAAAAACTGCGGATACGTAATGTACTTAACTTTGGACGAAAACTGCGTTGTGGATTTGACAATGTGATTTTTGGTTGAATTTATAGAAATGCAGAAAAAATTGTATTGTGTACTTTTATGGATAGCAAGAATATATAAGGTCTGAAGGCTGTCGACTACGTTCCCATCCCTCCTCCCTCTGTCGAAACTCGGCGATCACTGATTAGGGGTCGCACGGTTCGGGTCCTAAGCACACACTCACGGACCCGGACGACATAATCACAGAGTCCATTGAAAGATGGAACGCTGCGCTTACGGCATCCAACTCAGTCACGACGCGTACACTTAGGCATTCCCGCCGGCGGGGACGTCCACCGCGCGATCGCGACAACACAGACACATATAGCCCTTATTCGTCCCGGTACCGCCGAATACCGGGTAGAGTCATTCCGACCCAGGTCGAGCCTAGCTGAGCTTCTTGCTGGACTTTTCTCACCTATAATTTGGTACAGACATACTTTCCCGTCCCGGGAAGAACATAGGATACTTTTTATCCCACAAATCATCCCTTAAGGACCCCCTTAAGGAAGTTTGTGCATGCATTGGCTAAGTAAGCGCCTCATACAAATAAATAAAATATACAGGCGAATTGAGAACCTCCTCCTTTTTTGAAGTCGGTTAAAAAATTAATTAATGCATTTATAAACGCGATTAACCGAAAACGTAGTGTTTTTGCACATAACAGTCGAATCCGAAAAAAATGGTGCTTTAAAATTTGCAGTTTCATTAAATATCTGTCACATTGATATTACTTTAAACAATTTTCTTTTGATAAACAATCACTTTTGTAACTTTCCTCTCTACAGATATCTAAGTATCAATTTCAACAGTATCCAAACAGTAAATCGCAGATATTAGCGTTCAACAAATCCATTTTAACAATTGATTGCTTATCCCCCTCTCGAGGAGTATTAGCTGGTCGATTGCGTCCCTCGCTCCCCTTTTGCGGCTTGAGACATTGAACTTTTTGTGTCATTGGGGTTCTTACATAACTAGGGGGATGGAGGTGACTGACATTTCAAGGCCTTATATAGAAAACTTAGAGTACATGGTAAAGCGACTTTGAATCTGGAATGTTTGGGAGTAGGATGGTTTATTTATTTCGTCATCATCCTCTTAGCGTTATCCAAGTACCTGAAGGATGCCTGGGGTCCGCTACCTAATCCCATTATTTGGCGTAAGCACTATTTTTTACGAAATCGGCTACCATCTGACCCCATCCCATCCAATCCCATCTTAAAGAATATTATTTGTCTCTCCCTTAAAAATTTTAATTAATTATTATGGCTGACACTATTTTATTCCTACTATTCTATAGCAGTGATATATATAATTATATATTATATGTATGTATATTTTTATGTATGTACATATATTTGTATATTATTTAAGTATGTGTATTTATATTGAATAGTTGTTTTGGAATCTTTTTTTTCTCATTGTAATAGTTTATGCACCACCTACTTTTCACCTTTATATTTCATTTCTCCACTACCCAAAGGTTGTTCTGCCTCTGTCTCCCTGTATCTATGTTTTTTGTTTTTTATGTGCTATTTTATTATGTGAGGTGTGCAATAAAGTATTGTATTGTATTGTATTGAATCTGACCTTTCAACCCGAGGGGAAACTAGACTTTATTAGGATTAGGCTTGTCAAGTGAGCGGGCAACTTTACTGTTAGAAGTTCTCAAGCCACCGGAAGGCCTCTAACTTGGCTTAACGACTGCTATCATAGACAGCAGCCGGGATCGACGACTTAGCGTGCCTTCAAATGCATGGGAGCGCTCAAAATTGTTGGCCTTGGCTAACTTGGATAACCTGCACCATAAAAAAAACTTTTTTTTTGCGTCAAAATATTTTTCTCTTTTTCCTAACCAAAACACGATACCGAATATTCCCTTAAACAGATTCTTACTATTTTTATAACATATTCAAATAACCCCTTCTTCCGAATATTGCCATGGCTATTACATACGTTTTTCCTCAACATCACAGCTTCATATTATTTTCTACCGTCTAACGAGCTTAACGACTTGTCATTTGTCGGGGCCGTCATTACCTCAACGAATCTACATCTTACGCCGTTGATATAGGTTTCAGAATAGCGTGTAACATTACGTGTCAGGACACATGCAAATCTGCATCTTACGGCCTTAACACACGTTTCAATGTAGCTTAATATATCATGTGTGGAGCATTGTTATTATTCTCACATCCAAGAGCCCGAAGCAAACGTGATCGCCCGCCTTTCCGTAATACCAACCCTTGATTCCAACCTGACTCTCATATCCTAGTAAAGAAGGCGATATGTTCTTTGCGATTAAAATGGACTTACGTCGTTTTTAATCCAAGAAAAATTGACCAACTTGAGAATCAAACGGTTTAGTTGGTTAAATAACACGTATTGATTCTTATTACTTGAAGATTAGAGTCTAATTTGGTTTAACGTGGGAGTTACCTGTGAAAAGCATTACACGATCTTTTGTGGTCCCTTATACGTTCTCGCGAAACTTTGCCTTCTTGAAGGGCGGCGGTAATGGATTTTTTCATATATTTTTTGAGGGATATTAAATAACTTTTGGCTTGGTGGTTATAAGGAACGACGTCAAGTGGTTCTTAAAGAAGGCGTCTGTTTTCTTTATGTTTTATAAGTATACTTATTCAACTCTTATAGAGGGCACAGTTTGTGAACGAGCGAACGCCAAGCACTAGCGAAGCGTTTCCGTTTCAGCTTGGGGGAAAATGCTTTCGTTGTCCGGTCCGTTGATCTCGTCTACGGGTGAAAATTTTCAACCGGGAGCCCTCCCATGCTTAGCCGTTGATCCCGGCTGCTGTCTATAACAGCAGTCGTTAAGCCAGGTTAGAGGCCTTCTGGCAGCTTGAGAACTACTAACGGTCAAGCCCACAATACAAACAATACAAATACTCTTTATTTCACAGCTCAATAAAAGTACAAAGCAAGTCATAACATAGCAATATATAAGCAAAGGTAGACAACAAGCGGTCTTATCGCTAAAGAGCGATCTCTTCCAGACAACCTTTGGGTAGCGGAGAGAACTAAACACAACATGTTCAGTGGTCGGTGCAAAAATATAAACTAGGTATTGGAATATATAAGTAAAACTAAAATACCACTTTCAGTGTTTAGCAGCAACAATAGTTTACTGCGGCATATATTTGCTTGTATCAGCGCAACCTAAAGTGTATATATAGCTAAGTCCGTTATTAATAAAAGAACTCTACTACCAGCAACACAGAGTATACCTCGACTCTCATATTCCCACCCCCATCCAGCACCCACCATCTTGTACTAATAGTACATTCACTCACTTGACAAGGAGGGTCGAAGTTGCACCACGTCCGTAGGGAGTACCCACTGCTACCCTACACGTGACCTCTGGGTGGTGCTAAAAGTGCAACAAACTAGCAACCGTATACTGTCTTCTCGAAGATCTTACGACTCAACAAAAATATCACCCACATGTCTTACTGCTCACACACTTTTTTGTGAATATATTTTCAGTCCTATCCAGGTCGAGCCTAGCTTAGTTTGTTGCTGGATTCTTCTCAGCTAGGCTAGGTTTAGTGAATCAGCGACAAAACTCCCAGCAGCTTGATTCCACTCACACCTCAGATTCGGTTGAAACCGCTCAACCAATCTCACTGGAGCGCAAACTCTTAAAGTATTCCAGTCTTCTAAAGTCTAAACCACACGCGTGGTCGTGTCGGAGGTTTTGCCCTGGATTTTCCACAGGCTACTCTCCAATGCGCACTCCTATCGCTTTATTGGGCCTGGCTTATAAAGCCACAGTCGGGTTCAAAATAAGTCTGTTATTCATAAAATCAGTTAGAATTGGAATGATCACTACATAGTATAAAGCAAAGTCGCTTTCTTGTTCCTATGTCCCTATATCCCTATGTATGCTTAAATCTTTAAAACTACGCAACGGATTTTGATGCGGCTTTTTTTAATAGATGGAGTGACGCAAGGGGAAGGTTTATATGTATAATACATGCATCAGCATTGCACCCGTGCGAAGCCGGGGCGGGTCGCTAGTAATTTATATTATTAATAAAATCAGTTACAATTGCAATACTATAAAGAAAACTGACATGTTTTTTAAAGAACTGAATAAATATATTCACAAAAACATAATAAACATAAGTGTGTGAGTAGCAGGACACGTGAGTGATCGTTTTTTCGAACCGTGGGATCTTCGAGAAGACAGTAGTTGCCAGTTTGCAGCTTAGTTGCAGTTTGCAGTTGTGCAGCTTTACCTAGAGTAAACCCATTAAAAAAACACTCTAGAAGTCATTTCTCCTCATGTGTCTTAAATTTTGCTTATTAAGCTTAGGCACGTCATAGAATTGGTTTAAAGATGGACACTTGTCACTACAGTACCTATAGTATAAAATAAAGTCGCTTTCTCTGTCCCTATATCCCTATGTATGCTTAAATCTTTAAAACAACGCAACGGATTTTGATGCGGTTTTTTTTGATAGATAGAGTGATTGAATAAGAAGGTTTATATGTATAATAACATCCATTAAATAGTGCACCCGTGCGAAGCCGGGGTGGGTCGCTAGTTTGATATAATACGTAGATTTATCGCTATAATTTCTACATGCATTTTGTTTCGGGACTTATGTAATGCATAGTTTTATTTCATAAACGCCAGTGGCAAACAAGCTTACGGTCCCCCTGATGATAAGCGGCCACCGCAGCCTATAGATGCCCGCAACTCCAAAGGTCTCACGTACGCGTTGCCGACCCTCTATAAATTTATAAAATATAAATATAAATAATATATTCCTTTCATAATATTATATTACTGTTTCTAGTTTAAGTGTTTGAATGCGTATAAATAATTTTCCACTAATAAAAGTTAAGTACCTAACGTGTATCATATTTAATACCTTAAAACCGTAAAAATATCGAATATCTCGCATTGTAGCGCAGTCCCGTTTTGTTCGGAAAAAAAGGAGGACATAAATTTCCGAAAGACAAAACTGAAAGCACTGACAGTCATTGACCCGTAACTCATATTTGCCATAATGAAGATTAGGTATTGATATATGTTCAATAATATATTGTATATTTATTTTTAAATCAATGCAGTAAAATAAAATTTTCTTTCCAGATCTCGCATGAAACCTGGAAGCTAGTACCCGGCCAGCCCATTCAAGGTACACAAATACGAATAAGAGGTAAAACAAATAAGGTAAACGTGCCTGTGGTCGACACTTTCAATCTTATGCCATGATGACAGAGTTAACAGGTGTCATCTATTGGGCACGAAGGTGTCGAGTACTGGGACGTTTACCTTACTTAGTAATTAATGACTAACTAATACGGATTTATTGTGAAATAAATTATTTCCAGAACGAAAGCCAGCAACAAACAGCCTATTGGGCTAAGGGGCAATAAATCCGTCTTATATAGGACGCTGATTTATAAAGCCTGAATAAACGCTTATTCAGCATTTGTATTGCTAGTTAATAAGACACATAGCAATGCAGCATTATGTGGGTACTACTTCGGTAGTGACAACGCGTTTACACAATGTAAAATGACAGACAAACGGCGTCACGTATAAACAGAGCTATTTAAGGCAATAAATCCGTCTCGTATAGGCCGGTGGTCGTAAATCCGCGCGATCTGTGATAAGGCCGGACTAGGTGCCACCGAATCGTTACAAATATGACGGGGTTCAGCCGAATTGTACAATTAATTGTGCTCCATTTTCAGCTATATCTAACAGCTGAATAAGCGCCTATTCAGCTCTTATACAGCTAAGCAGCTGAACAGGCGGTTATTTAGATATTACGAAGATATATGTTATGATATATGTTATCTAGCTTTGGTGTTCGCGTAAACCTATGTCTCTCGCACACTAAAGCTAGCCGACGCATAGAATATTGTATAAGTAATGTATATTACGTGGCTTAGTTGTTAGTGACAATACATCTAATGACATTTTTTATTTATCACAATAAATCAATAATAAAAACTAACCGACTAAAAAAAACACTAAAAAGTAAGAAATAATTGCCTTACATCTAATAGTTCAATATGAAACTTTTCGCTTCTTATTGAACAAGTAGGTATGTATTCCAAATTTTTGTAGTCGGTGCCACCCAAAGAAATTACCTAAAGTTGACGAAATGGCACCGACTACAGAAATTACAATACCTACATTATTTTATAAGAAGCGTAAAATGTCATATTGACCTATTAGAAGTTAGGCAATTCTTTTTTAATTTTTATTGTTTTTTTGGAGTCAGTTTATATATATTTTTTATTTCACACTTATTAGTAAATCGTTATATACCAAAGTACATCTCAGGATAATTCCTGTTTTATTACGCAGTCGTTTCAATTTTTTTTTTTTACTAGCCTGTCTCACTGCTGGGCAAAGGCCTCCCCTCTTTTTCGCCACTCGTCTCGGTCGTGTGCCAGTTCCCGCCAATCCGTACAAAATGTATCAAGGTCGTCCCGCCATCTCCTTTTCGGTCTGCCTCTTGCCAATAGCTTGATCGAAATATCTTAGCGCGAACCATGAGTCCATGACACACTAGGAGGTTTGGATGCTTATCCATGGTCTTCATCATCAGTTCCCGTTCACCAAATGCTAGTTTTTGAATGTAAATGCTCGGTTTGTTACCAAAAAAAATTGAATTTTGGAGGATTTCCGTCAATTCCTCATGGTTCCTATCATCAGAAGTGAACTTTGATAACAACTGGACCAATCTGGAAGCATATGTCATACTCGTGATCGGGTGCTGTTTGTGGAGTCCGGTCTGTTCATGCTTGCTAGGACATAGTGACTACGTTAATACTAGTGTCTTTTTATAGGGGATTGACGAGAGACATCATCCTGTTGTGGATTCGTTTTTATTATCAGTGACTTAGAGACCATATACATCTCTAACAATATTAAATTAATTTTAATTTTGACGCTCAGAGACCGTATACATCTCTGGGATATTATATTAATTTCATTATACTCCTTGTTTAATCTTGAGACCTTATACATCTCTAACTATACTGATGTTGTAATATTTGTAATAGATAACTTTGCAAGTTTATCTTCACTGTATGACATTAATTTTGTTATAATTGTAAACTCGAAATTATTATTCCTTCTTGAACTGTAAATTAATATTTTGACATGAAAAATGTATTACATATTATAGTGAGACTTTCTTAAATTGTGAATTAATATTTTGACATGTAAAAGTGCCCTTGTGGCCTATTTGCAGAATAAATGTTTGATATTGATTTATGCTTTCAATTTTTTTTCCAAATCTGTTCATAAACAAACAAAAAAACGTACTGTCGAATTGAGAACCTCCTCCTTTATTTAAATCCGGTTAAAAAATGACAGACGAACGCCATCACGTAATAAACAGCACTATAAGGGCAATAAATCCATCTGGTATAGATCGGTGATCATAAATCGGCGCGATCTGTGATAAGAAGAAGGAATAGGCGCCTTCGAACTGCTATAAATATGACAGGGTTCAGTTAAATTGAATGTGAATCTTTTTTTAACGTGATTCTGGCTTTAAAGGCCAGTCCCAATAAAGCGATAGGAGTGCGCGGTTGGAGAGTAGCCTGGGAAAATTCTAGGGGAAAACCAACGACACGACCACGCGTGTTTGGAACACTGAAATACTCTAAGAGTTTGCGCTCCAGTGAAATTGGATCAGCGGTTTCAACCGAATCTGATGTGTGAGTGGAATCGAGCTACTGCGAATTTTGTCGCTGGTTCACAAACCTAGCTTAGCTGAGAAAAGTCTAGCAAGAAACTCAGCTAGGAAAGCTGAATCTGCATTTAAGTGGGAATGTGGACGAAGTGGGAAGAGGACAAAGTGGGAATATGGACGAAATGGCAATGTTGACTAAGTGGGATTTTGGACGAAGTAGGAATGTGAACGAAATGGGACTGTGAACGAAGTGAACCTAAACGTTTCAGAAGATAGTAAAAGAGAATGTCTTAGTAGCAAGCTGATTACTTGAGGTGTAATTAATTTACGCTAAGTAGCTTCATATCGTTCGGTGTTGTGGTACAATGACAGCGATCTCATGATGGCCTCGTCATCGTCAATGGCCGGTGGTTTTAGTGGGTATGCACCTGAGTGAGTCCCACACAAAGCCCATCAGGTTTCCAAGACCGGGGAGCATACATAAAGCATTTCCACATGAAAATAAAGGTACTTAATAAGAGAACAACGGTTGGAACTCACTTGGAAAGTCACTATTGTCTCACTTGGAACCTGATGAAGGAACATGTAGCCCGAAACATGTCACAAATAGTGACTTTCCAAGTGAGTTCCAACCGTTGTTCTCTTATTAAGCGTAAATATGTCTCACGTTAGTGTACATTTATGTAAAATAAAGGTAGTTTCACATCGCACGCCCGTTGCCTTCTCTCTTGTAACGCCTGCATGAACCGTCAGTGTTAATTGATAGTCCTGTACAACAATTAGATCTTCACGGTTTCACATTCCGCCTAGCGAAGAGGCTTATACAGCCTGAATGGAGGTGCAATTCGTTGCTTTGTGATATCGGACACCTTTGTTCTCAGGTTTGAATATCCATTCGGACGTTGGCACGAAAGGAGATCCGTAGCTTTCTGCATAAGGCTGTTTAAACGTTCCAAGGATCTACACTATCTGATACAAAACCTATTCACTTGTTTATAATTTGACAAAAAAATGAATACTGAGTCAAATATAAGAGCTCGTAAAATATGTCGTTCTGAACATTTGATTGCGTCTGTAGACACCAGCTATGTTCCATTACAGAACTAAAACGACTTCATACTCGTACTATAGTGATTAAGTAAATAATAGTAATAGTAGTAGCAATCGTCACCTCAGATTTGGTTGAACCCGATCAAGCAATCTCACTGGAGCGCAAACTCTTACCCCCTTATTCATAAACGTCTGTCAAACCTATATTTGTTAACTAGCCGCTAAAGTTCGTTTGTCCTTATCTGTCACTTTGACATTAACGTTTGTGAGAATGGGACAAAGAACTTTTTAGTTAGCAGAGGTTTGTTAAGTTTTATGAATACGGGCTTAGAGTATTCCAGTGTTTAAACCGCCCGCTTGGTAATGTCGGAGGATGGATTCTCCTCAGGCCACTCTCCAATCGCGCGCTTCTATCGCTTTTTTGGGCCCGGCTTGTAAAGCCACAGTCAGGTTAAAAAAAAAAGTAGGTATCGCACCGAAAACGCATACCCTGTTTTCAGGCCAATCGGGAATTGAAATTAATTGGCATTTTTTAGAAAACTCTGACTTTTTAAGAATCAAGATTTTGCATTTTTGCAGTTCGCTGTACATTGCACGATTCCGTTCATTTGCATGCAATAACATTTACTTGGCCCTGATTACATTCCTTTTATATAAAAGTAGAAGTAATCATCATAATAATATTATAAACGTGAAAGTTTGTGCGGATGGATGTACCTTCCGCTTAATCTCAAAAACTACTGAACGGATCTCTATGAAACTTACCAGTATTGTAGCTTAGACATCAGAATCGGACATAGGCTACCTTTTATCGGGTAACACCGCAGGGCGCTGCTAGTATATTATACGCATAAAGTGTGGCTCTTAAGGTGGAAAATCAATTTAAGGAAGCATATTTTATAGTAAGTTAGTTTATCTGAAACGTATTTATAAAAAAAACACCCGTAAACTCTCCTCATAACGGTCCCTTTACCGTCGGTACCCTAAAAAACGAGGGTCGAATTCTATTTATTTTCGGTGGGATCTTAGCCACCATATTTCACTTCGATATATCCCGAAAACCTCTGAATTATTTATACATTGTGATGAAATAAATTTATTTCCGCGCTAGGGCCACAATTTGGTTCCATTTTCGCATCGCAATCGCAGTTTAAGGCTCGCAAATTTTTGTCTTGCTCGATATGTCGTGCTCTTCACCTCCCACGCATGGACCGAAAGATTATAAAAGCATATTAAATAAATAAATAAAATAAATCAATATTAGAGGACAAACCTACACAAATCGAACCAGCGTCACAGTAAGCTCAAGAAGGCTTGTGTTATGGGTACTAGACGACGATATATTTATAAAATAATATATATATTGATATATTGTTAAATAAATGAATGAAAACATTTATTTCAGACTCAGGTCCATACCGGGTAGTAACATTGTTGACTTAATCTAGTGTTAATAATAAAATCATTAAATAGCATTAAAATAATGTAAAAATAAAATTAGATTCGCATGTCAAACACTTAAAAACATTATCTAATAGAACACATATGAAGACTCAAGAGCAACTTCGTGAGGGGACAGTCCAGTCTTAATCGTTCCATACTATATGTATATTTATATATAATACTAGCGACCCGCCCCGGCTTCGCACGGGTGCACTATTTAATGGATGTTATTATACATATAAACCTTCCTCTTCAATCACTCTATCTATTAAAAAAAACCGCATCAAAATCCGTTGCGTAGTTTTAAAGATTTAAGCATACATAGGGATATAGGGACAGAGAAAGCGACTTTGTTTTATACTATGTAGTGATTATAAATTCCAAAGTGTGACTGTCTGTCTGTTTGTTACCTCTGAACCGATTTAGATCAAATTTGGTATGGAGATAGTTTGAGTCCCGGGAAAGGGATAGGCTACCTTTTGTCCCGGAAATTATCCTTTAAGGGGGGTGGAAGTTATGTTAGTTATGTAGTATGGAAGAGCGATGACTAGGTAAGCGCCTGATGTAAAACAAATAGCAAAATATTTTATCGCTATGATCGAGTTCTACACGTACGAGTTTGGGGGTAAAAGCTAGTTTTAGATAAATTAATATTATGTGTGATAATCCACTTCGAAAGGGACTTTATGGCGGCAGGCGCTTACGTTGCACCTATTCACATTGTATTGGAACAGCGGCAATAAAGGCGTAAGTGCCGGCAGCCATAAGGTTCCTTTCAATATGGATTATCACATATAATAACAAAGGATCGCAGTTCTAACCTAACCTAATTTACTTTCTGGTAATGGATTCTACACAATGACCTGTTTAAAAAGCTCAATGAAACCCCACGCGTGGTCGTGCCGGAGGTTTTCCCCTGGATTTTCCCCAGGCTACTCTCCAGCCGCGCACTCCTATCGCTTTATTGGGCCCGGCCTATAAAGCCACAGTCAGGTTAAAAAAGAATATAATAATAAATATGAAGCTAAATGAGCTGTACCTAAAAAATTAACAGTCAAAAAAGGTCTTTATGAAATGAAAATCCTTGGAAATAATATATTCTATGAAACGTTTGTCGATAAAATAAGGGGATACCGGTCAAAGCAACCGCTTTGAAAGGATCATCAGACTCCTATAATTAACTGACTATTAGTAAACCTTATCTCATTGCAATAAGGATCACGGATGGTCAGTAACTGTGCCGTCGATAGTACAGTCGACGTGAAAGATATGTATACACTTTTAACCTTATCCCAACTGAATAAGGTGTAAATTTGTTAACATGTATTTGACGTTGACGTACAAACAAGACGGCTAGTATTTACAGGCAGGTACGCGTCAGGAACTCTGTTAGTTAATACCTGAGATTATTGCTATGACAAAGGCTTAGTACGATGCGCTTGGGCCACACAGCTGCGGAAATCGGTTGCCTTCATCTTGACAAGACTGTAGCCTAATAACACTTTGTTTACAATACCGACGACCGGTTTAGCCTAGTGGGTAGTGCACCTGCCTGTGAAGCTGACGGTCCTGGGTTCGAATCCCGGTCAGGGCAAATATTTGTGTGATGAGCATGAATATTTTTTTCTGAGTGTTGGATGTTTTCTATGTATTTAAGTATTTATATCTATTAAATATATCGTCGTCTAGTACCCATAACACAAGCCTTCTTGAGCTTACTGTGGGGCTAAGTAAGATTGTGTCCTCTAATATTTATTTATTTACAATATATGTTCAGGACAGCATGTACAAGTAAATTACTTTAAGTTTACCAGTGTTAGGTATATTAAAATAAAATAAAAAAATAATAGTTATATTATATAAGGGTGCAAAGTTGTATTTTACGAGTGTCGAATTGAAACACGAGCTAGCGAATGGATTCTAGGGTTGAACTACGAGCTAGCGAATAGAATCCTGAGCGAAGCGAGTGGTTCAAAAATAGAATCCTGAGTACGAGTATAGTGCCAGGATGTTGTTAGCGCCGGTACCGGTTGTATTGAAGCGTTTTCGTTGCTAAATGCTAACGACTTGTGGGTTGAAATCAAAATCAAAATCAAAACATTTATTCTACAAATAGGCCACAAAAGCATTTTTAAAGTCAAAGTCTATCTATATCAAATAAAATAATACAATAAATAATCATTAATTAAATGTAGGTAGTATTACAGTATGTCAAAATCTTATGATTTATTCCCATTAAAAAAATAATAATAAAGCATTTATTCACGAAAACAGTACTCTTTTACAACTTGTTATAACTTCCGCCAAACTGTATAACAGTTTGTTGGCAGAAATAAGCTCCCTTTCTTTATATTACTGTTTTAAGTTAGCTATTTAGTTAAAGGACTAAACTTCATATTTAAATACCCTGTTTGCCCCGCTTAAAGAGCCTTTATGCATATTTTTATACATATCTCATAGATTACAACATTAGAATAAGTTTGGTAGTACAACGTTATGCTTATCGATATATACCGGCACTGTCCAAATGTGGAACAAGCGCCATCTAGGTCACGGCAATTGAACCCGGGACCTCGATGGCTTGGTCATTATCGATATGTTTAGATCATAAGGCTATCTAACTTACCGCATAGTTCACAGCTCCACCGATAGTGGGCGCTGTTATTAATGTAGAATTTAAGTATATAAACGAATGTAGCTCTAGACTTAGACACGATAGATTAAATTTATTTATATATCATGCTACAAGCTTGGGTTTCGTTTCTTACAATATTGTCTTAAATTTTATTGTTTTCGTGTCATTTATACATGTCGCTGATACTTAAACTAGGTAAATCCTGTGCTATAAGCATCAGCTCTCTTCCAGTTTGACTACGAATCAGTACAATATAAGTAATGAGACCGCTAACATGGATACTTGATTAATTTTAGAATCAACAGGCATCTTATTATTACCTAAAACCCATTTCGACACCCCAGTCTGGCCCACGAAAGAACAGGCACTATTTATTTTTTTCTACTCTGCAACATCTTATCTGTCAGCTTACATCGCCTAATTGTGGATTTTAGCTTAGGACTAATGAATGATCCCCAGTACGTTGCGACCTATTTAGTAATACATCAGCAATTAAGGTTGCGCCTCAGACCCACTAAACGGAACCTTGGGGCGGCTAATTAAAAAATTAAAATCTGCCGAGCCGCTTTTACACAGCCTGCATTAACCATGACCCGTTACCCTACCACGGATGTATAGAGTCTGGATCTGAGACACATACCCTTATCGGGCTTCTAGTTTTTTTAACCTGACTGTGGCTTTATAGGCCGAATAAGCGATAGGAGTGCAATCTATGTATGTGAATCTTCTCTATGCATCCGAGACGTGGTACATCTATCGCAAGTGGTGCATCCACTGGTCTGATTACATCAGGAATACCGAAGTCCTCAGACGAACTAATGTTGCTGGTATAGAGGCATATCTAATGAGGCGACAGCTGCGTTGATGCGGACATGTCTCCCGCATGTCTGATGCCAGGGTGCCTAAGCGCATATTTTACTGCGAATTGCAAAGTGGCAAGAGGAAACAAGGTGGCCAATATTTGCGGTACAAAGATGTGCTGAAACGCCACATGAAGAGCACCAGCATAGACCTTTCCACCTGGGAGACATTAGCTAATGGCCGAACTGAGTGGAGGCAAACTGTATTCACCCGGGTGAAAGAGTTTGAAACCAGGCGACGCGCAGACCTTGACGCTAAGCGCGACGAGCTTAAGGCTAGACCACCTGCGGCCATAACCTATAACTATGTCGGAGGGGTGCTGACTTGCAGCGAATGTAACCGCACATTTGCTGCAAAGATTGGCTTTGTCAGTCACCAGAGAGCCCATCAGCGTCGCTCTCAGCAATAAAAAAAAAAGTCGCTGTGGCCGAATACGGCTAGGAGAAGATGATGATGATGATGATGAGGAGTGCGCGGTTGGAGAGCCTGGGGAAAATCTAGGGGATCCGCCGACACTACCAAGACTGAGAAAAACAGAGTCCTCGGGGATAAATCTGTGTTTGTCCTGGGCGCGCTTAAATTCTCGACTGTATTCAGGACTCAGTCTTATTTCGGGAATTAACTCATAACACCTTCGCTACGCTCGGAAGTAAAATCTGGAGTTCTTCGTTTTTGCATGATATATTTATTAGCCATTGTCGAGCAGGTGGTGTGAAAAAAACTTTTGCTAAAACTCTCTGTTTGTAATGTTTTCATGATAATAAGTAAACTAATTAACCATGACAATTTAAATTCTATTGTATTCATAACATTTGCATGCCGGAATTCCGGCTGAATATGTACTTAACCTAGTTATATTGTAACAGCTGTAACTCACCATATTCAGCAAATAAAACATCATTTCATTTCATTAATAAAATTAAACTAGGTATATGTTGGGATTGCTAACAAACCTTACCTACTTAGTTATTTCTGTTGTATGGACATTTTAATGTATTCACCATTTGACGAATTAGTCTACAATTCCATTAGAATTAATACCCGAATGTAAACTGAAACCCATTCGCAAATCATTCCGTTCCATTAGTTTACACAGCGAAAGAGACGCCTCCGGGCGTTAGAGCAGGACGCATCCTAAGTGATACGTACGTATAAAGAACATGTAATTGCTTATTCATGTTTCAATTAAAGCCTTAATTGCTGATTCAATGTATCCCTTGCCGGGATAAAAGGTGCTACTTCCGTTACACAAACGAACTATTAATGAACACATTACGGCATTACACAACAGTAAAATAACATTATATTTACGTATATAAATTAAAACATGGAATTTTTTTTTGTGCCTCATAAGAAAGCTCAAGGTCACCCAAAGAGCAATGGAAAGAGCTATGCTCGGGGTTTCTCTGCGTGATAGAATTAGGAATGAAGCTATCCGTAGCAGAACTGGGGTCACCGACATAGCCTTCAAAATTGCGAGACTTAAGTGGCAGTGGGCAGGGCACATTGCTCGCAGGACTGACGGTCGATGGGGCCAGAAACTGCTTGAGTGGCGTCCACGCACCGGAAGACGAGCTGTCGGTAGGCCTCCGACGAGGTGGAGTGATGACCGGTGGAAACGAACGGCACAGGACCGGTCTAAATGGCGAGCCTTGGGGGAGGCCTATGTTCAGCAGTGGACGTCTTTCGGCTGAAATGATGATGATGATGATGAATTTTACCTGTTTCATCATCCTCCTAGCGTTATCACAGTTTTCATCCTGAAGTATGCCCGGGGTCCGCTACCAAATCCCAAGATTTGGCGTAGACACTTTTAACGGAAGCGACTGTCATCTGACCTTTCAACCCGAGGAGAAACCAGACCTTATTACGATTAGGCTTGTCAAGTGAGTGGGCAACTTGACTGTTAGAAGTCCTCAAGCCGCCCGACCTCTAACCAGGGACCGATACCGGTATTAAAAAAAAACCCTGAATTAGCCCAATATTTAGGATTATTTTTTGCTCTTTACGTAGGGCTGAATCATGTATTTAGGTAATAACGTCGTATTATTAGATTGTCCCATTAAAAACGAAATAATGAACCGGTGACCGTAATAATACCGGTATTTTTCTATGGAGAGAATACCGGTATCCGATCCCTGCCTCTAACTTGGCTTAACGACTACTATCATAGACAGCCGGGATCAGCGGCTAACGTGCCTTCCAAAGCACGAGAGCGCTCACTCAACCTTTCAAAGCGGTCACCCATCCATGATTTTATCTCTTTACGATATTTTGAAAATTACGTAAATATTAAAACAGACGCAGATTGACAACAGAAAATTGTGACTACATAAGTCATGATTCTATTTTGTAGAGAATAGTATGTATGTATGTATGTAAATACTTTATTGTACACAAGACAAGGTAAAATAAATTATACAGAAAAAACAGATCAATCATGTACAAAGGCGAACTTATTCCTGTAAGGGATCTCTTCCAGTTAACCGTTGAGCAAGCCTTTGAGCTTTTGGCTTTATATTAATTACGTATGTCTCAGTTTTTTTTGCTATGGGCCACCGTTTACGAGTTATTTACGTAAAACTAAAAAGGGGACCTGCAATGCCCTCCTCCCCTGCTCAAGGCCAGGCAAAAGTTATTATTATTATTGGGAACCTGTTGTGTCCCTCTGCTGGACAAAAGCCTCCCCCCTCCGTTTCTAGTCCTTTAGAAAAGAGTCCCTCCGCGGAGAGGGTAGCTCGTCCCGCCATCGCCAGCGAGGTCTGCCTATCTCCGTTAAAAAGTTACGAAGCCAAAAATTATGTTCCAAGCATTTCCCTTTACACCTTTTTCTACTCCTGTAATAATAAGAATAATTCAACGATCATTGTCCCGATAGTCGTCTCTGCGAACGGTCTAATAGCGAAGAGTCTCGACTAACACCTCAAGAGACTCTCGCTAGATGGCTGGGTCAAGGGTCAGATACAGAAGGCGGTACTCCTGGACACGGCGCGAATAGTCAGGAGGTTCCTCTCTCTGTCGCCCTAACCACCGGTAGCTTAGGCCCCGCCTCGCTGCCGGCGGCAACCTAGGTTAGGTTTTTATAATGATTTTATGTTTTGTAAATATTGTTTTATATTTTACTTTTTATATAATTATTATAAAATCTGACCTAAGACCTAAAATAAATAAAGATAATAATAATAATATATTCTTTATCCACAAAAAGAAATTGTCACAAGATTATCCTTAAAAAGTAATAGGTAACAACAGGCGGTCTTATCGCTATAGAGCGATCTCTTACTGTACTTTTTTCGCGAATTACGCAATCATGAACTCTAATATAAACACATACTTTATTTATTCTGTAAAAAGTCTATCTAGTATTGCCCAGAAACACACTCCTTACCCTACTCTAATGAAAAATTAAAGCAAAGTTGGGTGTCACAGACTACTACAAATACTATGTTTAGTAGTCATTCTTTGGTGCGTTCAAGTGAAACTTTTATGATTAAAATTAGTAGAAAATAGGTACTTACTTTTTATTTGAAATCAGTCGTAGAAAAAGTATTGTATGCAACGGTGTATAACTGTTATAAAATGGCTCGTGGTGTCTTTACTTGCGATGCACACCACTCGCCTTTTTATACCCTTCTTATACATCAGTTGCATAATATACTATTTCGTTACCTGTCCTACATCAGTAAAATACCGAATTGACCAACTATCGGCCTCATTAAAATGAAATAAGGTCTAACATTGAGAGTTATTTGTAAGTATTTTTGAAGATATTTACTGTGTGGCAAGTGGCAATCTAAGTGTTAGAATAAAATTCTGTTTTGAATAAAAATAATGGTATGCATTTTTTACTTTAAATAGGTAAGTACTAAATTATCTTTTTCAACCTCTCGTATAAAACCGGTGGGCATAAATAGAATACAAATTATAAAAAAGAATCGGTTCAAACCTTACACTTTACCCTCCCATGTAATTAGGAACATATTATCAAATAAGTACGTTCTGCGTCCTCAATTTTCACGAAGCAATAGCACGCAACTTTAGAAAGATGCTCATTATGAACGGCAACTCATTATGTTTACTGTTCATACAAATTTCCCCACACATGCCGTTTAAAGCGCTCTTCGCAAAGTCAAAGCCCGCCTTCCAGTAAAATTATATGCAAGTTAAATATGATGAACTTGCGTTGTGATACGGTGGGAGGAAGGCGCGGTAGGCGGCTGCCACATGCTCTGTTTGTGGCTGAAACATGGTTGTAGATAATAAATAATAATAAAGCTTTTTTATTTCCACAATAGAATTAGTACATAAATAAAATAAATAAATAAATAAATATTAGAGGACAATCTTACACAAACCGAACTAGCCCCACAGTAAGCTCCAGAAGACTTGTGTTATGAGTACTAGACGACGATATATTTAATAGATATAAATACTTAAATACATAGAAAACATCCAAGACCCAGAAACAAATATTCATGCTCATCACACAAATATTTGCCCTGACCGGGATTCGAACCCAGGACCGTCAGCTTCACAGGCAGGTGCACTACCCACTAGGCTAAACCGGTCGTCAACACCACATAACATGTTCTTTGTTTCAATGGTTTGTTAAAATTGTTACTATTTAGAGATAGTTTAATTGTTCAGATCAGTTGTGGATCCCTTTCGGGTGAAAGCCTCCTCATCACATTTCCATTTTTTCCTGTCTTGGGCTATTTGAATCCAGTTTGTTCCTGCTACTGAGTTGATGTCATCTGTCCATTTCTTTTTTGGTCTTCCTCTATGTCTTTTTCCCACAGGACCCATCCACTTTGTAGACTCCGCCCATTGCCATTTGAGACGGAGAGCCTGCTGGAGAGCATCTGTCATGGTTGTAGATAACAACGGTAATTAAAAAGTCTCGGGTACACTACAGTGGCATTATCAAAAGTAGTTAAGTAACAGAAGATACCAAAAATTCATCTTCATCATCATATCAACCGAAAGACGTCCACCGCTGGATATAAAGGAACTTTTAATGCTCCAATCACTGTATTCCATAAAGGAATACAATGAGCCAATATAAAATTGTTGATTATTGTTAAATTGTATTTCTGTTAGTTATTTCGTTTTATTCTTGACATTACCATATTATTTATTATTCTGACATTATATTATTATTCTGATATTTGACCATATTTGGAATCGAGCGTTTATATTGTTTTTATTTCTATTATTTTAAATTTGACTAATGACATTGCCTAGGATATTCTAGCCGTGTATACAAATTTGACATTTCTATTTATTTTTTAACTTTGACTTTACTTGATTTCAATTATTTTTCTTTCATTATTATTATACCTATTGACGATCCTTTTGTGAATTTATCTTGTTTTAAAAATGTAAACATTAAGACTTAAACTTAATATATACTGTTGTCTTAGTTAGTTAAAGCTTGTCCTGTTGATTTCTTAGCAAATATTTGTAAAAGTTCCGCTGAAATATATTATGTTCCTACTTACTACTCTAACTAACTTAGCTTAAGCAGATAATAATCGCATCGCGCATTTGAATATATGTACTATGTGTTCTTAGTGAGATATATTCAAGGAGACATCTGTATCTATTGTCTATTTTCTATTTGCTTACACACATTGTATGATTGTTTCTGTGTTATCTCCGTAAATAAATAAATAAATAAATAAATAAATAAATAAATAAACCATGGTGTAATTTTATAAAGGAAATAAATATATCTATCTATCTATCATAGGCCTCCCCCAAAGAGTGCCATAATGACCGGTCCTGCGCCACCCGCATGCAGCGGACTCCCGCGACCTTTACCAGGTCATCAGTCCACCTTTTGGGGGGCCTACCCACGCTGCGCCTTCCGGACCGTGGTCCTAAAAACCTCCAAAAATTACTATATATTTATTACTCATATATTAAAAAAACTTAAACTAATTTCGCCAAACTGCGGAGCAGAACAGAATAGAATAGAATAGAGTTTATTTGCATAAAATAAGTAGGTACATTTTTGTCCTTAGGTGGTATGTGACAATAGGTAGCTTATCCTGCTATTTGTATATAGTATTATATATATATAGTAGTATATTTGTATATATAACAAGTTTCCTTAACACCCATTATTGTTCGGCTGTCCGTCTGTCACTGCTCTGTATCTACGGAACTACGTATGTTATCGAATTGAGGAGTAATTGTAAACAAGGCCCACCCGAGTATATTTAAACCTTCATTGCCGAAATGGGGCTGCGTATAAGAGAGGGATTTAGGCCCCGGTTCTGGGTCTGGTGGGTAGGCTTGCGGTCGCCATTGAACAGGGTATCTTTTCGCCGGGTGTGACTCGGAGTCGGTTGTTCCATTAGGCTACTTTTTAACCGACTTGAAAAAAAGGAGTAGGTTCTCAATTCGATTGTATGTTTTTTTAATATGTACCTCAGAACTCCGTCGTTTAAAAAAAAATATTTTTATTTTTTATGTTTATGAACCGATTTGACTTTTTTTCTCTTTTTGAAATAATATGCTTCAAGGTTAGTCCCATTGTTACCAGAATCTAGTTTTGATGATGGAATCCATGAGGAATTGAGGGAACTCCTCAAAAATTCAAGGGAAACATAGCGATTTTAGTATTTTCGATAATAAATCAAACATTTACATTCAGAAAGTAGCATTTGAAAAGAACTGATGAAGAAAACCACGGATGGTCATCCATAACCTGATAATAAATTCACTAAAAAGAGTGAAATAAATAAAAAAATTACAGATTTTTAGATATAGCTTACTTTTAAAATTTCATGTTTGTAAAATTTGTTTTTTATTTATTATTATCATTTTTTTAATTTATTAAATCAACGTGAGTAATTTACGTGTACATATTATTAGCCACTATCGGAAACCTTGGTAGGTTTATGTAATAGCTGGCGAGATCGCACGGATCGATCCGCATTTACAACAATTTAACATGGCAGGCACTAGTATTAATTAAGTATACTTATATTATTTAACTATTTAGGTTTACAACAATGGACCATGTAGCTTACAGTGTAAATTGAGATTCACATTCCAGGTAATATTTTTTTAGCACTGTTTTAAATTTCCCCGGTTTATCAATTACTACTAGTAAGTTACTCAGAATATTCTATTAAATTGTATTGTGCTTTATTGAAAACAAATGTTGTTGTTTTTTTAACACGTTGGGTTACTTTTTTTTTATAACTGTTTGTATGAGCTAGCGGCATCCGCGGGCCAGCCTGAATAATTATTCATATACATCAGGTACGGCGCACGGCAAAATTTCTGGGGATTAAATAAGTCGCAGCAATCCGTGGTTTATTAGCGGCGGGCTACGTTCCATATTTATGTGAACACTTTCGTATCATAAGTATCATAACATAACATTTGAAGCACAACTGCCGAGTAGAGAAAAATCTACGTTCCTCTTTCTAATTTTCTATCTCTGCTTTGTATCTCCCTTTACTATTATTTAACTATTATTTCGGTATGGGGCCAGGAACTGCTTGAGTGGCGTCCACGCACCGGAAGACGAGCTGTCGGTAGGCCTCCGACAAGGTGGAGTGATGACCTGGTGAAGGTCGCGGGAATCCGGTGGAAACGAACGGCACAGGACCGGTCTAAATGGCGAGCCTTGGGGGAGGCCTATGTTCAGCAGTGGACGTCTTTCGGCTGAAATGATGATGATGATGATGATGATTATTTAATTACATTTGAATAATCTGTATGTTTTACGATAACTACCTATCTATCTATACTGTATTCTCTCGACAACAATGCCACGTTGAACTAAATGCTTAATGTCTCAGTGGAAATTGTTTTAGGATATAGACTATACCTATTTTTAAAATATCTTGTATGTATTCCTTTCATTTTTCTATGTCTGTTTTTTTTTCCCCAATAAACAAAAATAAAATAAAATTCGAATAGTTAGAGCGAGACAGGAATCGCAGTCACTCGAGATATGATTTGGCAACAGTGCTACCCCACCAGGTCCAGCGAGAAAGAACAAATTTTAAACAATAGAAAAGTGAGAAAAGCTACTTTTAAATGACATCTCGTATATACTCATATATACTCATCATCCGTAGCAGAACTGGGGTCACCGACATAGCCTTCAAAATTGCGAGACTTAAGTGGCAGTGGGCAGGGCACATTGCTCGCGGGACTGACGGTCGATGGGGCCAGAAACTGCTTGAGTGGCGTCCACGCACCGGAAGACCAGCTGTCGGTAGGCCTCCGACAAGGTGGAGTGATGACCTGGTGAAGGTCGCGGGAATCCGGTGGAAACGAACGGCACAGGACCGGTCTAAATGGCGAGCCTTGGGGGAGGCCTATGTTCAGCAGTGGACGTCTTTCGGCTGAAATGATGATGATGATGATGATGATGATATAGTCATAAGTTTGTTTTGAAATACCTAGTGGTGGGTGGGGTTTGAACCAGATTGTGGAAAGATCGAATGTCAAACGGAGCGCTCGTGGCCCAGCGGCGCACGAATACCGCGTGCGGTATACGAGTTTAAGCAACATGGGCCGGGGTAATTCTTGGATGGGTGACCGCTTTGAGTGAACTAACTGAGCGCTCCCGTGCTTTGGAAGTGATCCCGGCTGCTGTCTATTGATAGCAGTCGTTAAACCATATTAGAGGCCTCCGGGCGGCTTGAGAACTTCTAACAGTCATAATTTACCCACTAACTTGACAAAGGGGGTCGAAGTTGCACCACGTCCGTAGGGAGTACCCACCGTAACCCTACACGTGGTCCCTGAACGATGCTAAACGGTGCAACAAAATTACCAAACGTTAAAACAATAAATTTAGAATAAAGGAAAAATTTCAAAATTTAGGCACCGAGCAGGATTCGAACCTGCGACATGTAAAAGTGCCCTTGTGGCCTATTTGCAGAATAAATGTTTGATTTCGATTTTGATTTTGACCTCCCGGCACTCGCGGCCAGTCGCTCTAGCCAACTAAACTATAGGTGCAATCGCTACCCAATCCTAAATTCATCAACCGGTCCTTTGAAACAATAGTTTTATAATATTAGTATGGATTGGATAGGAAAATAAAAATAAAAACCATCCAGACCTTACAATTTTCTGCTTCATCACAATAAGCTAACAGCCAGATGGTAGTTTGATATTAAAAGCATTTTTACCTAATAAATTAAGTCGATCTCACGTTCGCTTCAAATTTTAATTTCTCCAGGGAGCCGGGGACTTTAAAATTCTGCTTTGTTAAGGCTTTTAGAAGATTTTAAGGGTTCCGTATAAATCAAAAGCTGCCAACGGCATCCCTCTATTACTAAGCACCCGCTATCCGTCTGTCAACGGACTGTGAACTCATGAACCGTAACAATGAATTTTAGAATTACAAAAGTATAGAACTTTCAGGGTTTTAGGTTAAATAATAACACTACTAACACACAACACCACACACACAACACAACTAAGCTAAACTAGTCGTCAGTTAAAACGGAAACATTTCTGACAAATGAAAACCATTCCACTTATCAACCCTATCCTAATTTAAATTAATCAAAAACCTTCAAAAACCCATAAAGCGACAAACTTTGTCAAAACCCTTCAATTCGGCGCACGGACATCCATTTAGGAAGTTTTTACTGCCCCATAAACGCCAGACAACCCGTGTCGTCAAAATTTAATCGGTCGGTTTGAAAAGTCGGTGTTTCCGTTGTAATAAAACAAAGGAGTCAATTAATTTAAACCGGTCGGTTTACCGTGCCGCACGAGAGTGGAGGCCAGTAGCGGAACGCTGAGGGGTTACGTCATCATCATACATGTTACCAACAATTCTACTGTTTTTATAAAACCATTCAGGCTTGGAGAGCAATCCCAGGTCTGAACCATTCCAAGGCACCAATTCATTCATTCATTCATTCATTTATTTATTGATAAAATAATTTATACGTCAAGATTAATATAATAAATGATTACATAATTGTAATTGGTACAATCAATAATGGTTTAAAAATAAAATTAAAACTTAAAACAAATAGTCACAATCAGTCGCAATTACAATTTCATTAGAAATAAAAAATTCAAAATACAATTTCACAATAAAAATAATGTCAAATTAAAAACAATAAAAATTAAAAAACAGTAAGACATTAAAAATTTTACACATTGTGAGTGTGGGTCAATGACACCTTATCGAAAAATTCGTCAATGGTGTAGCAGGCCATTTGTAACAAAACTTTTTTTTATTTTTGTAATGAATGTGACATGACTAGGAGCGTCTTTGATGTCGGCGGGTAGCGCGTTGTAAAATTTCACCCCCAACACACCGACTATAGTCTTAATATAATCAAGGCCTTTAGCAAAAAGGCGTCATCGGATGCCTTATTGCTAAGCAGGAACCAACTGCGCATACTGGTAAGGGTGCTTACAGGGCATTGTTGCCTAAACAAGCACATGCATACGATAGGCCTGAGTGACACAAGGCGGTGCAGACTCTGCTTCGAAGCGGAGGAGACGCCTGCACACATCCTAACCGAATGCCCTAGCCGAATGCGCAGTCGTAGCTCATTGCTGGGCAAGCACATCATGCGCCCGGATGAGATTAAGTGTCTCGAGTACAGAAAAATCCTGCGATTCTTTGAGTTTGCAGGACTTGACCGAGAATTGTAGTATGTGGCGATCACAATAGATCAGAAATGGTCGCAGTGATACGAGGGTTGACAAGCCCGGGAATAGCCACAACACCTAAATAAAAAAAAAACTATTCTACTTTTTCATGACCAGTTTTCTATTACAAAAAAAAACTATAATATGTATTGAATTAGTGTACAAAAACAGGATTTCGAAATAGTAACTGAAATGGTCGCTTACGGTACGGTTTCAGAGGAGTTTCCTCCCACGGACGCTTCGGTTGTGGAATGAGCTCCCTGCCGAGGTTTTCCCGAGGGACCACAGTATGGGGTTCTTCAAGAAAGGAGTGTATACATTTTTGAAGGGTCGGCAATGCGTATGTAACACCCCACGAGTTGCAAGCATCCATAGGCTACGGTGACCGCTTTTGTTCCCATTTGTCGCTTCTGCTGATTGCCATGGTCTCGAGGATGTCAGCCCGGTTACGCAAAAATTGCATAAAGTCGGATAAAGTGGGTAAGGTCTTAAACGTGTTTTTATACTCTTCCCATTTGCTGAATGTGGTCGCATCTAATTTAGTTGACACCAAGTATATTATGAGTATATCCCATTTATCGGTGGGCTGTTCCAGAGTGTTAAGCGCCATTAAGATTTTTGAGACATGATCAATCAAGAATCGTATTGCTCGGTGAGACTCATTTGAAGTCGGTGAGAATCATTATCAGCCCAGGGACCGATACCGGTATTTTTAAAAAACCCTGAATTAGCCCAATATTTTGGATTATTTTTTGCTCTTTATGTAGGGCTGAATCATGTATTTAGGTAACAACGTCGTATTATTAGATTGTCCCATTCAAAATGAAATAATGAACCGGTGACCGTAATAATACCGGTATTTTTCTATGGAGAAAATACCGGTATCCGATCCCTGATCTAACTACGCTGCGGTACGGTACCTTCCTTTACGTGGTCGCAACTCGAGATTTTTTTCAGATTACTGTTTATTGTCAAATAAACTAGCTTAGTCACTCTTAGTCGAGTCTAGAAGCCTCGAACCTTAAGATTCCTTATCAATTAAAAAACGCTCATCTCTTTAGGCCATTTTCTGTTTTAATTGGCACGTATCTTGACATTTTCTCGATGTTACTATCTAGAACAGAACTATTGCGACCTTATGACATTAACTTTTGATAATTTGTTGGATTTTTCATTAAGAAATATCGTTTCAACATCACTCCAAATTGACCATTTTCAAGCTATAAACTAGTTTTTTCCGCTTAAATTCTACTACACACAATACAATCAAAAAGTGGCTATGTTACTATCTAAAACTATTAAAATGATCGTAGCCTTTAATCACTTTATTGGTATTATCAATACTTTTGTCATAATTTGAAATCAAAACATTTTAAAACTTATAAGGCCTCTTAAGTCCTTGAGCGAATAATCATCAAATTAAAAAGTTCGTGTTTTGCTCACGAGCTCAGAAGCCTCGAGTCTTTAGGCCTCCAGCTTTTGAAGGTTTAAGTCTATAAGGTTTGGAGGATTATAAGCCTTAAAAGCTTTAAAATTAGATCAATTTATAACATGTGTAATTAATTATTCGATAAATGTTGACGACCAGTAGTGCACCTGCCTGTGAAGCTGACGGTCCTGGGTTCGGATCCCGGTCAGGGCAAATATTTGTGTGATGAGCATGAATATTTGTTTCTGAGTCTTGGATGTTTTCTGTGTATTTAAGTATTTATATCTATTAAATATATCGTCGTCTAGTACCCATGACACAAGCCTTCTTGAGCTTACTGTGGGACTAGTTCGATTTGTGTAAGATTGTCCTCTAATATTTATTTATTTATTTATTTAATGTTGTATTATTGTGATACTAATTTTATATACAGTGTATGACATTACAGTATCGCAATACTACAAAATGTCAATACCACAGTAGGAAACATTTTGTGTTAGATCACTTCACTTCCTCTATCTCTACTGCTTTCTCTACTCTAGAAGCAAGCGCAATCATGGCGGAGTCGTAGCCCGTAGCAATTACACTTGTAGCCATGCTACGGCGTAGCGCTACGAGCGATCCATTTTGAATACAACTTGCATTATTAAAAGCAGTATTTTACTTCAAATACCCTTTCAGTTGAAAAGTCATTTGTTATACCAAAGTCAGTCAATCATTTGTATTTTTCTTCAAATGTACAACGTGTGTTTTGTTAAGAGCGCTTTAATAAAATGTAGTGGGTCCACTAGCGCCACTCGTAACCTAGCGTAACTAGTTTTTACGTGTGAGCTCAAAATTAAAACGGCCGTTTTAACTTTGGACGCATAGATTGACGAATCCAGCAACGTAAAAACTAGTTTGATGGATTCAAAAAGTACTTAAATACAAACTACAGTACGTAGCGGCCCCCTTTTTTAGTTATATATCGTTAAATTTAAATAATTACAATTATTAAGAGTGGCGCTAGTGGACCCACTACATTTTATTAAAGCGCTCTTAAAGAATATAAGTTTGACGACCGCTTTAGCCTAGTTGGTAGTGACCCTGCCTTCGAAGCTGGAGGTCCCGGGTTCGAATCCCGGTCAGGGCATTTATTTGTGTGATGAACACAAATATTTGTTCCTGAGTCATGGATGTTTTCTATGTATTTAAGTATCTATTTATCTATATAAGTATGTATATAGTCGCTTAGTACCCATAGTACAAGCTTTGTTTAGTTTGCGACTAGGTTGATTTGTGTAAGATTGTCCACAAATATTTGTTTATTTTATTTGATGAGAGAGCAGTATTTAATTCTTTTATTTTTTTTTTATTTGATGAAAGAGCATCTTGAGAAATGAGATGGTGTATTAAATATTTCTCTGGGAGAAATTATTACTGAACGTAAAATATGCTATGGGTCCGCCATGTTGAAAAATATGCTAACACTTAATTTACAAACAAGCCATATAATTATCGAACCTCTTCAATACATTTCACTAGTATCGGTGGGTACTTTTTTTAATGAACCTGACTGTGGCTTTATAGGCCGGGCCCAATAAAGCGATAGGAGTGCGCGGTTGGAGAGTAGACTGGGGAAAATCCAGGGGAAAACCTCACGCACGCACGCAGGCACGCACGCACGCACACACACACACATAACACACATTAAGTTGTAATCAAATTAATTATAATTATATAGATAAAATGCAGCTTTATATAGTCTTAATGTGAAATATAAACGTAAGACAACCTAATGTGTGATTGAAAATCCTTTTTTTTGTATAACTTGTATACTTAAGTGCAACTATAACAGATACGAATCTGGGTTCTGTAACACAAGGTCTCCTAGCTCAGGAACCCTAATGTCGTTATACATCTAATGTCAAAGTAAACAAGAAACTTTTTTCAATTTTTTGCATTTTTTACTGGAATAATCTAACCCGTTTATTCATAAAACTTAACAAACCTTTGCTAACTAAAATGTTCTTTGTCCCATTCTCACAAACGTCAATGTCAAAGTGATAAATAAGGACAAACGAACTTAGCGGTTAGTTAACTAATATAGGTTTGATAGACGTTTATGAATCATGGCTTAAGAGTTTGCGCTCCAGTGAGATTAGTTGAGCGGTTTCAACCGAATCTGAGGTGTGAGTGGAATCGAGCTACTGGGAGTTTTGTCGCTGGTTCACTAAACCTAGCCTAGCTGAGTCCAGCAAGAAACTCAGCTAGGCCCGACCTCGGTCGGCCTGACTCTACCCGGTGTGCGGCGGTACCGGGACGAATAGGGACTATATAGTACTCAGTGAGTTTACAGTCCAAGGCGAACCTCTAGTTAGTTTAATAAAATTACCATTAGTAAATCCAAAGCTAAAAATTCCACATTTGCTCATGACTATTCAACAGGAAAATAAGAAATGTAATTAGCAGAGCAATAATTTCTTTATCAATCTCAGAATTTTATACTCTAATTCGCGATTTTAAAGTCGCTATTTCAATATCAAAGTGTTAAAAATATTATTCTGCGAGAGTTACGTAATGAAAATAGCAACTGGCCAGTAATATTCCAGGACGGTTCGCGTTCTGAAATAAAACAGGATCGATTCGAATTTCATTTGTTTTAGCCTATTTTCCACCCCCGTGTGGTGCCGGGTAAGAATAGCAGTCCCCCTTTCTTCCCGTGGGTATCATAAGAGACAACTATGGGTACCGGATTGTAGTGTGTTGTGGACGATGGGCTAGCAACCTATCACTGTAATATCACATTTTACATACACACATAAACTCACGCCGGTATTCCAAAAAGGGGTTGGCAGAGCACAGGAAATTCAATTCTAGTGCCACATTTAGCAATTGTAGGTTTAAAAATTTTAAAAATGTGATATTGTAGATAGGTTGCTAGCCCATCCCCCATAACACACTATAGACTTTTGTAGGGTATTCAAATGTTGTGTACCCATATCTCCGTTGACAACTTGCTGAGACGACAGTTTAACCGCGACCAAGACCGATGCAACCCGTGCCATTCCGGCGTCACGTGATAGGTCAATACAGTAACGGCAACACGTGACTGCTAATTCTCAAAGAGTACACTTGAAGGGAGCTCCATAGAAAAAAGTATGTGATTTTAGTATCGTCTACGATATCTTAATTCAAACATTGAAGTCGACGAGTAGAAAAATATTATTTTCACACCTGCTATTCAGAATAGAGTTATTGTTGCCTTCGAATGAGGGTTCAAAGATGTACTTTTCTTCCCTCATTTGAGGGCAACAATGAACCTTTCCTCATAAAAGGTGTGAACAGCGGTATGTGACACTCGGTAGTAAAATCATTTGTAAGATATTTCATGTTTTTAGCAGCGGGCCTCATAGACGGTGTGAAAAGCAGTATGTGTCACACGGTAGCAAAATTATTTCCGTCTTGGGCGTAAACACTTGAATCCCTCGCTACGCTCAATCTTTTACTTCACTCAGAATTCAATATACCGCCCTCACCGTAAATATATCATTTTGCTCCCTTGAGACACAATCTACTATTAACCCATTACCGCATATGAAGCCACATATGGCAGATATCGTTGTAGACCTTATTACATAGTATAAAGGTCCAAATTTAAACAAATATTTTTTTAAGTCATGCGACTAGGGGTTAAATTACTGTTATTTAACTCTTATTACCGCTTGTAAATAAATAAACACTTATTATAATTGTTATTGTTTCAGATGAGGCCTACGTCGCGGTGTGTAGCGCTCGTAGCGCTCATAGTCGCCACTAGCGCTCAATCAGTCGAAGGTAACTAGCAACTGTCAATAGCAGCGGTCGACAACTGACGGCCCGCGAGCTCTTTACTTGCGGCCTGAAAGCCTCCTTGAGCTACAAGTACATTGACAACCAACAATGTGACCTTTTGTCTGACAGAGACATACATTTTAACACGCTCACGATATACAAATACAAATAGTTTATTACCAAAAAATATTAAAAACAGTTACATTTTGTGCTGACCCCTACACTAGGCATAGCCTGTCCCGTGGGAGAATCGGTGCGGTTTACATATAATCATTACATAAGATAATATATAATATAATGGAAACTTGACATTGCTATTTACTTATTTATAATGAATTATAACGAATTATATAACATTTAGTATTAAAACAACCTGCAAAATGTATAAAACTTTTGACGTGTAATGTATTTGTACATTATAAATAAACTAACGACCCGCCCCGGCTTCGCACGGGTGCAATGCTGATGCATGTATTATACATACCTTCCCCTTGAGTCACTCTATCTATTAAAAAAACCGCATCAAAATCCGTTGCGTAGTTTTAAAGATTTAAGCATACATAGGGATATAGGGACATAGGGACATAGGGACAGAGAAAGCGACTTTGTTTTATACTATGTAGTGATGAGTATGAGTATGCGGCTAGTGGCATGTTTAAGATAACAGAAAGAATACATAAACAAGCTTAGGCCTAAATAAAACAACGCAAAGTATACCCAAGATAAATTGTATACATGCTAACTACTATGTGGCCCTCCACTGCTAAAAGGTTGCGGGCCCCTGATCTATAGAATCACTATGTAGTATAAAACAAAGTCGCTTTCTCTGTCCCTATCAAAAAAAAATCAAAAAAATCAAAACATTTATTCTGCAAATAGGCCTCAAGGGCACTTTTACAATTTACTTACTTACTTTTACTTTTATATCCCTATATCCCTATGTATGCTTAAATTTTTAAAACTACGCAACGGATTTTGATGCGGGTTTTTTTTAATAGATAGAGTGACTCAAGGGCTCAATACATGCATCAGCATTGCACCCGTGCGAAGCCGGGGCGGGTCGCTAGTAATAAATAAACCCAGTTTCAAAATGAGTAAAGTCGACTGCATGCATTATATTTATAAATCTGTTTCATAAGAATTTCTGCACCACCCACTGCTTAATTTATGTTATTTTTTCCGCTACCCAAAGGTTGTCTGGAAGAGATCACTCCTTAGAGATAAGACCGCCTGTTGTCTACCTCTACCTGTATACTGTTGTTGTTTTGATTCTGTGTGTAGCTGATTCATTTGTGTGAGGTGTGCAATAAAGAGTATATGTATTGTATTGTATAAAGTTAAAGGTTTAAGTGAAATTACTGTTGAAAATAAGTCTTCAATCTAATTTCATGCCACTAATTCCGTAATGTAAATTAGGCTTAAGAGTGCGCGGTTTACCTCCTTACATAAATCGGCATAATCCTCAACAAAAATATACATTTAATTAACAATTTGAAACATTGTTACGTTTCTCACAAGCAGCAAATTGCCTTGCATTTTGTGATGCAAATATTACAATCTGGTGCCGTATTTAAATCCCTAAAGCAACAGGGATGGTATTATGTCGTTTCTAAACACATCCGAGCGAAAATGGATCGTCGCTTGTCGTAATAAGGTTGGTAATTAGATGTAGTGCGTGTTTACAAACTTCGGCTTTCTGCGAACGCTCATTCTCCATTCGGTACAATACACAGTACACAGATTTTGTGGAAAATAATTTCGTCCATATGGTTGACGAATTAAGCCTTTTAGATGAATGCAAGCAAAATAGACCAACATAATCACTACATAGTATAAAACAAAAGAGCTTTACGCTGTCTGTCCTTATGTTTGCTTAGATCTTTCATCATATCAGCCGAAAGTTGTCCACTGCTGGACATAGGCCTCCGCCAAAGAGTGCCATAATGACCGGTCCTGCGCCACCCGCATCCAGCGGACTCCCGCGACCTTTACCAGGTCATCAGTCCACCTTGTGGGGAGCCTACCCACGCTGCGCTTTCCGGTCCGTGGTCGCCACTCGAGAACCTTCCAACCCCAACGGCCATCGGTTCTACGTGCAATGTGCCCTGCCTACTGCCACTTAAGTTTATCGATTCCAAAGGCTATATATCAGTTACTTTGGTTCTGCTACGGATAGCCTCATTTCTGAACCCGATCACGCAGAGAAACTCCCAGCATAGCCCTCTCCATTGCCCTTTGAGTGACTGAGAATCAGCACCACCACGCCTGTGTTCCATGCCTTTGGCGTTCTTCCTTCCAGTAAAACGGAATCGAACTAGTTTTGAAGGGCCATACGTACCGGTTTTCCACCCGCCTTCAGGAGTTCGGATGTAATTCCGTCTTCATCGGGTGCCCTGTTGTTTTTGAGCTGTTTAAGAGCCATTCTAATCTCGTACAAGCTGATGTCCGGGATGTTATGTTGAACAGTTCTTCGGAGCACAACCCATTATACAAGCGATAGAACACGCACAAGGAGGCAAATTTTCTCCTTAAACTTCCTTTTATATAGAAGATTACAGTGCAACATTACAGTGGTACTGCTAAATTCTGTTGGCTGTGGCAGCTTTTGTCAAGCTGTAAGCTCGCTCTTTGAGCTTGCAGCTTTGAATGGCATTAAACACATTATATTGCCTTATAACTCTTGCATCACTTTAAGTTTTACTCTATCTTTGTTTTTATCATCTTTATTGCAACTTCAACATTACAGTGTTAAGTTCAAGCCCTGGTTCTCTTTTTTTTTAACCTGACTGTGGCTTTATAGGCCGGGCCTAATAAAGCGATCCAGGGGAAAACCTCCGGCACGACCACTGAGTGAGTGGAATCGAGCTACTGGGAGTTTTGTCGCTGGTTCACTAAACCTAGCCTGAGAAGAGTCCAGCAAGAAACTCAGCTAGGCCCGACCTGGGTCGGACTGGCTCTACCCGGTGTGCGGCGGTACCGGTACGAATAGTGGTGGTGGTAGTTTTTTTGACATTCATAAGTGCATGTAACATGCCTAAATTGAAGAATAAATGATTTCATTTCATTTTATTTCGTCATAGAAACATAGCGGGACCCACATAAGTGGACTCTAGAGCGGCACTGGTGCGTTCCGTAGGAGATCCCTGAGCCACCCGAAATGGGTTGAGGAGGACAAGCGGGGGTTTTTAGTCGGTGTAAGTCCGACATAACCACCGCGCCGCCCCCACGGAACGGAGGTATCCATAACGGATTTCCCCCGTCGAAAAAAAAAAGGGATTAGGTATATGTGTTACTGTTGTCGCGATCGCGCGGTGGACGTCCCCGCCGGCGGAATGCCTAAGTGTACGCGTCGTGTCAAAGTTGGACGCCGCAAGCGCAGCGTTCCATCTTTCGATAGACGCTGTGATTACGTCGTCCGGGTCCGTAAGTGTGTGCCTAGGACGCCGGACCGTGCGGCCCCTAATCAGTGATCGCCGAGTAACGACAGAGGGGGGAGGGATGGGAACGTAGTCGACAGCCTTCCTAACTAATTAACTAATTTGCTTGGGATTTGCCTAATAGGCAGAGGAAGCCTAATCCAATGGGACTACTCCGAACTTCGCATAGTCCCTTTCACTCATATAGATTATAACACGAGAATGAAACGGACGGCACGATACGAAGTTCGGGTTTCGAAGATCGAAGTACAGGGCGAAAATTCAATTGCATTATATAAACATCGATATCAAGAAGGTCGATAAAAAAAACATTCACACTCTACTGAAAAAAAAATCTGTGCGAAAAGACCCCGTTATCTCTAACTGATGATATGCTCGGTACGAACTAGCAATTCATGTAGACCAAATGAATGATTCTGCGGTAAACGTGGTAACTTTATCTCAAGTAGAGGCGGTATCTAGTAGAAAGACTATTTCCATAGACATTATTCTTTTTTACTGCCACTAAATATTGGCGTAGGAAGTAACTCCCATAATTCAGGCCCGTTCCTATAATTCACTCTTGGCTTCTTTAGTTTTTATGAGAATCTAAAGTTTTCGTTTTACAGTGAACGTTTTTAGAAAGGCGTGATTTTGTGTTTTTTACTTTGTATAATCGAATTTGTCCGTCTCGTGGTTTAGGCGTGATTTTGTTTTTTTTACTTTGTATTACCGAATTTCTCTTGTGGTTTGTGTAAAATCGGGTATTTACATACAAAGACCAATACAACAGAAAATATCGAGCTCGTAGTATCAATATTCGGACCGTGGTTGTAAAAACATCAAGATTTTCGTTAATGATTATATCTTCAGTTTCCGCGATTGCTACTGATTAAATATATCGATTTTAACGGATTTAATCGCGCATATTATATATTAAATACACCCCGACGGTTAAGAACTCTTTACTAAGATAGTTTTAGGCCGGGTTTTATAACGATCCGTTAGACCAAATGTCATATAAAATTTCAGTAACTCAGTACATTTTTTGAAATATTAAACCGACGTAAGGTCTAACGTATCTTTATAAAACCGAGCCAGAGATTTTTATTAAAATTCAAAATTATTTCTGTCATTGTTATTTCTGTCTCAAATATATATTGTTGCTAATTTACTTTTTGTATAACATACAGTAGGTATATTTTAAGAAGGTTTTCAGTCTTTCATTCATCTCGGATTAGAGCCCACGCTTCCATTATTTCCATCGGACCTTTCAAGTCCTTTCACTGGTGGTTAAAAGACTTAAGGATGATTCACAGTAGACCGTTCCGTGTCCGGGCCGTTCCGTCTCCGGGCCGGCCCTTCTCCGAGCTTTTTTGAGTGTCAATGTGCTAACCGTTCCGCGGCCGGGCCGGGCCGGGACCGTGCCGTTTCCGAGCCTCGGACATCGGTAGATCGGCCGTCAAACGTTTGCATTTATAATAGAGCGACCGTTCCGTGTCCGGGCCGGTCCGTTTCTAGCGTCACCGGGGCCGTCCGTGGCCGGGCGGCCGTCGATTTTCTATCATAGAAAACGGGCCGGCCCGGACACGGAACGGTCTAGTGTGAATCATCCTTTAGACTCACTGGGTACGAGTAGAAACAAGTGTATCTAGCTATTGACCACGATTGTTGTGAGGGTCTCGAAACCTCGGGATGTTAAATACATCATGTATACGAATAAATCCGTATAAACAGTTGTATATAATTTAGCTAATGACTTTCAACAAGCACCAAATAAAAACCATTTAATAGATTTCAAAAATCAGAATCAAAATCATACATTCTCATTCTGCAAATAGGCCTCAAGGGCACTTTTACAAGTCAAAATCTATATAGGTACGTCAAATAAAAATAATACAATAATCAAAGTATCATTAATTAAATGTAGTGTTACATGTCAAAAATAAGACTAAGAAACTAATAACAATCGAGATTTGTTAGAGAATATACGAATAAATCCGTATAAACAATTGTATATAATTTAGCTAATGACTTTCAACAAGCACCAAATGAAAACCATTTAATATAATCAAGTAAACATCTGTCAACAGCGTCAGGCCACAAAAAGATGGCGAATAGACGATACTTTCCCACCAAATGAAATCTGGTAACAATACATCATTCCGATCTGCCGATATCCGACCTCCTTTAGTTTGGGGGAAATGTCGGCAAATAAAGTTAATGGATCTACCCTTCATATCGAGACACACGGGTAGAACGGTGGACGAACCATTGGCAACTCTCTGGGCTCCTTTTTTTTGGACCTGACTGTGGCTTTATAGGCCGGGCCCAATAAAGCGATAGGAGTGCGCGGTTGGAGAGTAGCCTGGGGAAAATCCAGGGGAAAACCTCCGGCACGACCACGCGTGTGGTTTGGAACACTGGAATACTCTAAGAGTTTGCGCTCCAGTGAGATTGGTTGAGCGGTTTCAACCGAATCTGAGATGTGAGTGGAATCGAGCTACTGGGAGTTTTGTCGCTGGTTCACTAAACCTAGCCTAGCTGAGAAGAGTCCAGCAAGAAACTCAGCTAGGCCCGACCTGGGTCGGACCTCTGGGCTCCATTTTAACATGTAAGCTTTTGCCCGCGACTCAGTCGGTTTGGAAATTTTTAGAGTACCTCCATAGAAACTTTCGTTCCCTTTAACCCCAGAGGATGATTTCTATGATAAAAACTATTCTATGTCCTTCCTCGGCATACAAACTACATGCAAATAAAATTTCATGCAAATCCGTTGAACGGTTTAAATGTGAAAGGTAACAGACATTTATATTAATATGGATTTCATTCTAATAATACCTAACATAAAGAAATCAAAGGGTAGCGATAAATTAATATTAATTGCCTGTTCAATGTCCCCCTAACACGTAATAAATATAAGGAAAATTCTTTTCTAAGTAGAGTTTGTAAAACATATAATGATAAATTTAGCGAAGCAGATATGTTTCATATGTCGGAATCTCAATATACACGTAGACTGCTCTGCAACTTAAAAAAAAAAATTTGAAAAGTAGTGTTTCGACTAAAAAAAAATTACCTAATCTAGTTTAAGTTTATTTATTTCTTGCATGTTTAATGTCCTCAAAGTGTTGAAATAAGTCTAATATGTTGTTTTTGGTTACCATCACGATTAAGTATGTCAATAATTTAGATGTATTACATAGTAGTGGCAGCTTTACTGGTCGATGTATCTATATAGTGTAAGTTATAATTTTAAGTATTATTTGTACCGTTGTTTGCCCAAATAAACATTAAAACATAAATGGAGCCATTTCATCAGATACAGTGGTAGAGATGGGAGTACCTCAGGGATCTATTCTAGGCCCGTACCTATTACTTGTTTATGTAAATGATTTACCATATATGGTAAGTCGAAGATCAGGCATTGTGATGTTTGCAGATGACACATCATTACTGTTCAAGGTTAATAGGAAAGATACTGAACTCGTTGAACCAAATAATACCCTCTCCATGATATCTGACTGGTTTGCTGCAAATAACTTAGTGTTGAATCCGAAAAAAACGAAATGTATGAAATTCTCACTAGCAAACTCATTTTCAAATATCAATATCGATATAAAACTTAATGATGGAACTTTAGAATTTGTTAAGACAATGTTCACGCAATTATACTTAATGCAATTAAGGCTAATAAAGTCCTTCATTCGTTCGTCATTTTCCAAGCCCGTATGCTACAGAAAAGCACATAGGAGCCAGCAATGAGAGAGAAATGTTTCATTCCTTATCGCGACGAGATGACGAAGCGAGCCGAATGAGCCGATATCACCCCCGAATATGGAATATTTGAAATGGTGGATATGACGAGTAAAGAGCAATTTGACGTTTAGTTGCAGAGGCCGTACGATATGAGAAAACTGACAGCTGTCACTGTCATCAATCAACTGTCAGTCGAGTCAGTACCAGGAGTGCTACCGCGAACGGCATTCGAAACTTTCCCTCTCTGTCGCACTTGCAAGTTTGCACATAAGTGAGACAGAGAGAGAAAACTTCGTTTGTGGTTCGTGGTAGCCCCTCAGGGACCGTCACCGGTATCCTTACTCATCATCATAATATTTAAGAGCTTGGCTCTTGTCGGTGGAGTAATTGCCAGTTTATTCTACATTCGGCTTTGTCCTTACTACCGAATTAAAATAAGGTATAGCCGGTTATAATTGCATTTCGCTAAAGCTCTGATTAGCGGTATAACCAAAACCGGTATTCAAATATATTAGTGGTTTCGCCAATTGACAACAATACCTCTATTTGACACTTTACCCATAAAAATTACCGGTAATAGCTGTCAGTGTCAATATACTCGATTATCTGTTTCTGCAAACTGGCGTATTGCAAAAAGTAGGTATGAATATTTCACAATTGGTATTTTTGTGACTTTTGAGTTCATCGTAATAAATGAAAGGGACCCAATACATACTTAAATAAATTACTTGTTGAAGTACAGAATTATTAATTTACTATGTACTATCTACTCCCAGAATGGGCGTTACACTATTATATCTATTTGTTGCGTTTTAATAGTAATGTTTAATTGACATCTTACCTTTCAAATGTAATGAATAGCGGTATTTAATACAGGTGTTTATCGTAAATAGTCTATACATAGAGGTATAGATAAAAGCGGAATGACAACAATACCTCTAAATAGAATATAGGTATTCTTTTATTAGCGGTAACAGTTTGTCAATCTCTATACAGGTATTAAATAAAACCGGTTTTACAATCCCTGGTCAAAATCAAAATCAAAACATGTATTCTGCAAATAGGCCTCAAGGGCACTTTTACAAGTCAAAATCTATCTAGGTACATCAAATAAAAATAATACAATAATCAAAGTATCATTAATTAGTCAGTACTGCTTTTCAGTGCCTCTGAATTTAAATGAGTTATTAGAAAGTAAGTGCTTTTCCGCTTCTGCGCATGTTACTTAATGGGCTAATGTGTAATATTGACAGGAACTTGTCAAGTGATTGGAATTAAATTTCATGTGCTCTGCCTACCCTCTTTTCGGAATACAGGCGTGAGTTTATGTATGTATGTGTCGTCAAGAAAGAGGAAATCTATGCGACATCTGTCAACTCAAATCACAGAATATTAAGATTTATACACGAAAGGCAATATCTTACTCGTACAAATAATATAATATACATATATACAATAGATAAGAAACTCAGGAAGAAACGACAATGAGAGATCTCTCATCGACCGAAGTCCAATGAGAGTTGTTGGGAAGTTATATATATGCAACTGATTTAAGAAACTTCGATAGCGCGATGCAGAACACGTCAGATTTGACAGATGACAGTAGTGACGCCACAAATAAAATACCACATTTCTGTCTCGCCTCGCCAAGTCAGAAAGTTGGCGAATTACCAGAGCGGAATTTTTATGCGATATTCTCTATTCTACCGAGATCTTATCGTCAATATATTTGACAAGTGAGGAAATCGGAGTAACATGAAAGATCTCGACTGAGAACATACCATGATAAATCTACACTCGGGATCATTAAAACGGGTCAATTTGTAAGGAAACTAGTTACAAAATTTACTAATTTTATTTGCATATTAGCGTTATGCAATATGCATGTCTATGCTTGCAAAATAACGCAATATTTTTTTCATTTCCTACTTATAATTTTTAATTGGACAAAGATTCCTCAATTCAAAAATATATTAAGAAAATTATACAAATGTAAAATTGTAGTTATTTACGTTAAGTAATGAACAAAACTTAGTAAAACATTTGGGAAACATCAAACTTTATGGGGCTCCACGCGCTACTCATCGATTTTTGAAGAGTTTTGAGTTGATATAGCTACGTCAAAACTATAGATATATTTATGGCACACACGGTTATCGTTTCTTCAATTCTTTATCTACATCTTTCAAGGACCAAGTTTTGAAAATCCTGACTATATAGTTGCGAGGGATTCTCAAGTAGAATCTTGAGCATAGCAAGGGATTCTAAAGTAGAATCTTGAGCGTAGCAAGGGATTCAAGTGTTTACGACCAAGTCGGAAATAATTTTGGTACCATGTGACACATACTGCTTTTCATACCGCCTATGAGGCCCGCTGTTCGAAACATGGAATGTCTTACAAATAATTTTGTTACCGAGTTGCACATACTGTTTTTCACACCTTCTATGAGGAAAAGAGTCATTGTTGCCCTCAAATGAGGTAATAAAAGTACGACACTGATCCCTCGTTCGAAGGCAATTGTTAGTCTTTTCAGAAAAGCAGGTGTGAAAAATACCTTATTATACAGTAGTATTATAATATCGAACCTCCTAACAAAATTTCACGAGAAGCGGTTGAGAAATGCTCTACCTGTAGAGGACAACAAATCAAAATTCGGACGCAGAAACTTACAAAATCTTTGAAATATTTTTTTTTTAAATTTCCAAAAACTGACTCGACAAAAAAACTATATAATTACCGGACCTGCTCACAAAATTTCAAGAGAATCGTTTGCGAAATGCGACCTGTAGAGGAGAACAAACCGTTGAACAAATACATTTTTTTTTTATTTCCAAAAACTTATTCGACAAAGAAAATCTGTATATTTATCCAACCTGCTCACAAAATTTCACGAGAATCGGTTGAGAAATGCGACCTGTAGAGGAAAACAAACCGAAATTCGCCCGCAGAAACTTACAAAATCATTAATAAAAAAATTGTTTTTGGAAATTTCCATAAACACTCTCATAAAAAAAATTCTATATAACTATTAAACCTGCTCACGAAATATCACAAGAATAGGTTGAGAATTGCGACCAGGCGAATCACGTAACTTTATGTACTAACGGTAGATAGATTTTGCTGTCAATTTTGAAGTATAAATGTATGAGCTGACAGTTAAAATTTGACATTAAAATCTATCTAACGGTAGTACAAAAGTTACGTGATTACCCCGCAGCGGGGTAATCACGGAAATCCGGAAATCCGGAATCTGGACATACGAAAGCATTTTTCTCGAAGCTGAAGCAGTGACCTTCGTTTCACTCGGTCAATAAAAGTAAAATACAATTACGTATGAATCGTCCTTTTATCTAAAAACTTCAAAACTATCTGATTTCGTATCCATTACTCCTCCCATTCAGGGTGCGGGAGAAAAGACGTCGATAAGAGTTCTAGTGCAAACTTTATTTCCACAGATAGCAGTTATTATATTAGCGTCATTAGTCTATGTGTCACAAGCCTCGGCGAGGGGGGAAAGTCGGTTAAGGGGGGAGAGTTATACGGCCAGTTACAATGATAGTATCAAGTTTTTCGAGAGAAAGCTCAGCGTATCTCGCTCGTACATATTTGGGGTATCAGATTCAGATTCAGATTCAGATTCAAACATTTATTCATGACAGACAAGTACATAATAATGGGACAAAATACAAAAACAGTCGTGTCACGAAATGGACCCAACTCAGCATAGTGCCGGCATTACAGCCGGCGCTGGTCTTCCGTTGGACCCATTAGGTGTCGGCACGGTGGGTAACACACAATAATGGAAAATAAAAAGGTTACACAATAAGCTAAAATTTTACAAATAAACAATGGAATAGAAAGAAAACAAAACAAAAAAACAAATACATATTTTCTCAGCGCTGTATAAACACAGATAACAAAAATAACAAATAGTTTGCGCAAACGCGCCGACAAGTGGTGCGTCTGTGCGGGCCTTAAAAATTGCGCTGACCATGAACGCAGCCGTTTTCGCTGCTACTAGCGCCAGTGATAACTTTAAGCAAACGAAACGTCAAACACAGTGTATATATATAATTTACTCTATGATCAAATCAGGTCAAGGTTAAACACGGTTCAGTTAAAGAAATATGTCTAGATATTAGTTAAGAGTGCCTGGAAGAATGTTAAACGAGTTTACAATTTTATTCAAATGAAAATGGAACAGAACAGGACACATACAATTACTTACTTTCTATGATCTACGTACTATTTTAACCAAGGGACATACATGGGTTACATGGTAATGCAAGTGGGACATAAACAAGGGGTGAGTAAGAATTAGATGCAGCTTGTTTCAAGGCACAGATTTTCTTGCCTACGCTGATGATCGTACATGAATTCTTTGAGTTTAGATCTGAAACTATGGATGTGTTTCAGAGTCCTGATTGGCGGCGGAATGGTGTTCCAAATTTTGGAAGCCGCATAGCGAAAACTTCCACGGAAAGCAGCGGTAGCGTGTCGGCTCAACTGGATAAGCACCCCGCCTTACAAAAGCAGTCATGATAACTAAAAAGTAAAAAAAATAATTGCCTTACTTCTAATAATGCCATCCAAAGAAATTGTCTAAAGTTGACTAAATGGCACCGACTACAAAAATTACATTAGGCACGTCTACATTGTTCAATAAGAAGCGTAAAGTCTCGTGTTAGAAGTAAGGCAATTATTTTTTACTTCTTAGTGTTTTTTGGAGTCGGTTTAATTTTTTTATTAAAAATTTCATTTATTTCACACTTTTTAGTGAATCACTACCAGAGTGCATCTCATAACGATTCCAATAATCTCAAACACGGATAAGCTACACTGTTTTATTACGGAGTTCCGTTACCCACCTTCCGGCTTCAATTACCAGATCAGGTTGATGGTGATATTACACCAGGACCATTTAAATTGACTTCGTCATAGTAGCTTCAGTTTTTGATCGAAATATCTTAATACCACCCATGAAACACCAGGAGTTTTGGATGACCATCCGTGGTCTTCTTCATCAGTTCTCGTTCACCAAATGCTACTTTCTGAATGCAAATGCTTGATTTAGTACCGAAAAACTAAAATCGCTATATGTTTTCCTTGAATTTTTGAGGAGTTTTCTCAATTCCTCATAGATCCCATCATCAGAACTAGATTCTGGTAACAATGGGACCAACCTTGAATCATATGCTTTCAAACGAAGAAAAAAAATTCAAATCGGTTCATAAACGACGGAATTCTGAGGTCACATTAAAAAAAAGAACATACAATTGAATTGAGAACCCCCTCCTTTTTTGAAGTCTGTTAAAAATACACTCCTTTTTAAGCAGTCGTGTAATAAACGCCTAACTTCAGAAAATACATGCAATAACTGAATATTTCTCCTTGAAATACTTAGTTTCAAGTCGAAAACTTTTTCACAAAAGTAACACCTTCACCGCACCTCAGAACACGAAAAAAACTACACAACAGCGCTCGAAAACTTAATGAAAAATCGCACCACAGCCTTTTAAAACGTTACCCGAGTTCATTGAGAAGTTTTTAAATATCCGCCGAAGGTAATATGGAAAGATATTTAATGAAAGGTACATAAATTACGTGTGGTGCAGCGGAAGCAACGCAATGGGTGTCCTAACTCGCATAGTAGCTTAGTAATATTATTTCTCTCTTAGGAAAGGAGAGGTTTGATATATCTCTAGCTAATTTATAGAGTCCTTATCAATTAAAAAACGCTCATCTATTTAGGCCATTTTCTGTTTTAATTGATACGTATCTTGACATTTTCTCCATGTTAATATCTAGAACAGTTCTATTGCGACCTTATGTTATGACATAATCTTTTAATGTATATTTTGGATTTTTCATTAAGAAATATCGTTTCAAAAATCACTCCAAATAGACCATTTTCAAGCTAAAAACTGTGTTTTTTCGCTTAAATTCTACAGTAAAATCAAAAAATGGCTATGTTTCTATCTAAAACTTTAATAAAATAATCGTAGCCTTTAATCACTTTATTGGTATTATTTGGGTCAATCAACTTTTTCTTGTTGTTATTCTGTCCCGTCAGCGAGGAGACAAAAGTAACCGAGTTTATTAGAAAAAATGATTATAATATGGACTTCTAGCATATTCAAGTGATGACCCATGTCCAAATGAATTTATGCTCATCGCTAAAACTTATATTTGATAAATTTAAACCCTATAAAATCACAGTTTTAAAGAGTGACTTAGAAGATGTAACCATGGTAACAAGCAACAAAGAATAGTTGATCCACCCATACTTTTGTCACAATTTGAAATCAAAACATTTTAAAACTTATAAGGCCTCTTAATTAGAATCAGGAAAAAGAACCTCGAATGTTATTCCAAAATAATAGTTAAAAGTTGGATAGACATATGCAAATTTAATTTTAGGTTTCTACTACAATCACAGCAGTGCAGTTCTACAGTTCATTTATTTCATTTATTTCATTTTATTTCAATAGACGTACAACGAGTAATAGGGATATTGACTCAAATTATGACTACTACACAAGAAACAAGGCAAAATAATATGCAAAATGGTAAAAATCCTATTCGAATATTTCAAAAAATAACGAAGTTACAAGTGTTTTATTGTTGCCGTTTAGAGAGATAAAGCGCGACAGATCAGTGACGTCATTGACCACGAGCGCCATAGTAAATGACGATCGTTCCAATACAAAGGTGCGTTTTGCGGAAAAGTGACAGAGTATGCCCCCTCTTCAAACTTTGGAGACTTTTAATTGTGTAGGTCATTATAAGATTTAGGTTCGCGTCCTTTCGGTGGACATATCAAAAGTTAAGGGCCACAAAGCTTAATTTTGGATTGGTCTAGTAACCCGCATAAACGGTGTTTCCGTAACTATAAATCCATGTAATAAAAAGATAACTCTATGTACATAAGCCGTTAACTATTGACCACCGGGTGGACAACTTTTGTTTTTACAACTGACAATGACCCAGTTAAAAGGTGGATAGACATATGCAAATTTAATTTTAGGTTTCTACTATTAGTACATAATGCGTTACTCAAGTAAAATAATACTTATTATATTACTGTTTAACGTATAACGACTAATTCGGCCCTATTCGATTCTCGAAAATGATAAAATTGACAAATATGTTGGTCTAGTCTTAGTCGTTTACGGGTATATTACTCGTATTTTGTAATTGCTCGTCTAACACTTGCCAAGTTTAATTTGAGAGTAAGTCATTGTTTATTTTCGGCTGTGCCCCGAAGCACTAAGCAAAACACAAACGCGAAACGTCTGTAACCCACGCTTAGCCTGGATTATTGCACACACACACATACACGTCACACACACGTACTCACAAGTAATCATGCGCTGTTAATAAGTCGTAACTATATATAGTGCGAAGTAGGCAAGGGGAGAATGAGGAATTTAATGCTGCAGTCAGTGAATTCGTGCATTCTAGTTACTTTACGTCTTTGTTTGAGACTAACATCCTCTTCTAAGTAAAACCGTCAGTCACTTTATCTCTTAGGGTGGGTTGCACCAAACCGTCTGTAATCGTAAGCGGTGTTCGTTAAAATCTGATTGTATGGAAAGTTTGACAAGTTTCTATGGGATGACAGCTGCGGGCGCCATACTTGACGATGATCGGCCTGTGATCGTATGTTGGTGCAACCGACCCTTAGAGTATATTTGTATGGAGATCCTATACGCGTGCCACAAAGAGGGACAGAGAAGGTCGTGATAAATTGAGAATTTGTTTAAAATGGGTGACGGTTTATCTTAAATTACCTTCTTAACTTGGGTTGGTAATGTCAATTGAGCACAATTCAAATCAAATAGATTGAGCCTAACTAAAAAAATGGCACTATGACAAAGACAGCAAATTATAAATATTTCTCGGTCACACTTATTAATATTTGTAAATGACCGTCTCGCTTGGCAGTGGTCACGTGGTTTACAGGGTCATACACGCATTTAGGTTCGCGTCTTTTCTGTGGACATACCAAAAGTTAAGGGCTACAAAGCTTAATTTTGGAATGGACCAGTAACCCGCATAAACAGTGTCTCGGTTTCTATAAATCCCTGTAATAAAAACATAGCTAACATGCACAGAAGCCGTTAACTATTGACCACAGGATGTACGACTTTTGTTTCTTCAACTAAGTATGACCCTTACGCGTCACGTCTGTGCTTTATCAGGATTTAATTGACACTCTTTAGCGACTTCCTGATTTGTCGGCTCGATGGGTATGATATGAGAAAATTGGCAACTGTCAATGTCAACTGTCAGTCGAGTCGGTACAGCATTTTACTGCCTAGATAAGAGTGTGTATCCTACATTTAAAGATCGATTCATATCTCTTTTATACAAACGCCTTAAGGGAGGCGTACAGCGACATCTACCAGAAGACTCATGCTTCATTAACGTTACATTATTACGTTTGTATAAAAAGAATAGTTTACCTTAGCAGCGGTACTGCTTAATACGAAGGAACGGTTGATGAATTTGGAACTGGGTAGTGATTGCACCTATAGCTCAGTTGGCTAGAGCGACTGGCCGCGAGTGCCGGGAGGTCGCAGGTTCGAATCCTGCTCGGTGCCTAAATTTTTAAATTTTTCCTTCATTCTAAATTCGATTCATATCTACACACATTGAGCAAGCCAGACACGTGTCTATTAACGTTACACGGCCGCGCCGACACCAACAGACGATATATATAAATTCGTTAATAGATACTGTAGAATAGAATATTAATTTCTCTGCCACGCCACGTGTCTGGCTCAATGTCTATTAGCAGTAGTTCCCAATGTTGAACAGACCGAGACCCAGCAAATAAAATATGTAAATTTTTGGGAATCACTTACGTAGACTATTCGCTACCTACAACCAAAACTTTACCCCCATAGATATATTTCACTTGCCCACCGCTAAATATAAAAAAAGCCATATTAGAATACTTAACGAGACTACTTGTAGAGTGATAAATTTTTAAAATTTTGTGATATACCCTAATCAAACCAAATTGTAAACTTATAATAAATTGATAAGCAATGTTATTAATTTTGAAATCTGTATAGCCAGAGATTGTTTTTATTGATAGTTTTTAATCGTTTAATAGTATAATTGTCAGTTCTTCAGCAACCTTACATAAGTTATTCGCGGATAACGCTGTTGACTATACATTAAACCACTCATATATGTAACATTAATTGTAACACCTATTGTATAGCTGTTTGTTGTTCCTTAAATAAATAAAATAAAATAAAATAAAATCACTTCTTGAGTATCAGTAAACAAATGAGCCTAACTGTGTATGGATAGAAGATTGTCCAAAAATCTCAGGCCCGACCCGATCCAAAATTTACTGCGATCCACCAGTGGGTAGACCCATGATTTGGGAAATGCTGGTATGTAGATATGAATCGACTTTAAAGCAAGGCCGTTCCAGTGCAAATGACCCCCTCTAACACGCGTGAGTTCGCAATTAACCATCCCGCTCTCTACGGAAGCTCTGCGCGTAATTTCGTAAATATTTAATACATTTTTATTGATTGTTGGAACACTGAATCACTTATGAAAAATCTATCCGGTTATTTCCTTAGAACAATAAAAAAGCTATCGTTTTGTAGAAAAAAACGTATCACTGTCTGCAGCATTAAAGTAAACTATGATATTTAGGATTTTTTGACAGTTACCAAGGCATTTTTCAATATTTTGTTCAGTTATTTCTTTTCAGTGTTTCTTTTTCAGTCTACTGTAATTGTTGTGTAGTGTAATTCTACATTACTTCTTCACACTAGAAGCTCAAACTTCAGTATTTTCGTCAAATCTGTGAATGGGAGATGAAATGAATGCTTCCTGACTGGTGCGGGATGCGCGGAAGCGGGGCGATACGAAGGCAGTATAGTCCGCTTCTGTGCAAACAAATACCGACAGTATCCCGTCAAATGAAGATCCGTAAGCCGTCCTAACAAACACCACATATCGAGCCTGCCCCGCTTAGTCAGGAAGTCTCCTAACACTAAATATATGCATCATTGTCAACATAATTCCAAACTTCCACATATCGCGTACGTGTCAAATGTAATAAGCAACGACAGACACGACACGTCAAGTAATATTAAGTTTAGTGTACTGAATACCATAGCACTTATTATTATAATGTTAAGGTATACATTTGAGTGACACGCTCCAAACTTGCAATATGCGAATGCGAGATACGAATAACTGGATATGTTCCTAAAGGTGCCTTCCGTGGAGTTGATGAGCGGCCATTTTCACTGCTGTAGTTAGAAAATGTGCCGACCCCTGTTACAAAACTTTTATGCCTCAAATTATATTTTATAGCGCCCCGCCCCGACTTCGCACGGGTGCAATGCTGATGCATGTATTATACATATAAACCTTCCCCTTGAGTCACTCTATCTATTAAAAAAAACCGCATAAAATCCGTTGCGTAGTTTTAAAGATTTAAGCATACATATGGATATAGGGACATAGGGACAGAGAAAGCGACTTTGTTTTATACTATGTAGTGATATGTCCGGTTCCTACAGCACATATAAACTACTATAAAAAAACTATTTTCACACCTACTATTGAGAAAAGAGTTATTGTTGCCTTCGAATGAGGGATCAAAGATGTACTTTTCTTACCTCATTTGAGGGCAACAATAGCTCTTTTCCTCCTAGAAGGTGTGAAAAACAGTATCTGATACTATGTAGTAAAATCATTTGTAAGATGTTTCATATTTTTAGCAGCGGGCCTCATACACGGTAAAAAAAAATATTTCCGTCTTAGGTGTAAACACTGGAATCCCTCGCTACGCTCAAGATTCTACATTAGAATCCCTCGCTACGCTCAGGATTCTATTGTAGAACCTTTCGCTTCGCTCAGAATTCAATATACCGCCCTCGCCGTAAATATATCATTTTGCTTTCTTGAGACACAGTCTACTATTACTGTTACTGATAGCATCATAAAATTATGCATTTCCTGCTCACAGTTTAGATATTAAACTTTCTTAAAAAGAGTTAAATAATGAAGAGGTATTTAAACTTGCTAAGTGGTTTTACCTAAGCTAACCTAAGAGACATTACATATTATTAAAAAACTGTTAAATATTAACAAATATTACATAAACTGCTTACATATCTTTTCCTAACTTCATTCTTAGATGCTTCTCGAGGCCAGAAAAACACACCAAAATAATTAAAATTGTAATTTATGTTACTTAGCCGCCTGATATTTAAAAAAACAATACGAGTTTCATTTTAACACTGCCATATAAATCATAGAAATGGGTCATTGTGAGTTGTAAAAACAAAAATTTTCTACCCGGTGGTCAATAATTAACGGCTTATGTACATATAAGCTATGTTTTTATTACATGGATTTATAGTTATGGAAACACCGTTTATGCAGGTTAATAGACCAATCCAAAATTAAGCTTTGTGGCCCGTAACTTTTGATATGTCCACCGAAAAGACGCCTAAATCGCGAACCTAAATCTGACAATGACCCAAACATTGCACCATCTTCTATTTCTAAATCACACCTCCCACGTTTTCAAAACTGTCAAACTACCAAAACTCCATCACAAAGTTGAAACCCAAACTCCTAGAATATTCTAAACTAATCGATTACCGAAGTCGCTATAATCTAGCGCTTCTAGTGGTCTCAGCCGTGCGGGATGTAGGTGGGTAATAATGAATTTCCCGCCCGCCTTGAGAGCTCTGCTAACATCAAATGCTAAGCACGAGTCACGTGAAATGCAACCAAGAGCTGATCCGGGAAATTTGAGAAACTTCCCAACTTTTTTTTCTAGATAAGATAAGATAAGATAATTTATTTGCAAAATGTAGTGAGTACAGCTGGAATTGTCATTTTAAGAACTTACATTTTACTTAAAGAAGCATGCAAATATTTACTTACAATCTAAGAGTTATTATTTAATACATTAGGCATTATTATTACATTACTAATTAAATATTATACATGTCATTCACTATCAAAACATTAATACAATTATTTAGCTACTACAATATTAGTCATTATTTAAAATTATTTATCTTTTATTGGTTTCAAATAATCATTAATTCTATAATAACACTTATCTAAGCAAAATTTATGTAATTTGTATTTAAATTCGGGCATGTCAGAGTTCTTTATTTCTACAGGTAAATTGTTATATATTTTTATCGTCATACATAATATGTTTTTTCCGAAGAAAGCTGTCTTAGAGAGTAAAGGATAGCATAGATCAGTACCGTTTCTAGACTGATAATTTGTGGTTGACGCCTTATTCCTAAATTTTTAATGCTGTTCATTGGTAAAATATACCTAAGAATTTAACTAATGCTAGTGAATTCCTTCTAATGTCACCATTTATCAAGTTTATCATTTATCAATGAGACAGGATCGAAAATAATTGAATTTACGAATACCACCAAAATGTTCAGTTGGATAATGAATGTAGCTATTTCACAATGGCGGTGAAACATAATTATTATAAACTAGCTTTTGGCCGCGACTTCGTCTGCGTAGAAACTCGTTCATCGCGATAGAATTTTATTGCTCTTTTTTATATCAGTACAATTAGGAGAAGTAAACTGACAGATAATATGTTGCCAGGAGTAAAAAAAAAGAAATAGTGACTATATATATCGATTCAAAAGTGCTTGTTGCTAGGCCTATTTGAATAAAGAATATTTTGAGTTGAGTTTGAGTTTGATAAGCATAACGTTGTACAACCAAACTAATTCGAATGTTGTAATTTATGACATATGCATAAAAATATGCATAAAGGCTGTTGAAGCGGGACAAAACAGGGTATTGAAATATGAAGTTTAGTCCTTTAAATAGGAATAAATTATAAGATGTGCAAATAATTTTAATTTTACAAATTCAGAGCATACTGGATTGAGTGAAACACTACTGATTTCGATTTTTGATGTTGTCCGCAAGTACCTAGGAGTACCTACGCTATATATGGCGCCGAGAAGAGAGAGAACCGAAACCGAATTATCTCAGTCTCTGTCGCACTTGCATATTCGAGACAGAGGGAAATACTTAATTTTCCGCCCGTTTAGATCAAAACGCATTGAATTTCCATATATCCATTCCTGACAGAGGGCCTACTCCGAACTTCGAAATCCGAACTTCATATCGTGCCCTCCCTTTCACTCATATGGTTTATAACACGAGAGCGAAAGGGACGGCACGATAAGTAGTTCGGAGCAGGCCCTGCGTTGCGTTTACTTATAGGTACGTAGCCTAATACAGTGGCGTGGCTTATGATCCCGAGGGACTAAAACTAGTTCTTTTTTAATAGGCAAATATATTTTTGTATATTTGTGTTGCTTCTTTCTAACCGTTTAAATCACTGGCGTGAGGTTATTTCTCGAAACTTTCAACAAAATTACTTTGGATTAACTTTATATTATAATGTTTTTTCTGGTTTCCTACGGGGATCAAAATAAAGTTATTCACACTCAATAAATATTTATCCGGTCCATTCTTTTTAAAAATGTAGTGTATAAAGATTGTTGAAATTGGTTGAAATTATTATTATGGAAATTGTGAAGTTACTGCCAAAATATAACTTAGGTTAGTGTGATTATTAGGTAACTATATTGCTATTTGCTGTGGGGCTAGTTCGATTTGTGTAAGATTGTCCTCTAATATTTATTTATTTATTTATTATTTATTTATTTATATTCAGATTTAAAAGAATAGCTTATTCCTAATGTTTCTGTACATAGTTTCGTCTGTATATAATATGTGTATGTGTATATATTTGTTATTCGTTATTTATGTATGTATTGGTATTAATATGTACGTACTATATTGACACTTAGTATATTCGTTTTTATATTTGGAGTTGCACCGCCCACAATTTGTCTGCTCGGCCCTAAGGTTGACTGGTAGAGAATGCTTATGGCATTAAGTCCTCCTTTTGAACGATAAGTTTTACTTTTGTGCAATAAAGATTAAATAAATAAATAGTCAGAATTTTGCCTCGCAATTAACCCTTCGTCTACCGTCTACGTCTCATTACAATAGAATGCTATTGTTTAGTTTTTCGCCGGAAGACGACGGTTTTGATCATAAAATAGTTGCCATCGTTTTAATGCAACTTCAGATGAAATAGAATAGAATAGAAAAACATTTATTGATAAACCAAAAACATACAGCACCACATGAAAATATTGAAACAAATAGAACAAAGTGAAAAAAGTAACACATTTTGAATTATAAAACAGACAAAAAGAACTTATACTTATTTGGTGCTGTTAATAAATAATAATAATAATAAATATTAGAGGACAATCTTATACAAATCGAACTAGCCCCACAGTAAGCTGAAGAAGGCTTGTGTTATGGGTACTAGACGACGATATATTTAATAGATATAAATACTTAAATACATAGAAAACATCCAAGACTCAGAAACAATATGTGTATATGTGTATATGTTATGGTGGCTACAAAAGGACACCACTCAGCATATGCTGTGGCATACATATACCACAGCGCTGGTCTTCCGTGGGCCCCGGGGCCGGAAAGATAACTCAGAACAGACACACTAGTGACGAGCATATTATGATTGTGTAACATGTAAGTAAACACTATCATTTTACCAGTTATACAATTACAATGTTTAAGCTTTAGGACAGGGGATGGGAACGATTTAAAAAAGAGAAGGGTAGGTGTATAAAAAAAAGGATTATGGTATAACAATATTTTTATAACAATAAAAAGTCAAGTAAGTTCCACTTATCGAAACCCACTTAAATCTCACTATTTGCTCACTCATTCGCAAAGATTGCTAGCGTTTATTTGCCAACAAATATATTTCCTAAACCAAACAAAATCACTCGTCAGAAAAATATTCGCTATTCGGAGGGAATTCGAGAAAAAACTACGCATCGGCGGAGCAGCTAGAAGCTAGAATAGCGTGTCGTGATTTGATTTATCAATATTGATTGTTGAAATAAATTTAACGGGAGTACAATACACTACATAGTATAAAACAAAGTCGCTTTCTCTGTCGCTATATCCCTATGTATGCTTAAATCTTTAAAACTACGCAACGGCTTTTGATGCGGTTTTTTTTAATAGATAGTGTGATTGAAGAGGAAGGTTTATATGTATAATAACATCCATTAAATGCATGACCTTTTCTACTATTGACTATATTTAATATCTTTTGACATTGTAATATTTTACTAATCATCTTAATTTTAAATTTATTATTATAAGATTATAACATTATGACATAAATAGTGCTCCTTTGACATTTGTATGCCTATGAGGCAAAATAGTTGGATCTGATTGTATACCTACCTGACATCTTATTGTACACTATTTTATGCAAATAAAGTTACTTACTTACTTACTTACTTACTTACTTAAATAGTGCACCCGTGCGAAGCCGGTGCGGGTCGCTAGTATATATTAAATTGTAGACGAACTTCGTGGACAGCATTTTATGAGCCGCCGAAGAAGCAGTAGTTGCACGAAAAAGGCCATAGAAGCAGGCCCTAAGGACAACCAGGCAAAGTGTTTTTCTCAGAAGATATTATTGACGTAAACGAACTGTTTTCTGTCAAACAAATATACAATACACATAGCTGGGCACCGTCAACCAAATAGCTAAATAAATAAATATTAGAGGACAATCTTACACAAATCGAACTAGCCCCACAGTAAGCTCTTAGGTAAATAGGTACTTAGTTAACGGATTAACGGAATTTTGAACAGTTAGCGGACGTTAATGAGTCGGTTAACAATTTTGCAAGTTTGCCGATACACGGATGGTTAACTTCGTTAATTAACGATTAACGACTTAATGCCCAGCTCTGACAATACATGATTTAGTAGCTTGCTTAGTTTTTGATTTTCTAAACGTATCTCCCTCTTCGTTGCTTTAATATTACGTAACAAAAGTGGGAGAATGGGAGATAAATAAATAAATAAATAAATATTAGAGGACAATCTTACACAAATCGAACTAGCCCCACAGTAAGCTCAAGAAGGCTTGTGTTATGGGTACTAGACGACGATATATTTAATAGATATAAATACTTAAATACATAGAAAACATCCAAGACTCAGAAACAAATATTCACGCTCATCACACAAATATTTGCCCTGACTGGGATTCGAACCCAGGACCGTCAGCTTCACAGGCAGGTGCACTATCCACTAGGTTAAACCGATACATGAACGGACTTCGTTTTCAGTTCGCGGTAGTCCCACTGATATTAAACTTTTGTTAGATTGATTATATCATCACCTAATGTCGTCATTCGAAGTTCGATCATGTATTATTTAGCAGGGCTCGGAACCGGTTTTCACTATTTTTGAAATATCTCCTAAACTACTTTTCATATCTCCATTTTTATTTTAAGTTTTATTTTTGTTAGCCTTCATCTATGAAATAAAAGATTTAAAATACCAAAAAAATATCGTAAAACGCAATTAACCGAAATTTTTAACCGGTTAATTGTATGAAGTCGAAACCGGTTTCTGAGACCTGTTATTTAGAAACCCTTTTTCGGTAAGAAAATAATAGAGAAAACGCATCATTTTTTTCTTGATGCCATTCGAACCAGTTTTTAGAGAGAAACAAATGTGTATATGGAACAAGTACAATTAGAACAACACAAAAGACAAAAAATGATTTCAAAGTACAGTATAAAATCCGAACGCTCAAAGCGCCCCCAAAAATCCCATAATAATTGAGCGTAGTGTGTGACGTCATATAATATTCCTAGAAATGTAATTGGATCGGTGAAGAGAGATCAGAAGCTATAAGAAATACATTGGTAGCCCAACAAGCAAAATACGGTTTTATAATTATCCCAAACCATCGTTTTATTAGGACTATAAGGGATTTATAAGCGCTTACATGTCCGGAAAAGGGCCCACTTTATAAGTCTATTTCAACTTTTAAGATATTTATAATGGCCCGTTGAAATACCAATTACGCCAATAGTACTCCTATAATAGAATTATATTAATCCAAATACTCCTGTAAAACCTTCTATAAGTATCTTACAGTAAAAATTGAGATTAATACTCTCTCAGCAATGCTTTTATAGTGCCATTTCTGCTACAGGGCGAAAAATGCTGCTACGCGCTACAGGGTAGCACACGTAGCGATCGTTGACCTCGAAAGGGTTAATCTCGTTTTTAGACCCAACATTATACTTCAAAAGTGACGTTAAAATATACCGTTAGTACAATTTAGATAATGTACAATTTAGATAATAAGTTTTTCCATTGTTTACTTTCGTATATATTGTATTACTGTGTTTTTATACTGAAATAAATTATCTTCTATTCTATTCTATTCTATAGTACATAAAGTTACGTGATTAGGCTGCGGCTCCTGTACTACGCGACTATATTAAAGACGGTGTCACTCTATAGTCTAGATTACTGCGCAAGCTTACTGCCTCCTCTGCTAAATGTTAATTCAGAAATTCAAATATATGGCCAGGGCTCGGAACCGGTTTTTACTATTTTGGAAATATTTCCTAAAGTACTTCTCATATCTCCATTTTTATTTTATGATTTGCTTTTGGTAGCCTGCATCTACGGAATAAATGATTTAAAGTACGAAAAAATATCGTAAAACGCAATTAACCGAAATTTTTAACCGGTTAATTGTATGAAGACGAAACCGGTTTCCGAGCCCTGTATATGGCGGCTTGTTGACTAATGTTTTTGAATGCACCAGACGACTTGTAACTTGTCGAAGTGAAAGATTAAGTGAGAGAGGTAGGGGTACAGCGAAATGTCATCTTGCTCGAATTTGGAGCAGCCCAACTGGGGAAGTACCTTGTAGAAGACCACAGCCATAATAACATTATTTACTATACAAGTATGTAGTGTTGTGTTCTTGGAGGTGAGCAAGGTTGCCAGAGCTCCCGAGGATGCACTGTGTTGAGAGTGAGGGACCTAAATGTGTTCCTTCTGTTGTCAACACAGTGCATCCTCAAATCTTATAAAGGGTCGGCAACGCGCACGCGACTCCTGTGGAGTTGCGGGCGTCTATAGGCTGCAGTGGCCGCTTACCATGAAGTGGACCGTACGCTTGTTTGCCACCGGCATTGTATTAAAAAAAAAATTCCTTTAAGAGCCCTTATGAGTTAAAAAATGCTCATATATTTAGGCCATTTTCTGATTGAATATACACGTATCTTGACATTTTCTCAGTGTTACTATCTAGAACAGGACTATTGCAACCTAATGCCATAAATTATAAATGTATATTTTAGATTTTTCATTAACAAATTTCGTTTCAAACATCACTCCAAAACGACCATTTTCAAACTAAAACGGCTTATTCCCGCTTAAATTCTACTACGCACAATAAAATCGAGAAATGGTTATGTCACTATTTAAAACTTTTATAAAGTCATAGTATCCTTTAATCACTTTATTAGTATTATCAATACTTTTGCCCCTTAAATTTCATGTAAGTTGCAGTTTGCTAAAAAACTAATATTTCTAATATTTTTATTAGGCACGTATCAATGTTTGTCCCCCCCCGAATCTAAAGTCTGGTTACGTGCCTGATTTTTATGTAATTAGCGTAGAAATCTTTTATTTTGCACTACAGTTATCTATCTTTATTTTTACACTACAGCTGTAGAAATATTTGTAATGTTACCAAAATTATTTCACTCCCTGTTTACAGTTTTAGGGGATGATTTCCGGGATAAAAGCTAAATACTTCTCGGGCTCCAAATCGGTTTCGCGGTCTAAACATGAAAAGGTAACAGAGAGAGAGAGAGAGAGACAGAGTTACTTATTCCTTTATATGTAATTGAAGAACTGCAGACGACTCGGGATGCATTGGTCAGGTTGGCAGATCAAGAGAATCAGCGTGTACATCTTTTCGTATATTACGATTTCCTAAATAACAACGCAGTTTTTATTATAGCGACCTCTATCGACTAAATCCTTAACTACGTACTTAACTATCCTATCAGAGGGTCTTTAAGAGCTTACCTATATAACCCATCTAGTGGTTCCAGTCTGGAAACATAGATGGCGCTGTTCTTAATTGTAATACTCGTATTATTATTGACCCATCGAGGACTCGCGCTCGTCTCCCAGAATACCCTAGTAAATTAAAGCCAGTGTCACACTAGATTGCGCAAGTTACGACGCCCCCGGCTAAATAATGTTTAGTAAATACCACCTCTCGCCTTGTCGTCAACATTATTACTCCAAACGTTGGGTGGATTAAAATTCCTCGTGTCACATCCAGTATTACTGCTATGCTATTCACAACGTTCATCTCACTACTCAACCCGTTATCGTAAATAACCAACCCGCTCTTAAAATGAAGATTTGGTCACATACAAATAAATAAATATTAGAGGACAATCGAACTAGACCCACAGTAAGCTCAAGAAGGCTTGTGTTATGGGTACTAGACGACGATATATTTAATAGATATAAATACTTAAATACATAGAAAACATCCAAGACTCAGAAACAAATATTCATGCTCATCACACAAATATTTGCCCTGACCGGGATTCGAAGCCAGGACCGTCAGCTTCACAGGCAGGTGCACTACCCACTAAGCTAAACCGGTCGTCAAACAAACAAATATACATACAAATGTTTAACAAAGGGAAAAGTTGAAAAATTTAATGCTCCGAGCAGGATTCGAACCCGCGATGTCCTGGCATAAGCGGCTTATCGTTCTAGCCAATTGAGCTACCGGAACAATCAAGCTCAGGCACGAAATTTTTCATCAGTTCCCTCTTACAACGCCTCGAGGAGGCGTACATTTTCACATAATATATATAGTCCCTATTCGGGTCCCAGTCACCCAGGTCGGGCCTAGCTGAGTTTCTTGCTGGACTCTTCTCAGCTAGGCTAGATTTAGTGAACCAGCGATAAAACTCCTAGTAGGTCGATTCCACTCACACCTTAGATTCGGTTGAAACCGCTTAACCAATCTCACTGGAACGCAAACTCTTAGAGTATTCCAGTGTTCCAAACCACACGCGTGGTCGTGTCGGAGGTTTCCCCTGGATTTTCCCCAGGCTACTCTCCAACCGCGCACTCCTATCGCTTTATTGGGCCCGGCCTATACAGCCACAATCAGGTTAAAAAAAGTACATATTATACTCTTTATTTAAAAAACAAGCTTCTGCCTTCATCGCATTAGAATTTAATTCCTATTTTTTATATCAGGCGCTTACTTACTCATCGTCCTTCCATGCAAACTTCCACCCCTTAAGGGATGATTTCCGGGATAAAAAGTATCCTATATCCTTCCCCTGGGCCCAAACTATATCCATAACAAATCCCATCTAAATCGGTTCAGCGGTTTAAGCGTAAAGAGGTAACACACAAACACACTTTCGCATTTATAATATTAGTATGGATAGTGAATTATAGTTTTCGTTAGTAAACGTTACAGTTTGATACAAAATTGATTTATCCTAGTGGGCAAATATTCAGCGTTTTTACGGCGGTTATTTTACGTCATTGTCGTTTCACTAAATATTGTTAAAATAGACGATGATCTGAGTAAACTTTTGTCAAAACCTGAGTAAACCAATGTCGGGTCCGAGTCTTATTTGATCAATGTTTTCGCCGGTTTATCCCAACTTTGGGTAGATAATCTTGAGTCGAACATGACTTTAGAAACGAGCGTTTCAAATGCTCGGAGAATCGCCCTAGTGTTGTTTAACCCAGTTGGTAGTTTGCTAGTGACGTTGCCTGCGTCCTGAGTTCAAATCCCGGTATTTATTTAACTTTGGTCTGTAATCGCTTGAAGTGGGATGAGGCGTTGTGAATAGCCCTGAGTTTCGGTGGGTGGCGAATATTGGGGGTCTTATGGTAGACAGTGGATGTTTAAATTAAGGGGACCAGTTCCTTCGTTGGGTGAGTGAGAAGTTTATAGCACATTGTGAAATGTCATTTAAGCCGTCGTCTAAAAAAAATAAATGATAGCATTCTTTTGTTATGATCCCGGGGATCCCAGGGACCGGTAGATGACGGGTATAAATTGTGAAATTAAATACATTAAATAAATACCAGACGCCAGTGGCAAGACACTCACAGGGTACCTAGTCCGTTTTACAGCTGATTTTATTAGATGGGTCAATCAACTTTTTCCTGTTATTATTCTGTCCCGTCAGCGAGGAGACAACAGTTACCGGGTTTCTTAGAAAAATGTTTATATTATGGGCTTCAAGCATGCTCAGGAGATGACCCATATCCAAATGCATTTATACTTATCGCTAAAACTCGTTTGGTGGATTTAAACCCTAATAAAGTCACAGTTTTAAAGAGTGACTCAAGAGACGTAACCATGGTAACAAGCAACAAAGAATAGTTGATCCACCCAGATATATAATTAGTAATAACTGTTAAGCTCGGAATTTATCACATGTATTCTGTGGCATCATAGCTCCGCATGAACCCATTTGAATGCGGTTTTTATTGTGTTTGGAGATTTCACTTTGAAATGTTTGTTTATAGAGGTTTTTTTAGTTTTTAGGGATACGTAGCCCGAGGGTCCAAATGGAACCTTGTCATTCACGCGTCCGTCCGTCTGTCGTCTGTCACACAGGTTTACTTATGAACGTGAAATTTCGTGATAATGTTTATTATTACGTATATTTTACCAACGAATACAAGAATATTGAATAATCAGATAAATTCCTTGTCATTATTTTTCCTTTTAAAACCAACTTGTTTTGCGGTTGGTTCGGAACACTAAATGTGCGAAGTCCGACACGCACTGGGCCGGTTTTTTTTAATTTATGTTATAAATAATATGAATATAGTTTTATCTCACGAGCATGGTTTGGTCATAGTTGTAATTGAGACACACGAACACATAGAAAAATATAAACACATAGCTCCTACACTGTGTTTCTCGTACAGCAAGCATGCTACAGCGTTGACGAGTTTCTACGGGGATCTAGTTGACAAAGTGTTTTTTCGCTGCCAATAATATTAATATAATCTTATAATTATTGTACTGGACATACTATTTTTAATTGTTTCTTTTATTTTTAATTTCTCTGCTTAATAATTTATTATTATTTATTTCTTGTTGACATCTTTGTAAATTGTAATTGTGTAATCTTATTGAATACGACCTGTAAAAATCATTTTTTACTAATAAAGTATCTGAATCTGACGCATACATAGACACTGTGCATGTATCTCAACACACAACCATGGCTCACCTGCGTTCGTGAGATAAAAGTAATGTACCCTATATTTATTTCCTTCTGTCTAATTACAAAAAGATCATTCTATTAAAAAATAATGCTAAAGCTGTTAAGAGCACTTGAGTTAAAAAATGCTCATCTATTTAGGCCATTTTCTGTTTGAATGTATACGTATCTTGACATTTTCTCAGTGTTACTATCTAGAACAGGACTATTGCAACCTAATGTCATAAATTTTAAATATATGTTTTTGATTTTTCATTAACAAATTTCGTTTCAAACATCACTCCAAAACGACCATTTTCAAACTAAAAACGGCTTTTTTCCGCTTAAATTCTACTACGCACAATAAAATCAAGAAATGGCTATGTCACTATCTAAAACTTTTATAAAGTCATAGTAACCTTTAATCACTTTATTGGTATTATGAATACTTTTGTCATGATTTGAAAACAAAACATTTTAAAACTTATAAGGCCTCTTAAAACAGCAGCGCAAAAATAAAATAAGTACAGTACCTACATAATACTCGTAGTCGTGTTTTCTGCAATTCGTTTTCTGTTTCGCAATTTTCCCGAAAAAGCCATGTCAAAAATAATTCCACAACGGGTTCATCAAATAATGGCAAAGGTTTGGTTATAACAAACAAAACAAAAAGGTATGTTTTATTTTCGTCTGACCTGAAAACTTTTCGTACAAGGCACGAACGTAATTACGAATCACAGACACATATATGCCCGTAAATTACGTTTGCTTTTTCCGGGATTCCCGGAAATTGTGGCAAATACGAGTTCAATTTAATCACATCTATCATTCCTGATTTTCTCATCACAATTCCGAGGTCACAATGGCGTTACTCGACTTAGGGGAAACGCTGAAAAAACATGGTGGCAATAAAAATAAAAAGCAAAGGGCGGCTTTGTAGTGATGTGCTGAGGTGTTGCTTGTACCTTCGATCCCGGAGTACTGCAGACTCCCCCCTGTAACCCCATAATTATTTGAACAAAAAATTACTTAAATCATTTTTTTTTTTCAATCAATCAAATAATTAATTTGTCAAGTACAGGTACAAAGGTGTAATGAGAATTAAAAATATAGTCCAACTGTGTTTTGTGGTAAAACATAGTTACAAACATATAAATACAATAAAATATTATAGAAAACTAAAACACACAATGAATTAAAATATCAATATAAATAAAAATAAATAAATAGATGTCAAGTAGTATTTAAAAATAAAATGTATAACATGTGTCATTCTTATAATATTTTAAATTAATATTAACATTTAAATACGATCAATATACAAGTTACCTAATAGATTTAAATTTGTGTAAAAAAATAACCACATTAAATTTGCCGTAATCATATGTCATGCGTGTAATCTAGATATTCCTTTATTGAATAAAATGATTTTTAGACAAAAATTTGCGCACTTCTTTTTTGATCTCGATTACATCGACTATCTGTAGTATAAACTTGGGCAAACGGTTGAATATTCTAAATGCCATACGAAATATACTTTTCGAGAGTGAAGCGGTTGTCATTGGTGCGTTGTTTATTTTACCTCACCGGCGTGCACTATTAAAACAGATTCATTAGAGAATAATTTAATTTTTCGGAGTACCTAATTTTTTTTCTACTTTTCAATGCTATAAAATAATAAAACAATTAGAATCGGCTTACATACACCAGGATTTTCATTTAGCAAAAGTAAAAACATGTTATTCTGTACTACTATCATAATTGCAAAAGTGGGGGTAGAAGTTGCACCACATCCGTAGGGAGTACCCACCGTTACCCTACACGTGACTCCTGGGTGATGCTAAACGTTGCAACAAAAAATGCCACACGATAAAATAAAATAAATTGCAAAAGTAAGTCAGTTTAACTTTAAAGGTATCTCATGTCACACTTTTCGTCAAACCGATTGTGACGAATTTGAATGTGTAAATCATTTGAGATATTGGAATGGATATTGCATATTTTTTATACCGGAATGGCATAAAATGGAGAATGAAATTTAGTATGGGAATGTAGGGATCTAATGGCAAACATTTCTTTTAGTGATTAACGGGTTTCAATAAATCGTCGCAGTTGCGTGTAAAAGCTAGGTTTTCTACACTCCTAAGTAAAAAATGGGTCCACTTTGTGTGAAAATTCAATACAAAGCATACCCATTTCATTTGCTCTTGAGGGTTTACATTATTATATGAAGTAAATTAATTCTTATGAAGGTATAATTAACAAACATTTTACTATTACGACCTGTAATTGACAGTCATCACGTGTCATTATTGATATTGATATTGATCCCGCCCAAGAAATCCCGGAAAACCCCGCGGACGGCGCTACACTAGGCTTTATTCCGCTTGCAGTAACTAGATCCGCCGCGACTGTTTCCGCTCAACGATGTTGGATTTAAATCTCTCGTTTGAATTAACTTGCGAGACTATGCAGTACGTATTGCTGATACAAAATTTAAGAGTAGTGATGTGATATAGACATCGATAATATTTTTAGGGTGACTTCTATCATAAAAGAGTTTGATATTTTTTTAAAAGGTGACAGCTGCTGGAGCTAATTTATATTTGATTTTTTAATTTTGTTAAGCGGGGAGGCACCCGAATCCGAACCCCAGGCTAACGAAATTACGATTTTAAATCAAAGTGAAAGAACAAATTTTTCACTTTGATTGAATTTTGCTATGTGTTTATTATATATGTATGTATGAATCAGTTGCTGACCAAACAGATGTTTTATTGTCCAATGTCTGAATTTGTGAATGTGTGTTTGATTGTAGTGAAAATCTTATTTAAGGCACTATTACTTCAAGTACCTTAGATTTAGATTTATCTATTTCATAATATAAAAATACGATATAAATTATCCTAAGTCAATTTATACGACTTTATATAATGATCGTCAAAAAATTATGAATTGTCAAAAATAATAATATTTATTATTATTAAATTCAAATTGTTATTTTTATTTTATTTCTTTGTTTATTTGTAATCATTTGTAACTGTATTCTTTCCCACGAATCAAATTATCAAATATTGGCAAAAAATAGGTGTGATGATCAGTACGTCGATCTGGATAGTCCAGCAAACCAAAGGTGCGGGTTCGATTCCCGTATAATGATGGTTACTGTATAAATAAATGAATAATCTGTATCCAACCAGAAGTTGGTGAAACCCGCCTCTAAAATGAAATATGTTAACACATGATTCGTCTCCGGGCGAAAAAAAAAAAACAATTATTTTGTTATGGTCCCTGAGATTCCAGGGACCGGTAGACGACGGTCCTAGTTTTTAGTGACGCTAATGTTAAAATAGTCTGTATAATTATGTACACCGGAGCGCTCGTGCCCTAGCGGCGCCCGCGTGCCGCGTGCGGTATGCGAGGTTAAGCAACATAGGCCGGGTTCAGTTCTTGGATGCGTGACCACTTTGAGTGGTTACTGCACGGCACGTTAAGCCCGCATCGTTTAAGCCGGTGATTCCGGCTGCTGTCTATGACAATATTGTCATAGACAGCAGCTGACGACGTTAACGAATGTTCGTTAAGGGCCCTTATCAGTTAAAAAACGCTCATCTATATATGCCATTTCCTGTTTCAATTGACACGTATCTTGACATTTTCTCAATGTCACTATCTAGAACAGGACTTTTGCGACCTTATGTCATAAACTTTAAATGATTTTTTTGGATTTTTCATTCAGAAATATCGTTTCAAACAACACTCCAAATCGACCATTTTCAAGCTAAAAACTTGTTTTTTCCGCTTAAATTCTACTACACACAATAAACCCAAAAAATAGCTATGTTACTATCTAAAACGTTGATAAAGTTATCGTAAACTTTATTGACTATATTGGTATTATCAATACTTTTGTCATAATTTGAAATCAAAACATTTTAAAACTTATAAGGCCTCTTAAGCCAAGTTAGAGGGAGGCGGCTTGAGAACTTCTAACAGTCAAGTTACCCCAGGGGCGTATTTACCCTAGGGCCATCAGGGCCATAGCCCGGGGCGCCAATCCGCCAGGGCGGTGTAACCGCCTAGCCGCCCCCGACCGGCAGCTGCAACGTGTGTTTTTATTACAGAACCCTTAGAATTTCATTTCAAGTTTTCTTTTAATTTTCAAACTTTATTGCATTTTTTGAAAAAAAACACTATAAAAGCCTCTGCGGTACCGGGGTTGTCAGCCTCGTATCTCTAGATGGCCTCGTGAATACTCGGCCATCTATAACTACTCGGCCGGCAATCCCCTATTTCGCGGCCTCTTCAGTAATGTACTATCATACAATAAAAATGTAGACTATTAAAAAAAAATTACATTATTTTTCTTGGTTTATGGGGCGGCGAACCTTATTGGCCCGGGGCGCCAAATTAAAAAAATACGTTTCTCAGTTGACAAGGTAGTCGAAGTTGCACCACGTCCGAAGGAGTACTCACCGTTACCGTGGATGGTGTTAAACGGTACAACAAAATTGCCATACGGTAATATAAATAAATACGTATACCTACTCGCCGTATTATAAATACAAAAACCTGCACGTAAAAAAGGCAATACGTAATATAAAAGGCATTACTAAAACAAAAGAACACTGCTATCCAATCCGGATATCCTTCTGCTCTTTTATATTTTAACATTCGACGCACATACACACAAGTCAGCACAAAATAATATTTATTACATTGTTTTAAGGACTACGCCGTTCGCAATTCTTTAGTGGCACGGATTGATAAATACATTTCCAATATGTTAGAGTAGAGGAAAGTAGTTTGTCGCCCGTTGTGGGAATAATGAGACTACGTCAGCATTGAGAGCATCAATGGGAGGGAAAGCAATGACATATCAACGATGTTGGCCGGTGATCTTGAAAAGTCGAGAGGAAAACACTAAGATACCCGCCACACTATCTAACATCATATCAATCCCATAAAAAACATTCCATCTAAAATTAGGCCAAGCCTCGAAACTCTTTCACAGTAAAAAGTTGTGAGATATTTATTACCTAGAGTCAAGTCAGGCATTCGTTATTATATAAAATTTGGAGACTTGAGAATCGGGTGCTGTTTGTGGGGTCCGGTCTGTTCATGTTTGCAAGGACTAGTAACTTCGTACTAGTGTTCAATGGAATTGACATGATGAGAGACTTCGCTCTGTTCTCATTTGATTTTATTTTTAGACTGACGCTCAGAGACCTTATACATCTCTGAGGATATTTATTTATTAGATTTTATTATTTTCATGTTGAGGTGTTATAGATATAGCTCAAAATATTTTATTATGATTAGTGTACCTACTTTATTACCTTTTATCTTGACGCTTAGAGACCTTATACATCTCTAACAAATCTCGATTGTTATTAGTTTCTTAGTCTTATTTTTGACATGTAACACTACATTTAATTAATGATACTTTGATTATTGTATTATTTTTATTTGATGTACTTAGATAGATTTTGACTTGTAAAAGTGCCCTTGAGGCCTATTTGCAGAATAAATGTTTTAATTTTGATTTTTTGAATCACACAACTTTACCTCATTCATCATTTTTGCATACCTAAAACCTGTATGTATGTACTTATGTAGGCCTTTTTGCGAGTGAGTTTATGTTTGTATGTATATATGATATGTACAGACTTCAGGAAAGCTCACCGATAAATGAGGAATTGGCCCTATTTGTAAAAATACTATGCTTGGGTCACTTTCATTCCACACATTGAATTGTTGAAAAATATTGACACCATTTGGTACTTATGTTAATATTTATGAAGTATAATTTTTACTCGTTTAATTTTAATATGTTGAGCGTGCGATTATTTATTTATTTATTCGGAGATAAAACAGAAACATGCAAACAAAATAGGTGACATTTACATAAAAATACAATATAGATTAAGATGTTTCCCTAGACGTATCTCACTGAGAACATACTTAGCATTAAAATTTAAAACCTTACAAAATGCAAACAAATTTTTGAACTAAAATTATATCCAAAGGTCACGCCACCTTCCGCATAATTAAGATTATTATTTAAGTATTTATTAGTATTTTATTATCCGATTATTTAAGTATTTTGATAAGCTTACACGTTGTGCCGCATGTGTCATGACAAACATCAGATTTCATTTTATTTCACCGACATTTCCTTTACCCTCAGTAGGAAACTTGGTATAACGTAATTTTTGATTACACACGAACTGACAGAACCCCCCTCGTCACTCACAACGCGTCAATTCTCGGAATCTCTCAATCTAACGGAAGAGCCCGACAGCCCCCAAGAAGTCAAATTGTTTTCAGTCAAATCCCTTCAAGTATTAGTCGTGTCACCACAAATTGTGTGAGAAATATTCAGACTCCTCCAACGATGATGAAGTCTATTTAACTTGACGTATCAATATATTAGTAGTGGCGTGTTGATAGTATGAAGAGAAACTTTAAAATTTCTTTATATTCCTTTAAATTATGTACAATACAGTATTAAACAGTACTAATACTAGTAGAATATAAGATTTCAAGTTTACATGGTCATTTACATTAGAATTACGATTTGAAACGGGATAATAAATAAATATAATAAATATTTTTTGGACAATCTTACACAAATCAACCTAGTCCCAAACTAAGCAAAGCTTGTACTATTGGCTACCAAGTGACAATATACATACTTATATAGATAAATAGATACTTAAATACATAGAAAACATCCAAGACTCAGGAACAAATATTCGTGTTCATCACACAAGTACATGCCCTCACCGGGATTCGAACCCGGGACCTCCAGCTTCGAAGGCAGGGTCACTACCAACTAGGCTAAAGCGGTCGTCATTTATAGGGAGGGATATTTACGGGTAATCGAGTTTCAAGTGACAAGGCGGACGGTGGTAGTGACGGTGACACTGTGCGAAAAAAGCGAACCAGGAAGAGGGTAGATCACTATGGTGTGTGGGTAGACCACAACTAAAACTCGCAGCACGTCAGTTAATCCTTGATAATGGCGCTTGCAACAGTGCCGAAATGTCGGGAACTCAAAAATACAAATATACATGGTAAATATCCCGTTTCAAATCGTAATTCTAATACTAATAGCTCTAGACCTCACGAGTTTTTTTTTAATTTTCCAAAAACTGACTTGGTAAATACCTGCTCAAAAATTCATGAGAATCGGTTGAGAAATGCGACGTGTAGAGGAGAACAACCGGAAATCTGGAAATCCGGAATTCTGACATACGAAAGCAATTAAAATTAGTTAAGTACCTTTAAATCATAAGAAATACTGTGAGTTAAGCAATGCATTCGCGGCACGTATAAACCTCTAAACAGGTTTATTCCAACGCGTCTTACCCTTAGAACCACTGTACTTTTTTATATGAATAAATAAATAAAAAATTGTCAAAGCTGAAGCAGAGACTTTCGTTTCACTTGGTCAAAAGCGTTTATTAAAATTATAGATTATTCATATTTGAGTTAAAACATTGAACATTTTGTAAGGCGCTAGAACCAACAAACACCAACAAAATTCATACTGATATACAAATACAAACATTTATTGTGCAAATAGGCCACAAGGGCACTTTTACATGTGAAAATATTAATTTACAATTTAAGAAAGTCTGACTATAATAAGTAATACATTTTTCATGTCAAAATATTAATTTACAGTGCAAAGTTATCTATTACAAATATTAATTTAGAGATGTATAAGGTCTCAAGATTAAACAAGGAGTGAAATTAATATATTATCCCAGAGATGTACATGGTCTCTGAGCGTCAAAATTAAAATTAATTTAATATTGTTAGATAACTAACACGTCGTGTGAAATAGACCGCCAGTAGCCCTGAGGTGCCGGGGGTCGTAAACTGGAGTTTGGGTCACTATTGTGGATCGTTATGGCGTAGTTTGAAGGACTAGGGAACTAAATTTAACTTGGCGAGTTGTAAAAGTCATTCTGTCCATTCAATGTTTGCGGGTGCAACTTGTGACTTCCTGAATACGTCTTAAGATTTATATTTCTATTTTACAAATACTTAAGTTTCGCTCTCAGCTAGTGTAGTCGAATGGTAACGAACACTATTTTCAATCTGAAGGTCGCAGGTTTGAACACCGGCTCGTACAGTCAGCATCAATACAAATACAAATACAAATACAAACATTTATTCTGCAAATAGGCCACAAGGGCATTTTTACATGTCAAAATATTAATTTATAATTTCAGAAAGTCTGACTATAATAAGTAATACATTTTTCATGTCAAAATATTAATTTACAGTTCAAGAAGGAATAATAATTTCAAGTTTACAATTATAACAAAATTATGTCATACAGTGAAGATAAACTCGCAAAGTTTATATTACAAATATTACAACATCAGTAAAGTAAGAGATGTATAAGGTCTCAAGATTAAACAAGGAGTATAATGAAATTAATATAATATCCCAGAGATGTACATGGTCTCTGAGCGTCAAAATTAAAATTAATTTAATATTATTAGAGATGTATATGGTCTCTAAGTCACTGATAATAAAAACGAATCCATCCAATAATATGTATACGAATTTGAGTTTCATCCCACATACATAAGTGCCGAAATGTTTACATATTTTTGATGCTGACTGTACCAATTACATTTTCAAGAAACTTTTTTGCGTGATAACGTCTTATGTATCGATGAACGGATGCCGACACGAAAATGTGTGACGTACTGTAAGACTAACCTGAGCCATTTTAAGCGAATTTCTAGAAAAATGTTACTGGATTTTGAAACTTATTATTCGAACGGTAAAATAGCTTTTAGCACACGTCAACTGTTGTTGTATTTTTTGTATTGTTGTAACCTCAGTGCAATTGCCTTCTCCATCATTAATTAATAATTAAACACAATTGTTTAGCGGCACTAAATTTAACATTTATGCAGTCTGGCTACCATCTTTCGGCATACAATCGTGAGTTTACTTACCTATGTAATATTAAGTAAGGATCCCTACCCTTAAGGGTCCCTACGGTAAGGTATTTATTATCTAGGAGTAACAGAGCCACGCCAACCAAAATGACAAGCGAAAGCAATATTTGCTGACATGTCTTCGGCAGACACCAAGCTCTGCCCCATTACTATTCATAAGGGTGCAACCCCCTCCACCTTCCCTTTAGATTCCATTAAGGTCGAAACAGAATTCACTTTTAACCCTTCCCGCACCAAAAACCCATATAAATATTTACAAGGTGAAAACCTGTGCCCGCTTCAAACAAAACTAAACTTCGCGACTTTGCAATATGGTCCTATTTGACTTTGGTTATGTACATATTTGTTTCATACATAATTCGACGGGCGCATTTCATGAAAAATGGTTGGCTAAAGTGAAAAGCAACTACATTAGGGGTATCAAAGAAACGATTTTGCGCACCGGCGTTGGATTGTTATTACGGGGCCAATTATTTGTGATAATCCATATTGAAAGGGACCTTATGGCGGCCAGCACTTACGCCTTTATTGCCGCTGTTCCAATACAATAGTGAATAGGTGCAACGTAAGCGCCTGCCGCCATAACGTCTCTTTCGATGTGGATTATCACATTTTTTAGGTTATGTTTATGGCTTTTGCTTGTACACGCGTTTGAAAATAATTATTTGCGTGCTTTTGGCAAGTTATTATAAAACACAAGCCCCTTTTTATGAGTTTGTTAATTAAATTTTTCGCTATTAATATCACCATCATCATCAAATATTTATTTGCTTTGAACACAATTGCATGCATGCAAATACAATTTTACTTAATTATTAACAGTAAGTTTAAATTTCAATTCAATTCAAAATACAATTATAAATAATTACAATGAAAATTACTTAAAATTTATAACAATAATATAAAATAATACCTATACCTGAAATTAAATAATGTTGTGTTAATTGAAATAATTTGCATAATATTCTTCAATCGAATAGAACGGTCTACTTAAAAAATAATTTTTTTTACGTTGAACAATTTTATATCGTCACAATCCTTTAAATCTTTGGTCAACTTATTGTATATAAATAAATAAATAAATATTAGAGGACAATCTTACACAAATCGAACTAGCCCCACAGTAAGCTCAAGAAGGCTTGTGTTATGGGTACTAGACAACCATATATTTAATAGATATAAATACTTAAATACATAGAAAACATCCAAGACTCAGAAACAAATATTCATGCTCATCACACAAATATTTGCCCTGACCGGGATTCGAACCCAGGACCGTCAGCTTCACAGGCAGGTGCACTACCCACTAGGCTAAACCGGTCGTCAACAAAACACAATGTATATACAAAAATATGACACGTTATCACAGTCGTTGTGAGGTCATAAACATAGCTGTATGTTCAATTTAACTCTATATCAGTTGAGAGTGAGTGCCCTTGTTAACCTTTGACCTTGTGACCCTTGTGACCTTTCACAATTGTCGTTGACATACTCGTAAGTCAAATATCGTATATTTTGTGACAACTAAGTAACATAAGTTCACAGTATAATTATATTTAGACTAAACTGGTTGATTTGGTAAAACCTAAATAACGTTCAGGAAATCTGACCCCCGTGTGTTACCCGGTTAGGATAGCACTTCCTCCTTTCTTCCCTAGGATGTCGTAAGAGCCGACTATGGGAACCAGTTTGTAGCGTGTTGTAGGCGATGGGCTAGCAACCTATCACTATAATATCACATGTTCTGCTTTAAACCTACAATTGCTAAATGTGGCACTGGAATTGGTTTTCATGTGTTCTGCCTACCCCTTTTGGAACAGGCGTGAGTTTATGTATGTGGATGTGTAAAATGTATCTTATAGTGACAACGCATACCACTCTATTGCCATCGATTATTTGGGTCATTGTCAGATTTCGGTTCGAGTCTTTTCGGTGGACAATTGGACATATCAAAAGTTAAGGGCCACAAAGCTTAATTTCGGATTGGTCTAGCAACCCGCGTAAACGGTGTTTCCGTAACTATAGATCCATATAATAAAAACATAACTTATATGTACATAAGCCGTTAACTATTGACCACCGGGTGGACAACATTTGTTTTTACAACTGACAATGAGCCATTTACGAACAGTTGAATCCTTTTACTCCCAATTTGTGACGAAAATAAGAAGGAAAATAGGTTTAACAAACAAAAAGATATTAAATTATATAGAGAGAGATAGATGCTAAAAAGGTACTCGGCTTGATGTCGCGAAGCAAACCGTAGTTTAATATAGTGACGTGACGCTGATTTCAGTTTATTTCATTGTAACAAAAATTTAATAAATAAGTGAGTGTGTGAGTAACAATTTCATCTGTCAGTCTGACTCTAAATATAAAAATAAGTTGGAATATTGCAACGTGTGTCACGGAAACGGGGATCTCTTTACGACCGCTTTAGCCTAGTTGGTAGTGACCCTGCCTTCGAAGCTGGAGGTCCCGGGTTCGAATCCCGGTCAGGGCATTTATTTGTGTGATGAGCACGAATATTTGTTCCTGAGTCTTGGATGTTTTCTATGTATTTAAGTATATATTTATCTATATAAGTATGTATATCGTCGCCTAGTACCCATAGTACAAGCTTTGCTTAGTTTGGGACCAGGTTGATTTGTGTAAGATTGTCCACAAATATTTATTTATTTATTCTTTAGTACCATTTTGATGACCGGTCCTGTGCCGTTCGTCCGGTCTAAATGGCGAGCCTTGGGGGAGGCCTATGTTCAGCAGTGGACGTCTTTCGGCTGAAATGATGATGATGATGATGACCATTTTGATGTAATTTACAAAGACGTACTTACTTTGGCAACGAAGAAAAATACCCAGCATATTTCCAGAATGACCTTTATTAAACCATGTTGGCATGTTTCCTACGTAACCCTGGAAAAGGATTAAAAAAGTGAAGGATTTCCTTTCACGACGCGAGACGTCAAGAGTGCCGAGCGTTGGGTATGAAATGAGATGACACCACTTAACCGTCGATACACACTGCCGCAAAGATCAAGTACAGTAACACAACGGAAGCCATAGTAGATTGTATGACAAGGGTCTAAAACGAGCCAAATTACCACGAGATAGTTATTTTCCCGAACGAAGTGAGGGAAAATAGTTCGAGGGGTACTATGGCTTTTAGACCAGAGTTATACACTCTACTTTTCACTTCGATTGCGAGAAAATAAATAAACAAAGGTTAACCCACCCAAAATTAACAATAAATTCCACGGCGAAGATATATACTTTTGCAGCATGATTTTTTTTCTATACTCCTTTGACACACAAAACATAGACACTGCGGTTTGCGCGCAACATTCACGCGCGAAAAAAGCTAACTGACCTGCCATTGAGCGCTTCAAAGTGTTGCTCGAACGATTAAACCACTTTTTTAATTATTGTGAAATAGGGACTACTACAAACTTAATCTTTAGATTCTTTAGAAAAATTAATTATGTTTCCAGATTGGTCGATTTTACTAAAGCTGTATTCTGGTTGGTTAATACCCAATACCAAATGTTTTTTTAACGGTTAAATTAGTGTTCTGTGATTGGTGGATTTAATAGGTGAAGTATTTTGATTGGTCAAATTCAAATATTTTGTAAATCATAAATATGTATTCATATTTTCCCTAGGGGTTAAATGTACTACTTTAGCCCCGCTTGACAAGTCTAATATGACACACTTTTCGAGCATGAGAAGTGAAAAATATTTTATTTAGGTGAAGAAAACCGTGAGGAAACATAGTACGAGTTTTTTTCGAAACAAAACACAAACGAACACGTTTGGGTTTAGTCTCATTTGTATGGCAACGCGAGCAGCGCCTCTAGAGGCCTTTGGTGGTAACTATTTATAGCCATACAAATTGAGACTAAACGCAAACGCTTGTTTTTTTTGTTTCGAAATAACTTATATTAGAGGTATGTATCGGTCTAATTCTAACAAGATATTGTGTTCCTCTGTCTGAAGTACAGATGGATAGATACGAGGATGTATGTATTGTGTCTAATTCAGTTCAAGTTTATTGCATTAGAGCTAATGAATGTTTATCATTGGCACACTAACCTAACAATATTCACTTTTTAAATTGTGCCTTATTGAAATTATATGTAAGTTTTATTTCATATATTCATACAACCTCCGAAGAATGATACCTGTCTGTAAGTACGTAAGAGGATCTGCATGCATCTCGCTTAATGTCTATCCTCCGTTTCAGGCATTCTATACATCCCTTTCTTTCATATTTTGTGCTCTGATACTATATAGTTAATAAATAAAAAAATGAAAATAAATATTTGTGGACAATCTTACACAAATCGACCTAGTCCCAAACTAAGCAAATCTTGTACTATGGGTACTACGCGACGATATACAATACAACAATACAATACAAATACTCTTTATTGCACACTTCAATCAAAGGATACAGTACAGTACAAAAACACAATGAGTAGAGGCAAACAACAGGCGGTCTTATCGCTAAAGAGCGATATACATACTTTTGTAGATAAATTAAATACATAGAAAACATCCAAGACTCAGGAACAAATATTCGTGTTCATCACACAAATAAATGCTCTGACTGGGATTCGAACCCGGGACCTCCAGCTTTGTAGGCAGGGCCACTACCAACTATAGCCTAGTTCGGTCGTCAAATAATAAATAATAATAATAAATATTAGAGGACAATCTTACACAAATCGAACTAGCACCACAGTAAGCTCAAGAAGGCTTGTGTTATGGGTACTAGACGACGATATATTTAATAGATGTAAATACTTAAATACATAGAAAACATCAGAAACAAATATTCATCACACAAATATTTGCCCTGACCGGGATTCGAACCCAGAACCGTCAGCTTCACAGGCAGGTGCACTACCCACTAGGCTAAACCGGTCGTCACTCTAAAGTCAAATCTAACATTATCTAACACGTTCATCTTAAACTATTCACCTCAATACTGTTGTTACAATATCAATATCACCTTTATTATTCCCAACAACGCGCGAGTTTTATAAAGTGGGGGCGAAACAAAAAGTATTTTCTCTTCCGCATCCAAGTTACGCGGTTACTTACAAACTGACCCTGGAAGTTTTGTGGAACCGCTAAGGCTGGAGAGTCTGCAAAAAATTGCTTCAGACAACAAACAAATTCGATTAGTTTACGGGCAACAAACCAACATGGTTTCGTGAAGTAACATTGCTATACCCTACCAGGGTCCATGTGATTCCATTTATTATATTTTAACAGCGCTGTAAATACCATGGTTTGCAATAAACATTATTATTATTCTCTTTCACCGACATAGCCTTCAAAATTGCGAGACTTAAGTGGCAGTGGGCAGGGCACATTGCTCGCAGGACTGACGGTCGATGGGGCCAGAAACTGCTTGAGTGGCGTCCACGCACCGAAAGACGAGTTGTCGGTAGGCCTCCGACAAGGTGGAGTGATGACCTGGTGAAGGTCGCGGGAATCCGGTGGAAACGAACGGCAAAGGACCGGTCTGAATGGCGAGCCTTGGGGGAGGCCTATGTTCAGCAGTGGACGTCTTTCGGCTGAAATGATGATGATTCTCTTTATTTATCTTTCACCTTAGGCTAGGTTTTTACAATATCTTTATAAAAAGTAAAATATAAAAATACACTTACAAAATATAAAATCATTATAAAAACCTAACCTAGTATGCCGCCGGCAGCGAGGCGGGGCCTAAGCTACCGGTGGTGTCGGGCGACAGAGAGAGGAACCTCCTGACTATCCGCGCCGTGTCCAGGAGTACCGCCTTCTGTATCTGACCCTTGACCCAGCCATCTAGCGAGAGTCTCTTGAGGTGTTGGTCGAGACTCTTCGCTACTAGACCGTTCGCAGAGACGTATTATTATTATTATTATTAAGTAAACGTTGGACATTTTCAAACAAGTTTTACAGAGGAGTCGCTACCCTAGTAGCATTTTGCGTTGGCCACATTAGGCCAACGGTAGGGGACCTGTTGGCATACTGTTAGTTAAATTCGGCACGTGAAACCTACATGGGCCTAATGTAAAAAAATATCTCGTTATTTAATCAACCGACTACCAACAATGGGCCTCTCTGTATTTTGTCACTGTTGGCTGAATGAAGTTAGTTCGTTATTGGCCCAATGAAGAAAAATATATTTATTACCAACATTAATTGAAGCACTGATTGCCTACAATGGCCCTTTGTGTATTTTGTCACCGTTGGCTAAATTGCTATTGGGCCAATGATGACAAATACCCCGTTTACCAACATCAATTTAAGCACTGATTGCCTGCAGTGGCCCTTTGTGTATTTAGTCACCATTGGTTAAATGATGGTATTACGTTATTGGCCCAATGATGACAAATACTATGATTACCAACATCAATTAGAGCACTGATTGCCTACAGTGGCCCTTTGTGTATTTAGTCACCGTTGGTTAAATGATGGTATTACGTTATTGGCCCAATGATGACAAATACTATGATTACCAACATCAATTAAAGCACTGATTGCCTACAGTGGCCCTTTGTGTATTTAGTCACCGTTGGTTAAATGATGGTATTACGTTATTGGCCCAATGATGACAAATACTATGATAACCAACATCAATTAAAGCACTGATTGCCTACAGTGGCCCTTTGTGTATTTAGTCACCGTTGGTTAAATGATGGTATTACGTTATTGGCCCAATGATGACAAATACTATGATTACCAACATCAATTAAAGCACTGATTGCCTACAGTGGCCCTTTGTGTATTTAGTCACCGTTGGTTAAATGATAGTATTACGTTATTGGCCCAATGATGACAAATACTATGATTACCAACATCAATTAAAGCACTGATTGCCTACAGTGGCCCTTTATGTATTTAGTCACCGTTGGTTCAATTATGGTATTACGTTATGAGCCCAATGATGACAAATATCTCGACTACCAACATCAATTAAAGCACTTATTGCCTACATTGTACCTTTGTGTATTTAGTCACCGTTGGTTAAATGATGGTATTACGTTATTGGCCCAATGATGACAAATACTATTATTACCAACATCAATTAAAGCACTGATTGCCTACAGTGGCCCTTTGTGTATTTAGTCACCGTTGGTTAAATGATGGTATTACGTTATTGGCCCAATGATGACAAATACTATGATAACCAACATCAATTAAAGCACTGATTGCCTACAGTGGCCCTTTGTGTATTTAGTCACCGTTGGTTAAATGATGGTATTACGTTATTGGCCCAATGATGACAAATACTATGATTACCAACATCAATTAAAGCACTGATTGCCTACAGTGGCCCTTTGTGTATTTAGTCACCGTTGGTTAAATGATAGTATTACGTTATTGGCCCAATGATGACAAATACTATGATTACCAACATCAATTAAAGCACTGATTGCCTACAGTGGCCCTTTATGTATTTAGTCACCGTTGGTTCAATTATGGTATTACGTTATGAGCCCAATGATGACAAATATCTCGACTACCAACATCAATTAAAGCACTTATTGCCTACATTGTACCTTTGTGTATTTAGTCACCGTTAGTTAAATGATGCTATTACTTTATTGGCCCAATGATGACAAATACTATGATAATCAACATCAATTAAAGCACTGATTGCCTACAGTGGCCCTTTTTGTATTTAGTCACCGTTGGTTAAATTATGGTATTACGTTATGGGCCCAATGATGACGAATATCTCGACTACCAACATCAATTAAAGCACTGATAGCCTACAGTGGCCCTTTGTGTATTTAGTCACCGTTGGTTCAATTATGGTATTACGTTATTGGCCCAATGATGACAAATACTATGATTACCAACATCAATTACAGCACTGATTGCCTACAGTGGCCCTTTATGTATTTAGTCACCGTTGGTTAAATTATGGTATTACGTTATGGGCCCAATGATGACGAATATCTCGACTACCAACATCAATTAAAGCACTGCTTGCCTACAGTGGCCCTTTGTGTATTTAGTCACCGTTGGTTAAATGATGGTATTACGTTATAGGCCCAATTATGACAAATACTATGATTACCAACATCAATTAAAGCACTGATTGCCTACAGTGGCCCTTTGTGTATTTAGTCACCGTTGGTTAAATGATGGTATTACGTTATTGGCCCAATGATGACAAATACTATGATTACCAACATCAATTAAAGCACTGATTGCCTACAGTGGCCCTTTATGTATTTAATCACCGTTGGTTCAATTATGGTATTACGTTATTGGCCCAATGATGACAAATACTATGATAACCAACATCAATTAAAGCATTGATTGCCTACAGTGGCCCTTTGTGTATCTAGTCACCGTATATATATAGAACTGTGACCACCTTTATGATGAATATCCACATAGATGTGCTGTTTCCATACAATTAACACCTAGTTCTTGAGTATGCGAGGTGTCAAATATATGAACACACAGCTTCCCACATCACTGGTGGATACTCACCCTCTTATACAGCGCTATCTACCTATAGTTAGTAGTTGTAGTGGCAGTTTAAAAAATATACATTTATTTAAAAGTGTACTTAATTTATTTTCAACAAAGACAAACTTAATCAATATACACTAAAAATAATAAAATAACCTACCTTAAATACTAAAAACTTAAAAATATATAATCTAAAATAAGACCCCACGGCATAGTGCCAAAGATGCTGGCAGCATTTCCCCACTGTATAGCAATACTGATGTGTTGTGCGAGGAAGCTGCCAGCCCTTTGGTCACCAGTGGTGTCCACTAACCTCATAGCAATGTCATGGGGCCTGGGACCCCACGGACCGAGAGTCTCAACACCAAACGCAACCAACTTATATTCGGTGCCGACCCCTATATTTGTTTAGCTTCGCCTTTTCGGCCGCCTCTGCAGTGGCACCCGCTCTGACTGAAGTTCCGTGGAGATGGGAAGGAGCCAACGTGTCCATACACGTGGCGTCCCATCTTCCACGGAATCAACGACATTCCATCTGGTGTCTAGCAAAATAATTAAATTAAATATTTATTTCGGACTAGCTAGGATCCATAATTTGTTGTTATTTACTAAAAGCTAGTGGCGTCAATAAGGCGGTACCAGTTAGTAAAAAAGTGTTCTAAATGCAGACTCTTTCATATTACATACACTGAAGCTGTCACGCCCAGGTGAGTTCCCATGCAACATATTCCGTAGGTCAGTAGATATTTCCACAGCGGAAAAGTAAATAGGTTGGTGAAAAACGCCCGCACATGACTCCTCATTAATAGCCATCCCACTCAATTAGTTATGCCGATGGCTGAATGTTCCAGCAGCCATTATAGTCTTCATCTTCTTGATTTTTGCCGGATTAATGTATTCTTCGGTAAGTGTGTGAAGAAACCTGAAACACACAAATGTTGAATATTTTACAGATTTTTACTAAAAATTGCCTTTAATTATTATTATTATTATGGCTAACTGTATAATCTGGAGTTTAATCTAAATATGCCTAATTGTACCTAATAGGAAAATATTATTTTTACAGCTAGCTGAATGTAGCTAAATAACTTTTGCTGTGAGTTTGTTTCTCTAATATAAATAAATTATATTTAATCCATTCAGTGTTATAATAGACTGTCATACATAACATTGACTAAACTTATCGGGATAAAGACAAATACAGGTAATGACCCAATAAGGAACTGTTGCATGAATACTTATTCTACCGCAATTTGGTACTTACACACTTAAACACCATTTCTCACTAACAAGGTACTTCCATTGTCGCCGCCGTCGCCGGTAACAAGTCAGCAGATCAAAATTCAATTCATTGAGCACACACGTCACCCAGTATAGTCGCAAATTAAATGGATAACAATAAAAAAGAATAAAAGAAGTTTTCTTTTCTAAATAAAACTCATTAAGTTGTTATGACAGGACAGGACAGTGTTGCCAGAGCCCTTGGGACGAAAATTACGTTTCGTTTCTTAAAAAAGTTACATTTTTGATGCAAAAGTTACACTTTTTATATTTTTCAATTGATTACTTATCAAAACGTTCGATTTTAAGAAATGAGTAGCCACATGCTACGGCGAGGTTGGCGACATAATTATTCCAGGCAGATGGGCGGTATTTCAATTGTCATACATAGTTGCAACAGACGGACAGACAAAGTCGTAACTTGTAGGTTTTTTTGTTACCTTTTCTGTATAGTAGCCTATAAATTGTCTCATTTGGTCCCGGTAAGATACGTTTGACCTTTCTTTTTAAACAGAGTTTCATTATTCACAAAAGTTACGAAAATTTCACTTACAACAGAAGTTACTTACATGTTACGCGAGCCGGTCAAAAGTTACGAAAAATGTAAGAAATGTAACCATCTGGCAACACTGGGACAGGACGTGATTATATTCTCTTCGGACAGAGGGCCTACTCCGAACTTCGAAAATCAAACTTCGTATCGTGCCGTCCCTTTCCGTCATATAGTGTATAACACGAGAGTGAAAGGGACGGCACGATACGAAGTTCGATTTTCGAAGTTCGGAGTAGGCCCTCTGGACACTCGCTCAGCGTGACCACTTTATAATCGGCGTTTCTACTAAAAGGGTGGTCAGAAAACTACTTAAATCTACCAAACGTATTTAATAATCTACTAGAAACTACTAGACTGACAAATTCGAGCTTGATTGTGTATAAATCACATACTTCGCATAAAACATTCGTCCCTTGCTAGTTAGTAAGTAAGTGCGAGAGGGAGAATGTCAGTAAAAAACTAAATCGTGCAACGAGTGTTGTCATAAAAACACAGTAACAGCTTATTTGTGAAGGCGCATACCTAAGCCAACACCAAGCTCATAGAGCTCGGCGAGAAAACCAAGGTCTTCTTATAGCTTGTAGCCAAAGACCTTATATATAGCTTACGCTATAGGAAGACCTTCCTTCCAAAACCTTGGCAAATAAAAATAAACTTTGTATTGTAAGACACAAGACTGTTTTTAAATTAACCATAGATAAGCTGAAAAACGTGCCCGCATGAAACTCACTTTATCTCACTGTGTCCCTCTTGCACCCTTGGAAAGGGACAGAGTGAGATAAAATGAGTCTCTTTCGGCTCGCATTTTCGGCCACAGAAGGTGCTCTACCTATACGTAGTATCTCGTAATTCTATGGCAGTAGCACCTTGCGGTATTTTGCTATGCTCGCCCGTGGAGATGCACCGTCAGGTAAAATAATTGCCGTATAGAAATTTAAAAAAAGTCTGTGGCACCAGAGGGCCTACTCCTCACGAGAGTGAAAGGAACGGCACGACACGAAGTTTGATTTTCGAAGTTCGAAGTAGGCCCTCAGCCCAGCTAAATTTCGGTCACAACATGATAAAATGTGGCGGACTGACTGTATACCTTTAGACTGTATACTAAGATTAATTAAAGTTAACTACCTAAACTATTATTACAGCGCCAGGGTGAATTCGCAAAATTCATAAAAAGTGATGTTCCGGCCTATAAAAAAATACACATTGCATTCTTATTCTTTGTTATATGCCATAATAATACAAGTCGTGTTTCGGAACAAGTCGCCGGAATTCAAAATCTTTTATTTATTATGTATGATTTTAAAATTAAATTAACACGCACTGAACGTCATCGCCACCCGAGAGAAAGTTGGGACTTTAAAAGTTTGTATCATATTTTTGCAAAACTCACAATACATAATGAGTTTCTTTTTAAATATTTCGTAAGCACATATCATCTAGATTGACACAAAAATCTCCACGTGTTTCATGCATACCATCTAACAATAAAAATATTTTAAATTTAAGTCATGGATTTCGTCAACGCCATTTCAGCACCGTCAAAGTATTTTTAATGTTTATTCTCAGCGACCGAATACCCAACCACCATATCGCGTATGTCGGACATATATAGCATTCGTCCCTCTCGCACTTACATACTTGACAGTACGGGACGAATGCTATATGTCCGACATATACGCGATCATACTAGCCCCTCAGATGTGGGTTACCGTTGGAACCTGTAATACTTTAACAACAAATGTAACACGGTGATACAATAAGGTTTATTCTAAGTAATATTCGATTTAAAGTTTGTCGGCAATTCAAGGGTAAACCGTATTTTAGTATTTAATGCCTGCCGCCGACCGGCTGTACGGTTGGTTCTCACTACAATCGCACCAGTGTTGCCAGGTCTAATCTGAAAAAACCAGTAGATACATGTCTTAAAAAACAGAAGATTTGAAATAAAAACAGTAGACAAAATTTATTCCATAAAACTTACCTAATGCACGTCTTATTTGTGTTATTTCTCAGTTTATTCATTTTCTAATTTTTATTATGTATATTCGACACAAGTAGTAAGAAAGAAAATTGTTTTCATAATATAAGCTTTTATTTGACACCTCGATGGATGAAATCGGTTAAGTGGTTATCGAGATACATAGCCATAAATAAAGAGGTCCGGCCGCCGTCTTTGTGACGTCATTACTGGATAGTAACCTCCACCACTATTTTTCCGCTCTACTACCGCATGCGGTGATCAGTAGAGCGACCCGAACACATTGATACCGGTAGTGCGTAAGGCCGAGCTGAGTAAATTAAATCGGGCCTCGGAGCAGCTTGGGGACCGTACTAAAATGGGATTCTATTCTATTCTATATATTTTCTTGACTACATAAGTGAAATTCTAAAATCTACCTAGATTTTTTGGAAAAAACAGTAGAAGGGTCAGGCCGTCAAATTGGGCTGATTTTGTCATCGGTCTGTGTCCCTTGATGTTTATACAAAAAGTATTTGATAAATCTTACTTTTTAAATTTTTCCTATTAACTACAGTCTTTTTTCTACAAGGTGCAACCCGCAGGTAACTCTAAATCCATAGGTTTATATCCAAAAAAAATGTAAAACTGAGCGATGACGACCATTTCCATACAAAAAAGTCCCCTTTTTTTGCGTCGCGCAGTCGGGTAAAAAGGTTGATTTTAATGTTTTGATAATTTTTGTGTGGCCAACTGCCATAAAATACCTATCACATAGGCAGGTGATAGTTTAAAACTTATAAAAGTATGTACCTATTCGATCTCTTTATAAAAATAAAAAAATCATAAAAAGTGTTTGTATTTCGTACTCATTGTGGATACGCCTTTAGAATACTTTTAAGCAACTTTTAAAGTTACTCGGTAACATATACTGCTAAGTTGTTTTTATGTTACATTAGCCCAATTTGACGGCCTGACCCAGAACAGTAGACACACCCCGAAAACAGTAGATCTCTTGTAAAAACAGGAGATCTGGCAACACTGAATCGCACGCAGTGCTACGATATACGTGAATTTTAACCACCGATCGTGTAGAACGAATACAAAAAATGGTTGATCCGATCAAGGACACGATGGTTGGCGGTTGGTTCCGATCGTGTAGAAGGCCTTTTATTGTCTATTTCACTGATATCTCTATTCTGTTTATATATTGTACTCTTTGCTTTTTATGTACCTAAATCCAATTAGTCTGTTTATCGGAAATGGGCGTTTTAGCTACTTATTACATCATAATTCAGCAGTGTAATTTTAAATATGAATATCGATGTATGTGATGATTATTAATTTTATACCATTTGAGCAATATTTACATTAATGAAGGGTTATTTGATATTTCGCGGGTGTTTACGGCGTCGGCTTGGAATCTTTTGATTGGCGGAGAATGAACAAGAAAAAACTCTCACGCAACGTCTAATCAAACAACGTTATGTATATTTTAAGCCTTCGATTTCAACATGGATATTTACTGTTAATGAATAGTACAATAAATAATGTAAGTGCGTAATATAGATAGATATGTCGAAGATTATGAAACATAAGTTTAATATTTAGTCAATAATTAATAGTAAAAACTTAATTGACTAAATGGAATCTGTGAAGAATAAAGTTTATTACAGCGGATTTAAGGTTTGAAATAAAAAGTCATGAGTATTTTGTTCCGGAACTTCCGGTCTAGGAAGTGTTATGTCTGTAAAGTTGAAGTCATGAAGTGCGTTGTATTGTGCTTGTGCATTGCAACGGCCATGTTGACGATAAATAGCGACTGGACCGTGTCTCCTCCTCGTGTTTTGTTTTTGCTGCGAGGTGAGTTCTCAAATGATTAGATCTACACATATATATTGAGGAATAGCTGGATAGTATAGTGATATTCTTGTTCTAATACCTTTCATGTCTTTTAGGCCTGCGGGTCCGCACTTGCACCGCCAATTTGTCGGTCCGTGCGTCGGTATCCCCGAACTCCGAAGCAAACGTGCTAGCTCCGTTACTGTTATGTAAGTATTCTTGTGATATATCTTTACTGTTAGATGACTTAAGTTGACTATTCGGCTTCGTCTATTGCCAATTTAGGATTAAAGTCATTTTATCATTATTCGGTTGTCGTGTCGGCTTTTTGACCGCGCTCAAAGGGGCTCGGCTTTGCTCGGGCTTGCCGTGCGCGTCAGTCTCCTGAAGCTGATCTGATCTGATGATGGTCATATGTTGATGTGGTAATGGTAAATGATTTCAAAATAAACCATTTAATCAATATTAATTATATGATGAAAAGTAGGTACCTATAGCGACTCCATTGCGCTTTTATGTTTAATTGCCTCCATATCCGTATGTGGGTCAATATCGAAGGAAAAACAGTATAGTTCCCCTTTTTCAGAACATTTATATTACTTGGAGATGCCAGATTTTTTATCTGTTGACTGTTTTTTGACAAGAAACGACTTCGAACAACTGAATCAAAAAGAATGGCCATGGATAATGACACACTTTTTATTGTCTAGAAGATGTTTTAATTGCGGCCACTATACAGACATTCACCTACCTCATCACATAAAGATACATAAATTGAATATACAATCATTGTTGTATTTAGATTTTTTCTGGTGTCCGAATTGTTTCCACATGGCCATCTATGATCACTTCCCAGAAGACGAATGTGAATATTGCTCATAAGAAAACAATCGGTACGTATTGTACCTATTTGCATAATGTGTGCACTCTAGTTGCAGAAGTTCCTACCTCTTATGAATGTTAACATTGTGAACTTTCGGGATTTTGTTAGACTGTAGCAAAGGGGGCAAACCCACTTTAATAATATACTTACTCTAAAGATAGCTTAAGAAAACTAGAATAAAATGTATAGAAAATTTGGCAAAATGAATGGAGAGCTTTTATCATCATCATCAGGATATGAGGGTTATAGAGCAAAGTTAATAAAAAAAATGGCAACTATATCGTGTGACATATCAAATGATAAATCAAATGATAAAGAGATCAAATGTTTTTTCTTTTTTCATAATTTAATAATTAAAGTTTTGAAGTTAAATTGGCGAATACTACAGTTTATTAACTATAGATTAAGTACAGGCAAACCTAGAAGAAGTCTATGGTGTTTAAATTATCACTGTTTAACCAGTACGAATATTTTACATTTTGCTGAATAGTAGATAAAATTTAACTTTACTCTATAACTATACATAACCTACATATCCTGATAGATAAAAGTTCTCCATTACATTTGCCAAATTTTCAGTTAATTTCATTGAATAAAGCAAATAGAGGGGCCACTTACATATTTCTGTTTTACTGTTAATTATTGGAATTAAACTAAATAAGTGAAACAATTAACAAAAGCCTTGTTTTATTGTTATTTCAATAAAAAAACACAAATATATTTTTCACATAATAATCTAAATACTTAGTGGCTCCTATTTTTTCTTTATGTATCTTACTTATTTTGTTATCTTACTTATCCCTTTGATTATGCAGCGCAGGATGTTATTCCTAGTGGTGGAGTTTGAAGACAATTCTGTAGGGATAGTGCGGGAAAATTGGTTGACACCACGAAGAAATCGATGTTTATGGCCGCCATACAAAACCGCGAGCAAATTTAATAAATGCTTGCTGACGCAGCTTAAAGAGGATGAGACTTGGCCAAATTGGCCAATGCACCGTATAAAACGAGTGATGTTTCAAACCAGTAAGTAACTTTTTTATTATGGCTACCTTAGATACATAACATATATATATGTGGGAGTGAAAAGTAAAAGGTACCATGTCACGACTTTGATTTTTGTCACTTTTGGACTCTATTTCTATTGGAATAGAGTCCAAAAGTGACAAATATCGAAGTCGTGACATGGTACCTTTTACTAAACACTGCCACATATGTAGGTTATGTTTATTATTATTATTATAGGTAAGTTACATTATTCGTACTTTCTCATAACATTGTGCTAAAAATATTGTTGTAGGCATTTTGTTAGTTACCTATCTACCTAACCTACCCTAATATAGTTTTGTTTCTGACGCAATGCCTTTATGTTACTCTTGGGCGTAAGGTGGGATTTTTTCTTTCGAATCTGATGTCCATTATTATTATTTTTTTCAGCTGACTTACAGTTGGCGCGTTCAAAGTGTAGGAAGGCTGAATGCGAGTCCGATTTAATATCAGACGAGGGAGAAACAGCAAAGAAAAGGAGAAGGAAAACAATAGTTGCTTCAGATACAGACAGTGAAGAAGAAGAAATTACTGGCTTAAAATGCCCTTCTCCACCTGAAGGTAAAAATCAATTATTAGCTGCAAGTAATTTGGTTAATTTTGTATGAATTGCACATGCCATTGAAATATTATTTTAAGTTAGTATGTTATTGTTAAGCCGTTGATCCCGGCTGCTGGTGTTTATGACAGCAGTTGCTAAGCCAAGTTACAGGCGTTCTGGTGGCTTGACAACTTTTAACAGTAAAGTTGCTAACAGTCATAGTAACTAAATATAATTTTTCTTTTTCACAGAAATAATTAAAGAGAAACTTGATATCGAAAACAGCCCACAACACGATAATGTTGGTAAGTAGGCAAATTCAGTAAATTTTATGTAGGGTAAATTGCCAATATGTTAACATAAGAAAATGCCATTCAGTTACTAGCCTTGATTTTGAATCCTGATGCCAAATACAAAAAAATACTTAACGCGCTCTAGTATTCAGTCTGCACCTAGTTATTTCAATTCACAATTTACATTTTTTGCGAAATGGCCCATTAAAATACCTTCTGTACTTGCCCTAATAGTACAATACATGCCCTAATAATTTTCTTTTGCGACAGATGCAGTGCGAAGCAACAAATTGGCAGAAAAAGCTACTGACAGGTTGGTTCAGATTTGCCAGAGACCGAGATGGAGGGCGAGAGAACAGAAGAGCCAGTAGTACCTAGTAGTGCAAAGAATACACACCAATTCCCATATTCTGGTTTATCGGCTAGGACACAAAGAAGAAATACAAATAGGAAAAAAAAATGTTTAATACGCGAATTGAAAATCGATTTTGATAAAGATAACGTAAGTGAACAGTGTTGTACATCCGAAAAATATTTTTATGATGATTGTAATCATACGAGTAATATTCTAAATGAAAATTTTGAAAAAGATAAATCTGAATCTGAACATAATGATTTAACCTCGAGTCTTTGTAATTGGTCACAGAAACACAATATTTCCCATTCTGCTATAGATGAATTACTAAATATATTACACTGTTTTCATCCTTTTTTGCCCAAAGATTCACGGACATTATTAAAAACTCCAAAAAATGTTAATGTTGTAGAATGTGATGGCGGATCATTTGTATATTTTGGACTATTAGATAATATTGTTGAAAAATCATCATCCGGATTGACTGAAAAAAACTACCCTTTATTTGGAACAAAAATGCGTGACGTCAGTAATTCATTATTGTCTGTCACTCTTAATGTAGATGGTCTTCCAGTCCATGCCAGTACATCTAACTCATTCTGGCCAATTTTATGTACGCTAGACCAAAGTATTGATAGAAAACCTTTTGTTGTTGGACTGTACTATGGAAGCTCTAAGCCAAAAAATGTTAATGATTACCTTCGTCCATTTGTGGATGAGTGCCGTGGACTGGAAAATAATGGCATAATACTTAATGGTAAAAAATACTCTTTTCGAATAAGTTGTATTATTGCAGATGCACCAGCAAGAGCGTTTCTTAAGTGTATAAAATCTCACAATTCTCTGTACGGCTGCGAAAAATGTACACAAGAAGGTATTTATATTGGTAGAACTACGTGGCAATACATTTCAAACTTAAATCTTCGAACTGATGACTCATTTCATAAACAACAATATGAAGATCACCAATTAACAAAAACTGTTCTAACGGAGCTTAAAATCGGTTTAGTCACACAAGTACCTTTGGATTACATGCATTTAGTTTGCTTAGGAGTAGTCAAGAAAATGATTCGTGTTTGGATAGAAGGTGGACCCAAAAAATGTAAATTGAATGCCAATAAAATATTACAAATTTCTGAAAGATTGTTACATATTAGTACAAATAATTACCCATCTGAGTTTTCCAGGCGACCTCGGCCTACTCAGTTATTTAAATTTTGGAAGGCTACAGAGTTTCGGGCTTTTCTTTTATATCTCTGCCCTGTAGTAATGCACGGTATTGCATTAAAAGATGTTTATGATCATTTTTTAACTCTTCACTGTGCCATTTATATATTATGCAGTGACCTCTGTGAAGATAGTGAATGGCGAGCATACGCTGATAAACTTTTGCATTGTTTTGTCCTTAACATACCCAGTTTATATTCAAAAGAACTTCTTGTGTACAATTTTCATAACCTTTTACATTTAACAGTAGATGCTGAGAATTTTGGAGTGTTAGACAATTTCTCCGCTTTTCCATTTGAAAATTTTATGTCTAAAATAAAACAAATGGTTCGATCCCACAGTCATCCATTGCAACAAGTATCGAAAAGAATGGGTGAATTGAAATATTTGCCTGAGAAGCCTCGAAACCCAATCATAGTTAAGAAAAATAATATAATACGTAAGATAACTTTAGATGACAATTGCAGTGTAAGCATTAATTCCTGTTTCAATACCAAAGATGGATACATTGTAAGAATAAAATGTATTAAAGAGGTTCCAGGTAGTACTTATTTCGAATTAGGCTGTGATTATTTTTTAGATAAAACGGACTATTACAAAGTACCTATTAAAAGTAGTCGTTTAGGTATATATAAAGTACATAGGTTTAAGCGAATTACTGTCTGTTCCTCAAATTTGAACCGAAAATGTTTACTATTGCCTAATTTTCATGCTGGAGATGAAACTTACGTATGCATGCCATTTGTAAACAAAACCCTGCTCCATTGAAATATTATTGATAAATAAGTGTTGCACCAGGCGCGGCTCACTGCGTGACGTCATCGCGCCGCTGCAAGTACATGTCGGCCGCCGACTTTAGCCGGTTTATTAGTGGTTGCCGCGCACTGCCACGAACGCACGCGCTCGCGCTGTACGTCAACTACGTCATTCGCTTATCATTTCGCATACGTAACTAATAACTATTACTTATTCTGTGACGTTAACTATTACTTATTCGGTGCTGCGTTATAATGTCATTGCAAGTTCTGTGTCTTCATCTTAAATTTTGAGAAACAGACAGTTATGTATATGATGTCATTGCTTAGGTACTGGTAAATTGCATAGCTTTTGTTGCGTTTGGTGATTTTGACAGCTAATATCTCACCAACGGTTGATATAAATGGAAAATAATGGATCTCTTTGTATATCATTTTAAAGGCATATAATAAATAAATAATAACAAATATAATTGTGGGCAATCTTATACAAATTGAGCTAGTCCTACACGACTACGGTACTAGACGACAATATACATAAGTACTTATATCATAAGTATGTATATTGTCGTCTAGTACCCATACTACAAGCTTTGCTTAGTTTAGTTAGCTTACAAGTGCTTTAGTTTATCTATATATTATATAGATAAAATAAATACTTAGATTCACGATACTTAGAGACTTCAATTTTTTTAATAATTCATAATGTGTAATTTATATTTATTTTAATTTTTTTATGAATAAATTGAACATAAATATGAATATAGATACAAAGAGAAAACATTCAAGACTCAAGACCGTTTCATTTTTTGCCCTGTATAAGATTGTCTATTTATTTAAGTAAACTCGTTCACCCGTTCAGAAACGGTTATATTAATATAATTCTCTTTCAGCTTAGACTAATGCGCAGGCGTTATAATGTATAGACTAAAGGGCATAGACTAAGGACAAAGAAAGACTGACAGTTCTCACCCAAGATCTCGCAGAATGCCAACTATGGGCACTGGTAGTCTTTTTTTCTCCTTTGTCTATCCTAAGGGGGAGATATATACTCGTGAAATTTGTTTTATGGCAGTTTAGTTCTATTTCATGTTAACTACCTATCGCGCATTTATTAGTAATCGTGTCTCTCTTCAAGAACACTATCAAGTCGGCCTTTTGAAAAGTAAAGTGTCGCACATAGTTAAGTTTAGCGTTAGTTTGTACGCTGTCATAGTTAAGGTTTATTTAAGCCTTCCCTGCGGGCGAGGATTATTGTCATTATCTATTCACAATATTAATATAGTGTGATGCTTACTGTTAACTAGCTATCGCGCATTTATTAGTAATCGTGTCTCTCTTCAAGAACACTATCAAGTCGGCCTTTTGAAAAGTAAAGTGTCGCACATAGTTAAGTTTAGCGTTAGTTTGTACGCTGTCATAGTTAAGGTTTATTTAAGCCTTCCCTGCGGGCGAGGATTATTGTCATTATTTATTCACAATATTAATATAGTGTGATGCTTACTGGACCGGTCACATCGCGGAAGTCTACAGAACAATTAATTTCCAAAAAAATATTCAACGTAATCACGGTCGTCGTAGCCGGCCGTACCTAAGCATCATACAATGTTATCTCCAAAATGTATATTCTCCTGTTTTTGATAACCAAAGTGCTATCCAATTGATACGAAATTAAATAACCAGCACAGCCTCTTAAACATAACTTCATGAAATACCATTATTATGTTGAGGACATTGTAATCATTAATCAATAAGAATGCATATTTAGTAAATTTAACCTATAAACCGCCACAAGTCACTTATAGATGACAAGAGTCGCCGTGTTTAGTTGTTTACAACGCCACAGTCGTGTAAGTATAGATGATAACACGTACGATGTAAAGGCAACCTACGTGCTGTCAAGTAAGGTTCATTTTCAGTCTTTTGTTACAAAGACTGGCGTGTGAGACACGACTTACTGAATTTACTGTGGCGGTCAAGAGGTTATTAACCTAACTGAAACTTTCAAAAATACATTTCCACTTAAGTATGTTGTTTTTAACCTTGTGTTTGTAAGTTTTTAGAACCTTTACCTATGTAAAATGTGGCCCTTACAGCTTTGCCAGGCCAGGACCTCTAATGGGGCTTCTAGACAGGTCATATTTTTGCTCAAATGTGTAGCCGGCAACTATGTGCATCTTGCTTGCGTAAGACAGCATTAGTTGCCGGCCAATGGTGTCTAGTTTTCATGCTCATTCACGTCATTTCTAAACAAAAACTGTGTTCTATTCTATTGAAATTTTATTAATAAATAAATGTTGCACTGATAATGTACAGTATAGTTTTAATTATTTCAGGATTTTCTTGTTACACTAATGGCCCTCTGTAAAAAAAATGCATGGGGCCTTTCAATGGGTATACACCCATATACCCAACAGTTGGTAAATGGTTGTATACCCACCTAAAGGCCCTATGTGTTTTTTTTTTACAGAGGGCCACTAGTGTAACTATACGTTGGGCCTTCATCGATAATTGTACGTTTATTATGAAGGCCCAACGTATAGTTACGCTAGTGGCCCTCTGTAACAAAGAATACGTTGGGCCTTCAAGTGGGTATACAACCATTTACCAACCGTTGCGTGAGTGTACGACTATGATGGAAGGCCCAACGTATAGTAACACTAATGGCCCTCTGTAAAAAAAATACGTAGGGCCTTCAAGTGGATATACAACGATTTACCAACAGTTGGGTAGTTGTACGTTCATGATGAAGGCCCAACGTTTAGTTACACTAATGGCCCTCTGTAAAAAGAAAACGTAGGGCCTTCAAGTGGGTATACATCATTTACCAACCGTTGGGTAATTGTACGTTTATGATGAAGGCCCAACGTTTAGTAACATTTAATGGCCCTCTATAAAAAAAATCCATAGGGCCTTCAAGTGGGTATATAACCATTTACCAACCGTTGGGTAATTATATCTTTGGGATAAAGGCCCAACGTAGGTTTTTTTGTAGGCCCTTCAGGAAAACGTGCGGCCAAATTTTACGGTTTCCCAACAAAATAGGGTATTTTGCAGGGCCTTTGTCGTAGGCCCTTTAGCAAAACATGCGGCCAAATTCTACGGTTTCCCAACAAATAATTTAGGCCCAACCGTATGCCAACAATAAAATTCTACGGTCTCCCAACAATAGGTTATTTAGACTACTTAGGCCCAACCATGTGCCAACAATAAATGCTACTTGTGGCCCTCTGTAGATTATTTTTGCAGGGCCCTTGTTGTAGGCCCTTCAGCAAAACATGCGGCCAAATTCTACGGTTTCCCAACAAATGATTTAGGCCCAACCGTATGCCAACAATAAAATTCTACGGTCTCCCAACAATAGGTTATTTAGACTATTTAGGCCCAACCATGTGCCAACAATAAATGCTACTTGTGGCCCTCTGTAGATTATTTTTGCGGGGCCCTTGTTGTAGGCCCTTCAGCAAAACATGCGGCCAAATTCTACGGTTGGCCAACAAAAAGCAGTACCAAGGCCCAACCTTATGCCTACAAAAAATGCTACTAGGGTAGTAACTGTTGCGAGTGCAAGGCAAAAACGCGGTGATGACGTAGTCTGAGTAGCCTAGTGGTGTAATTTACCGAGTAAGAGTAGAGCTCGTCCGGTAAACCAGTGGGGCATGGTTCGATTGCTGCCGTGGACTGTAGGTATCTAATGCTAAAATCATTTTTTTTTATTAAGAAACAAACAGTGTCATATGTTTACAATTGACACAGTAAAGGGTATTAAGTTATTTATTTATTTATTTTAAACTTTATTGCACAAAAAATATAAATACGAAAGGCGGACTTAATGCCATGAAGCATTCTCTACCAGTCGACCATAGGGCCGAACAGAAACTAGCAAATGTGGGTGCAATGAGAAAATAATTTATATAAGTTAAATGATTACAAATGAATAAACATAACATTTGTAACTTATATACATTTCCCACGGAATTATACCGGGTGTACAACCCAAATGGGTCAGTATGGAGAAGTCGGAAACTATGAGAGATAGCGAGATCTGTTCTTAGGAACCATGACGTCGATTTTAGATTGAATAATAATTACATTCAAACTTTTTTATTAACTCTCATACATAACTGGGAATCGACCCTGGTCAAAATCAATGTGTATAAATTCTGCAAGTCGCAAGAAGCACAACACTAATGGAATCTTGTTTAAATAATTGAAAGAAAAACCCACCAATAAGATAATTATTTTATTTCAGATAAGATATGCATAAGTGGTCTCTTCAGATAATTGATGATCGATTCATATTATTCACGACTTTTTGCAAATTAATAAAACTGTGGACATTTTAGTCTAATTTACTGTCAGTTGTGTTTACACAAGATTTCATAGCCAAATTTGGGGGTTGGTATGAGAGTTAATAAAAAAGTCTGAATGTAATTATTATTATATCTAAAATCGACGTCATGGTTCCTAAGAACAGATCTCGCTATCTCTCATAGTTTCCAACTTCTCCATACTGACCCATTTGGATTGTACACCCTGTATATACAAATACATACGATTACGGTGATTTTTCTCTCCATATTAAATGTAATTACGATATAATAACAAAGAAATGAAGAAGAAGAAAGAAAGAAACATTTATTCGCGACAAACACAAGACATTTACAAAGATGACAGAACAGAATAACATATTGCCACGAAATGGTCACAACTCAGCTTTATGCTGGCGGGGCCAGCGCTGATCTTCCGTTGTGACCATTTGGTGATTTCAAATGACTGTAATAAACATAAATCAATCTGGTAGACTAGGTTAATTATCCTTCAAAAGATGACAGTCGATAATGCTTTGTCCCTACGCGCGGTCGTAAAGTTACGAATTACCCTACTGGGTACTATTTCCCCTCAAATGCAATATATTCACTACTAGCGACCCGCCCCGGCTTCGCACGAGTGCACTATTTAATGGATATTATTATACATATAAACCTTCCTCTTCAATCACTCTATCTATTTTAAAAAAATGCATCAAAATCCGTTGCGTAGTTTTAAAGATTTAAGCATACATAGGGATATAGGGACAGAGAAAGCGACTTTGTTTTATACTATGTAGTGATGATGAAGGACATATATAAGCGTCTCGAGTAGCCTTAATGTTGGTAATAGAGCTCAAATCAAAGGAATCAAGATTCACTGAACTCCGCAAATGTCTGGAGATTCAAAGCGAGCCAGCTTTGCCAATACACAACGTTGGATGCGTTAAACGACTAATTTCAAATAGCATGTAATCAAATCAGTTTTACCTCCTATTATTAAGTACTTTAGTTTTAGTGCGGTTTGGTCAAATTATACCTTAAATGGTCAACATGCAAGGATAGGTTAGGTTAGGTAAACGTTCCCTGTGCACACTGACCAACACATGGCACTTTCAACCTTATGTCAAGATGACAGAGGCGATTTTAATAGGTACCTATATCCTATTGGGCACTAAGGACGTAAAGTACGTTTACCTAATATCGAGGTCGGAGCGGTTGATGGACTTTTGAAATGAGAACTCAAAATTCGTTGCACATAGTTTTAGTTCCTAATAACATCTTAGAGAGGAGGCCTTTGCCCAGCTATATAGGCTAAAAAACCTCTTAGGGTGCCATTCCGTCAGAGCTATCTATGCTACGTTGCTATCGATGTGTTGATATCCACCAATCATGTTCATTGGTTCACATAGCGTAGTACAGGTAGAAACGGAAAGCTATTACATCCTTCCAGCATAGCTGCATAGCATAGCTCTGGCAAGGCACCCTTACGGGACTTATCGGGTTTGACCACTTACATTACAATTACGATTTGAAACGGGATATTTACCATGTATATTTGTATTTTTGAGTTCCCGATATTTCGGCAGTTGCAAGCGCCATTATCAAGGATTAACTGACGTGCTGCGAGTTTCAGTTGTGGTCTACCCACACACCATAGCGACAAATATACACAAACACAAAAACAAAAATAAATGGTAAATATCTCATTTCAAATCGTAATTCTAATGTAAATGTCCATGTAAGCTTGAAATCTTATATCGACCACTTACCCCTATATATGAGTGTGACATACAAAACATATTTTGTCATGATCAAGTTCTCTTCTTAGGCCGGGTTTTATAAAGATCCATTAGACCAAATGTCAGATCAAATCTCAGTAACTCAGTACATTTTTTGACACAACAAACCGACATAATATCTAACGGATCTTTATAAAACCGAGCCTTAAACAGATACTTTAAAGCGAAACGAGGCGATTTATCAACTCCTTAAGGGCACTTTGTTATCATACAGATTGATTCGTGGGGAAATATGTGGAAAATTGAGCCACTGGCGGTCAATTTGCGTTGATTTCTCCATCCAGCGGGCGCGAGGACGCAGAATCCAAATGAGGCTGCGGGTGCGGGTCCGATTACAGCGATTTAAAAAAAATTGAGGCCGCATAACGGCCAGGCCACTTTTTCAACTTCAACTAACCGCGATCCGTCGAGTGTTTCGACCGTGCAATTGACAAATAAAACGCTTGCCACGATTCAATTCGCGAATAATCGAAAGAGGGGCTACCCCGAACTCGAAATCCGAACTTCGTATCATGCCGTCCCTTTCACTCGTATAGTGTATAACACGAGAGTGAAAGGGCCGGCACGACACGAAGTTCGGATTTCTAAATTTGGAGTACAGGCTCAGGCCGTAAGCGGGGCGATCGGCGGCGCGAAACGATTAGGTACTGCCAGGCGAGTATGGAAACACTGAACACATATTTCCTTCCGTAATATCCTTGGGCCTATAAAATCGGTGCCCATTGTTTAGCTAAAGAGGGTCGGCAACGAGCATGCAAGCACCTTGGAACTGCAGGCGTCATAGGCTACGATAACCGCTTACCAACAGACGGGCCGCTAACGTAAAATAAAAGAGCACCAAAGCTTTTAAACGGAAACTGAAATTTTTAAGGAATATCTAAATCAATATGGGCATAATTGCGTATATATTTTTTCCAAATATATGTAGGTAGTTTATTAAATTTAAGACATATAAGAAACTTATAAAAATAAAAATTATTACAGAATAAAATAAACAACTAACTTAATCAATAACTGTATAAAACAAAAACTAAAAGTCGAATACTAAAATAAGCCCCTGTGGCATGGTACCAAGGATGCTGGCAGCATTTCCTCGCTGAATCGCAATGCTTATGCGCTGAGCGAGGAAGCTGCCAGCTCTCCTGTCCTCGGTAACATCGATCAACCGTTTTGCCAAAAAGCGATATAATTTTTTTCCAAATTAACATTAATTTATTTTCATAATCAAACGTCGCACTATTAGGTACAGGTTCTCATGGATGAGAAGGAACGGGTAGTCCCCACGCTCCATTCTACAAAATATAGATATATATTTTGAAAGATATATGTGTTCCTATGCCGATAAATATTCCATTCGACCACTACGAGTACACATAAACATATCAAAACAAAAACCACGAATAGGTAAATTAAAGAACCCAAATCAATACACAGCGGGGCCCCACCCTATAACTCGCTTTTTGACATTTATATTCCCACAGAAGCCTCCGAGGGTACGATGGGGTTTTTATCCGGCACACGCTGACTCCGAATTGCCTTTTAAACCTCTGCCATTCTAACTTATAATAGTTGGCCAGTTTACTTAGGCCGAGTATGCTCATGTTTAATGGCTCTTAAAGCTGTTATGTCGGCAATAAAATCGAGGGAATTGTGCTCTTTGAGCACTGGGTTACTTGTAAATTCACAAGTGATGTTTATATAATTCTTTTATCGCTATTCATGCCTGAAGAATCGACTGACTGAACTGAATTAAGACGGAGTCCTGAGTGCAGTGAGGGATTTAAGCACGCCCAAGACGAAAACAGCTTTATCCCCGAGGAGTATACTCTATTTTCTTACCTCTTGCGAAACAATAGTGAAAACCGAAGCTGACAAGAAACAGAATCAAATCAGTCAGTCAAACCTAAAACACTTTCGTGGCTCGACATGTTATTAGAATTTTATCTTCTATTTTATTTTATTCTTGCAAAATCTAATAAAACGGTGTCTATTGTGGGGCCAGGTTTTTATAATAAACTACCCGAAACAATTAAAAATATTGAGAGTGACGTGACATTTATAAATAATTTAAAAAAATGGCTAACAGCGAAGGCCTTCTATGACATAGATGAATATGTAAATTAAATTTGTTGCATGCTTTTGTAATTGTAATTTTTTTTTGACATTTAAATTCACTACGTAATAATTTAAATAATGTACCTAATCTAATTGAAATTTTTATTTGTATTTAATCGACATAATTAAATTATTGTAACAATCTTCTGGCATGTAAAATTTTTGTAAATTTTATGAATAAATAAATATGAATATGAATATGAATATTTTTGTAGAAGCTGCAGTTTTACTCCGTATATAATACAGCGTGTTGTAACACTCGCGGCTTTTGTCTTAGGTAATTAACAGTACAATACTGTAAAATCCACGATGGAAGGAAGGTTATCCCTGGTCCGGCCGAGGCCATTTCTCAAAAAACGCAATGAAACTTGAAAATTCCATGAATTCAGTAATAGAAACACGCGCTGCAGCAGCGTGCGTACTTCCCGAAATTAGACTTAAATGATATAACAATAACAACATTATTAACCAGCGGGTTATAATGGAATTCAGTACAACATTACAACCAGACTCAAGCTAAAGCCTATAATGATTTGCTTTCGGTAAGGTTTGCATCATCACTACATAGTATAAAACAAAGTCGCTTTCTCTGTCCCTATATCCCTATGTATGCTTAAATCTTTAAAACTACGCAACGGATTTTGATGCGTTTTTTTTTAATAGATAGAGTGATTGAAGAGGAAGGTTTATATGTATAATAACATCCTTAGTGCACCCGTGCGAAGCCGGGGCGGGTCGCTAGTAATATATAATTAGGCATTGTCGAGCAAGTGCTGTAAAAAATACTTAACACCCTATTTCGTCCACAGAACTGAAGGGCGGGTCAGTAGAAAGCGCCAGCACATCAACCGGCAGTTCACAAGAGGAGGAGCCAAAGGAGGCCTGGATGCGGGCGCCCTCCGGCGGCATCGCGGTGCGGAGCGGGGAGGACGCCCTCCTCACCTGTGTCGTGCTGGGCGCGAAGGGGAAACCCGTGCTGTGGCGGCGGGCGAGCGACCGCCAGCTGCTGACCGCTGGCGGCGTCAGGGTCACCAGGGACGACAGAGTTCGAGTGCTGCATGATGACTGTGAGTGACATCATATCAAACGTAAGCCCATTTCAGGGCCTCAGACCAAGAAAAAAAGATAGAGCATTACGAATGACCTTATAAATAATAATAATAATAAATAAATATTTGTGGACAATCTTACACAAATCAACCTAGTCCCAAACTAACCAAAGCTTGTACTATGGGTACTTGGCGACGATATACATACTTATATAGATAAATACATACTTAAATACATAGAAACATCCAAGACTCAGGAACAAATATTCGTGCTCATCACACAAATAAATGCCCTGGCCAGGATTCGAACCCGGGACCTCCAGCTTCGTAGGCAGTGTCACTACCAACTAGGCTAAAGCGGTCGTCGAAGTAATGAAGCCTGGTTTGAAAACCATGCCCAATAACACGCTCAGTTAACACACGCTCACGCTTCTATACAAACTAAACCATGCACACAATTACACACTCCCCCGGCGGGGATATCCACCGCGCGACGACAACACTGACACATACAGTCCCTATTCATCCCGATACCGCTGCACACCGGGTAGAGTCAGTCCGACCCAGGTCCGGCCTAGCCGAGTTTCTTGCTGGAATCTTCTCAGTTAGGCTAGGTTTAGTGAACCAGCGACAAAACTCCCAGTAACTCTATTCCATTCACACCTCAGATTCGGTTGAAACCGCTCAACCAAACTCACTGGAGCACAAACTATTCCAGTACTTTATGTCATGTTTTTATTGTTATGCCATTGTTTAAATCCATTATTCTATCAAATTATTTTCACCATTGTTAATATGTTCCATGTATAATAAATAATATTTTGCTGCGCCCTATCCGGGTCCATGTACTGTACCTAGCATTAAGTTGCGAGTGTTTATGTACTTGGTTGCAAATAAATGAAATGAAATGAAATGAAGTATTCCAGTGTTCCAAACCACACGCGTGGTCGTGTCGGAGGTTTTCCTCTGGATTTTCCCCGGGCTACTCTCCAACCGCGCACTCAATAAGGCCACAGTCAGGTTAAAAAAAACAAGTACACACAACATGTGTGTTTACATGTTGCAATGATGTCAAGATCACAGTTTTTTTGTTATTGTCACCAGCTGAAGAGCCAATGCAGGGCCCCGGCATTGCCAAGGGTGGCGACGTGTGGGCGCTGGTCATCAAGTCGGTGAAGGCGTCCGACGCCGGGCTGTATATGTGTGAGCTGAACACGGAGCCGCCAGTCAGGAGCTTCCACAGGCTGACAGGTAAAAAAAAGTGTTAAGGCAAGGCCATTCAAGTGCAAATGACCCCCTCTAACATGCGTGAGTTTTCAATTAACCATCCCGCTCTCTACGGAAGCTCTGCGCGTAAAATAAATATTTAGTACATTTTTATTGTTAATTAGAACGTAGTGGTTATATTCTTTTTGTTGTTAATAAGAGAACAACGGTTGGAACTCACTTGGAAAGTCACTATTTGCGACATGTTTCGGACTACAATTGGAGACCTTCATCAGGTTGAATGTTATCAAGGCAACCGACCGCGCAACACTGCCCGCATACACTGCGCGCTGCACTGCATAGTGACTTTCCAAGTGAGTTCCAACCGTTGTTCTCTTATTAAGTGTAAATGTGTCTCACGTTAGTGTAAATTTATACATTTTTATTGATTGTTGGAACACTGAATCACTTATGAAAAATCTATCCAGTTGTTTCCTTAGAACAATAAAAAAGCTATCGTTTTTGTAAAGAAAAACGTATCACTGTCGTTGATCTGCAGCATTAAAGTTTATTTTTACTATGATATTAATAGAGTCACCAAGGCATTTTTTTCAATATTTTGTTCGGTTATTTCTTTTCTATGTTTTTTCTCAATCTACTGTGATTTTTGCGTAGTGTAATTCTACATTATTTCTTCACACTAGAAGCTCAATCTTCAGTATTTTCGTCAGATCTGTGAATGGGCCTTGCCTTAATAGGCAATCCATACTATACTAGTGGGTCTGTGAGCTGCAGACCTCGCGAGTTTTTTTTTTAATTTTCCATAAACTAACCCGACGAAATCTAGATAATTGTCGAACCTGCTCACGAAATTTCACCAGAATCGGTTGTGAAATGCGACCTGTAGAGGCGAACAAACCGAAATCCGCCTGCAGACACTTACAAAATCATTGAAATAAATGTATATGAAAAATTCCAACAGCTCACTCGACAAAACATTCTATATAATTACCGATTTTGTTCACAAAGTCTCAGGAGAATCGGTTGAGAAATGCGACCTGTAGAGGTAAAAGGAATTCGGACATACGAAAGCATTTTGTCGAAGCTGAAGCAGAGACCTCCGTTTCACTCGGTCAACTATACTATATACTATATATATAATATTTATTTTATAGTATTAGATTTGGCGTAGGCACTAGTTTTTATGGAAGCGACTGCCATCTGACCTTCCAACTAGAGGGGAAACCAGACCTTAGTGGAATTAGGCTTACCAAGTGAATGGGCAATGGGCAACTTGACCTTCACAAGTTCTCAAGTCGCCCGAAGGCCTCTAACTTGGCTTAACTTCTAACTTATCATAGGCAGCAGTCGGGATCAACGGCCCACAAACAGAGGAGTAGTGTCAGATTTTTGTGCGCGATTTGTTGTGGCAGATATTGCTGCTGGTACCGTCGTATGCCACAAGACATTTTCCAAAGCTCGATTCATTTCATGTCCCCAAAATATCACAAGGACATCCTATCCCTACTTTCGCCTCAGTCTCTCAATATCAGAATGACAGAGATAATGAAGCAAAAGCGATGTTTTAAATATTAAACTCCCTTGAGTTTCACACAGAATAGTAAACGTTTAACCGGCCGTTTGTGAACCTTACTGCAACGAGATAAGGACTTTAATTGAACAAGAGGCTGACCGGTACGGCGTAGCGTCGTTGGTGCACACACTACGTATCTTAGGTAGTTATTGTTATTGTTAGATTTGTTAGTCTGTCATTAGCATTGCATGATTTAGTTTATTGGAAAGAAATAGGTGTAAGTTAAAACCTGTAAATGAGACAGCGCAACACTAGCCAACAAACTGCGTATACAGTTTGGCGAGGTAAGATCATATGCTTACTGTAAGTTATATTTTTGAGATAAATAAATAAAACAATTTTGACTGTATCTTTGCGCAGATATTTATGTTATTGACTGTACTTTACGTAAAGTAACGTGTAAATGTAAAATCAATATGTTTTTTTAAGGTTCCGTGCTCAAACGGTAAAACGGGACCATATTACTAAGACTCCGCTGTCCGTCCGTTCGTCTGTCTGTCACCAGGCTGTATCTCATGATAGTTAAGACAGTTGAAATTTTCAGTTCGATGATATATTTCTATTGCCGCTATAACAACAAATGCAAGTTTGCTTTTATGATTCGTATAAAATCCATCATCATAATTATAGTATGTATTGAATATGTAGTAGTATATCTAATCCTGTATGTATGTATCTTGTATACCTGTATATATATATATATATATATATATATTATGTTTATATGTTTTATTAGATATTTTGGTATACTTTTTCATACTCTTTTTCTTTTTTTTCTTTTCTTTGCACCTTTTATAAATATCTGTTTAGCCCAATGGTTGGCTGGTAGAGAATGCCATTTGACATTAAGCCCGCCATTTGTACAATTTGTGTATTTTGTACATTAAAGTTTAAATAAATAAATACTAAAGAATAGAATAAAATAAACATATAAGGGGGCTCCCTTGCCCTTCATTCGCGATTCCGACTCGCACTTGTTTTCTTTCTACCTTTCTCCTATGTCAACATCGCTAGGCTTACTTAATCCACACTTCACTCGTACATTTTTACTTTCCCAAATAGCAAGTCGAAACGTTTTATTCTATAAAACTTTAGAAGTAGTGCCAAAGCATTAAACATGTTGAAGTGGACGTCTTGAAAGACGCTCACTTAGCTAAAACTTTTTGTTACTTCGGCAGTTCAAGTATCTTTAGTTATGGATAATGTTAACTGTGTCTGATAATGGGCTGGACATGTGGCACGTATGAGCAGAGATAAATGGGCATACAAAGTAACTACGTGGGCAGGACCACTTGGTAAACGAAATAAAGGAAGACCAAAAGAAAGGTGGGCGGATGAGTTAGATAGAGCGGCTGGAAAGGATTGGTTTAGAAAGGCAAGAGATAGAGAGGCCTGGAAGGATATGGAGGAGGCCTTTACTCGTAGAGAGGTCCTTAATAATTTGAAAATTGATTAACTATTATTATTTTTTTAAAATACAAAATTCAATGTTTGCACACTATGATTAATATTATAATAAGGTAAAATAATTATGCATGGAGTTAATCTCATAATGAAAATCATATTGTACAATATTTAATTAAGGAATAAAGAGGCTATATTATTACTATTATTATGAATGTTAACTGTGTGTAACTCTATGTGTACATACTAACTTTTACCCGTAGAAAAAATCTGGTTATATACACTCTGGCGAAAAAGTTCTAAGGTCAAAAGTACGGCAATAAACTCACATAGAATTGTCTCGTAAATTTTCTACGGTAGATGAAACAAGCACACCCGTTTGTTAAGCAAAATGTTTGTATTTATTAGACAGTATAAATTGATCTTGTTCCAAATTTCTATCACGGCTTCGCAGCTTCCCGACCAGGGACCGGAACCGGTTACCCTAATCAGGGTTTTCGATAGGCTTATTTTAGAAGTGGTTTTAAAAACCCTATCCATATTGGTAACCCTATGATAAGGTAACCCAATCAATAGGGTTACCATATTGATCGAGTTAACTCAACTAACCACTAACCAAAATCAAAACCCTATCAATACGGTTACACTATCAATAGGGTTTTTAACCAGTTCAAAACAAAAGTGATCTTTACGCACACTTCAATTAGACTCATTTTTAGATAACCGTGGCTGGCAGGCAGCATGGCCCAGACGATAAGCTCGCTGTGAACCCACTCCCGGTAGAAACCAGTTTGGTTTACCGAACACGCTCCTTGTTTTTAATGCAAATAACTTTGTACTTTGAGTACTTATGCTAGAATCGTATTTACTGTGCATGCAAGTATAGATTTCTAGCGGTGGATCGGACGTCGGCCGAGGCGCTTGTTTGTTTATTTTACATTTTAAACATCTATTTTTAACTTTCGGTGCAATGTCAGAAATAAATTTGATTTGTCGAACATTACATACTAGAATGGCCATTGTATTGTGTTTGTGTTAGTCCTCGCGTGTTTCTTATTGTTTTTTATAAAATAAATTGTTTTCTGAATAAAATTTTATCTTATAGACGAAAAAGAAGAAAAAAATGTTTTTGAAAATTTCCAAAATCAGACTCGATAAAATTTCTATATAAAAAATATCGAACCTGCTCACAATGTTTCACGAAAATTGGTGATAAATGCTATCTGTTGAGGAGAACGACCCGAAATCTGGAAATTAGGACATACGAAAGCATTTTTGTCGAAGCTGAAGTGGAGGGAAACTCGGTCAATTCTGTCAAAAAGAAAATGACTGGTCACATGACGGTCATTTATTTAGTTAAATATTAAAAACAATCATTAGTTTAGACAGTACCAATCGGAATCTTTACTATATATTCCTACAGTTAAAACGATTACTTATCCTGCTACCTTGACCTGAAGTAACAGCAAATGCGCACAAACATAGAGTTGTTCAACCGCCCAATTCCGGGATTATAAAAAAGTTTTTTTAGAAATCCGGGATTTTAGTAGTAGGTATCCGTATACATATATTAATACTTGTATTTTAGTTAGCATTATATTAGGCTTATATATGTATAGAGATTCATTACATTATTAGGCTATATGGGTACTTTACGGAAGTTGTTAAAACGTTGTTTATTTATACCAGCACGGCGATGTGAAAGCGAGCCGAAAGCTGATAAGACTTGCTGTTTTCTATTGTTTTAGGATTAGCAAGATTGCGGTGACAGTCTAAATGGCAAAATAAAGTTGTTTATATTATAAATACATTTATGCCGACGTTGTTATCTTTTAAGAACTTAATACAAAAGAGTGTGCCCGTGCCTAAAGGTCATGGTATTTGTCATTGTTTTCAGAGTAAATCTACACACAGTAATTGAAAAACAAAAAAACCAATAAAATTAATTTTCGTTCGTTACTTGCCTTAAATGTGCAGGTCTTGCTTCAAGTGTCTTTGGTGCATTCTCTTAACCATCTAGTTGAAAACGTTTGAGTGTGACAGTGGATTTTATTGTTAGTGTTATTTCTTTCATTTTTGCTATTTTTGCGTTTATATCGGATTTTGTAATGAATATGGCTACTATTTATGGTCACTAATTAGTGCATTTTGATTGGATTGTAAAGTTTAGTGGGTGTCATAAGAAAGGTGAGTGTGTAACGTATTATTTTTTACTTCAATTAGGTACAGTTAAAGTTTTTGGACAATAGTGAAGGTTGACTTGTAGTTTATATGGGTAACTATCGTCTAACACATTAGTCAATTAAATTGTAAACGAATTAAAAGCCTTTACTATGTTTGTTCCAAAAATTTGAACTTTACCCAAATATTAACACCAAATCTTTAAGGTACCCATTCAATGGTCTTATGGCCCGTACATTTCATGTCGTTGACGCAAAAATTACGTAATGGCGCATACAGGGAGTTATTTGATAACACTACAAATGAGTTAACTAATTTATTGACGAGTAGAAAAATAAATTCTTGATACATAAAACGTGAATGAAACAATTTGTTTTGTATTTTATTTCGATACATTTTTCATTTTATTCAATAGTATTGTATCCAATCTATCATTCAATGAAATTGATTATTTTCTAGTACACAGTAAATAGATTTTAAGAGGCCTTACATGTTTTAAAATGTTTTGATTTCAAATTATGACAAAAGTATTGATAATAGCAATAAAGTGATTAATGGATACGATGATCTTATTAGTTTTAGATAGTAACGTAGGGATTTTTTGATTTTATTGTGTATAGTAGAATTTAAGCAAAAACAGCAGTTTTTATATTGAAAATGGTCGATCTGGAGTGATTTTTGAAACGATATTTCTTAATGACAAATCCAAGAAATACATTTAAAATTTATGAAATTAGTAGTGATCGACGTTTTGGTTGCCACACCGAGGGATATCAAGTAGAGATAGTAATATGGATACGCTACTAAGACCGCAGTACCGATTAAACTGTTGTTAATATATATGTAAGAGGGATTACGGATTACTCATATGTAGATGTTTCTGGTTTCGATATATTATAGCTACTGGTTTGTTCAAACATCAGAGTTGCCCACCCTTGCACTGCAAAGGAAAATATTACAGCTTTTCGTAGTAGACTAATCATAAGTATCTTTTTTTGTATTAGATCACCTAGGTTTACTTTCATAATATAAAAACTACTATGAAGTCAAGATATTTTTCTGGTATCTCATTTAGAGTAAAGCAAAACAAATTCGCTGTGTCCTTACGATTGGGTGCATCAATTGCATCATATGTGGTTGGGCATCAATGCCACTGCGGTGCTAATGTAACGCGTTTTGGCTTCCATGGCTTGTCGTGTGCAAGAAGCGCCGGTCGCTCATCGCGGCATGCAAGCCTAAATCACATCCTGCGCCGGGCCCTTGTCACTGCCGGAGTTCCAGCTGTGTTAGAGCCATCAGGCCTAGCCAGGGATGACGGCAAAAGGCCTGATGGCATGACCCTCGTTCTGTGGAAGTTGGGGCGGCCCCTAGTATGGGATGCCACTTGTGTGAACACCCTCGCGCCGTCCCATCTTCCAGGGACTTCGATCAGGGCTGCGGCTGCCGCTAATAAAGCCGAAAACCTCAAACGGTGCAAATATGCAGCCATTGATACTGGCTGGCGCCTATCTCGCCCAACGGATTGCGATTGCAATCCAGCGAGGCAATCCGCCAGCGCCAACCTTGCCCCACGGCACCGACCTTGGGCCAGTTTTTATTTGTAAATATTTGAATTTATTTTATTTTAGTTTATAGTTAGGTTAATTTTGTTTTGCTAATATTTTTTTCTGTATATATATATAAATGTAATGTATATGTATTTAAGCACTAAAAGTTAAATAAATGAATATGTTAATTCCATAAGCAAAACATGAATTATTGAAACAAACGTACTTATGTAGGTATTGTTGACATTACCAATCAATCAGTTAAAAATTCAATATATTCGTATCTTCCTAATCTCACACATTTTTCAACCGTATTTATTCATAGCATGAATCTCCGCTACACTTAAATGAAGGCCCGAACCCGCGGGAAATAAGATACGTTATATCGTGTACCCGTGTACCCTTGTAAAAGTTTCTGAATCCGGGCGGGTTCGTATAGTTCGGGTTATTAGTACCACCGGGCTATCCATGTCGGCATGTAAGACGTGTATCGGGAGCTCTAAATTAGACCCGCTCACATCCTCCCGCGCAGGTAAACGCTCCGATAACAACGAAGGTAAAGAAAACTATTACCTACCTAAGTAAATAATAAAAATCAAGATTTCTATGCGCATGGCATATTTAAGCGCTAATTACAAGTATTAAAATATACGATACCTATTCGAAACTTACTTTTAATTTGTAACCTTCATAATCCCGGAATTGGGCGGTTTAGCAACTCTATATTAGATGAGCACGCAATCAGCCTCAAAGATAACCGTGCCAAACCGTGCTTTTGTTCCAATATTCTTTGATCTTTTACCGAATACTCGTACTCTGCAAGTGTTTGTTTCTCTTTTTTTTCAACGAAATAAATAGAAGTATGTATTAATTATAAGTTCCTGTAATGTGTGAATCGTATCGTGTGACTTCCAAGTAAATAATATTAACTTCAACACACCGGTGCAATTATTTAAAAACCGGCCAAGTGCATCCAACACTTACTAGTCCACATTTAAAATCACTATCCAATACATTGAATCTAAAAAGTCGTATCTTCATAGGGAACTCACGGCACTTACGACCTTTTGTTTGGACAAGACAGTTTTTAAGCGAAAACTCAAAAACCATAAAATCCATATTGTTCAAACTAAAAATCGTTGAAAGTATTTACTACACTATATAATAATATACTAATATACTAATGCACACCACATCAATTTTTTTCAGAATTCAAACTTTATAGTTTGGAATTTAGAAACTTTATAGTGTGTCCCTCACACACTTTCTATGACTTTGACAGTTAATATCTCACCAACGGTTGACTTAAATGGACAAGTTTTGTAGAGACCATCATATCATTTTTAAAGGCCTATCCATCGATACCCCACACGACAATGTACGTTGAAATTTTTTTTTCATCCACCGGTTACACGTAAGGAGTGCCCCCCCTAATTTAATATTTTTTTGTAATTTCACATCACTTTCATGTAGCCACAGTAAATACACCTTCCTACCAAATTTCATAATTGTAGTGCTTATAGTCTCCGAGTAAATCGGCTGTGACATACGGACGGACGGATGGACGGACGGACGGACAGACATCACGAATTTATTTTTGCCATTTTGGCTACGGAACCCTAAAAATGAAAAATAATAAAATAGTAATAAGGGTTCCATTTTCGCAATTTTGTCTACGGAAACTACGGAACCCTAATAAAAATCAGTGTAAAAGAGGAATTTAGTCGTAAAATCAGAAGGCTTGCAGCGATTTTCTTTTAGATTGAAGAAAGAAATAGGAAAAAAACATTTTAATTAAAAGTATACAAAATATTATTAACTTTATTAATTATTTATTAAGCAGTAACGCTGCGAACGTAAACTACGAATTGAAAATAGAAAAATAATAATTTATAATTGCTCGGAGCCTGATTTTTTCAAATTTTCCTTTAATTAAACTAATTACCAATAATATTATTTGATTTGTGAAACCTTTTTGTAATTAGATAATGTAATATTTATTAAAAATATATTATTTAGTGAACTCATTGTAATACATCTTTGCATATGATACATATGTATATTTAAATAACAGAAACATATTATTGAATATTAATAATTCTTTCATTAACTATTAGGAGACCAGCCGAAAATTCACTTTAACCCAATGCGTCACTAGCTGACGTTAAGGTTACCATAACCCAATGAAAACCCTAAACAAAAACCCTATCGCGATAGGGTTTTAAGCTTAACCCTATTGCGAGTTAGGGTTAACACTTCAATAGGCTTACCTTTACAATACGGTAACCTCATGATAGGGTTAACCCTATCATAGGGTAAGCAAATTGATTGGGTTACCGAATCGATAGGCTTAAGCCTAAAGAAGGGTTTTCCGGTCCCTGTTCCCGACTCTTAATGAACTCACAGAATACTCGACTTCACAACTTCTCAGACTACGGTTGAGACAATTTGTTTGAGTCACAAAGAGAACTTGTTCAAATTATTTACATTGTATTATGAGATGAGTAACCACGGTAACAAATGGAAACTAAACCTGCCTTGAAAATTAACGACGGCTAACCTGACTTAAAATAGGGAAAAAAGCGGCGGAATTCAGCTTGCGTATTTCTGCGCCATCTTTACAAATTTTAATGTTTCTACAGTGCCAATAATGTAAAATAATGTATTAATTAATTCCACTCATTACAATAATATTGTTAGACATTGAATTCTGACATAGCACCTATTTAATATGATTTCATTATTTTCATCTTGTTTAGTTTTATAATGTGTAATGTGTGTACACCTGTCATGGTAATATTTAACGGGACCAGCTGTGTAGCAACTTTAGCAATAAGACCCGCAAAATTGGAAACCTAAATATGTCACACAATAAAATTTCATTTCATTTCATTTCATATCTAGGCGGACAAAATATCATCAGCGTCTCGTTTTGCCACGTGTCCACGGCATATTACTGTAATGCGGAATTTCGGCGACGTGCAACTCACTTGTTGCATAGAATGGTGACAGATAAGAATGAAAAATCACTCATAGAAAAACATCACTGTGGTAACATAGAATTGTAGTGGAATATCAGCCTCATCCGCTAAGATTCATAGGTCAAGCGATTCGCAATAGCGGTTCATTACAATGATGTTCATATCATTTGTGTTTACTCGATGTTCAAATTTATCACTAATTTATAATGTTCCATCATCAATGGCCTTGTTCAAACCGAGGGGTGAGTGGTCAAACCCGATAAGTCGTCTAAAAGGTTTTTTGAAAGTAGAACTCTGAGTAATGGATGTTAAGTTCTTATTTCAAAAAACATTTATCCCGATTTATCGGGTTTGACCACTAACCCCTCGAAACAGTGTCCATATCAGTGGCGTAGGACTTTAAGTGGCGTGTAAGGCCGATACGGGGGCGACAGCCACGACTGCTTAAGTGACAAATAAATATCCCGGCCGAAGATGAAGCATGAAGAGCATGTTTATTAGCCACAATGCTTTACTTAACTCTTCTCTTCCAGTAATATCCAGAGGCCTAACACCACCCGAGAACTCCAACGTGACAGACAGCTACTCGGCCAACGTCCCAACATTGTCACCAATGGCGCTGGCCCACAACTACACAGACTGCTGTATTGCAGCCAACGTCACGAATGCCTGCCTCGGCTTCTGCAGTATTCAAACCATTCTAGAAGGAACGGGTCAGGACCCGGAGACGTGTCAGCCCGACTTTCCTTCTATCGTTAAGTAAGTATTCTGCGTTCAACTTGCACCAGACAAAGGTTTTTGTCTTGGTGTCAATACTACTATACAATTATTATATAGACAACACCAAGCAAAACTGCAAATGTTTTCGCATATCTAGCAAAAATGGTTGATATTTTTCAGGTAGGTGCATTCAGAAAGCGTTTGTAGGCAGGTGACTGTTAACGGACACTCAAATACGGCGTCCCTTAAGAATGCTCATCACAGGAGTGAGCGTTTTCGTACTCGCCTGAAGGCACACATGTGGTGCTACCGTATGAGCCGCTGCCCATGAACACAGCCTCTCTAATAGATATTAACATATGGTTACAGCTAGTGTAGCTAAAGATGTTTCTTTTTTCACCACCTGATTGAGATCTACTCCTCCAGATGCATGGCGGATGGCCGCAACCATGTGCCATGTTGCGTCCAAGAGCGCGTGCCCGACATCTGCCAAGACGTGTGCCGCGGCGAGTTCACGCCGGTCACTGACAACATCAAGACGCACTACTCCTGCGCGGCGTACATGGAGAAGACTTTGGCGTGCATCGTCGAGGGCATTGGTGAGATTTCTCTCTCCTCTAAATGTATGAACACGCTCGACATTTGTCAAGACATTTGCCGGAGCGAGTTCACGCCGGTCACCGACAACATCAAAACGCACTACTCCTGCGCGGCGTACATGGAGAAGACTTTGGCGTGCATCGTCGAGGGCATTGGTGAGATCTCTCTCTCCTCTAGATGTATGAACACGCTCGACATCTGCCAAGACGTGTGCCGCGGCGAGTTCACGCCGGTCATTTACAACATCAAGACGCACTATGTACTCCTGCGCGGCGTACATGATGAAGACTTGGAGAATGGAGCACGTGCGAGCAAATCGGCCAAGGCTCAAATTAATAAAGGGGTTTGTGACTCTTGTGGAGTCCCAAGTGTCCATAGGCTGCGGTGTCTGTGCTTATGATATTATTATTATCAGGGAGGCGGTAAGCTTGTTTGCGACCACCTCTGTTTAATAAATTTATATATTTGAGGTCACGCTGTGTCTTCCCAATCTTCTCGTTTAGTCGTTGCTCTTGTGACAAATATAAGTATCTTGTTCTCTTTGGATGATGTAATTTAACACGTTACACTCTTACAGAACTCCTACCAAGTCCACCAGAAGACGTCGAAGTCGAGACTCTAAACGAAAAACAACTGAACGTCTCATGGAACCCCCCGCTCGAGAACACAGACACCGTCACAGAGTACGTCGTCAACGTCACAGCTCTCCGCTCCTTCGATGCCCACCTCATCGATCCTTCAGAGAGTTCGATAAAGAATATGAGTGTGAAGATGAGCCAACCTGTAACATATAGAATACCAGCTAACAAGACGTTCTTGGTGCTGAATGATTTGCTCCCGTTCACGATGTATGAGATTACTGTGACGTCGTATAATGTGCATGGGTCAAGTCTGCCTAGCTATGCTATTAGGTGAGTAGAGTGGGTGTTCCACAAGGTACGATTTTCAGTCTTCTACAATTCATAGTAGGTATGGTTTGGTGAAGTATTTAACTACTTTTATAACTCCGTGGACAACATTACGTCTCAACGTTGGCAGCCAGCAAACGCATTGGTTTAACATTCAAGTAATTTAGTTATCTTTTTTGTTTACCGAAGTTCAATAACTCGAGTTCCAGCTGATATTGATCGGTATCCAATGAATTAATTTATGCGTGTTACTGTTTACTAGGTCACTAACACTGACTCCCGGTAAGATGAAGACCACTAAAGTGGCCCCAGCGCCCAAACTGCCCGACGTGCGTTCTTGCTGCGTCAGCGGCGGCGTTAACCACTTCGGTTGCGTCGACAAACTCTGCGATCCCACCAAGACCTTTGAGATCGGGGTACGTATCAGGTGAAATGTTCCAATGTTTCAACCAGCCCCGTTCGTAACAGTTTATTAACTCAATAATACCTCTCAATACGGTCCCTTATTGAAAAATCATATGCGTGTTTTAGCACTGGGTCATTCTACATTTTCATGACCAGTTTTCTATTACACAAATAAATCTATGACATGTATTAAATTAGTGTACAAAAACAGGTTTTCGAAATAGTACCTGAACCTAATAAAAGGAATTTATAGGTAAAAATACTTCAATATTAACATATTGCTGTAAAAGGTGGGTAACACAGTGCTAAAAACCATTTTTTCATACAAAATCAAAAAAATCAAACATTTATTCTGCAAATAGGCCACAAGGGCACTTTTACAAATCGTGAGACATCCAAGAACCACTGAGTTACTCGATTTATGGATATTAGCTGTGAATAATTTTCACAGCGTGTCAGAAAATTATGTACATGAAAAAGTAGAATGGCCCACTGATTCAAAAAGCAAGTCCCTAAAAATATAATCCCTAGCAATCCAGATTTTCGCTCTTCTATATTAGCTGGTTGAAATACTAGGAGAGATATGATCGCGAATAAATGCTTGATATTCGGTTTGCATAGATTATTTCAAAATGTCTTCGGGTAATGCCGTAAATAACAAATTCGAGTCTAACTAAGCGATTTTATTGCATCCTCATATTCATCATCATCAAAAAGAAATGTTAAAATTTTTATGATATTTGGTAGTGCAACTAAGGCCGAGTTTTATAAAGATCCATTAGACCAAATGTCAGGTCAAATTTCAGTAACTCAGTAAATTTTTTGACACAACAAAGCGACATAAGGTCTAACGAATCTTTATTAAACCGAGCCTACATCGCTTAGTTAGACCGGACTTTGTTTTCTGAACTGCCCGACATTCCGAATTGCCTACCTCATATCACTAGATTGCAATATCGTAAGCTTTATCTCAATGGAACTTAATATCAAGCCTTTGAACATCTAGCACAACCGACTGTAGCTTCACGCCTCATATCTATAATTTTCGATATTAAACAGAAAATGACAGAAAATATTTTTCACCTCACTAGCTCGGAAAGCCCTTTTATATTCTATAAAAACAGATAGCAAAACTGCATTTCACCTTCAAGGGTACAAAGACCGTTTGAAATCCGAACGTTTTATTAGTTACTTTTTTAAACATAATAACATGTAAGGGACAGTCCAGACAGGACAATCTTCGCCCAACGAATCATCGACTAATAGTTTTGCGGATTGTACATAAGTTTTCCTGCCAATTCGTGTTTCTTCCTACTTGTTATTTGTGTACTACTTAAAATAAAAGCTGATTTTACATATTTCAATTGTTTTTCTTATATAGTATTTTCCTCGCATTGGTGAGGTGAAAAGATTTGTCTTACACACGGCTGCAAAGTTATTTTACGTCTCGTGTGTTGCAACGCTCGCTACCTCAGGATTCTTTTGAACCAATCGCTTCGTTAGAATTTATTTTCGAACCCTAGAATCCATTCGCCAGCTCGTGTTTCAATTCCACACTCGCGGGTAAAACACAACTTTTGCACCCCTGTACAACAAATAACTATTGCGTGCAACAATGCACGGGATCAGTTGTGCTAGACTTTTGGTGTGGTTTATGTCTCATCCGGTTATACTCGTATGTCGAACTTACAGAAGGCAGCTATTTAGAATATTACATTTACATTTTCAAGCTCGTACGAAATGGAAAATGCTTGGCAGAAAGTGTTAAATAAATGAAACAATTGTTTGGTTGGAATTGTAACTACAGTTATTAGTCTGAAATTACTTTGATTTCTCGTTATTATCTTCGCGTCATAAACTATGCCTTCTTGAAGTTCGTCGCTGACATTTCATTACGTCGAGTCATTAATCATGACTTCATCAAGTCGCTAGAATGATATTCAAAAAGTTTAATTGCTTTTTTAATTGTTTTGGCGGCTGAAAACGTAATTTTATAATCAAATTCGGCTAATTAATGTTTGTCTAAAACGTTTTTAGAAAACGAAAAATATCGTAAACGAGTACAGAATTTCAATTTGTTTTATGTATTTATAACGTTAATGGGTACTTAACACTAAAGAACCTTGCAGGTAGGTACAAATAATACCTAAAATATCTTTTCATCTTTATTGGAACTATTATTGTGGATAATTTTATTCTGTCTTTCTGTCTGTCTGCCTGTCCGTCTGTCACCAGGCTATATCTCATGTACCGTGATAGTTAGACAGTCGTAATCTTCACAGATGATATATTTCTTTCATATTCAAATAAATATTTAAGGGGGCTCCCATACAACAAACGTGATTTTTTTACCGTTTTTATAGATAATAGTACGAAACCCTTCGTGCGCGAGTCCAACTCGCACTTGGCCGGTTTTCTAATTTTAACTTTAAATGGGGTAGCTCCAGGAACTTCAAAGAGCTTTTAATCCAACCAGAACATGTATGTCATCGCTGATAGCTTACATTAAACAGCCCAATATTGGTTACTTCCATTTGTTCTATCTTGACAAAATTTTCCATAGAACAGAACACGTGGGAACCCATCACCTCACCCGCTCACACTAACACTCATCCTCATTGTGTCTAATGTACATCTGCCCTCCCCACTCTAACCCTCAGCTGCAGGTGACAGATCTGATGATCTGCGCGCCCTGGGCCGGCGTGACCTTCGGCTGCCTGGTCAACGGCATGGACCACTCGCCCTGCTGCCGCGCCAGGGGTCTGCCTGAGTCCTGTCTGCCGCTCTGCAGCGGGAACGTGACCACTCTCGACTTCAATCACTTCAAGTAAGTTGCCTGTTGATTGAATTGTTAAGTAAATTACGACGATTGTCAATTCAATGAAATGAAATGAAATCATTTATTCTTCAATTTAGGCATGTTACATGCACTTATGAATGTCAAAAAACTACCACCAGTTCATAAAATAAACCTCTGCCTCGAGAAGAACCGGCGTAAGAAACTCGGCGAGGTGTCATTTTTTCAAAACAGTATACAATGTATAGATTCAGATTCATTTGTTCACAATATAAGATTACAATATAAATTACATGTCAATTTACAGGAATCTCTATTGTGATCGTCAATAACATTAATAAAACAAAATAAATTAAAAATCAATGAATAAAATAGCAGTTAAATAATACAATGAGTATGATAAAATTCACCTGAGAGGATCGTCATGAATATATTAATATTTTTGGTATATATAAAATAACAGTATCATAGTACTACAGAATTCAAATGCTACAATACAAACATACATACAATGTCTTGTAACTCATTACCCGTCAAATAACCCAGTTCTCAATAATATTTCCGAAATAGATAGTAGAGAATTCTGAATAAAACACCATCAGAGACATCGTTGACTGTATCTGGACTCTGGATTCAAATTGAAATTGCTTGTCCCACCATCGTTGCAACAAATTGGATCATTTTACAATAAAAAAACGGACAAGTATGAGTCGGACTCGCCCACTGAGGCTTCCGTACAAAGAGAGTAGCCGTGTTTTCATATAAAATCGGCACTTTCACGAAATGGTTTCTGTATTATGTAATCACGTTCGTCTACGATTCTAAGACTCACTTTCGTCTACGATTCTAAGACTCACGTTCGTCTACGATTCTAAGACTCACGTTCGTCTACGATTCTAAGACTCACGTTCGTCTACGATTCTAAGACTCACGTTCGTCTACGATTCTAAGACTCACGTTTTCTCCAGATGCCTCCGCTACATGCCTTCCTACACCAACTGCCTTCTGCAAGGCTACGGAGTGCTCCCCGGCCCCCCCACTCGCCTGCACCTCACCAACATCGACACGGACTACGCTGTGGTGCACTGGGCGCAGCCCGCGGCGTTGCCTGACACCGTACAGTACTATAACCTGCATTACAAGGCGTTGGCCACGGGTGACGACTACAGAGTACTGGAGAAGGTAAGAATTTGAAAGAATACTATAAAATATACACCGACTGCCTCCTGCAAGGCTAAGGCGTGATGTCCGCGACCCCACGCGCCATGGGAGATGACTACAGAGTACTGCAAATGAAATTTCGAAACCTAATAGGGATCAACTGCTAGTTGATTATGAAACGTGTGTACCATTTAGGTTAGGTAGTACCTAAGGAAAATAACAGCTGGGTCAATTTTCAAACGAGGTGATTTTGTTGTCCCAGGGCTATAATTCGAAGTGTATTTAAAATACAACATTGTTATGCATATATTTGCATTCTGTGCATCATAATGTACTAAGGCATATATATAGCAATTCATCTAAATATTATTAGATTCCAAAAAAATGGATTTGAAACCCTAAAATCGGCGTAAATTACTGCTTTACCGCGTGTCCCACGCGCGGATTTGCTCAAACAAAAATTCATAACTATGAACTCAAGTAACGTATTATTAAAAAACTTATATCATTATAAAGAGCATTAATTAACGCATTTAACGATTTACTTTTTAAAAAGGATGCGTCAGTAATTAAAACCAGGTAAGCCTTTTCGTAGCTGTCCCACGCGCAACACTTTTATTTTGACTCCCCGATACCTCCCAATATCTGGTTTGTCTATTGGCCTACCGTTATTATTTACGTAACAATACAATGCCACGTTAGTTGGGCTTCAGTCGCCAAAGCGATTGGACGCGGCGTCGGCGTGTTTGGCGAAAGAAACGGTTAAGTCTTATTCGACGTATTTTGGTACAACGATCACGACATTTGTATGGGCCCTTATTTATCAGTATGCAATTGAAATACAACTCTGTGTTTCATAACAATAGTTAGCATTATGGAGTAAAAGTTTCATGTTGAATAAATGGGTGAATCAAATTAATAGTGTACAAAAGATCGCTGATTAACGTATGGCGACATTTGTACGGCTATTATGTCCATACAAATGTCAAATGTTGCTTACAAATGTCGAATAAGGCATACAAGTGTCGAATAAGGCATACAAATGTCGACTCAAATCAAATGTAACGGCATTATTTCGACATTTATATGGCGCTTGCGACATTTATATGGAGCTGGTGACATTTGTATGGCGCAATCGACAATTGTATGGCGTGGTCGACATTTGTATGGCACAGTTTTTTTTAAGTGTCAATATCTCAGTAACAATTAGATGCAGAGTGGTGCCCCACACACTATAATTTTTCTTTTTCAAAATCCTACCTCACCGTGCAGGGATTAATATAAGTTTCACAAAAGAAAAAAACGCCATACAAATGTCGAAAAAACATGCTCTTCAAAAATTGACCCAGCTGAATCAACCTTACACACGCAATCTCGAAAGCGCTACGTAATCTCCCCTTTGGCAAGGCCAAAGATATTGCTTGCTGGTTCAGCAATGGCCTACTCACTCTTGCCTTGACGTATATTCGTAAAACTTCACGAAACTGCGTTGACAAAATATGTATACAAAGTTTGTATTACAAACACTCACAAACGCGATGTCAATATAAAGGACATCAGATTCAAAATTCAAAAATATTTCATTTGTTTTTTAACACAGTTTAAATGTATGCAAATACAATTTAAATCAATCCTAAATAATATGTAGTAAATGTCTAAATTAGCACATAGATAATTACCATAGAAATTACTTTAATAACAACAACACAAAACATTATAGTTAAAATTAAATAGTGTCAAAAAATTATTTCCCCTAACCTCTATACAGTATCGAATAATGCTCTCGAAATAAGAGAAGTATACATAAATACATTTTTTATATACCCTTATCCGAACAATTTGACAAACTTTAATGCAAATTGCAACTAATAACTAAAATACAATACCTAAAGGCCCAATTGGCATCAACATTTCCTGTCATAACTGTTGGCTTAAACTATCGAACCACCAGAAACAACACTGGAAATGTCCCAAGAGTCTGATGGATAAACATTTGCCACGAGGTAATCCCCACGGGTCTCATGAATTGATCCCAAAATTATGCAAGAGGAGTATCTTATCTAATAATTTTGTGTCTGTATCGTCAACGCTCCAGCGCAAGATTTTTCCAAATGGGAATTAATACTCTGAGGTTAAACGAAATCGAATTGATATTGGAATAAACTTTTTAACTATAAGGTGCAAGTGTCTAAGGGACAATCTATACTGCGGCAAATTAAAGATAATCCCAGCGCGCACAAGTTATTTATTGAAATCGCGAAGCGTTTGTTTGACGTAACTAGTGACCGAAGAGCTGGCGACTTCCTCGCGCAACGTATCAGCATTGCGATACAGGGAGGAAATGCCACCAGCAACATCGGTACAGTGCCCCAAGGGCATGTTTTAGATTTAAGTTAGTTGTAATATTATTTCAGTATTTTATTTTTCGCCTTAGGCTAGGTTTTTACAATATCTTTATAAAAAGTAAAATATAAAAACATAAAATCATTATAAAAACCTAACCTAGTATGCCGCCGGCAGCGAGGCGGGGCCTAAGCTACCGGTGGTTAGGGCGACAGAGAGAGGAACCTCCTGACTATCCGCGCCGTGTCCAGGAATACCGCCTTCTGTATCTGACCCTTGACCCAGCCATCTAGCGAGAGTCTCTTGAGGTGTTGGTCGAGACTCTTCGCTATTAGACCGTTCGCAGAGACGACTATCGGGACAATGATCGTTGAATCAACATCCCACATGGCGGTCACCTCGTGTGCCAAGTCAAGTTTATTTAAGTTATTGTTATTTAACTATTATTACCGCGTGTAAATGAACTATTGAATCGAAAATATCTTCCGAGTTTTACATCATTTATGCTCGGTTAGCGGAAAAGCGCTTTCACAATTTCACCAAGATAAGTAAATTATATAAAACACGGAAAATATTTCCCTTAGTTTTAATTTTCCGCAGTTTAGATTGCCCCGCTTCACCATACTCTGCTGGACTGGAATTAGTAAGTAGGTATGGTTTTTTTTAACTAGGAAAAAACCATACCTACTAACTCATTCTTATGTGGTTAAATAACATATTAACATAAACATTAAATAACATATTAACAAAGGTTACCGACATAGCTCAGCGAATTAGTAAGCTGAAGTGGCAGTGGGCAGGTCACATATGTCGCAGAACCGATGGCCGTTGGGGCAGACTGGTTCTTGAGTGGAGACCGCGTGTCGGCAAACGTAGTGTAGGACGCCCTGTAACTAGGTGTGGCGATGATATTCGTAAGGCAGTGGGCAGGGATTGGAGGAGAAGAGCTGAAGACCGAGCTCAGTGGCGTGCCATGGGAGAGGCCTATGTCCAGCAGTGGACTGACACAGGCTGATGATGATGATGATGATGATGATAAACATATTTTTTTGGACAATCTTACACATATCAACCTAGTCCCAAACTAAGCAAAGCTTGTACTATGGGTACCAAGTGACGATATACATACTTATATAGATAAATAGATACTTAAATACATAAAAAACATCCAAGACTCAGGAAAATTCACAGCTATCGTCAGTATATTCGCTTTAAGATATATTTTGAACCAAAGGAATATATTATTGGCTATGCAAAGAGGAAATGCTGCCAGTATCTTCGCCACAATGCCGAAATGCCGGGCGAAATCTAATTTTGTTATATATTTAGGTTTTAATTTCGCGGTAATTAGATTTATTTTTGTTAGTTAATATGTTTTTAACTTTACTTAGGTTTATAGTATATATTTTCTTCTTAATAACATTTATTAAATATATATTATTACAGAATTAATTACGACTCAAATTATTAGATCTCTAAGTCGCGGGCTTAAGCACGTAAGCACACTAGATTATACTAAACCTTATCACCCCCTTGATAATCTTCACCTAGGTCTCAGAGTGCTTCTATAAATCTTAATCAACCCTCGTATGACAGCAAAGTTTAAGCAGACACATTAATCTTTAACATGAAAATGGTTTTAACATCTTGTCTTAGGCCCATTCAAATATAGGCGACGATTTGTATAAGCGAAGGGATTAATTCATTATACATTCATTAGGGATCCCCCCCGGTGGAACTATAAATTAGGAGGTGACAGAATTACCGTCTGTCGGCAGTAAGGGATGTTTGCTATCGCTTAATTTATCGGTTCTACTAATGCCCTCAGCACGTGGAATTTTGGTATCGGTTTAGGGAAAATAAGCCGTTAATCTATATCTAAAAGGTTTTATGTTGATATTGTAATGAATGGAAACGTTGATCCAATTGGCTGATTTAGTTATACTTTGCTATTTTTTTCAGAAAAAGTGTATACTTGAGTACAAAAGATAAATCGCGGACAGTGTTGCCAGATGGTTACATTTCTTACATTTTTCGTAACTTTTGACCGGTTCGCGTAACATGTAAGTAACTTCTGTTGTAAAAAAGTTTTCGTAACTTTTGAGAATAATGAAACTATTTAAAAAGAAAGGTCAGTTGTATCTAACCGGGACCAAGCGAGACAATTTTAGGCTTCCATACAGAAAAGGTGACAAAGAAACCTACATCGTAGGACTCTGTCTGCCCGTCTGTTGCAACTATCTATGACATTTGAGATACCGCCCATCAGCCTGGCGTAATCCTGCAGCCGAACTCACCGAATTGTAGCTGTATATGTCTACTCATTTCTTAAAATCAAACATTTTGATAAGTAATTACGAAATATATAAAAAATGTAACTTTTGCATCAAAAATGTAACTTTTCAAGAAACGAAACGTAATTTTCGTCCAAAGGGCCCTGGCAACACTGATCGCGGATCGTTTTTGATCCAACAGATTTCATTGGCTATACGGCGCGGAGCGGTAATGCTGCAAGCATAATGGGAACTATTGAGCCAGTTGCGGTTCGGGGCGATCCTATTTAGTTGACGTATTAAGGGGAATCCATCATTTTACCGAAAATCGTTACATCGATTATCGTTTCCTATAACACTATTCGCAGAATTTTATTATCACTTAGGAATCATTCATCGAACTTCGTTAGATCGCTCAAACATTTGATCGAATTACCTTTTACACAAGAATCAACTCATCGAATTTTAATTCAGTATTCTATTTGTTCATCGACGTAGTCGTTCATCGAATGGCCTTTAGTATCATTTTGGTTTAATACCATGAATAACGAATATAATAATAATTAATACTATGAATAACGAATATTTCTATGAAAGGTAAATTCGACGTAACGTTACGCTACGACTAGAGACGGATTCGAAACGAGTAACTATGAAAAGTGGTTCGATTATATAAAATGCAATGAATTGATGATTATGTGATTAGAAAAAAAAACCTAATGAAATTCGTCGAACAGTTTTCGGTGAAATGAAAATCGATGTAAAATATTTCGATAAAGTAATAGACACCCCGTATTAAGGTTAATTGACGAAGATTGTTTGATGATTGTTTTATTGTTGTGTGGATATTTATATGTGTGTGTATCCACCTTGTACCAGCCTGCATAGCTTATTAAAATTTCTCATTAATGTCAAGATGATGATGATAATAGTAACAAAAATATTTTTTGATTACATCAGCAGTACCCTATCGCTGCGTGTAAGCAGCAACATTTAATGAAGTCTCATCAGGTTTTTGTTACTTTACACCACATCTGGTCATAAAGCGGCAATCAATTACCACCCTCCAGGCGTGCGGCGAATCCTATCCCAGTTCCATTTCCTGGTCAGGGTAGACGAAAATTTTTGTACGGACGGTAATAAAGCCTCAGATCGCATATTTATCGATTGTCAAATACCTGCTACCGGTTTTTTTTTAACGCCCTATGTAACTAAAATGTTGTTGTGCCTACCAGATTCACTCGCCGTATATTCTGGAAGACTTGGAATCGAACTCAGACTACGAGATCTACGTGGAAGCAGTTAACGAGCATGGTGTTGGCGACGCGTCGCCGAGACTCATATTCAGAACACAAAGTCAGGTAAAATCAAAATTCCTGTATCGGTTTTTAAATGATACGATACGCCTGGACATTAGGGTCATACACGGATTTAGGTTCGCGTCTTTTCTGTGGACATTTATTATTATTGTTTGTTGTGGGCCTTCGTTGCCGCCTCGACCAGTATTGATCTATTGTGGCAGCCCTTAAAGTTCTTTGCTTATACCTGTTGCTTCCAAGAATTTCCAGATTCTTTGGGTCGCAATCTGTTGTATCTCCTCTGGGGGCATGATGTGCCTCCCTAGGTAGATACTTCTTTTGCGCATAAGTGGTCCACAGGAGCAGAGGATATGGATGGCAGTTTCCTCCTGTGGACATACCAAAAGTTAAGGGCTACAAAGCTTAATTTTGGATTGGACCAGTAACCCGTATAAACAGTGTCTCCATTTCTATAAATCCCTGTAATAAAAACATAGCTAACATGCACATAAGCCGTTAACTATTGACCACAGTAGGGACGACTTTTGTTTTTTCAACTAAGTATGACCCATTATGGTATTCATGGTGATGTAATGATGATTTCAAAATAGATTAATACAGGTCGTGTTTGTTTTCCAGAGGATAATGTAAACGTAGCAATGTTGACATCTTAATTCCTCATAAATAGCAGACCCTTGCTTGTCGTGTTCACCTTTATTGTTATGAATTTAATATTGAAAGTGTGAAGTGTGTCAAACCCCGCAACTTTTACCTTAGTTACCCCCCTGTAACACGCGTGTTTACAATTATCCCGCTATATATACGGAAGCTCTGCGCGTAACTACGTAAATATTCAGTACATTTTAATTTGATTTTCAGAACACGCAACTCAAGAAAAATCTATCTTGTTACTTTGTTACAACAATATAAAGCTATTTTTTTTTAAAAGAAAACAACACACTGTCGTTGAAAATTACGAAATCTGCAGCAAGTTTATGAAAGTTTATGATTTTTTGACACAGTTACCAAGGCATTTTTCAATATTTCATTCCGTTATTTTGTTTTTTTTTTCAGTCCACAGTAATTTTTGTATAGTGTAATTCTACATTACTTCTTCACACTGGAAGCTCAAACTTCAGTATTTTCGTGAGATCTCTGAACGAGCCTTGCCATAAGCGTCATTGTTGAGTAATTATCAGAGATTTCGCACAACCAAACTATAGACCTTGTTGGGATTAGAATGGTTTCCTCATAAACTATGTTTTCGTTCACCGAAAATTTACCAGATTGAATGTTGCGGGTTAACTTTTTTTTTAATACCACGTCGGTGGCAAACAAGCGTACGGTCACCGTAGCCTATGAACGCTTGCAACTCCTGGGGTGTCACATGCGAGTTGCCGACCTTTTAAAAATTTATACACTCCTTGAAAAACCCCATACTGTAGTCCCTCGGGAGAACCTCGGCAGGGAGCTCATTCCACAACCGGAGTCCGTGGGAGGAAATTCCTCTGAAACCATACCGTACACGACCATTTTTTTCCATTTATTAACTAAAATCATTATCTTAGGACTGTCGCCTGCGGTATTTCCGGACCGATATGACCTTCAAACCTTCAAGAAAAGAGCGTATTCCCTTTTGAAACGCCGGTAACGCACTTACAACTCCTCTGGTGTTGCAGGTGTTTATGGGCGAATTACTTACCATCAGGCGATCCGTCTGCTCGATTGCCCCCTATAACATAACATAGATTTTTTTTTTATTTATTAAGAAACAAACAGTCTTATAAAAACTAATGAACAAACATTATATGATGATTATTTTAGACCTATAGTTTCCTATATGATTCATGTTAACAAAGAAACATACAGCAATTTAACATTTTGTGTGTTTTAAGATCAGAAATTAGGTAAACAAAGAAGCAGTGGTCGTAAACACACACACACACATTGAATTAGCATGAAAGATCCGAATAAGTGACAGTTTTTTGACTATGACAAAGTAATCTTTTGTTTTTGTTCGTCTGTTCACATACTCACAATATTTTAGTTTTATGAACCGAAACATATTTTAAGAAATAAATTTATGTCGAAACTTCATTTAACTCCAAGGTTTTCGAGGAAGAGGAGGAGGTATCAAACTACTACAACGTGACGGCGTGTTGCGAACGCGTGGCGGTCGCTGGCGTGTGCATGCCGCTGTGCTCGTACGACGCCAAGATGTCCGACCTGAGGGCGCTCGCGCCGCTGTGTGCGCAGGAGTTCCACAAGCTGCTGCGTTGCGGGGCTGGAGGTGAGTGCGTCCTTGTCTATACTGTACGGTAGAAGAGGACACTACTGTAATGTGCCGGTGTTGCGAACTGGCGGTGACCAGCGTGTGATAGACCACTTAAAATAAAATCATAAACTTAGATACGTCATGACCATTAAATATTCACGAATAGCTGAAGAAAATAATTTGTTATAGCTCTTGTAGAGAATATCTGGATGGAGGTGGCTATTGGCAGAGCGAAGTAGACTGTTAAATTACCACTATTACTATCTTCGCTCTCTCAACGGTTAACTTACCCAGAACTTGTGGCCATTCATTTTGTGTTTTATTTTATTTTATTTTTATTCTATTATTCTTATAGTACCTCTAACATAGTTTGTAAGATTGTTAACTAACCCAAACCACACGCGTGGTCGTGCCGGAGGTTTTCCCCTGGATTTTCCCCAGGCTACTTTCCAACCGCGCACTCCTATCGCTTTATTGGGCCCGGCCTATAAAGCCACAGTCAGGTTCAAAAAAAAAAATGTTAACTAACCACAATATGGATCAGTATGGTCTGAAATAAATGATTTTTATTTATTTATTTTTATATTCGGATTTATACTTACATAACGCCCTCACACATTCTCATCGAGCCATCATCATCATCATTATCATCCTAGAGTTATCACAGTACAGTTGCTATCTGAAAACCCGGGGTCCGCTACCTAATCCCAGGATTTGGCTAATCAACCGAATGCCCTTCCGTATTTTCTTTTTAAGACTAGTATTTTTTGTCCAGGTCGCAATCACGAGGCATGCTGCGCGCGCCGCGGCGTCCCGGCCAACTGCCGCGGCGTGTGCGCCGGCGCTTATACGGGAGGCATTAATACCTGTGTACCGTATATCGGCAACATAGTCCAGTGCTTCGAAGAAGGTAATTCCCGTTTGATGATTTGCGATGTAAGTAGTCTGATTCAGTGTAGGCGACCCGATTCAGTGTAGGCAGCTTTGTCGAATGTCGAGGTTGAAGCGGTAGGAACAGCATCGACAAGTGCTGTTCGAGTCACTGTAGTGAGTTATTGGGTCCCTTTCATTTATTACTAACAAGCTAACAGTTACTAACAAGCTATTGTACTAATCCATCATAGTCAGAAGGAAGGTAGCTGATCCTTGTAGCACAGGTATACACCTATTACAAGCATCAGCGATAGAATGTCTAGAAGATCAAATACCATAGCAGTTAACGAAATGTACAATTATTTAGATCTGTAGTCATCATCATCATTTCAGCCGAAAGACGTCCACTGCTGAACATAGGCCTCCCCCAAGGCTCGCCATTTAGACCGGTCCTGTGCCGTTCGTTTCCACCGGATTCCCGCGACCTTCACCAGGTCATCACTCCACCTTGTCGGAGGCCTACCGACAGCTCGTCTTCCGGTGCGTGGACGCCACTCAAGCAGTTTCTGACCCCATCGACCGTCAGTTCTGCGAGCAATGTGCCCTGCCCACTGCCACTTAAGTCTCGCAATTTTGAAGGCTATGTCGGTGACCCCAGTTCTACTACGGATAACTTCATTCCTAATTCTATCACGCAGAGAAACCCCGAGCATAGCTATTTCCATTGCTCTTTGGGTGACCTTGAGCTTTCTTATGAGGCCCATCGTTAGCGCCCATGTCTCGGATCCATATGTCATCACTGGCAACACACACTGGTCAAAGACTTTTGACTTGAGGCACTGCGGTAAACTGGACGAGAATACACTGCGAAGCTTCCCGAACGCTGCCCAGCCGAGTCGGATTCGACGAGTGATCTCTTTCTCGAAGTTGGACCTACCTAACTGGACTGTTTGTCCCAGGTATACGTACTCGTCAACAACTTCGAGCGCCGAGCCGCCGATTATTACGGGAGTTGGTACGACATGGGCATTAGACATGACCTTCGTCTTGTCCATGTTCATTTTCAGACCAACTCGATCGGAAACTCTGCTGAGATCAACGAGCATTGTACTGAGGTCCTCCATGGTCTCAGCCATGACTACAATGTCGTCAGCAAATCGAAGGTGAGTGATGTACTCGCCATTTACGTTGATGCCTCGTCCTTCCCAGTCCAGAAATTTGAAAGCATCCTCCAGTGCAGCGGTGAAGAGCTTCGGAGAGATCACATCTCCTTGTCTGACTCCCCGCTGCAGTGGAACAGGCTTTGTTTCCTGGTCCTGTAGTCGGACGGACATGGTGGCGTTTTCGTACAGGCACTTCAGGACTTCGATATACCGGTAGTCAACTTGGCACCTCTGGAGAGACTGCAGTACAGCCCAAGTCTCGATCGAATCGAAGGCTTTCTCGTAGTCCACAAATGCTAAACAAAGTGGCAAGTTATACTCTTCGGTCTTCTGTATAACCTGCCGCAAGGCATGTATGTGGTCTACGGTACTGTAGCCTTTTCGGAATCCGGCTTGTTCGGGAGGCTGGAAGTCGTCAAACCTGCGCGCGAGACGGTTCGTGATGACTCTCGAAAACAGCTTGTAAACATGGCTCAGAAGTGAGATGGGTCTATAATTCTTCAGCAAAGTGTTATCGCCTTTTTTGAAGAAAAGCACCACCACACTTCTGTTCCATGCTTGCGGCGTTTTCCCCTCGTGAATTACAGAATTAAACAGCGTCTGAAGGGCTCTGAGGACAGGTTTACCGCCCGCTTTCAGGATTTCGGCTGTAATTCCGTCGTCACCCGGGGCTTTACCGTTCTTCAACTGTTTGAGAGCCATACTAATCTCATACAGGCTGACGTCCGGGATATCTTCGGTATAGTGTCGGGTTAATCTAGCTCTAGGGTCTTTGGCTAGATCAACGACGGGTCTTCGGGTGGTTGTGTATAGCTGCCCATAGAACCTTTCAACTTCACGCAGAAGCTCAGGTTTGGAAGAAATGATCCTGCCATCGTCGGTCTTCAGCTTAGTCATCTGGCTCTGACCAACAGACAGATTTCTAGCGAAAACCTTAGAGCCTCTGTTGCGCTCAATAGCCTCTTCAACACAGTTAGTGTTAAATCGGCGTAAATCGCGCCTCAGGCACTTCGAGATCTGTCTGTTGAGCCGCCGAAAGCGAGATGCATCATCTGGAGACTGCAGGATCATCTCACGTCTTACATCCATGAGCTTCAGAGTGAAGTCAGAGATCTTCTGGACCTTTTTACGACGGGTCTTGAAGAACTTGGACCCGACCGTATGGACAGCTTCCACAAACCCATCGTTGTTTTCGTCCACGTCGCTCCCTAGGCATTCGAAACGGTTTTGCAATTCGAGTTGAAAGCTCTCGGGGTTTTGTAGTTGGGCTGGTGCCGGGCGGAGCGTAGACTTTATCAATCGACTTCTCTCTAGCTTGAACTGAATATTTAATGTGCCTCGTACCATACGGTGATCACTGCCCGTCTTGACCGCGTTGATCACAGAGACATCATTAAATATATGCTTTTTCGTCGACATGATAAAGTCTATCTCATTCCTCGTTGCACCATCCGGGCTCATCCAGGTCCATTTCCTATGCTCACGTTTCCTGAAGAAGGAGTTCATCATGTAGAGTCCCTCCTTCTCCATGAAACTAGCCAGTAGATGTCCCCGGTGATTCCTTCGCCCCACTCCAAATTGCCCCACTCTCAGCTCTTCACCGTCCCGTTTGCCCAGTTTAGCGTTGAAGTCCCCCATAACAACTGTGAAGTGGGTTTTGGAGCTATGAATGGCTCTGGAAATATCCTCGTACATAGCTTCCACCTCATCGTCGGAGTGCGTCGAGGTCGGTGCGTAAACCTGTATGACCTTCAACGAATACCGTTGGGTCATTCTTAGTACAAGGCACGCTACCCTGGTCGACACACTCTCGATTTTCACCACGCTGTTTACGAGGGACTTGTGGACGATAAACCCGACACCTCCCTGGGACTGTTGGTCGCCCTCCCGGAAATAAAGCAAGTTACCGGACTTCAGGGTTATCGTATCCTCCCCCTCTCTACGGATTTCTGATAACCCTACGATTCCCCAACGTATCTTGCTCAATTCTTCCTCCAGTTCCAGCAGTTTCTCGTCGGTCCGCAGTGTTCGGCAGTTAAATGTTGCCAGGGCCAAGGGTCGTCGGTTTTGGTAGCCGGGTCTCTGCCGGGGATTCACTGTAGCACCCCCTGCCCCGCCGTTACCATGGCCGCTACCGGAGCCAGGAATAGCGGGGCCGCCGGGGACTAGGGGTCTTGGTTTAATTTTCCTGGGCATGTTTTTTATTTTTCCCTTGGGGGGGATTTGCCATAGTCGCCACGCTTGGCAAGCGGGTTGGCGACCGCAGTTTGATGGTGGTAATGATCGAAGGATGCTGCTGCCCACCCTCCGATTTTCCCTTATTCGCCTCCTACGAAACCCACGGGAAGAGATGGGGTGGCGCAATTCTTACCCGGCAACCACACGGGGAATCTGTAGTATTGAAACAATAAACATTATTATTATTATTATTACGATGAACTCAAAAATGACAAAAATACCAATTCTGAAATATTCATACCTACTTTTAACAATACGCCAGTTTGCAGAAACAAGTAATCGAGTATATTGACACTGACAGCTATTACCGGTAACGGTTTTTTATGTAAAGTGTCAAATAGAGGTATTGTTTTCAATTGGCGAAACCGCTAATATATTTGAATACCGATTTTGATTATACCGCTAATCAGAGCTTTAGCGATATAAATAGCAAAATGCAATTATAACCGGTTATACCTTATTTAAAACCGGTAACGGTCCCTGATTTGAACCGACATCAAATGAGCCACGGCGGATAGCTCGATAGCGACGCGCCTCAAACTAGACTGGGCTGGCCAGAATATTCATGTCGTTTTTGAAAAAAACTGATGAACTACGTATGACCAAAGCAGCTAATTTCCTACAACCGATGGATGATGAGAGTTTTTAATATTTACGTTTTGATATTAAACCAATTGACTACTTTTGCCTTAGACCGAGCTGTTTTACACAGATTATTCATCATCCTCCTAGCGTTATCCCGGTACAATTGCATCCTGAAGGATGCCCGGGGTCCGCTACCTAATCCCAAGACTTGGCGTAGGCACTAGTTTTAACGGAAGCGACTGCCATCTGACCTTCCAACCCGAGGGGAAACCAGACCTTATTGGAATTAGGCTTGTCAAATGAGTGGGCAACTTGACTGTTAGAAGCTCTCAAGCCGCCCGCAGGCCTCTAACTTGGCTTAACGACTGCTATCATAGACAGCAGCCGGGATCAACGGCTTAACGTGCCTTCCAAAGCACGGGAGCGCTCAGTTAATAACCACTCAAAGCGGTCACCCATCCAATAACCGACCTGGGCCGACGTTGCTTAACCTCGCATACCGCACTTGGTACGCGGATGCCGCTGGGCCACGAGCGCTCCACACACAGAGTTTTACACAGATTATTAATGTTTCAATTCGTTCTAGGCACCGGCCTTCTACCCGGACCGCCGCGGGAAGTGCACGCGGTCGTGTCGACGACGGACGACCAGTCGTGGACGGGCGTCGTGGACTGGTCGGCGCCCGAGGACGGCGCCAACGCGACGTCCTACACCGTGCACTGGCAACGCGTAGGCAACAACTCGCAACCTTACTACTATAACACCCTCGTGTTGGACAATGTGAGTATCTACAGAAAATACAAAAGTTGTATACTCTCAGCTAAAAATCCACGGGTAATTGGACCAACCTATTACGAGCGCCTACCCGCCAAATTAAGAACTTAACCATCTGACGAAACATTCAAACGTCAACTGAGAAACTTTTTATTAGAAACCCCGTTATATTCTATTAGCGAATACATGGAAATAAAATATAGTTGACATTGTTTCATTTAATTTAATATTATTGATTTAATTTAATTCTTGTTTTAATATTTACTTTGACGATCATTACGAGATATTGATATTTAATTCCTTGTTATCCGTGTTTAGAGTACCAAAAATATTAATATTCATGACGATCCTCTCAGGTGAATTTTATCATACTCATTGTATTATTTAACTGCTATTTTATTCATTGATTTTTAATTTATTTTGTTTTATTTAATGTTATTGACGATCACAATAGAGATTCCTGTAAATTGATATGTAATTTATATTGTAATCTTATATTGTGAATAAATGAATCTGAATCTGAATCTGTAGGTAGTGTCAATAATATTTTATGCAATAGTCGTATAAGAGCGTTCAAAAAAGGTGAGTGGCGTGTGTAATTTGAGGCGAGGCCAAAAATTGTTAATAAAGACGCCATGAGCCTTTTTTGACCTACTTATACAACGTTGCATACATTACTTTTTCTACGACTAGGGATTAAATAATAAAACACAAAATTAAACAGCAATACAGCATAAAAACGGTAAGTTGGATAGTGACAATGACAGTTACAGAACATAATCTTTTGTTATTGTTTCAAACCATATGAATTCAATTGTTTGTTAAGTGGGCAGTTTTGATTTTTGTTGTAAATTTAGTGTTTTTTTTTTATTTGTTAGGTTCACAGGGCACCTCTGTACAAAAAATCAAAATCAAAATCAAACATTTATTCTGCAAATAGGCCACAAGGGCACTTTTACATGTCAAAATATTAATTTACAATTTAAGAAAGTCTGACTATAATAAGTAATACATTTTTCATGTCAAAACATTAATTTACAGTTCAAGAAAGAATAATAATTTCGAGTTTACTATTATAACAAAATTAATGTCATACAGTGAAGGCAAACTTGCAAAGTTATCTATTACAAATATTGCAACATCAGTAAAGTTAGAGATGTATGAGATCTCAAGATTAAACAAGGAGTATAATGAAAACAAGGAGTATAATGAAAGAGTTTCCATTAACACAGCAAAGTGAATAAGTAACTTTCGAATAACAATAAAATAACAATAATAAGAGCTGGCAGCTACCTCGGCCAACGAATAAGTTTGGCTATTCAAAGAGGAAATGCTGCCAGTATCTTCGGCACCAGGAGCGTATTTACCCTAGAGCCATCCGGGCCATGGCCCGGGGCGCCAATCCGCTAGGGGCGGCTAGTCCCCCCATGAAACTTTTTAAAAAATTTGTACAACCCCAGAAATTTAGACGTTAATATATTTTTTTGTTTTTTTTTTATTTATATCCATCTTTCTTGACTTCTGGGGCGGCGAAACTTATTGGCCCGGGGCGTCATATTTCAAAATACGGTCCTGTTCGGCACCATGCCGCGGGGGCCATTTTTAGATTTAATTTAGTTGTATATTTAGGTTTTAATTTAGTTGTAATTAGATTTATTTTTGTTGGTTAATATTTTTATGTTTCGAAAATCAATACTTGCACAGTCATTTAATAAAGTTACTTTCGAATTGTTGCAGCAAATCAATACGACAGAAACCATGGCCAGAATAGAGAAGTTGGAAGTAAATGGCACGTACCACGTTTTTGTCGTGTCGGTGAACGAGCATGGGACCTCGCTGCCCAGTAGCATGCTGCTCATCAACGTCACCTCCAAGACACGTAAGTGAGCTATTCTACTTCAGTAGCTCGATTCTACTCACACCTCAGATTCGGTTGAAACCGCTCAACCAATCTCACTGGAGCGCAAACTCCTATAGTATTCCAGTGTTCCAAACCACACGCGTGGTCGTGCCGGAGGTTTTCCCCAGGCTACTCTCCAACCGCGCACTCCTATCGCTTTATTGGGCCCGGCCTATAAAGCCACAGACAGGTTAAAAAAAAAACCATTCTACTTTTTCATGTACATAATTTTCAGACAGTTTTTAGGGTTCCGTAGCCAAAATAGCAGAAACGGAACCCTTATAGATTCGTCGAAATGCAGATTTTGGAATACTTGGCCCTCACTTGATATTTTTGTATTGTTATTTAGAAAGAGGTTTAATTACAATATCACTTCCGATAATTTTGGTAATTAACGAACCACAGCTAATATCCATAAATCGAGTAACTCAGTGGTCCTTGGATGTCTCACCATTTGTATGAAAAAATGGTTTTTACCACTGTGTTACCCACCTTTTACAGCAACATGTTAATATTTAAGTATTTTTACCTATAAATTCCTTTATTAGGTTCAGGTATTATTTGGAAATCCTATTTTTGTACACTAATTCAATACATTTTTTTGTAATAGAAAACTGGTCTTGAAAAATTAGAATGACCCAAGTAACTTACTTGCCTTTCGCAACTCTGGTCGCCATCATCCTTATTACAAGGGAATAGAGTTCAACTCAAACTCGACAGATATTAAAAGAAAAAAATATTTCATACAACTTGGTTACCCTACACCACGAGACGTTTGTGTTAAAAGTGATAGGCTGCCCATGATTTAAGTACGTATATAGTAATTATTTTATAATGCATGTGCTCGAAAAGTGCGTTTTCTAAGCATCCAAACTGTGCGGAAAGTGCCACTTTTCGGCACGAGTGTTTTTTACTTTTAATTTATTTTGAATTTCGTCGTCAGCCCGACGCAAACAGAATTTATTATTTGAGAAGAGTTTTAGAAATTACTCTATAAATTTTAAATGAACTTTCCGATTAAATTTTTCATATCCTCGCACAATGCATTATAAAATTTACGATACATCACTATCATAACTATTTTCTACACCCATACAGTAAATCCTCTTTTATGTGCTCAAAAACTGTAGGTAAGGACCAACTTTACAATATCGCGCCGGTCCGGGGCGGAGATGGCCATAACAGCATCAAAAACGGTATCGTTATGGCCATCTCCGCCCATTACGACACAGGCTCGTGCTCAAAAAGACTTCAACGAGCTCACGAACACGAACTCCTGCACTTTCAACGCAATGGTGCCTCAACACATGAAAGAGGATTTAATGTATGGATGTAGATAAAGTAGTGTATACAACTGTACATAATTAGGCCTTAAAACACTCGTGTGATCCTATTATGAAACTCACTGACGCTCGTTTCATAAAACCACACTCGTGTTTTAGGACCTCTCATTATGTATCAGTTGTATAAACTACTATTTCTGTACATTTTGTACATAGTGATGTAATAATAATAACATATTTCAAGAAATAAGATGACTTGAAATAACCAAATCGTCGAGTGAGAAGCAAAACTCACTATCAAGTCTGTCATACTCTTCGAAACCTCGTATCTCAGTACTTAGTTTTATTGTAAGTAGGTATTTGTTCCTTGTAACCTGACGAAATTATTGTTTCCGCAGAAGAACAGAGTGTATCCGGCATCCCGTCGCCCCCCCACTCGCTGTCCGTGTCCTCCCACTCGGCGACATGGCTGACGCTCGCCTGGCAGCCGCCGCAGTTCTCCCACCCCGACGAGAAGATATCCTACACGTGAGTCCAACTCTGTCCACTCTAAACTTAGAAATAAAGGAAAAATTGAACAATTTAGTCGGAAGATATCCTACACGTGAGTCCAACTCTGTCCACTCTAAACTTAGAAATAAAGGAGAAATTGAACAATTTAATCGGAAGATATCCTACACGTGAGTCCAACTCTGTCCACTCTAAACTTAGAAATAAAGGAAAAATTGAACAATTTAGTCGGAAGATATCCTACACGTGAGTCCAACTCTGTCCACTCTAAACTTAGAAATAAAGGAAAAATTGAACAATTTAGTCGGAAGATATCCTACACGTGAGTCCAACTCTGTCCACTCTAAACTTAGAAATAAAGGAAAAATTGAACAATTTAGTCGGAAGATATCCTACACGTGAGTCCAACTCTGTCCACTCTAAACTTAGAAATAAAGGAAAAATTGAACAATTTAGTCGGAAGATATCCTACACGTGAGTCCAACTCTGTCCACTCTAAACTTAGAAATAAAGGAAAAATTGAACAATTTAGTCGGAAGATATCTTACACGTGAGTCCAACTCTGTCCACTCTAAACTTAGAAATAAAGGAAAAATTGAACAATTTAGGCATCGAGCAGGATTTGAGGCTGCGACCTCCCGGCACTCGCGGCCAGTCGCTCTAGCCAACTGAGCTATTGGTGCAACTACCACCCAGCCCCAAATTCTTCAACCGTTCCTTTATTTATACAAACGCGTTACGGGCGTACAGCGACGTCTACCAGAACACTCAGCCTTATTAACGGCACTAACGTGTCAAATCATGTTGAAAATCGTCAGTTACGATGCGCCATCCCATAATAAATTAATTTTGTATTAAGCAGTACCGCTGCTAACGTAAACTACAGATTTAGAAATAAAGGAAAAATTTAAAAATTTAATGAGAAAGTCCCTAAAGATGCAATGTATTATTATTACACGACTACCCAAAGAAGAGTAACTATTATCTTTATAGTTTTCGCGTTTATAAGGTCACAGGTTCAAATCCTGCTCGGTGCCTAAATTTTTCAATTTTTCCTTTATTTATATATATTTTATACAATGCCGGTGACAAACAAGCTTACGGTCCACCTGATGGTAAGCGGCCACCGCAGCCTATAGACGCCCGCAACTCCAAAGGAGTCACGTACGCGTTGCCGACCCTTTATAAAATTTGAGGATACACTGTGTTGACAGCAGAAGGGACAAATTTAGGTCCCTCGCTCTCAACACAGTGCATCCTCGGGAGCTCTGGCAACCTTGCTCACCTCCAGGAACACAACACTACATACTTGTATAGCAGATAATGTTATTATGGCTATGTGTTTTCTGCAAGGCGGAGGTACTTCCCCAGTTGGGCTGCTCCAAATTCGAGCAAGATGACATTTTGCTGTGCCCTACCTCTCTTATAAATTTTGAATACATTTCTAATTTGTTTCACCCCACTCCCTATGAAACTATTTTGTTTGTACAACGTCTATAGACGTCGCATGATAACGTGAAAGCGTCAATTCAAAAATGGCTAGTTTCAGCCTTAACCATTGTTCAGTTAACTAATATTACCTACGTCGACGTGTACGGTGCATCCATTATTCCGTCCGTACGTATCCATCCCGTCTATATTGGCTTTTGGCTTATGGGGAACATTTATAATCCGCTTATACACGAAATATGTATGTATACTGAGGTAAACTATATATTCTCCTTCATGCATAATATAGAACCAAAACAAAACAAGAACTTACTAACTACTTAAACCTAACCTAAACTAAAGGCTTAAACTGTATGGGCATGGGTCGCCCAAGTCGCTGCCACTGGGCAGGGTTCCCATAAGGCTGGCCGCGTTGCCTCGCTGAATGGCAATGCCGATTAGCTGAGCGAGGAACGAGCCAGCCCTACGGTCACCTGAGGACCGGATTAGCAAATAACTTAATCTTTTGAAAAGTTTAATTGCATCCGGTCCCCACGGACTCGGAGGTTACATACTCGCCCATGTTATAATATAGTAATATATACTCCCACTCCAGTTCTGAAACTGATGTTAACTCGTTGCTGGTCTCCGACTGAATGTTTCCAATATACTGGGCTCGATCCCATTTTATAGCAACAGAACAAAAACAGCCACGATGGTCAAAAAAAAAATCAAAATCAAACATTTATTCTGCAAATAGGCCACTAGGGCACTTTCACATGTCAAAATATTAATTTACAATTTAAGAAAGTCTGACTATAATAATACATTTTTCGTATCAAAATATTAATTTACAGTTCAAGAAGGAATAATAATTTCGAGTTAACAATTATAACAAAATTAATATCATACAGTGTAAATAAACTTGCAAAGTTATCTATTACAAATATTACAGCATCAGTAAAGTTAGAGATGTATGAGGTATCAAGATTAAACAAGGAGTATAATGAAATTAATATAATATCCCAGAGATGTACATGGTCTCTGAGCGTCAAAATTAAGATTAATTTATTATTATTAGAGATGTATATGGTCTCTAAGTCACTGATAATAAAATCGAATCCACAACAGGATGATGTCTCTCGTCAATCCCCTATAAAAAGACACTAGTATCAACGTAGTCACTATGTCCTTGCAAGCATGAACAGACCGGACTCCTCCACAAACAGCACCCGATCACGAGTATGAAGCGTATCTCAGCCATAGCCATCAAATACAGTTTCCTTTTCTTTGTACAAACATTTTATGCTTAAATTTAAGCACCGAGCAGGATTTGAACCTGCGACCTCCCGGCACTCGCGGCCAGTCGCTCTAGCCAACTGAGCTATAGGTGCAATCGCCACACAGTCCCAAATTCATCAACCGTTCCTTCATATTAAGCAGTACCGCTGCTAACGTAAACTATATGTACGCCTCCCTTAAGGCGTTTGTATAAAATATAGTTTATTCTTAATAATAAACCGTTCATTGTAATTCATTATTGTAAACACATTTAATTATATATTATTACTTATTTTGTTAACTTAATGTTCAAATTAAATCAAGTATGTTAACAATTAGAACCACAGTACCTAAGTATTTGGTGTAAAATGGAAAATAATAGCTATTACCTATGAAATGCAGTTTATACAACAATTGTGTTTGAAAAATATTTATTTATTTAATTACTTCATTGACGTTATACAATCATTACGACATATAGTATGGCTATTAAACATTAAGTTGGAATATTTACAAATTTATGGTTGTGATTGTGGGTAGATTGGAACTAAATGAAAAATGTACATAAATCGGATCATAGTGGCATTAAAGATGACGTTAATTTAAGTATATATTACTATTATTTTGTAACATACACATAAGGTTACTTATAATAATAATAAGTAGTAGTGGTGGCTCCGTGACCTTTAGACCTCGCGCGAGTAATATTTACGTTTTCAACCCCCATGGTTTCGCCATTTTGAAAAAAGAAACCAAAAACTGAATCGCCAAAAAAGTCCATGTAATTATCGAACTTGGGGCTTTAAAGTCGTTTCTAAAGTCATTGTCGACTCAAGATTATCAAAAGTTGGTATAAACCGGCGAAAACATTGATCAAATAAGACTCGGATCCGACATTGGTTTACACTTTTGACAAAAGTTTACTCAGATCATCGTCTATTTTAACAATATTTAATGAAACGACAATGACGTAAAATAACCGCCGTAAAAACGCTGAATATTCGCCCGGTCACGTGATAGCGTGATAAGTGACTAGATAAAGCATCTGACACTTTCTGATACCACTCGATAGAAAGTGACAGATGCTTTATCTTGATGTTTATCAAGCTACACGTGACCATAATACGAGGCTTGCACACAAAATTTCACGAGAATCGCTTGAGAAATGTGACCTGCAGAGAACAGCGGGACAGCCATACGAAAGGATGTTTGCCCGTACTGAAACGAAGACGCTTTGATCGCTCCTTCAATAACAGTACAGTGCCTTTACCATGAGTTTGCATGACTGTACTCACTAGCGACTGAGTAAACGATTTAGTATGCCGATTCTAAGTTCTATTGCGTAACCGCTGGGGCGCTGTACTTTTCCCCATACAAATTTTTACGCAGTCACTAGCGAGCAGGGACCGATACCGGTATTTTTAAAAAACCCTGAATTAGCCCAATATTTTGGATTATTTTTTGCTCTTTACGTAGGGCTGAATCATGTATTTAGGTAACCACGTCGTATTATTAGATTGTCTCATAAAAAACGAAATAATGAACCGGTGACCGTAATAATACCGATATTTTTCTATGGAGAAAATACCGGTATCCGATCCCTGCTAGCGAGTACAGTCATGTAAACTCATGGTAAAGGCACTGCCCAAAAATGTAACACATAATATAATGTCGAGGACAAAGTTTAGGAACAGCGATTTAGAAAACGCTCAGTGTTGCGGAAAATGTAACTCAGTTGGAAACTTCACAATTTGTAGTGCTTTTGGATGTTGCACTATGACTGGAACGAGCTAGGAATTATTTAGTACCCTTGGTAATATAAAGACTCGTCCGACCAACTTACTTTGTCGTAAGTCGCTTTTTGTTCGTTACGGTCATTCAGCAATTCAGCATATTGCCTGTACGTCTCGTCTGTTAAATTAAGATGTGCAATAATAGTAGATTGTGTCTCAAGGGAGCAAAATGATATATTTACGGCGAGGGCGGTATATTTAATCTTGAGCGTAGGAGGGATTCAAGTGTTTACGCCCAAGACGGAAATAATTTTGCTACCGTGTGACACATACTGCTTTTCACACCGTCTATGAGGCCCGCTGGTAAAAGCATGAAATATCTTACAAATGATTTTACTACAGAGTGTCACATACTGCTAATCACACATTCTATGAGGAAAAGAGTCATTGTTCTCCCCCACGGGACAGGCCATGCCTAGTGTGGGGGTCAGTATTAATCTACCAGAGCATGTTTATTATCTGTAAATAAATTATTTGTATTTTGTATTTTTTTGTTTTTGTAAATGAGGGAAGAAAAGTAAATCTTTGATCCCTCATTCGAAGGCAACAATAACTCTTTTCTGAATAGCAGGTGTGAAAAGAGTATTTAGTAGTACATTGTAAAGCCGTCGTCTTCCGGCAAAAAAAAAACAATAATATATTATTCTTTTGTTTTGATCATTGGGATCCCAGGGACCGGTAGACGACGGGTTAACGCTTCACTCGGGTTGTCTTCGCATTAAATACTGACTGCACTTAGCCGCAGTCTACCGGAATATCCGAATACCAAATGCACGTCCCAACTTGAATAAAACAATTGCAAACTACCCAGAAACTTGCCAGACTAGCAAACAGCCGGGTAAATAAACCCGCGGACAGACTAGCTGATACTTGCTACGCGGTTCATATTCAATGGCCTAAGTCTCAACTTGCCGCCCTATTCCAGTTTCTGTATTTAATTAAACTTCAACTTAAACACGTTTCTCATTTGTTTGGTATTTGACTTGGGTTTATGGAGTGACTATATGTTTATACAAACGCCTTAAGGGGGGCGTACAGCGACATCTACCAGAAGACTCATGCTTCATTTTATAGTTTACGTTAGCAGCGGTACTGCTTAATACGAAGGAACGGTTGATGAATTTGGGACTGAGTAGCGATTGCACCTATAGCTCAGTTGGCTAGAGCGACTGGCCGCGAGTGCCGGGAGGTCGCAGGTTCGAATCCTGCTCGGTGCCTAAATTATTCAATTTTTCCTTTATTCTAAATTTGTGGAGTGACTGTGGGATACAGTATACAGACAGAATTTGTGGGGAGGATTCTGGTTCGGTCCATACTAAAATCTATATGCTACACTTGGGAGCAATTAAAATGGGCCAATTTAAATAAAAAAGGCTAGTCTAGTTAAGATGTATTAGTTAAGATCGGGGAGTCGTTAATTAAACACGGGCGCTGGGCTGAGACTGCTTTATTATATCAAATATCATGCTACCCACAAGTAGCCAAATAAGAACACCTACAACCTCCTTTTGAAAGAAAATAAATAAACAGAACATATTTTAGCTAAAGATAGTTTTGTAAGCTAAGTCCGAAACCAGAGTAAAGTTATTAACGTTCGGAAAAATTACAATTGATAATCTACCTTATATACGACACGACGATTTTATAAAGAACATCATAGAAGGCAAAATTGAAGGAAAGCGAGGAAGGGGAAGGCCGAGGTTAAGCTACATGCAACAAATAAAAGGAAAGCTAGCAGTCGTGTCGTATAAGGAGATCAAGGAGGCGGCCCTGGATAGAGTCAGATGGAGAGAGCTACACCGACAAGAGTCTAACTCTTAAATTTGTGATGATGAATCTACCTTGTGGATACCAAACCCCAAAGCCAAAGTAACCCAAAAAAACACCTACAGTATCTCTCTTAGGGTGCCCTGAAAACCAGCGCCTTAGTATATATTGCTATTGGCATATGCTGAGTGGTATCCTTTTTAGTGTTCATAACTCATACTTAATTTAGTGTTTATTTCATCTTATTTCAACCCTTTATTTATTTCTAAATATAAATATAAAGTTAACCCGCTTTATTTGCACTTAACCATGGATTGAAAATATTAATGTCATCAAAACGAATGTACTTAAAACCCGTAAACTCAATAGTAGCAGTGATATTTTAGTGTCTGGCTATTTTTAGCTCGGCAAAAAAGTGTTATGGCTGAGCTGAGTGCTATTGGGCATTAAGGTAGCGAGCATTGATACGTTTACTTTATCAAAGTAAAAGTCCCTCGACCGAATAAGATGTCGCCACCGAGCTACAAGGCGTTTGGCGCTTGAAGTTGTAAAGTAAATTGATTAGGTGTCCAGTCTAGTTTGAACATCCAGTTTCGGATTGACAAATCCCGAGCTAGTATTCAAACTGAGCTTGCAAACTAATTGTATACTGTAGCCTGAGGTTTGACAATTCAGTCTGAATATTGTAACATAGCATTTTAGTTCTTGAGTGGAGATCGCGTGTCGGCAAACGTAGTGTAGGGTGCTCTGTAACTAGTTGGTGCGATGATATTCGTAAGACAGTGGGCAGGGATTGGAGAAGAGCTGAAGACCGAGCTCAGTGTCGTGCCATGGGAGAGGCCTATGTCCAGCAGTGGACTGACACAGGCTGATGATGATGATGATTGTAACATAGCACATTGCTCCAGGAACGCTTGGGATCGAACATTTGTTGGTGACTCTGGAGATCGATGTAGTTCAACATGTTAATTAAAATTTGTAAGGTTTCCTGTAGATTCGGAGGAATCACCAAAAAATGTCCAGCCCCAAGTGTTCCTGGAACACAGTGCTATGTTATATAATATTCAGAATGAATTGTTAATACTGTTACGACGGTGGATTTGCAAACGCCCGAAGTACAGGAAAATATGCTTCATATGATGCCGTTTCAAGGTTGTTTATTTTGAAATCACATGACAGATAATACACGATTTTTCTAATCTGAAAAAAAGGATTAACTTTATATTTCTCTTCCATACAATTGCTAAAACAAACAAAATAACAACAAACCTCCTCCACAGACTTTTCTACAAATCACCAACCCAGCTCGGCCAAGGCAACGTGACTACCATATCCACGACGGTGCCTGGTCATACCCTGGAGAAACTGACTCCGAACACGCAATATGTGTGCTGGGTGAAGGCTCATACGGCAGCTGGGGATTCGCTGCCTTCGGAGACACTCCTAGCCTGGACTGACCCTGCGTACCCAGCGTATGTTGAGGTAGGTCAAGCATCACTTCATCATCAAGATTTAAGAGCCACGCTCTTGTTGGTGGAGTAACCGCCACTCTTCTAGTAATCGCAACTTTATCATAGTCATTACTCCATGCTTGAGGAAATAATAGTGCAGTAGTATCCTCACCTCCCATGCTTTGGAAGGCACGGAAAGTGAAACGGCTTAACCGTTGATCCCGGCTGCTGTCTATCATAGCAGTCGTTTAGCCAAGTTAGAGGTCTTCGGGCGGCTTGAGAACTTCTAACATTCAAGTTGCCCACTCATTTGACAAGCTCAATTCCAATAAGGTCTGGTTTCCCCTCGGTTGGAAGGTCAGATGGCGGTCGCTTCCGTAAAAACTAGTACCTACGCCAAATCTTGGGATTAGGTAACGGACCCCGCGCATCCTTCAGGCTGCATCTGTATCGGGCTAACACTAGGATGATGATGAATATCCTCACTTGCTTTCCGCACCCCAGATCAGAAGCCAGGAGTCTGCCTTCTGATGTCCAGTCAGAAGCCCTTCCGGAATCCATTTCATCGGCCCTCTGCTAGTATTACTCGTAGTATCACTGCTGCGAGGTAGTGGTGGCCCTAGTGTTTCCACCCCAAACGGCTCAAACATGTAGGCATTGTCAATGACTGCATATTTGCGCCGCTTGAGGTGTTCAGCCGCATCGGCGGCAGCTCCAGCCCTGACCGAGGTTCCTGGGAGATGGGACGGTGCTGCGGTATCCACACAAGTGGCATCCCAGACTAGCGGCCGTCCCAACTTGACGAAATAGCTATATATTTTTCTTCGGACTTCGCAGCCCCCGACGGTGAATCCAGTGAACCTCGTGGTGGAAGGCTCCAGTATGACGATCCTGTGCATCGCCATGGGCACGCCCACACCCACCATCTCCCTTTACATCTCCGGTAAGTCACACATTCCTAACAAGATGATGTCGAAATTAGCTTTTGAATTTCATGAGTTCTTGTGAATTGTTATAAACGCTGCAACTGCCTACGAAGGGTTCGAATTCCGTTCATGGCACGTATTTATGTAATGAGCATGAATTTTCTCAAAAATGGCCCACAAAGTGAACATTGCTCACTACACATATCGGAAGGTAAATTCTATAGTTTAAGGTCAGATCAAAATTAAAAACATATCAGGCCGCTTGAGATATTACATATAAATTCCTTTATTTGTCGAGTTCCAAACAGCCAATTCAACTCGTATTTTTCTGTTGGAAACACGATATTTTTGCATGTCTCAAATAATTTACGTTATTGGTGGAAAGATACACTTGATTCTTTTTAAAAATATATACAGAAGTTATTGACGTTTTAAGGTTATGTTTATCATATTTTAATTCACATTTCGTCTTATTTCCCCAATTTTTGAGAAAAGCACAATATTATCCTCGGCCGGAATGGCAATTGCAGGCTTCGTATTATAATGAAACAGACTCGCATTCGCGTCCGTTTAAACAAATACTCGGCCTGCAATTGCTTCCTTTCCGACCACGGCAATAATGCCCTATTCTGAGTCTTGGATGCGGAATTTTTTAAATCAAAAGTCTTAATGCTGGAGATGGTTTTTAGCTATGTTTTATTTTATTTTTTTATTAACATTTATCTATTAATATATCGTCGTCCAGTACCTACCCATAACACATTCCTTGCTGAGCTTACTATGTAGATTAATTTGTGTAAGATTGTCCCCCGATATTGATTTATGTTCGTGATTCAGGCCACCTGATCAGGCAAGTGGAGACCAGACACATGGTGACCGTGATCCACAACGTGACCCGAGACATGGACCAGATCTCGTGCTACGCTGACAACGGCTACGGCACACCCATGCAGGCTTCCAGAAAAATCAACATATCACGTGAGTAGAAAAAAAGGTATTATTACCATCAGGCAGGTCACAGTACCAGCTTCAAGGGACTGTAGATCTGACTCATCATAATATTTAAGAGCTTGGTTCTTGTCGGTGGAGTAATTGCCAGCTTATTCTACATTCAGCTTTGTCCTTCACTTCTTTGTATGACGTAGCATTTATTTGATGTTTTATTTGCTCCATGTACGTCATTCTAGGTCTTCCCCTTTTCCTTTTTCCCTCTATCTTTCCTTCTATTATTGTTCTGATCCATTCGTCATGGCGTATGAGATGTCCTATCATTTTTCCTCTTCTGTTTTCTATTATTTTCAATAAAGTCCTCTTCTCTTTAACTAAGTTTAAAACTTCTTCGTTAGTTTTCTTCTCTGTCCAGCTGATTCTTTCCATAGATCTGACTATATGGTTTTAATTTCGACTCGATACCTTCACGTGTTCCCGAGATAAATGGTCTTGACAGACACACAGACGGACAACAAAGTGATCCTATAAGGGTTCCGTTTTTTCCTTTTAATGTACGGAACTCTAAAAAGCGTTCCATGCTAATACCTGGAACATATTAGTGGAATAACTTGCTGATCTTCCTGTTCCTGCCGGCGGGGACGTCCACCGCGCGATCGCGACAACACTGACACATATAGTCCCTATTCGTCCCGGTACCGCCGCACACCGGGTAGAGTCAGTCGGACCCAGGTCGGGCCTAGCTGAGTTTCTTGCTGGATTCTTCTCAGCTAGGCTAGGTTTAGTGAACCAGCGACAAAACTCCCAGTAGCTCGATTCCACTCACACCTCAGATTCGGTTGAAACCGCTCAACCAATCGCACTGGAGCGCAAACTCTTAGAGTATTCCAGTGTTCCAAACTACACGCGTGGTCGTGCCGGAGGTTTTCCCCTGGATTTTCCCCAGGCTACTCTCCAACCGCGCACTCCTATCGCTTTATTGGGCCCGGCCTATAAAGCCACAGACAGGTTCAAAAAAAAATGATCTTCCTGGAACATAATGGGATTATTCGTTAGTAGTTGAATTACTGGAAGTTGGAAATCGACAGCATATCAGTTTTCCTAAGCAAAGTAAATAAAATTGTTTCGCCTACAGACGTCCCAACAATCCAAGCATCCGGCATCACGATGGCTGCAGCCGGAGACTCCGTGATCCTGGAGTGCAGGGTGGAAGCCCTGCCCAAGCCCACCATCGCCTTCTGGCGAGACCCCAACGGCCGGACACCCGTCATCGACGGGCCTAACTACAATATCCAGCTGCTGTCAGATCCTGAGGTAAGATAACTCCGAAACCACGGAGCCACCAAACCACGGTGTTTGACACCTCAGCATAATGCTGAGCCAGTGTCCGTTTCACTGCCGCGGGGACACACATGTTATGTGGTTTGTGTATAATATGTTTTTCTTCATTTATCATTTTTGTCATATGTGTGTCTTCTGTGTCTGTGAATAAATGTTTCTTTCTTTCTTTCTTTTCTTTCTTTGAAAATACATATGGTGTCGTAAGGTATCACTTGGCATGTTTCGGACCAGCGGTCCTTAGTCATGAGAACCAAACAGTACTTCTAGAGTGCTATAAGTACGACCGTGGAGACCTTCACGGGAGTTTTCTATTTAAAATTGGTGTCTACCTTAGTCCGTTTATAAAGAATCTTGGGTCTTAAGGAATTCAGCAGCGATATACCTATCGAGACATGGTTTTCATGTCGACCAGACACATCCTAAATGTCGGGCGTCTTATATATATAATCCATAGCTCTATAAATGCTCAGGTAAGGTAATATGTAGTGCCACTTCAATTTGATACTTCGCCAAGCCATTCTTAGAGCAAAAATAACCAAAAATCTTTTTTTGAAGTCGGTTTTTAAGTTTTATAATTTTTTTTGTTATTTCGGTCACCCTTTAGGGAGTCAGATCAGAGTGCAGCTCAAACACAGCTAAGCTACACCATCTTGAGCTCCTTTGGAGTTGCGGGCGTCTATAGGATGCGGGGGGCGCTTACCATCAGGTGAACCGTAAGCTTGTTTGCCACCGGCGTTGCATAAAAAAAATTATTACGAAGTTCCGTTGTCTACCTTCCGGCTTCAATTTCCAGATCAGGTTAATGTAACATTATATCAGGACCATTTCAATTGGCTTCGTAATAGTCCCTTTAGTATCTTAATCAAAATATCTTAGCGCTAACCATGAAACAATAGGAGTTTTGAATGACCCCGTGGTCCTCTTCATCAATTCCTGTACACCAAATGCTTCTGAATGCATTCGCATTCAGAAAGTAGCGTACAGGCGAATTGAGAACCTCCTTTTTTGAAGTCAAACCTTCCTTCGTCCTTCAAACCTTCAAGAAAAGAGCGTATTCCCTTCTGAAAGGCCAGCAACGCACTTGCGACTCCTCTGGTGTTGCAGGTGTTTATGGGCGACGGTAATTGCTTACCATCAGGCGATCCGTCTGCTCGTTTGCCCCCTATTGGAGAGTCCAACAATAGATACTTAAATCATTAAGTTGGTACTACTGATATTCTAGTTTAAACGTAGTATTAAGTTTTAGTGTTTCCTGTCTGGATTATTATCTGTGGTACTGGTCGCCATACTTATCTACTACGTGTGCAAGCCTAAATGTCGCAATATATTGTTTCCTACAAATTATCCTCTTTTACTGCTGCTGCATCTCTCCCACAACACACAAAACGAATCAACGCTTCAACCCTAACAGTCTACCCAACACTATAACATAAAAAAGTCGGTTTAAAAGTATACTGTATCGTAACAGAACACACCGGCTTTAATTCAATTACTTCATTAACATCCTTCTTTGAAGTGTATTAAAAGTGGTATGATAGCTTTAATTGCTCTTCATGTATACGAAGGCCGTGCCGCGCTAAATCATTGCCAGTTTTCTCCCGTTTATTTTGACTGTGCTCCTATTTTGAAACAGTTGTTTAATTATCGTTGAAGTTATAATAAAATGTCCGTGTATTGTTTCAACCTATTACAGTAAAGTGCTTACACACATAGATATAGTTTAGGATTCAATGAAAAAATATGGCGAAGTTGCGTTAAGTTGGCAACAGAAACATTAATATTAAAAATAACAAGTCGTTTTGTCAAAAAAACGATACGCTTATGCTTATCGTTTCAGGGAATAGAGATTATAGACTTTTCTACAGACTTATTTCGTATGTCTTTATATTAGTGTTCATGACTATGTAAATGACAGATAAAAGTACAGGAGTAGAAAAAGTAATTTACCTGTAGGTACCTATTCCCAAAATTACTCATAATCATTACATGGGGTACCTACACATTAAAAGGAGACTCGCTGCTTCGTCTTCTCCTACTTCCTCCCTAGAGTCAACATCCTGTAATATAACGAAGCACACCGGGATAGCGGGGACCTTCGCTCAAGTTCTCTCACTCGAAGCAGTCACTCTCTGCACCTCCGCTAGTCTAGTCGAGTCGAGTCGTCATCTCCTAGCCACGCGTTATCAAACCAACGTCGATATTTTTATCCTGACGCACAATATACGATCTTCAAGCTGCAATATATTTTCTTAGGAGAAATCCAACTATCACTCACCATCTCCTAAAGTGGTTAATCGGACATCGGCCGAAACATCTTTGGGCCATTCTACTTTTTCATGTACATAATTTTCAGACATTTTTTGGAGTTTACCTCCTTAAGAATCGATATTCATATATAAGCCCGTGGTATGAAAATGTATAGGGTATAAAATCAAACTTTTGCCGTTATAGTAGGGGAGCCCAAGATGGAAATTCGAGATTTACTCGAGCGCGATTACGACAGGGAGATATTTTTTACGACAAAATATTGAATTTGGGGATGAAAAAAATGTTTGTTTATTTGTCTAGGCATCACGTGAAAACTAGTATTAAAATAAATAAATGTAACATGCATGCTTTCAGTAATATAAAAATTGCGTTCATTTACCCTCACTTACTAATCTATATACATTTTATAATCGTTCGTAAAGAGTAAACTCCAGTCGTGCGTCGGAGCTGACACACACTTTTTTTAATGCAGGTTTTGGAAAATTTGGCCCTCACTTCATATTTTTGTATTGTTATTTAGAAAGAGGTTTAATTGCAGTATCACTTCCAATCGTTTTGGTAATTAACGAACCACAGCTAATATCAATAAATCGAGTAACTCAGTGGTCCTTGGATGTCTCACCATTTGTATGAAAACATGGTTTTTACCACTGCGTTACCCACCTTTTACAGCAATAAGTTAATGTTTAGGTACAATTTCGAAATCCTATTTTTGTACACTAATTCAATACGTATCATAGATTTTTTGTAATAGAAAACTGGTCATGAAACGGTAGAATGACCCCTTTATTCAGAGGCATTAGGCATTTATTTTTTAACTGTCAATGTAATAAAATTGCTAGTTACAGTGTATTCTAAATGTTTTTGATACAAGCAGTCAATCATATTGTACACGCATCAACAAGTCCGTGCTAGAAGGTACATATATTGCTTAAGAGCGCTCTAATAAAATGTAACAGGTCCACTAGCGCCACTCGTAAATAATTGTAATTATTTAAATTTAACGATATATAACTAAAAAAGGGGGCCGCTGCGTACAGTAGTTTGTATTTAAGTACTTTTTGAATCCATCAAACTAATTTTTACGTTGCTGGATTCGTCTCTCTATGAGCTCAAAAATAAAACGGCCGTTTTAACTTTGGACGCATGGATTGACGAATCCAGCAACGTAATAACTAGTTTGATGGATTCAAAAAGTAATTAAATACAAACTACAGTACGTAGCGGCCTCCTTTTTTAGTTATATATCGTTAAATTTAAATAATTACAATTATTTACGAGTGGCGCTAGTGGACCTGTTACATTTTATTAAAGCGCTCTTAATGTAACATCCGCATCAAAACGATACTATAGAATGTCCTTAAATGTAGAAACTCAATTACAAGCTTTGATGGAAACCTGTTTAATCGAAAGATACGGTTTATTGCGAGAAATAAGCAAAACGGCCGGGTAAATTACTGTTTGTACATAAAAGATCTTAACTTGGTGTAATAACTTAATTAACTGTTATTAAACGAAGCGTTGACGCGAATAGTGTTTCAACTCTGGCAGCTTCGAGTTAAGATTCTTATTACAACTTTGAACATCATCTAAATGCAAATTAGTGTGCCGGCGATATTTATTTGATCTTATGCAAATCCCATGCCTATTAATAGCTCCGTGTAAACCGAACCGCGGAATATCTTTACTATAACATTTTACAAGATTAGGTGGAATCGTACAGTCGCCATCAAATATATCTGTACTCTTCAGGGTGCTCAAAAATATCTGAACATGCACTTTAACGCCTTGACAATAGAGTCGTGTTCAGATATTTGTGAGCACCTTGTTCGCTCCGATATATCTGATGGCGACTGTACAACAAATCCAAAAGTCAATAAATGGTCGGCAATACGCTTGTGTTTCTTCTGGAGTTGCTAGAGTTAATTCATAGGCTACGATGTCCGCTCGTAGACCGTAAGCTTGTTTCCGACGGTCATTGAATAAAAAAAACAAATAGCAACAACTTCAAGGAATGAAATAATAAATGGGTCACGTCTTTAAGGTCGAGTATCCCTCGACAATGACAATGACGAAAATGAGGGTGGATTGCCTCCCGTACCATCGCCGCCGCCAACATCGAGCAGCCGATCGAGCACGCATTGCAAAACGCGCGGCCGTCGCGACTGATTCTCATGATTTAGGGCCACGTATTGGTCCGAAAGATGTCGGGCGATACTCGACCTTAAAGACGAGAGTGACCCGTTTATTATATTTCAATAGGTACTTGTATCTGAAACGACACGGAGTTTTATATTTAAAACTACAAGGAATATTTGCTTTGACAATACGAGACAAAGAAAGAAATAAATGTAAGCTGCATTTATTGTATTTAGTAAGTTCTTGGAAGAAGAAAATTAGATTTTTATGGGTTTTTCCTGCGTTCTCTTTATCAGAGGAAAAACTGTGACTTTTTAATACGAGAAGTAATGTTATGCAATATTCAGATTACTTAAAATCATGGTTAGCATTAACACACTCAACGCCGAGGACCCAATAGTCGGGATCTCCCTTCGTAAACAGTTTTTTTTATGAATGGCTCAACAGCCATTGGCCTTAGTCTCACCGGATGGAAAGCGATCACAAAGCGGAAAAACCATGTTATCGGCTATGAGCTTAGCGCGTAACACTCGTAGGCAATGAATGTGTTAAGTAACTCTAACTTACCCTTTACCTGGGCGAATACTCAGCGTTTTTACGGCGGTTATTTTACGTCATTGTCGTTTCATTAAATATTGTTAAAGGAGACGATGATCTGAGTAAACTTTTGTTAAAAGCGTAAACCAATGTCGGGTCCGAGTCTTATTTGATCAATGTTCTCGGCGGTTTATCCCATCTTTGGGTAGATAATCTTGAGTCGACAATGACTTTAGAAACGAGCGTTTCATACGCTCGGAGAATCGCCCACCTATCAATTTCGTACCGAATATGAGTTAGCTTTCATTTCAAACCGTATCGTGTTTAAAATTGCATAATCGTATCGTATGTTACGTTTGTTCCGAGTAAGTACATTGTGATATTGCATCGTTTTCTAAGTCAGGCGATTATAGAAATGCTATGTAAACTAGAAACACATTGCGTGTACGGTGGAGATCCAGTGGCACCATGCCCGCGTTTCGTCTTGTTGGGTGTTCACAAAGACCATTCATAATAGTACATTACTTACCAAGGGTGGTAAAACAAAGAATGTCTCAGATCGCAGGTATTTGACGCCCGAGCCGAAGGCAAGGGCGATAAATATGCGATGTGGGGCTTTCTTTATTACCACCCGTGGTAAGTACAAAATTTTATGTCACCCCCTGGCCAGGAAGTGGGATTTTCCGCGCGCGGAGCGTGCGGTAATTGCCGCTTTATGGCCAGGTGTGACATAAAAAATTATACGATTTGATCGAATCAAATCAACACTCAACACGCGTCGCGTTTTATCGGGTGTCGTGGCGTTTCAATAAAGTTTGACATTACGGTCTTAGCTTAACACAATCAGAATCAGAATCAATTATTTATTCGTGACAATACAACATAATAAAAAGAAAAATAAGTAAAACAGTGAAACATCTGACAGAAACTTGTCTAGCGGGCTTTTCTCCGATAGTCGGGCTAGCGCTATAGATAGGTCGCTGCCTCGGTTCCTTTGGTATATTCGAGATTTAAGTCTAGCAGTGAAATTGTTAAATGGCTGCATGTACTAAACTACTAAAAGCTATATTTTTCACAGGAACAAACAAAGTACACGATGCGTCTAATAATAAAGAAAATCGCCGACACCGACGAGGGTGACTATTTCTGCCACGCCGAGAACGCGTTCGGAAAGACTCTAAGGCCGGTGTCGGTGCGGCTGAGGCCCACCACGCCACACCACAACGTCACCGAGTGCTGCACTCAGGTAAGAATAGTGGAAGAGCCAGTGTGAAGATCCCAAGTGAGGATCCAGGTGTCATAACGGAGTATGGGGTTGGCCGGTGAAAGCTAATTGTAGATGGCGCTCTCATAGCTAGGTCCCAATGGGGGCTATCGTTTTTGTCCTCACCAGTTGGCGCCACTGGCGAGTAAGGTCCAGCTGTCAAAAATTGTTATTGGTTATTATGGTCATGAGAACGAAGTTTACATTTAAATCATATACCTTAAAACCGTACCGTAAAAATATCGAACATAGCGCATTGTAGCGCGGTCCCGTTTTGTTCGGAAAAAAGGAGGAAATAAGTTTCCGAAAGACAAAACTGTCTCAAAGCCCTGACAGTCATTGACCCTTAACTCATATTTGTCATAATCAAGCTCAGGTATTGCAAAATAGTCACCATATTGTTCCAATTAGATATTAACTCGCGTAGCGCAACCACAAAGAGTGACATTTGACGTTTCGGAGACCCCACGCTACACTAGCGCCTCTAGCGGCGAATTCATACGCGATAGATTTATTTATTTCATTTACAAGGCTTATTTTGACAGATGCGTTCCTCCCAGTAGATGGCACTCTCATAGCTAGGACCTTTTTTCTATGAACAACTGTCAAAATCAATTTGACAGTTGCCAACCCTATTCTTATCGCCCGCCTTGTTTGCGCACTCTTTTTCAGGGTGTTGACTTGAGGCTCGACGCACCTTTTAATATTGTTAAGATATGGCCAATAAGATAAGACATTATCTACTAACTTTAAAGGCATTCGACTGGTCGCTAGTGTATGTCACGTGCCAGAAGTCATGACAATAATTACCAATGGCCCAAGTTTCATACAGACATTTTAATTCGTTAACGATAGCTTTCTTAGGTTTGCAACATCGGAGAAATACTGTAATCCGATCTTGCAAATCCTTATTTATCGAATCATCAATACGATTACAGTGATGGTATAACCAAGACTTGTGGTAGTACTAGTACCTAGTACTAGGTGCATAGCATGAATAATCTCATTATCATCATATCAGCCAAAAGACATCCACTGCTGAACAAATGCTTACTACAAGGATCTCTCCGATTTCCCTTGCGCTACCCTCATCCAACGGCTTTCAGTCATCCTAAACACATTATTGGTTCACGATGTTAGAGATCTCCCCACGCTGTCCCCAAGCGGGACGCCTCGGAATGTGGCGTCCCTATCCTGTTACCATCAAGTAAATATACAATGTACAGTTGACCAACGTCCCTTGGTACTCAGCGGAATTTAGACGGCTGTATTTCAATGTATGGCGTGGACGTATCTAGTTATATCTTGATCTATGCTGTTACCGCACATTCAGAGGGCCTACTCCGAACTTCGAGATCCCGTGCCGTCCCGTTCACTCATATAGTGTATAACACGAGAGTGAAAGCACGATACGAAGTTCGGATTTCGAAGCTCGGAGGCCCTCTGGTGCGCAGCGGTCGAGCACGCTGTGAAAAGCCTTTACTTTATGGATTAATTGGCCTCAGATGAACGTGTCATCGGCGTGTATTGACGCGTGCAGTTTCCACCTGGACATGGACAACATTATGGACCGTCCCGAGTGCATGAATGATTTCGATAAGCTCATGAAGTGCGCCGCCGATGGATCAGGTAACCTTCAGTGATGATTTTTCTACTCTTTCGTGTAAAGCAGACGTTTGATAAGATTTAAGAATAAGAGTTATATTTTAGTTACGATGTCCATCGTATTGTAATAAGAAGATGTACAGGAATCTCATGTAGGTACTTACTATTAGTCGGTTTAATGTTGAGCTCACCAGAAGCGCTTTAGCCCAGCGGCGCACGCGTACCGCGTACGCTATGCCATGTAAGCAACGTGGGACGAGGTCAGATCTTTGATGGGTGACCGCTTTGAGTGGTTATGAACAGCGCTCCCGTGATTTGGAAGGCGTTAAGTCGTTGATCCCGGCTGCTGTTTATGACAGCAGTCGTTAAGCCAGGTTAGGGGCTTGAGACTTCTTACGGACAATTTGCCCACTTAGGTACTTGACAAGCCTAATTCCGATAAAACCTGGATTCCTCTCGAGTTGGAAGGTCAGATGGCAGTCGCTTCCGTAAAAACTAGTGCGTACGCCTAATTTAGGCATTAGGTAGTGGAGCCCGGACATTCTTTAGGATGCAACTGTACTGGGATAGGGCTAGGAGGATGATGATAACGTTTAGCTCACCCAGTCCTACATACTGGCGTAACATTAAATACTTACCCCCTTATTCATAAAACTTAACAAACCTCTGCTAACTAAAATGTTTCTTGTCACTGTCTCACAAGCACAAGTGTCAAAATGACAGATAAGGACAAACGAACTTTAGCGGCTAGTTAGGTAACTAATATAGATTTAATAGACGTTTATGAATAAGGGAGTTATTCCGTTAGGCAGTGAGAGTGTTGACCTAGCTGGGTCATTTATTGATTTATTTATTTAAACTTTATTGCACAAAAAGAATGTAAGTACAAAGGGCGGACTTAATGCCATGAGGCATTCTCTACCAGTCGACCATAGGACCAAACAGAAACTAGCAAATGCGGGTGCAATGAGAAAATAATTCATAAAAGTTAAACGATTTCAAAAGAATAAACATACATATAATCGTAACTAATATACATCATCATTGTCAGTTGTAAAAACAAAAGTTGTCCACCCGGTGGTCAATAGTTAACGGCTAATGTACATGTAAGTTATGTTTTTATTACATGGATTTATAGTTACGGAAACACCGTTTATGCGGGTTACTAGACCAATCCAAAATTAAGCTTTGTGGCCCTTAACTTTTGATGTGTCCACCGAAAAGACGCGAACCTAAACCTGACAATGACCCAGCTGTATCCCCGTAGACCACCGCAGCTGCTGCGCGTCGTGGGGCGTGCCGCGCAGCTGCCTGGAGCTGTGCCGCGGCGGCGCGGTGGCGCGCTCGTGCGCGCTGCAGCACGCGCGGCGCGCGCTCGCGTGCTTCCGCGACGCGGGCGCGCGCCTGCCCGGCCCGCCGCGCGGCCTCAAGGCGCACGTCGCGCCCACGCCGCACGCTGTACTGCTCAGGTACTTACAGGCGCAAACTGACAAACATATACACTTTTACAATCTTTTCATTAAAGTCATGTTCGCATGTACTGTCACTGTATTGCGTACCCTTGTTTCCCGTACATAACCAAGTTACATTACCAGCACTGGTAGGGGACAAAATATTCCTGGACAACTATTCATGTGAAAAGAATGTCTGTTCCCCTTACAAAACCAAAATAGCTGACCAGTTGTGTACAGCGACCAAAAAAAATACTGCTACATAACCCGGTTTCATTTTTAATGAAACTTTTCCCAATAATTCCTATCTCTACATATTCTAATCTAAGGCAGATCGGCGTAGATACGATCACGAGTGAAGCGAGAATTATTGGGAAAAAAGGAACCTATTATCGATGTTGACTAAACTGACTATAATAGCCGCGTAAACACAGTCTTTGCGAGTTTATCATTATGGCGGCTGACCATTCCGTAGTTTTGTTTATCGTATTTTTTTGGAACTTGGATAATCTGAACTTATTTTTCACACACATTTAATTTTTAATTTTCTTCATACCGACCTGAGTCTGCAGTTTCATAGTGATAAGCGTCGGTAGTACCGACTTCACACTATCCTAAAACACTCGTTTATTGTGTTGTTGGTGTTCGAAAATTTCCGGCGAATTTTATGTTTAAGTACTCTAAATTATCAGGCCATCACCCTGAACCAAGCCAAGTCTGAACTAAATAATTTATCTCGTTATCTTTTTTCTAGCTGGGAACCACCCGCCAAGAACCCTCAGACAGTGTACCTGTACCGCGTATTCTGGCGCGCGTACGGCGCCAAGGTGCCAGAGAAGCTGGACACCAGTGAGACCAGTGTGGTGCTCACGGGTCTTCAGGACGACGTGCGGTACGAGTGTGTTGTCAAGGCTGCTAATGAGGCTGGTAAGTTACGCGATAATAGATGAGAGATCAAGAATATCGTGTACGTAACAGCTCAAAAAATTACTATTCAATAACCTGTGGAGAAGATGTTTTATCCCCTCTCGTTGCCAAGGTTAGGCCGAGAGTATGCCGAGAGTATAGCGCATTACACTGGGAAGTAGCACTATTCATTGGCAAACAATAAAACGTGTTTTTTTCGTTCTCTATTCATTGGTGGACGCACTAGGTGAATGGTGCGAAACAAGGCACTAAATGGAAAATGGCCGACACTCGTTCTTACAACCATAACTCCTCACATGCGGAAACTGGCTAATTATCTGATTATCTTGAAATTTAAAATACATCACCATGATTCTCTTAAGAGCTCTTGCCGGTGCAGCTTGATGAATAAATGTTCTCCATCTTTGTCGGTCCGAGACCAGCTTCGTGACATTTGTTTAGGACGATATCATTTTGTGGACAACTAGATGGCGCTGTACCTAACAGAAAGTAGCTAACGGTTATTCTATTCAAATTTTAACGATATTTGATTGTTAACCAAGTTCGACGATACGACTACAGAAAGTGACAATATAAATTACACCTTCATGATTTATGACAGTGTTGAGAATTCTGAGTGAGTTCATGTAACCTAGACCTTTTTAACGAGTGAATAAGCATCTTTTGGAAGAGCTCGCTTCACCGCCGGCCGGTGGCTTGATGCTGGCCCAGAACAATCACATTTTATGGCAAGGCCCATTCACAGATCTGACGAGATACTGAAGTTTGAGCTTCCAGTGTGAAGAAATAATGTAGAATTACACTATAAAAAAAATTACAGTAGACTGAAAAAGAAAAACCGAACAAAATATTGAATAATGCCTTGCTAACTCTGTCAAAAATCATAAATATCATAGTAAAAATAAACTTTAATGCTGCAGATCTCGTAATTATAAACGACAGTGATACGTTTTTTTTACAAAAACGATAGCTTTTTTATTGTTCTAAGGAAATAACGGGAATTGGGATAGATTTATCATAAGTGATTCAGTGTGCCAACAATCAATAAAAATGTACTAAATATTTACGAAATTACGCGCTGAGCTTGCGTAGAGAGCGGGATGGTTAATTGCAAACTCACGCATGTTAGAGGGGGTCATTTGCACTGGAATGGCCTTGCCTTAAACAATAATAAAAAACTTTTTTGACGTTCGGTGCGTAACCAACCATTATGTTTGCAGGCACGTCGTCCCTCAGCCAAGCCATCATGTTCACAACAGCGGGGCAGGAGGCGGGCGCGGCGGCGGCGCCGGTGGCGGCCGGCGGCGCGGCGACCGCCGTCGGCGTGGCCGTCGCTTGTCTGCTGGTGGCGGCCATATTGGCTGCCGCTGCCTTGTACTATAGACATAGAAAGGTGAGTCCATACTGATGTGCCGTTGATTACGTTTGTTTTCCGCTACCCTAAGGTTTTTTTTTATATAACGCCAGTGGCAAACTAGCTTACGGTGCACCTAATGGTAAGCGGCCACCGCAGCCTATAGACGATTCCTGGAGGTGAGCAAGGTTGCCAGAGCTCCCGAGGATGAGCTGTGTTGAGAGCGAGGGACCTAAGTTTCTCCCTTCTGTTGTCAACACAGTGCATTCTCAAATTTTATAAAGGGTCGGCAACGCGTATGGGACTCCTTTGGAGTTGCGGGCGTCTATAGGCTACGGTGGCCGCTTACCATCAGGTGGACCGTAAGCTTGTTTGCCACCGACGTTGTGTAAAAAAAAAAACAGTACTAGCAGCGTTTTAAACTCTCGCACTTTGTAAACATACTTAAAGATTTGTTTGATTTGTCGGTAACAAAGGTAAATACAGTCGCCATCAAATATATCTGTACCCTTCAGGGTGTTCAAAAATATCTGAACATGCACTTTAACGCCTTGATAATAGAGTTTTGTTCAGATATTTGTGAGCACCTTGTTCGCTCTGATATATCTGATGGCGACTGTACATAAATATCGCGTTAGACCCGTTTAAACAAATCTTTAAGTACTAGCAGCGGTTTTCAATAGGCTTATAAATGTAACTTTTATTTCAGAATCTTAGACTAAAGGCTCAGGGTGGAGTTGCGTTCGAAAACCCGAGCTACCTCCGGGAGCCTGCGCCCACGGCGGACACTATTGTCAACGTAAGTGTTGCGAACTCTTATTTAATTTTATACATATATTAGTACATTACTTACCAAGGGCGGTAAAACAAAGAATGTCTCAGATCGCAGGTATTTGACGCCCGAGCCGAAGGCAAGGGCGATAATTATGCGGTCTGAGGCTTTCTTAATTACCGCCCGAGGTAAGTACAAAATTTTATGTCACCCCCTGGCCAGGAAGTGGGATTTTCCGCGCGCGGAGCGTGCGGTAATTGCCACTTTATGGCCAGGTGTGACATAAAATAACTTAGTATGCAGTAGCAAAACGCACGGTTAGTATAAGAGCGGCTTTTAAAGCCACCAATAGCAACGCTTCACATACGCTGTATCCCTACCATTGTAACATACGTCAACTCAAATTATCAAATCTTGCTCGTCATTACCTATTCTTTGCTCTCACATACAACCTCTTCTGCACATACCTCTTTTGACCAAGCTATTTTGTAAATCAGCACCTATTGAAATTATACAGTCAACTTTACATCGGAGTTTGACGACCGCTTTAGCCTAATTGGTAGTGACCCTGCCTACGTAGCTGGAGGTTCCGGGTTCGAATCCCGGTCAAGGCATTTATCGGAAATATATCCTGAAGGACGGTACGGTCGACATTTGTCGGGCATGCCGCCGTCCCGGAGAGTCACTCAGGCATATCATTTCCGGTTGTGGTCATCTTGCTAACGGCGAGTACTTGCACAGACATAACGTAGTAGCCAGAATCATTCACCAGCAACTTGCTCTTCTATACGGTCTTGTGAACTTCGAAGTGCCGTACTTTAAGTATACACCTGCACCAGTTCTCGAAAATGGTCGTGCCACGCTCTATCGGGATCGATCTGTCATCACGGACAGGACTATTGTAGCCAATAAACCTGATATCGTGCTGACAGATCGATTGAAGCGCCAGGCAGTGCTCGTTGACATCACCATCCCCCATGACGAGAACCTCATGAAGGCCGAGAAGGACAAAGTCAGCAAGTACCTAGACTTGGCACACGAGGTGACCGCCATGTGGGATGTTGATTCAACGATCATTGTCCCGATAGTCGTCTCTGCGAACGGTCTAATAGCGAAGAGTCTCGACCAACACCTTAAGAGACTCGCTAGATGGCTGGGTCAAGGGTCAGATACAGAAGGCGGTACTCCTGGACACGGCGCGGATAGTCAGGAGGTTCCTCTCTCTGTCGCCCTAACCACCGGTAGCTTAGGCCCCGCCTCGCTGCCGGCGGCACACTAGGTTAGGTTTTTATAAAGATTTTACGTTTTGTAAGTGTTTTTTTCGTCCGTGTGGTTGCCGGGTAAGAATTGCGCCACCCCATCTCTTCCCGTGGGTTTCGTAGGAGGCGAATAAGGGAAAATCGGAGGGTGGGCAGCAGCACCCTTCGATCATTACCACCATCAAACTGCGGTCGCCAACCCGCTTGCCAAGCGTGGCGACTATGGCAAATCCCCCCCAAATTGGGGGAAGCCTATGTTCAGCAGTGGACGTCTTTCGGCTGAAATGACGAAGTGTATTTTTATATTTTACTTTTTATAAAGATATTGTAAAAACCTAGCCTAAGGAGAAAAATAAATAAAGAGAACAATATAAATTCTTATTCCAATCTGAATTAATTATCCCACAGGGCACAGTCCCCAACGGCAATGCCAACGGTGGTAATGGTGTCGCCAACGGCGTGTCAATGAGTACAGCGTGGCGACAGGAGACTCTGCAGAACCCTAGCACGGCCACGCAGAGGGAGGTCGACCCTACGCTGTATGAGGAGCTGAAGTTAGGTGAGTACAAATTTGGTTACATCCCCAGAGGTGTCTATTATTTTATCGAAATATATTACATCGATTTTCATTTCACCGAAAACTGTTCGACGAATTTCATTAGGTTTTTTTTCTTTTTTTTTTATTTATTTACCAAAAAAAGTTAGATACAGTTTTACATTAACATCCGTTCGCCAAACACAACGTTTATTGGCGAGTAATGCACTCATGCTCTTAACAAATTAATGTACCTATCTACCTTAAAACCTAAAATAAAATATGTACTTAGAGGGTACCTATTAGCAATTTTTTCAATTTAGTTTTGAAGACGTGTTTGCTACTACAATCATGTTCTGGAAAGATGGTATTGAAAATGCGTGGTCTAATCACATAATCATCAATTCATTGCATTTTATATAATCGAACCACTTTTCATAGTTAATCGTTTCGAATCCGTCTCTAGTCGTAGCGTAACGGTACATCGAATTTACCTTTCGTAGAAATATTCGTTTATTCATGAATTAAAATTCGATGAATTGATTCTTGTGTAAAAGGTAATTCGATCAAATGTTTGAGCGATCTAACGAAGTTCGATGAATGATTAAGTGACAATAAAATTCTGCGAATAGTGTTATATGAAACGATAATCGATGTAACGATTTTCGGTAAAATGATGGATTCCCCATCCCCAGACAATGAGTAGGTTAGCGTAGCGAAATAACCGATTTACAGCTTTAAATTTGTCGTTCTAGAGCGATGATTATTTAAAACGCATGGCTTACTGAAAATTTTAAAAAGTGAGGTTAAAAAAGGGCCCCAATTGTCCATATTGACGAAGAGAAAATCTCAAGACAAGTGTCAATAGCCTAAACAGATAACTTTTTTCCGGATAAGGTTCCCTTAATAAATGTATTGCTAATAGATGTATACATATGTATTTAAGTATCTGTTTATGTATATCGTCACCTAGTACCCATAAGTAGTACAAGCTTTGCCTAATGACTAGATCGATTTGTGTGTGATGTGAAGTGATTAGTACATTTAGCTCCTAGAGAAAATATGAATACATATATATGATTTACAAAACATTTTAATTTGACCAATCAAAATATTTCACCTATTAAATCCACCAATCACAGAACACTAATTTAACTCTTAAAAAATTCAACCAATCAGAATACAGCTTTACTCAAATCGACCAATCAGGAAATAATTCATTTCTCTAAAGATTAATTTTGTAGTAGTCCGTATTGTACAATAATTAAAAAAGTGATTAAATCGTTAGAGCAACGCTTTGAAGCGCTCAATGCGAAAGATCAGTAGCTTTTATTCGCGCGTGAATTTTGCGCGCGAACTTCGGCATCTATGTTTTGTGTGCCGAAGCAGTTTAGAAAAAAAACATGCTGCCAAATTATACATATGTTCACCGTGGAATTTATTATTAATTTTGGTTGGATTACCTTTGTTTATTCATTTTCTAGCAATCGAAGTGAAAAGTAAAGTATAATTCTGGTCTAAAAGCCATATTACCCCTTGAACTTCTTAATATAACTAAATAATAACCATCTCGTGGTGATATGACTCATTTTATACCCTTGTCATATACCTATCTACTGTTTAGAAAATTCCTTCAGCATCCTCAGTACAATGCCTCAACGGCATGTTTTAATATTATTTAAGTAGTTTATTGTTTTCAAGTATACATACATTTGTCTTGTCAATAAAGTGGTACTTCTTAAACATTAGCAAACAAGCTGAAGTCACAAAATATATCTTCAAGTAAAACTAAGCTAAACCTACCTTAAACTACGTTGCTACTACCTATAAATACAAATATCGCCTAAATCACTACAATTTGGAAGGGTGCCCATAAGGCTAGCTGCGTTCCCTCGCTGAATGGCAATGCCAATACGTTGAGCGAGGAACGAGCCAGCCCTACGGTCACCAGAAGACCGGATAAGCATTTGCGAAATTTGTTAAAAAAGTTTAACAGCTTCCGGTCCCCATGGGCCCAAGGTCTCCACGGCAAACGCCGGAAATACGTAACTGACACCTAAAGATGCGTACTATGTTACAATGATACAGAAGACATAATACGCACTTACTCTTGGTCTGTGGTCAACTAAATCTTTATCAGCTAAGCTACTCGCACTCATTCACGTCACACACGCACACACCACACCCCTACTCACATACACACTCACACATCTTCACACATATTATACACAAACACTTTTACTTTGTTTATTAATTTTCATGTTTTATACTCGTAACTGCTACAAATGGGGCATTCCAAGATACAGGCTCGCCTAGTTTGGACTGCACCAGAAATCCCGTGTAACCTGTTGTATCATTTGTGTTAGAATCAATAAATTTACTCTTTACTCTTTACTTGGTACTTCTTAATTTTTCATGCAAAGGCACTTCATGTTCTCTTCGAATTGCAGGTCAGGACGGTGCGGGCTTCAAGCGCCTGAAGCCATAGCCGGCGGCCCGCGGGACCTCGCCGCTGCGCTCCCCGCGGCTCACCGCGCGGGTCGCGCCGCGGTACTAGCCCCGCGACCCGCGCAACCACAGCGGAATCTATGATGGTCTCGGTTATCGCGTGATAAACGACAAGTTAAGGCGAGAGTCCATTGCGAATGTCCCGCTCTAACAGGCGTGAGTTTGCAATTAACCATCCCGCTCTCTTCGGAAGCCCTGCGCGTATTTTCGTAAATATTTAGTACATTGGCATAATGGATCACTTATGAAAAATCTGGTTATTGTGTTAGAACAATAAAAAAACTGTCCTTTTTGTAAAAAAATAATAAATAACTGTCGTTGACAATTACGGCAGCGTGAAAATTTTTTTTTTACGATAATATTTACGATTTTTTTAGATTTAACAGAGTTACCAAGACATTTTTCAATCTTTTGTTTGGTTATTGCTTCTTTGTTTTTTTCAATCTACAGTAATTTTTGTGTAGTATAATTCTGGAAGCTCAATCTCCAATATTTTCTTTAGATCTCATGAACTGGCCTTGCCTTAAAGCGTCCGTCACTCTCTATCAAGTCTGACAGAAAGTGATCTACTTGATATCTACAGAGTGACGGATGCTTTATCTTGCGTATATCACGCGGCTACGATCATGATACGTACGTGGCCAGAAAGCGTAGTGAGCGATGCGTAGTCGAAGGAATCCTCGTAGTTCCATAACCACACAATCAGTAGGGGTAGGGGGGGGGGTCCTTTAAAATATAAATAGAACATTGACCGGGCGAATAGCTGGTAAACTTTTTAATACGTTCACATTCAAAGAAATTATGGCTTAGTAAATATTCACGATGATAGAGGGTGTCAATATCTAGAGGACAGCAGGCTTCGAGTTACATATTTACCCGACCGTTTTAGTGCTAAATTAAGAGGGTATTACATTGTCTAGGGCTACCGTTTTTGTGCTCACCAGTTGGCGCCACTGTCGAGTAAGGTCCAGCTGTCAAAAAATATTATTGGTTATTATGGGCATGAGAACGAAGTTTACATTTAAATCATATTAATACCTTAAAACCGTATCGTAAAAATATCGAACATCCCGCACTGTAGCGCAGTCCCGTTTTGTTCAGAAAAAAAGGAGGAAATAAGTATCCGAAAGACAAAACTGTCTCAAACAGTCATTGACCCGCAACTCATATTTGCCATAATCGAGCTCAGGTACTGCAAAATAATCCACATATTATTCCAATTAGATATTAACCCACGTAGCGTAACCACAAAGAGTGACATTTGACATTTCGGAGACCTCACGCTACACTAGTGCCTCTAGCGGCGAATTCATACGCGGTAGCCCTCATTCAGAATCTTTAGAGCCGGACATACCTCAACTCCCTCGCTCTAACGTATATTTACGTCCCGCTCTAAAGATTTTGAATTCAGGAAAATGTAATACCCGCTTTAGGGCGGCGGCACTTGTGTATCATGTAATCCAAACCGCTTAAGGGCGGCGGCACTTGTGTAGGTGTGTCATGTAATCCTAATGATATACATGTAAGTTCATAATGACCGTATTTGGTCATGAATGCGGTTTTAACGTTCTTTAATGGAGATTTAGACAAATTATACTTAAATGAGCAAAACGACAACAACTGCCCCTGCCCTTTTCTTTTGTATTTCTCACTGTTGTTATTTTGTACAATAAAGAGTTTTACCACTTCTGCTGCAACTGTGTGAACAATTAATTATATGCTCTGAATATTTTAACTATCATTTGTTGGCTATAAAACATGGTTAAAAGAGAAGTACCATACAACTTTCTTTACTTGGCTTAGGAAACTCTTTTCATTAAATTACTACGCGCGATGGACTTCCAGTATTGTCGCCTCGCTCGCTCACTTTAACATAACGTTAAAACCATTTTAACCGTATAGATGTTTCTGATGTCCACCAAATATTAATATTTAGAAGGTTGTGTATGCGAGAGGAGGCAGCGAGCGAGCATAATGTAGCGATTTATAACATAGTTTATGAATGAATCTCAATAACTATAGACGTAATATTTGATCTATTGTATATACCTATATATACATAGAGAGAGGCACGAATTAAATATGTACAGTAGGTAGTAATTTTAATATTATATGGAGTCGGAAAGAAAACCCTAAAAACGTTACCAAGACGTGTAGATATAAAGATAAAAGTTAATTTTAAGTCATATTTGTGGTATACTTGATGTGATTTAAACCAAAAAAACAAGTATAGTGCGTCTCATCCAAGAAGGCACGCCCCTCCACAACCCAATCCGTACAATTGCATAGATTAGTATGAGATTCGCTTTGGAGGGGCGCGTCGTCGTGGATAACACGCACTTTCACTTCAAATTATATGACAATTGTAAATATTCTTAATGTTTACTAAAGCAAGAATTATATGTATTCAATGTAAAAACATTGTGACAAGAAATACTAGTGTATAGAGATGACACTTCACAAATGGAAATAAGCCATACCTACAGTTTATACCTACTTCGAGTGTCATCCGTTTTCAGTATTTTATTGTTAACAAATAGTAGATTGTATGACAAGGGTCTAAAATGAGCCATATTACCACGAGATAGTTATTTTCCGGAACAAAGTGAGGGAAAATAGTTCGAGGGGTAATATGGCTTTTAGACCAGAGTTATACACTCTACTTTTCACTTCGATTGCGAGAAAATAAATAAACAAAGGTTAGCAGCCATCCAAAATTAACAATTAATTCCACGGCGAACTTATATGTAATTTGGCAGCATGTTTTTTTTCTAAACTGCTTTCATGCTTTGACACACAAAATAGACACCGCGGTTCGCGCGCAGCATTCACGCGCAAAAAAGCTAACTCACCCTCCATTGAGCGCTTCAAAGCGTTGCTCGAACGAACTAATCACTTTTTTAATTATTGTGAAATAGGGACTACTACAAACTTAATCTTTAGACTCTTTAGAGAAATGAATTCTGTTTTCTGATTGGTCGATTTTAGTAAAGCTGTATTCTGGTTTGTCAATACCCAATACCAAATATTTTTTAAAGAGTTAAATTAGTGTTTTGTGATTGGTGGATTTAATAGGTGAAGTATTATGATTGGTTTAAATTGAATGATTTGTAAATCATAAATATGTATTCATATTTTCCTTAGGGGTTAAATGTACTACTTTAGCCCCGCTTGACAAGTCTAATATGATGCACTTTTCGAGCATAAGAAGTGAAAAGTATTTTAGTAAACTTGGTTAGACCACGTAGTTTCAACGTTAAAATAAGTAGAGTTTTATAGGATGAAACTAGATCACTCTATTAAAAAATGTGCCTTCAAACAATTTATTAAGTAGTGTTTACATAGATCGATCACATAGATGATCTATACTTCACTGGATTTACTGTTTAGGAACATTTGTACCTACATCTAAATTTTATACCTATAATTAATGAGTTTTATGACGAGTTAATGACACTGCTATATTACATCATGACAGAGCTGTCATGTCAATTGGACACAACCATTTATATATTCGACTGCGCGGTCGAAAACTACGAAAATCCAGCGTTTCGCGGATGGATGTAATATTCATGTTTATGGTAATTTAATAAACAAATGATTTATCTCCGTTTCTATGACAATCCAGTGTAGTATGGAGTATCTAGGTTGATATTTAGAGATAGTGTACCTTTTCGGCCTCTGTTTTTTTGTACCTATTCTTATTGTAAATAAAGCAAATTTTAAACGTTCGTTCGAGAAAATTTTGTACGAAGTATTGTACTATCTAAGCTGTTATTAATTCTTGTAACAATTCATAGCTATGTTCTGTTTTGACTATTGGAAGACTTAATCGACACAGTATAACTGTGCCTTTACCATGAGTTTACATGACCGTACTCGCCAGCGACTGTGTAAACGATTTAGTATGCCGATTCTTAGTTCTATTGCGTAACCGCCAGAGGCGCTGTGCTTTTTCCCATACCCCACAAATGTTTTTGCAGTCGCTAGCGAGTACAACCATGTAAACTCATAATAAAGGAACTGATACCGTCACCATTGAAATTGACAGCATATCAGTTATTATATATAATGGAATAACGGGTTCTATGGAAAATAAATAGATAGCAAACATAAGCTAGATAAATAGCAATTCACTTGGATATATATATTATATATGTAACATGTAATTTCGCATTACTTCGTTACTTTATATACATGTCTTTACTTATGTATTATTCGTTACCTACACATAATTATGTTTTCTCTAAAAATGTTATATATGTTGTTATATGTCTTAGTTTTTTTTAACGTAATTTGTGCTCAGTATAAACATAGTGTGGTATATAATGACATACGTTTGCTCAGGTACAGCGATGTGATTATATATATTTAGAACAACTTATTACTAATTTTAGATGAGGACGGATGTGACTAGATTTGTAAATATTAAATAAAAAAGCCAAATACAAAATATATAAGGTATTTTCATTAATTCCCTAATATCAATTTAATTAATGAATGTAAAAAGGTTTATCAACAATTAATGGAGTATTCCAGTGTTCCAAACCACACGCGTGGTCGTGTCGGAGGTTTTCCCCTGGATTTTCCCCAGGCTATTCTCCAACCGCGCACTCCTATCGCTTCATTCGACGGTAGATAGTTTTTACTGTCAATTTTGAAGTATAAATGTATGAGCCGCAAGCGAATCACGTAACTTTATCTATTAACGGTAGGTAGATTTTGCTGTCAATTTTGAAGCATAAATGTATGAGCTGACAGTTAAAATTTGACATTAAAATCTACCTAACGGTAGTACAAAAGTTACGTGATTATCCCGCCGGCCTATAAAACCACAGTCAGGTTCAAAAAAAAGTTGAAGCTGTACCACGAGGGGGTATCAGGGACCGATACCGGTATTTTTAAAAAACCCTGAATTAGCCCAATATTTTGGATTATTTTTTGCTCTTTACGTAGGGCTGAATCATATATTTAGGTAACAACGTCGTATTATTAGATTGTCCCATTAAAAACGAGATAATGAACCGGTGACCGTAATAATACCGGTATTTTTCTATGGAGAAAATACCGGTATCCGATCCCTGGGCGGTATATGACGGTCGTGATAAAGCATCTGTCACAGTAACGATAAGACTGTAGCCGGCAATATACATACACAGATGTGCAAAAGAGATGTAAGCATAGACAATAACATACGTGGGAACGAGATACAATGTGTCATCTCATGCCCCACATCGCGTATTAATTGTCACCGGCCTGTATCACCGAAACGTCACCAATGTATTCAAGCATCTATATACAGCACGACTAATTATGAGATGTAAGAATTGTGCTAGTATGTGGGTCAATCAACTTTTTCTTGTTGTTATTCTGACCCGTCAGCGAGGAGACAACAGTAACCGAGTTTCTAAGAAGAATGTTTATAATATGGACTCAAGCATGCTCAAGACATGACCCATGTCCAAATGGATTTATGCTCATCGCTAAAACTCATGTTTGGTAAATTTAAACCCTATAAAATCACAGTTTTAAAGTGACTCAGGAGACGTAACCATGGTAACGAGCGACAAAGAATAGTTGATCCACCCATGTATCAGTCTTCTGATACATCTCAATTTAGTCAGGTTGTCGTAAGTCCGTCCCTTTTGGGTATTCACTAATCCTCGTTCTATAGGATCTTCTGTCTGCGATCTGTCACTTTCTGATACCACTCGGTAGAAAGTGACACACGCTTTATCTTATCGTTTATCACGCTATCACGCGACCATAATACGGGGCCAGGGTGGCACACAAGCATACGGCCTTGCTGATATTAAACAGACACCGAAGCCTGTATACATTTGCACTTCCAAAGTAGTCATATTGAACTTCAGGAACTTCAGTCTTGAAATGACTGACTGTCGAGTTTCTTTCGGCGTTTCTTCTCGGCAGTGGTCTCATGAGAGACGCTAGTAGTTTTTGACTTGTAAAAATGCCTTTGGGGCCTACTTGCAGAATAAAATTCATTTATTTATTTTATTTATTTCGGTTATAAACGGCAAAAGCGGGTGAGCTATGGTTGTGTTAGTTAGTTAGTTCACACTTAGTTATTTATTCAAAAAAAACAATATAGCGTTTGAAATATATGTTAACACGTACAAAATAAGATAGTCTCACATAAATAAGTTTGACAATAATATATTAAAAGTTTTATATAATAATGACTAACTTAATTAATAAATAAGCTTTAAATATAATCATCAAACATTTATTCCGCAAATAGGCCACAAGGGCACTTTTACATGTCAAAATATTAATTTACAATTTAAGAAAGTCTGGCTATAATAAGTAATACATTTTTCATGTCAAAATATTAATTTACAGTTCAAGAAGGAATAATAATTTCGAGTTTACAATTATAACAAAATTAATGTCATACAGTGAAGACAAACTTGCAAAGTTATCTACTCGTATTACAAATATTATAACATCAGTAAAGTTAGAGATGTATAAGGTCTCAAGATTAAACAAGGAGTATAATGAAATTAATATAATATCCCAGAGATGTACATGGTGTCTGAGCGTCAAAATTAAAATTAATTTAATATTGTTAGAGATGTATATGGTCTCTAAGTCACTGATAATAAAACAAATCCACAACAGGTGATGTCTCTCGTCAATCCCCTATAATTGAAAACATAAATCAAATTAAATTCCACACCATGTGTTGAGATATACATACACATTGTCTATGTGTGCGTCAGCGTAGGAGCTATATGAGTTCACACATAGATGGTATATATGTTCGTATTTGTCACAATTACAACTGTGGCTAACGCGCGCTCGTGTGAGTAATTTATACGAATTACGAAACGAAGTTTTGCGAAAAGTTAAATATGTAATACTTATTTTAATCTCAAGCTCACAGAAAAGGCTATAAAAGAAAATTCCGATGGAATCCATTTTGTTCAACAGGGGACAGCATTCCCTAGGACCCGCACAGATATTACTGAAGCACAGAAGGTACTATGGCTATAACTCCAGAATCTCAACTTGAAGAACGTGTCGCGATTTACTGGCTCTTTCGCAAGTCGCAATAAGGTTAATTGCTGTCTTACGCCGGGTCGTTAGTCAAGGGACGAGTGCCATCAAGGAATACTTGGACTATTATATTTGTAACCTAGAATGTAAACCCAACGCAACTATTTGACTCAGAAGATGCCTGCACCGCTCGCCGCTCAGAAACAGTGTGCTAACCGCTCAGAATCAGTGTGCTGGTGACATGAATTTAATCGCAAGAATATATAAAATTACTGAGGCACATCAACGAATACTGATTTAGAATGCTAAAATATTAATTTCACATAAAAACCGCAATTACACTCGAGGTCAAAAATTTATAAGAACTTTATTTCTCAAAGAAATTTTACATTATTTTACACTAGTTTAATTTACTCGAGATCCTCGAGAACCAAGGTTACCGAGCTCAGCGAATTGGTAGGCTGAAGTGGCAGTGGATAGGTCACATATGCCGCAGAACCGATGGTCTTTGGGGCAGGCTGGTTCTTGAGTGGAGACCGCGTGTCGGCAAACGTAGTGTAGGGCGCCCTGTAACTAGGTGGGGCGATGATATGCGTAAGGCAGTGGGCAGGGATTGGAGGAGACGAGCTGAAGACCGAGCTCAGTGGCGTGCCATGGGAGAGGCCTATACAGCAGTGGACTGACACAGGCTGATTATGATATGATTATATAGTAACTTGCTTTACTGGCGCCGAATACCTATAAAATTAGCCTATTGCTGCTGAAAACTGTACATTAAAATAACTCAATCATTTAAAATACATACTGACTGAGTTATATCATTGTTGACGACGACCACTTAGGATAGGTTGCACCAAACCGTCTGTAATCGTAAGCGGTATTCGTTAAAATCTGATTGTATGGAAAGTTTGACAAGTTTCTATGGGATGACAGCTGCCGGCGCCATATTTGTCCATGACCGGCCTGTGATCGTATGTTGGTGCAACCGAGCCTTAGTAATGGTAAAGTATTTTAAGCCGACGTCAAATATATTTGAAGTTAGATCACTGTATTCCGTATATTCTGTGCTAGAACCGGCGAGAATTACAGATTACACATTTTACCGTCGGTAATTTCAGAAATTACCGTTTGAGGGTAATATTGTTCAGTAGTTAAGCCTCTGGAATTAATAACTGGAGTCGTTGAAGACCCGCGGAGGGGGATGATTTAATCTTAATGGAATTGGAGGAACCAGGTTCTTACGCTAGAAATGCTAACGACAAAAAAAACCGGCAAGTGCGAATCGGACAAAGGGTTCCGTGGCATTATCTATAAAAACGGCAAAAAAATCATGTTTGTCGTATGGGAGTCCCCTTACATATTTATTTTATTCTGTTTTTTAATATCTGTTGTTATAGCGACAACAGAAATACATCTTGTGTTAAAATTTCAACTGTCTAACTATCACGGTTCATGAGATACAGCTGGTGACGACGGACAGACGGACAGCGAAAGTTTTAGTAATATGGTCGGGAGCATTTGGATACGGAACCCAAAAAGACTAACGGTAAGTGTCTGGGGTCCCAGGAATGGAGTACCAATTTGATCAATGTGTTTAGCGAACCGAGTGTCGGAGAGCATAAATTGGAATCAAAATTAAAATAAAAGGAGACTGGTAATTCCTTATTAGTTGGTTAGTTAGTTTGTAACATTTAGGCTGGGTTGTACCGACTTACGATTACAAAACGGACCGATAAGCGTTAACCTTCACAACGCTATATTTTATATAAACGCCTTAAGGGAGGCGTACAGCGACATCTACCAGAAGACTCATGCTTCATTAACGGCACTAACGTCTCAAATCATATTGAGAATCGTCAGTTGCGATGCGCCATCCCATACCCAAATCATCACTACATAGTATAAAACAAAGTCGCTTTCTCTGTCCCTATATCCCTATGTATGCTTAAATCTTTAAAACTACGCAACGGATTTTGATGCGTTTTTTTTAATAGATAGAGTGATTGAAGGGGAAGGTTTATATGTATAATAACATCTATTAAATAGTGCACCCGTGCGAAGCCGGGGCGGGTCGCTAGTTTTATACAAACGCCTTAAGGGAGGCGTACAGCGACTTCTAACAGAAGACTCAGATCATACTTAGTTGAAAAAACAAAAGTCATCCCTCCTGTGGACAATAGTTAACGGCTTATTTGCATGTTAGCTATGTTTTTATTACAGGGATTTATAGAAACAGAGACACTGTTTATGCGGGTTACTGGTCCAATCCAAAATTAAGCTTTGTAGCCCTTAACTTTTGGTATGTCCACGGAAAAGACGCGAACCTAAATCCGCGTATGACCCTCATGCTTCATTAACGGCACTAACGTCTCAAATCATATTGAAAATCGTCAGTTGCGATGCGCCATCCCATACCCAAATTTTAGAAAAAAGGAAAAATTTAAAAATTTAGGCACCGATCAGGATTTACAACGGTCTCAAATAAAAGAAAAAAAAAACAAACAAAACTGAGCGCGACGCGCCAACAAACTGTGTATCGTGTTATGTGATTGTTTTTACGTGAATAAACGATTTCTATCTAAAGCCCGCCCAGAAATATATGACCGTGTCCATGTTACGGAATTTCATTGGAACTCCCTTGAATAAATCAAAATGCGTAGAATTTGATGAAATGAATGTTTATTCACTTTACTAAGCTAATTACAATATATGAATGGCGGGAACGTGCTTCGCCGGTGCAAATCGGGAGAAGAGAGAGTGTTGCCATACACAAACATTCTATAGCAACTTGTGGCTAACTTGCCATACTAAAATCTAATTAGGCTAAGTTTACACCTATATGTTTTGTATTAACTCCCTAATTTCTTAAACTGGCATTGGTTATTACAAAGTAGTGTGGTCGTTAACTTATTTGTTAATTGTTTTGTTTGCCTTTTAGCTTAATATTTGTTTTTTTTTGAACCTGACTGTGGCATTATAGGCCTGGCCCAATAAAGCGATAGGAGTGCGCGGTTGGAGAGTAGCCTGGAGAAAATCCAGGGGAAAACCTCAGGCACGACCACGCGCGTGGTTTGCAACACTGGAATACTCTAAAAGTTTGCGCTCCAGTGAGATTGGTTGAGCAGTTTCAACCGAATCTGAGGTGTGAGTGGAATCGAGCTACTGGGAGTTTTGTCGCTGGTTCACTAAACCTAGCCTAGCTGAATATTTGTAAACTTACCTACTTGTTTAGTTAACAAAGAGTCAAAAACAAAGTGTAAAATATTATATCTCATCAAATGAGATGTAAATTTATTTTGAGTAATAAGTATCTTTAACCCGAATATACGCCGCTATTTGCCTGGTTCGCTGACGGTGTTTTCAAATCTAATATCGCAATGTCCGTAAGAAACGAGGGTCTGTCAAGGCAAAGTCGTCACATTTGTTAGGCTTTAAAAACATTTAGTATCCTCCCGGTTGGAGAGACAAGGTTCTTGAGAAATCGCTTGGATAACAAAGAATTTTATTGCTTGGGGAAAACTAGAGAGAAATTGTCTTTTGCAGTACTCAATAAAAGGTTTAGTAAGACAATATACTCAAGCACTTTAACTTTTCTTTTTCTAGGTAAGGCAATGGAGGTTGCGGGGCAAGATAAAGCACCCGTCACTTTCTATCAAGCCTTGACAGAAAGTGATAGATGCTTTATCTTGACGTTTTCACGCGATAAACAAAACCGTCAATCATGACGCCCGGTTTAGCCTAGTGGGTAGTGCATCTGCCTGTGAAGCTGACGGTCCTGGGTTCGAATCCCGGTCAGGGCAAATATTTGTGTGATGAGCATGAATATTTGTTTCTGAGTCTTGGATGTTTTCTATGTATTTAAATATTTATTTCTATTAAATATATCGTCGTCTAGTACCCATAACACAAGCCTTCTTGAGCTTACTGTGGGGCTAGTTCGATTTGTGTAAGATTGTCCTCTAATATTTATTTATTTATTTATTTATATACGTAGGTACCCTGCTCACAATATTTCGCGAGAAATGGTTGAGAAATCCGACCTATAGAAGAACACAAACGAACATACAGTTATTTGTTATGCGAGTTTGGATTTGAAACACGAGCTAGCGAATGGATTCTAAGGTTGAACTACGAGCTAGCAAATGGATTCTATAGTGCGAAAATAGAATCCTGAGCCAAGAGAGTGGTTCAAAAATAGAATCCTGAAAGTAGCGAGTATTGTAACAAACGATACGTAAAATAACTTTGCAGCCGTGTGTAACACAAATATTTTCACCTTACTTAAGGCGAGGTATTTTTTTTACTCCTCCTCCTAGCGTTGTTCTAGTACAGGTGAATCCTGAAGGATGCCCGAGGTCCGCTACGTGATCCCAAGACTTGGCGTAGGCACTAGTTTTTTTTTATTCAATACATATAATTAATTTTGCTGAACTGTCTGGACTGACCTTTACATTTTATTATTTTTGAATAAATAAGTAACAACACGATCGGATCTCAAATATTCTTTGCACCCTTGTGGATAAATGAAGTTTTGCTATCTGTTTTTAACGAATAAAAATGGGCTTTCCGAACTAGTGAGGTGAAAAAGCATTTTTAGCTTCGAGTTTAAAACAACCGGTCCCTGAGGGGCTACCGGGAAACGAAAACGAACAAAGTTCGAATATCTCCCTCTCTGTCGCACTTGCTAATCCGTGCGACAGAGAGGGAGATATTCGAACTTCATTCGTTTTCGGTTCGCGGTAGACGCTCTGGAATCCCAAAGGGGCTACTACGAACTTCGAAATCTGAACTTCGTATCGTGCCGTCCCTTTCACCTATAAAGGGTGGAAAAATCGAATGCCACATGGATGGCAACTACCTTAAATATTGTAAATAGCACATTTTGTGTAAGGGAGACTTTCCTTTGTTTTTAAAAACAATAAATACTGCATTTAAGGATTTATGAAAAATCGCTTGCCTCAGTCGGGACTCGAACCGGTCAAATGTGACAAAAAATAATGTGCTGTATTTTATGATGCAGATTGAAAGGGTTACTGATAAGGTTCATTTTTCTCTAAATAACAAATACAATCACAATAACGGAAGGCCATGAAAATTAACAATTACCTTTTAAATTTGATTTCACCCGTCACGTGAATTAAGACGTAATCCTTGGAATACAAGGAAAATAAAGACGTTTAAATGACATGATAATGATGAGCTACACTTATGTTTACTTATCACTTTAGTTGCGATTACTAATGCCACTTTAGTAACCTACCTACTTCCTTTGATAGGAAAATTGCATCAATTATTCTCTAGTCATCATAGTAGCTAGGATAGGTAAATTTTTCGTTTACAATTTTCATGGCCTTCCGTTATTCTGATTGTATTTGTTATTTAGAGAAAAATGAACCTTATCAGTAACCCTTTCAATCTGCATCATAAAATACAGCACATTATTTTTTGTCACATTTGACCGGTTCGAGTCCCGACTGAGGCAAGCGATTTTTCATAAATCCTTAAATGCAGTATTTATTGTTTTTAAAAACAAAGGAAAGTCTCCCTTACACAAAATGTGCTATTTACAATATTTAAGGTAGTTGCCATCCATGTGGCATTCGATTTTACGGCCCTGTATAGTGTATAACACGATATTGAAAGGGATGACACGATACGAAGTTTGGGGTACAGGCACAGGGCTCATTACAAAAGAATGCTATTGTTTTTTTTTTCGCCGGGAGACGACAGCTTAATGAATTACTAAGCTTTACGAAGCTTACACACGCTAGGGATTCTATCATGGAATCTTGGGCCCTTGAAGAAATTATTGCATTTTGCTCCTATGCTTTTTAAAAAAATTTAATATACTACCTTACCTTGTTTGTATATTCTGGAAATCTGTATGTTTGTAAAGAGATATATGTATTTATTTAAAAAAGCTGGAACAAATTCTACCAGAAACCAACGGAACCCTGAGCGTTTGGTTTATAAGTATGTTCCAAGGACAATTCAAATCACTGCTTTGTCATGTGCATGAAAATTTACAATAAGTTACCGAAATGTATACAAGAGCTACCTTTACATAAATTCAAATATGCATTAATTAAGCTTTTAACTGAAAATAATTACTATAGTGTGAAGGAATTTCTGGCTCAAAATATTCATTAATAACATTTTCAAAAATATTTGCATGCTAGTATATAATACAAATAGCAGGATAAGCTACCTATTGTCACATACCACCTAAGGACAAAAATGTACCTACTTATTCTATGCAAATAAACTCTATTCTATTCTATTCTATTCCCTTGCAATACAATCTACTACATACATGTAATTTACGTAAGCTTAGAGTTTCGCTTCGCTCGCGCTTCGTACTTGCTTCGTGTTGAAATAAAACGTCCTTTAATTAATTACTAATAGGCTTACACATGTAAATCAAATATTCATAATTATTTTAAATTTCCATTATTGGTTGAAAGTCAAAAAAATGTATTTTAGACTAGCAGAGGGCTAGCATTAATTATAACATAGGTATGTTATTAGTTGAATTAATTAAACAGATAACACTGACCATGTGTATTAGAATTATGTAAACACTGCGTAGTTTTAACGCGCGTTTTAATAAAAAAACCAACATGGATACCATCCCGTAAGGTTGACGTCCCAATGCTCGGCACCTTAATGCCCAATTAATCCAGCTGACATGTACATTGTACCTGGAAGTACTCGAAATATATGGGATTGTGTATGAAAGAGTTAAAGAGCATTAATTTTCCTAAAAGTTCAATTCCATTTTAAAATCATTTATTTTAGATTTGTCGTAGTTTTAATATGAAAAATACATAACAAAAATATAGAATATGTACAAACGACGAATATGACAGGGACAAATACAGAAACTGTGGGGCGGAGGGGGAGGTTGGTTAGAAAATCTTGCTTAGTGTAGGATTCCTGCTCCGTCTTCGCAATCGAAGGCCTTGATGTGTCTTCTGGTGCCTCTCACCCTCATGGAGACAGCTCGTATGATTGATATTTGTACTTTAACTTTTAGCCAGAAAATTATTAGTGTGTATGGTTTTTCCCATTTGGATGATAATTTGTATGCTGTTTTTTTCAAAAAAATCATATATTCAGTTCCTAAAGCTCCATCACATGAGATTATTAATGGTATAAATGAGGTTCTTAAGTCTTCTGTAGCTCGATCATATTTTAGATGTTTTTCTCGGCTGTATCTTTGTGCTGTCTGTGTCCTAAAAGTTCAATGTTGTACTATGAGTGCCAAGTGAAGATATAATATGATGTTGAAATTTGATGAAAATACACATATTTAATCGCTCGACCAATCAAATGTTTATTTTATTTAAATCAATATTAATATTATTAATAACTCTATCTGTCTGTTACTTCTTCACTCTTAAACCGCTGAACGGATTTAGATAAATAAATAAAAATATTTTTGGACAATCTTACACAGATCGACCTAGTCCCAAACTAAGCATAGCTTGTACTATGGGTACCAAGTGAAGATATACATACTTATATAGATAAATAGATACTTAAATACATAGAACACATCCAAGACAGGAACAAATATTTGTGTTCATCACACAAATGCCCTGACCAGGACTCGAACCCGGGACCTCCAGCTTCGAAGACAGGCTAACGATATAAACTAGTTCCACGAGGGGATTCTCATCGTTAAAGTTAATTGATGTCCTTACCGGTCCGAACGTTAAGTAAAAGTTAAGGAAATCAGAGTGCAATTTAAACTTATTGTTGACTCCAGTTTACACCTGGATCCCTAACTTTTAAAATAGGTAAAGTCAGAATAATCACGAGTCGTTAACAATCCGGGCCCGGTAAGGACAAATTAAGAAAATGTTAAATAAATTAAAGTTAAATGTTAAATATTTCAGCGTTGATATCCGCAGCCTTACGTGGCCCAATTATCATTATCTTTCATATGAGATACCTTATATTTAATTATATCATTTGCATTTTGTATAATAAACGTTTTTATGAGATACATACTTTTGTCAATTACTCGGCCCCTGCACGCTGTCCAACATTGGTGCCATACAATGAAATACTGCCACGATTAAGACCTTTCAATCGAGATATGTCTCAACTGTATACACCGATGGGACATTTTGCCCATTCTCCTTTTGGAATGAGAATCACCCGAGTACGAAGTCGCCGGTAAGGCACTGTGCCTTTACCATGAGTTTGCATGACCGTACTCGCTAGCGACTGCGTAAACGATCTAGTATGCCGATTCTTAGTTCTATTGCGTAACCGCCAGAGGCGCTGTACTTTTGCCCATACAATTTTTTACGCAGTCGCTAGTGAGTACGGTCATGTATACTCATGGTAAAGGCTCTGGTCTCACCGCCGGCTAGTAGCGAGTAATCTCATAGTAATTCTACTCGCTTGAGCGAGACAACGAGTAGAATTACTATGAGATTACTCACTGCTCGCCGGCGGTGGGACCAGTGCCTAAAAATTGTGAATCATGAAAAACGAAGCGAAACTCTTAAGAGTCGCGTCGGAGGTTTTCCCCTGGATTTTCCCCGGGCTACTCTCCACCGCGCACTCCTATCGGTTTATTGGACCCGGCCTATAAAGCCACACAGTCAGGTTAAAAAAAACCGCCGCGTTTTTGAGCTGCGCGCGAGCACTCACGGACGCCCTTGTACAATGGTAATGTAAAGTGTATGAGCAAACCCAATTAAAATACTAAATTAATTAATAAGACTCCTATATTCAATATAATTAGGTGATTACCTTAAAGTGTAGACATATAAGGTATCATTTACTGCTCCCATTTAAGTCATTGCGTTACATTGAGCAGGTACGTATGCTTGAATATCATATTAAATTATACTAAATTCAGAATATAATATCATTTTAGGCTACTGAAAATTTTAAAATACTTAAATAGTATTCCGATGTCAAAAAAAATGTATTCGTGCAATATGTGGTATTGGAACACTCGAATCGTGTAAACCGATGTTTCTTAAACTTAAAGTTCTGCCATTACCTTGCTTGTATGTTTTTGAAATAGCCCAGTTTGTAAAACAACAGCCTGAATTATTTATTACAGCTAGGGACATATACCCTAGAAATACCAGAAAAGGTGAAAGACTCGTAGTTGGAACGCAAAAAAGAACTGCTATTTTTAACAAAAATTGTACTGCAATGTGTGTGGAAATATTTAATAAGCTGCCATCTAACATTAAATGCTTACCATTTAATAAATTTAAGAAAGCCCTACATTAATGGCTGTTAGATGAAATGTATTATTCACTCCACGATTATTTTCAGTAACTCAATAATATAATGTCGTACAAATTGCATATATTGTAATAATAAATACTTAGGTTAAGAACTACATCTAATATTTGCATGCTGTTTGTGGACGGTTGAATAAGGAGAACGTTTATGTATATGTAACAAATGTAATCCGACGCTATTCACGCAAATAAATGATTTATGATTTAGTATTGTTACAATACAAGAGAGTACAACAGCCACTGTAGCCGAACGGTAAAGGATGCGATTTTTTATTTCGAGCTCACGGGATCAAACCCGCGACTTTTTCACAAGAATGCTGCCATCTGCCCTTGCAACCTAGCGAAAACTAGACCTTGTGAGGATTAGACCGTTTTCCTTCACCGAAAAAAATATATAAAACGATATCTCACAGAAATAAATATGGAATCCTCGCTACCGTATTTATATTGAAATGAAATGAAATCATTTATTCTTCAATTTAGGCATGTTACATGCACTTATGAATGTCAAAAAACTACCACCGGTTCATAAAATAAACCTCTGCCTCGAGAAGAACCGGCGTAAGAAACTCAGCGAGGTGTCATTTTTTCAAAACAATATACAATGTATATAAAATAACAATATCATAATACCACAGAATTGTAAACGCCGTGATATTACAGATATTATTTACAAGCTAAACATTTCTAACGGCAATGTCAATCGGCCATTCTACTTTTTCATACATAATTTTCAGACCCTTTTTTTTAATGCAGATTTTGGAATACTTGGCCCACACTTCATATTTTTGTATTGTTATTTAGAAAGAGGTTTAATTGCAGTATCACCTCCGGTAGTTTCGGTAATTAACGAACCACAGCTAATGTCCATAAATCGAGTAACCCACTGGTCCTTGGATGTGTCACCATTTGTATGAAAAAATGTTTTTTATCACTGTGTTTACCCATCATTTACAGCAATAAGTTAATATTTAAGTATTTTTACCTATAAATTCCTTTTAATAGGTTCAGGTACTATTTCGAAATCCTATTTCTGTACACGAATTCAAGACGCATCATATATTTTATTTGTAATAGAAAACTGGCCATAAAAAAGTAGAATGACCCAGTTGCCCATATTTACTGGCTAAACTTTCATTCAATACTCCATCTAGATCCAATAGGTCTTCCCCCCCCCCCCCCCCATCTTTCCATTTGGATAGATTAAGGCGTTTACTGCTTATAGACTAGATTTAGATTTAATTAGATTTTTGTTTTAATGATTTTATGGATGTTTCTAGTTTGTAAACGTTTTCGTATTTTTACTGAGTGTATTGTGGTATGTCTCATTTGTCTTTATTAAAGATCCAAACATTACTAAATATCTTGTGGACTCCAGTGTAGATGTACTATTGATGACACAGTTAAGTAGCTGATCATTAGTAAAGGTGGTTCTGACAAGGTATTATCAGGCACTTAATAAGAGAACAACGGTTGAAACTCACTTGGAAAGTCACTATTTGCGACAGGTTTGGAATTCTCTGCCGGCGTTTGTGTTTCCGAGCTCATATAACCTAGACCTTTTTAAGGCACGAGTGAATAGGCACCTTCTGGGTGAGCTCGCTTCATCGTCGGCCTCATCTTTGCCCCCTGGCTAGATGCTGGCCAAGAGCGATCCCATTTTTAATAAAAAAAAAACATGTTTCGGACTAGAATTGGAGTCCTTCATCAGGTTGAGTGTTATCAAGGCAACCAAGCTTTCCAAGTGAGTTTCAACCGTTGCTCTCTTATTAAGTGTAAATATGTCTCACGTTAGTGTAAATTTATGTAAGACAGGTACTTATAATTACTTATAGGTACCTGTCACTGGTCTGTGTGTTACGGGTCAGATTTAGACCTTATACAGGGTGTAAAATTGAAACTGGAAACTTTATGTACCTTTTTGAAAATAAATTAAAAAAAAAGAATAGTGAGGATCCGTTTAAGGATATATTCGGTATCGTGTTCTGATTAGAAAAAAGTAGAACATTTTTTTGACGAGATTTTTTTTTGTATGGGACAGGTCGTCCAAGTCAGCCAACTGTTCGTACAAAGGCCAAAAAATTATTGCGTCAAAAAAAATTTTCTTCTACTTTTTCCTGATCTGAACACGATACCGAATATGCCCTTAAACGGATTGTCACTATTTTGTTACATCCTGTGGGTATTTTTTAAATTAAATTAGAAATATGGTCCAGTCCGGTATAGTGATACCTATGCTATGTAACCGACATAGTGAAAAGGTACTAAAATAACAAGATCAAAATCAAAATCAAACATTTATTCCGCAAATAGGCCACAAGGGCACTTTTACATGTCAAAATATTAATTTACAATTTAAGAAAGTCTGACTGTAATAAGTAATACATTTTTCATGTCAAAATATTAATTTACAGTTCAAGAAAGAATAATAATTTCGAGTTTACAATTATAACAGAATTAATGTCATAGAGTGAAGATAAACATGCAAAGTTATAAGAAGTCTTAGAAGCAGTGTTTTGTAAACAGAAATAAAAATAAACATAAGCCTCTGAATGTTCTTTGTTAAAAACGCCATGAAAAACTTGCTAAGAAGCAATTTTATTAACGGCCCAACAAAAGGCTTCAAAAATTCTATTGCGTACGTTTGAATAAAATTTCTCCTCTTAATAGGGTTGAGAAATGCCGGCCCTAAAATTAGACCACTGTCACTCTATAACAATCCTTAATATTTTGATTATAGGATTGTAATTTGTTTCGCGCTTATTTAAATATCGTTATATTTTTTTATTTTCAAAGTATATCTCGTTGTAAGCAAAAACTGTGTAAAAGTTGGATAAAGTGCTTCGCAAGCAATTATGCAATTCGTTAATTATAAACGAGTTTCATCCTCGGGGTTCTCACCTCACTCTGCCCTTAAGATGGATGCAGATATTTAGTTTGTTTAAGGTCGCGTTCATGTTTGTCTGTTTATATTGTAAATTATGACATTTATTTAATTGTTATGTTGTGTGTGACTTTAGTGTTTTTGTCTTTCGTGGCTTCTCGTGGTCCCAAAGGAAGACCAGCGCTAGCCAATGGCTAGCACTATGCTGATTTGGGGCCATTTCGTGGCTATTTTCTGTATTTTGGTGTTATGTGATTTTGTACTGTGTCTGTGCCACGAATAAATGTTTTTTCTTTCTTTCTTTCTTTCTAAAATTGCTGAAGTCGCCGCTTGGCAGGGTTCAGTAATATAGGTACATTACTGAACCCTGCCAAGCAACGACTAAAAATGATTTACCAGACCTAACAACTTAATAGAGATAACTCTTTTTTAAGAGCGCTTTAATAAAACGTAACAGGTGTGGCGCTAGTGGTAGCGCCACTCGTAAATAATTGTGATTGTTTAAATTTAACGATAGATATCTAAAAAAGGGGCCCGCTACGCACTGTATTTTGTATTTAAGTACGTTTTGAATCCATCAAACTAGTTATTACGTTGCTGGATTCGTCAATCTATGCGTCCAAAGTTAAAACGGCCGTTTTAATTTTGAGCTCATAGAGAGACCAATCTAGCAACGTAAAAATTAGTTTGATGGATTCAAAAAGTACTTAAATACAAACTACAGTACGTAGCGGCCCCCTTTTTTAGTTATATATCATTAAATTTAAATAATTACACTTATTTACGAGTGGCGCTAGTGGACCTGTTACATTTTATTAAAGCGCTCTTAACTATACTTTTTTAGTTTTTAGGGAGGATCAAAATATTTGTATGTTATCAACTGCAATGACACAAAAGACAAAAACGAAAGTCAAACTGCACCAGCTGCTGAGTACTGAAAACGCTAGAATTTCTTTTTGTAAGGTTAGAAAGATATATAATTGACTTACCAGATCATGCATTTAAAAAACTTGTAAAACTGAAATTAACTGAATAGTAGATTGTATGACAAGGGTCTAAAATGAGCCATAATACCACGAGATAGTTATTTTCCCGAACGAAGTGAGGGAAAATAGTTCGAGGGGTAATATGGCTTTTAGACCAGAGTTATACACTCTACTTTTCACTTCGATTGCGAGAAAATAAATAAACAAAGGTTAACCCACCCAAAATTAACAATAAATTCCACGGCGAAGATATATACTTTTGCAGCATGATTTTTTTTTCTATACTCCTTTGACACAAAACATAGACACTGCGGTTCGCGCGCAACATTCACGAACGAAAAAAGCTAACTGACCTTCTATTGAGCGCTTCAAAGTGTTGCTCGAACGATTTAATCACTTTTTTAATTATTGTGAAATAGGGACTACTACAAACTTAATCTTTAGACTCTTTAGAAAAATTAATTATGTTTCCAGATTGGTCGATTTTAGTAAAGCTGTATTCTGGTTGGTTAATACCCAATACCAAATATTTTTTTAAGAGTTAAATTAGTGTTCTGTGATTGGTGGATTTAATAGGTGAAGTATTTTGATTGGTCAAATTCAAATATTTTGTAAATCATAAATATGTATTCATATTTTCCCTAGGGGTTAAATGTACTACTTTAGCCCCGCTTGACAAGTCTAATATGACACACTTTTCGAGCATGAGAAGTGAAAAAATCTTATTATAACGTGTCGGAATATCTAACAGAAAAAGATGTATGGAATAATTGTAATTTTTAAGTTCACTAATTAGCTATTATCAATAGTTTTAAGTTGAAAATGTGCAATAATTGACGGACATAAGTGTATCAATGTATACCTACATGGGAAATAAATTGAATTGAATTGAATTGAATATGCGTTATCAGTCATACGTTATTATCGGGAAACGAGAATTAATAGCGTACAATTAAAGCGCGCAAAAAATAAATTACAATTGTACGCGAAGTCCCGTTTCCTCGTAAATCTGAGAATAATGTATGTACCTACCTATGTATATCAATCATATAATAATAATGTAGACAGTTAAATAGATTTTATGGAAAACAATCTTGAAACTTGAAATTATGCGACGTGCTACCAAGGTCGGTTACACGCTGATTATTTCGCTATTATCACGAGATACACTCATACCACACTACAGTAACACGTAGGTATTGATGAATATTAAAGCAAAAACATTTATTAATAACACCATATTATTGACACCCCAGTATTGTGATAATAATCACTATGTAACCGGGCTTAATAAAAAACCTTGGAGTCGAAACCTTGGGGCCATGGGGTCCAGGTGCGAAGGCGCTCTTCAAGGAAATAGCGGAGCGCCTTGTTGAAATGTCGGGTGACCAGAGGGCTGGCAGCTATTTTGGCCAGAGGATTAGCCTAGCAATCCAAAGAGGAAACGCTGCCAGCCTTCTGGGCACTATAGCCAGTGATGGGGACTTGGGGGGCATCTTCTTTTTATAGTTTAGTTATAGGTTTAGTTAGTTTAATTAGGTTAGTGATGTATTATTAACTTTATATTTTAATTGTGTTGTGTTGTGTGTGTTGTGTTGTGTTTATGTTTGTTTCAAGTTATAAATAAAAAATATATAAAAAAGTACTTTTGCAGCGATGTTCGCAACGCTGCAAAAGTTCGGCTTGCGCCACCACGACTTGCCAACGATGTTGTGGAATGCGGCGGTGCAGTTGCGTGTGCTCGCCACCGACATCGACCCTGGCAACAACAAACGTTAGACTTGTCATTATTTTTCTCATCATCGGAATTAGCATAGCCATAGCCGTCATTCGCTTCATCAAAATAGTCATAAGTATCATCATATTCATCATTAAAGTCGTCGCAATCATATATTATTTCTAATGTATTGAACTAAGTATTGGGGGCTATATAAGTTTGTGATTAACACTGGTTCATATTTTTTCAAGATTTTGTAATTATTTTATCTTTACCTAATTAGTGACCGGCTACAGATTGAAGATTAATTTGCCCATTTACAAACGAACACAGCGTCATCATGATATACATATATCATAACTTAACAGGAAGCCATCAGATAAAGGAATTAGAATTAGTTCAGTTTTAAGTTACATGGTTTCACTGACAATAAATACAATAAATCATATAATATATTTTCTCAGGAACCCCCGTAATAGTATACGTCATATCGGCCATCGTAATAATACTATACTTCTACACGTACCACTTGTCGTTTTACTGGTTCATCTTCTGGCACGGCGGGGGCACCACGCTGGTCAAGATAAAGATCCTATCGCTCTCCATCTGCAGCTCCATCGGAGTCGTCAAGTTCCTGTACGTATACACCTACAGGTGAGCACTTATCATACTGGTTCATCTTCTGGCACGGCGGGGGCACCACGCTGGTCAATATAAAGATCCTATCGCTCACCATCTGCAGCTCCATCGGAGTCGTCAAGTTCCTGTACATATACACCAACAGGTGAGCACTTATCATACTGGTTCATCTTCTGGCACGGCGGGGGCACCACGCTGGTCAAGATAAAGATCCTATCGCTCACCATCTGCAGCTCCATCGGAGTCGTCAAGTTCCTGTACATATACACCAACAGGTGAGCACTTATCATACTGGTTCATCTTCTGGCACGGCGGGGGCACCACGCTGGTCAAGATAAAGATCATATCGCTCTCCATCTGCAGCTCCATCGGAGTCGTCAAGTTCCTGTACATATACACCAACAGGTGAGCACTTATCGTACTGGTTCATCTTCTGGCACGGCGGGGGCGCCACGCTGTTCAACATACTGCTGATATCGCTCATCGCCAGGAGCTGCGGCCAGCTGGGCGTTGTCTAGCTCCAGTACATGTACACTAATGGGTAAACACATATCGTACTGGTTCATGTACTGGCGCGGTTCCATGATATCCATATTATGTCAAATTTGTGTTCTAAATCACGCTATCGAAGCTACTTAAATCGGATGCTTATTTACAATACAACTTCCCAGCAACTGCCATTAAACTTCGGTGCAAGAGAGATCTCTCTACATATTGTCGTCTCTTCTTGTTGAAGTGTAATAATGTTTTGTATCCTATATTTATATTTTACATAATTTGTAGATACACTTTTCCTGTTCATATTCAGCCAAACTATATATTAATGATTTATTGGAGTACATTACTTTATCTACACTTTCCTTTAAAATCCTCTACATTTTCAGTACCACACTAAAGAAACTCGCGTCAAAATATCTGGAATTCGACGCCTCACTGGCCCCCAACAGTCGGATGTACAGAAACGTGAACGCTACCCTCAGGAGCGTGAAGAAGCGTGCCATCATCTTCTGGCTAGTCGTTGTTGGAAACGGGGCCATCTATTGTGTGCTTCCGATCTTCTTGCCTGGCAGACATCTGCCTGAAGACGACCAGATTCTGTTCGGTAACATCCTTATAATAAACGAAATTGAACATTATCAGATACTTGCACATTATCGGTCTTTACAAAAGAGAATTTTGAAGGACTGGCCTTGCCGTTTTTATAAAGTTAACATCCCAGTATTCCCAGTGTGTGACACCCTCATTTCATGGGCACGCTTATTCGTCGTGATCTATATATTGTGTTTGATGAATTAAGTTTGAAGGTAAAAAGCAAGTGTAGAATCAAAATCAAACACGCTTCGGGAGAGGCTGAGGTGTATATGGTCTCTAAGTCACTGATAATAAAAGAGCCAGTGCTCTTCAACCTCAGGTTAGGTTATACCAGGTCAGTCAGGTTAAGTATGGTTACTCGACAGAGTTGATCGTAGTGTTTTCTGGAGCAATCTTCTGTTAAAATTCTGTTCTGCCGATTTTGAGCACGTATAGCACAGTTGTGTGGCTGAACCTAAAAACATACACTCAAAGTCCACAAATATGGTCAGACTTTCTATATAGAAATGGGCAATAAGATAGATAGATAGATGAACACTTTATCCATTCCCACGATTTACATGGCATACATTAAAAAAACATAAACATTCACCTTAAGGACCAACATGATTATTAATCACAGAAAAAAATATTTAAAAAAAAACATTTATTCTGCAAATAGGCCTCACAACCACCAGGAGCACCTTTACAAGTCAAAGTCTATCTATATCAAATAGAAATAATACAATAATCATAGTATCATTAATTAAATGTTCTGTTACATGTCAAAAATAAGACTAAGAAACTAATAACAATCGAGATTTGTTAGAGATGTATAAGTCTAAGCGTCAAGATAAAAGGTAATAAGGTAGGTACACTAATCATAATAAAATATTGTGAGATATATCTTTAAGCTTCAACATGAAAATAATAAAATCTAATAAATAAATATCCTCAGAGATGTCTCTGAGCGTCAGTCTAAAAATAAAATCAAATGAGAACAGAGCAAATAAAAAATAAATAAACTAAAAGTGTTACAATATGAGCCATGTGTTGTGGCACAGAATGGGCGCTGGCTCAGCATAATGACGCGGCAGGTAGCCACATTGCTAATATTCTGCCAATTACTACCAGCATTCATAAGTTTAGGAGAAGTTGATTGAGAGAGTGTGGACTACACCCCAGGTGGGTTTATGAAAGTCCACACTCCGTGTGACTCGGAAGTATTTGTACACTGTACAACTGTGTATATGAATGCTTTATTGGTGACACTGTTTCCTTATCTACCTACATCTCGCACGCTCTTACTCACTAACTTATCTTACGCACGTACATAAGATAATCCTATCATTTTAGTATTATGTGCCTGGTCGGAGAATTCATCATTTTACCGAAAATCGTTTCACCGATTACCGTTTCCCGTAACACTATTGAATTGAATTGAATTGAAATCATTTATTTCGTGTAACATTGACACATAGAAATTATTTACATAATACATCTATATTAAGTGCACACATAGTGCTACCAATTGATTACACTGGCGGAAGAATGCAGCCCCGCACAGTGTAACATGATAGCACAGTCAGGCTTGTCCGCTATCATTCTCAGAAAGGTATTGGGACTGCTCCGCACCCGGCGCACCAGGGATGCGGCTCGCCCGCGCATGCTCGCATAAAAACAGGCAACACGCGCCTCCGCAAACATCCCTGATGCGCTACAGAAACGAGGCAGTCCCACTATCACCCGGAACGCGTTATTATATTGTACTCGAAGGGCCCTAAAGGCCCGCTGCGAATACTGCACCCAGAGGCTGCAGGTATACATAGATGTGCAGAAGGCTCTAAACAGGCACCGCAGTTTTTTTTATAACTTAGGAATCAATTCATCGAACTCCGTAAGGTCGATCATATGTTTGCTCAACTTACCTTTTACACAAGAATTAAGTCATTGAATTTTACTTCATTATTTTATTTGTACATTGACATGGTCATTCATCGTTAAAAGTGTAATACAAATAGTAAAATATCTACATACGGCGAGCGATCGAAGCGAGCGAACGAAACCTCCCCGAGCAAAACCGACGTTGAATTAGGTTTTTTTATGCGCCTTAAAAAATCATGCTTGCTTGCTTGCTCGCATGCATGCATGCGTGCTTCCTTGATTGCATGCATGCATGCGTGCTTACATGTATGCATGAGTGCTTGTTTGCTTTATAAGACAGTAAATTTTAGTAGTAACAAATGTATCGTTCGATGATGATGCGATGAAACATTGTTCATGGTAAGAATAATATATGGAACGTACCATCTGTGAATCCTACATACGATGGACGAATATTTTTATGAATCGTTATGCTACGTTTTGAGACAAAATCGAAACAATTTACGACGAAAAATTCGATTATAAAAAATAATGATTATGTGATTAGAAAAAAAACGTAGTAAAATTCGTGGAATAGTTTTCGGTGAAATGAAAATCGATGTAATATATTTCGATATTATACCTAATAGAGACCCGCCTGGTCGGCCAACACAAATTAATTGCCCATTACGATTATTTTTTTAGGTCTTGAGCCAAGGTTCGAATCTCCAAACTTCGAGATGGCGAACATAGCCCTGTTCGGCGCAGTCTTCCTAAGTGTGTACGCGCCAGCCAACGTCACAGGGTTCCTTATCGTCATCGTCGGCTACAATGAAGCACAAATGCTCGCACTAGCGCATGAAGTACTCCATCTTTGGGAAGATGCTCAATCACATTACGAAGCGACACAGAATGAATATCTAACAAATGACGTTCGAAGTGGCTCTAAATATACCACTGAAGAATTTGATATCAAAAAGAAAGAGCGAATAGTTAATGAGTATGTTAAACAAGGCTTAGTTCGCATTATCAAAGTCCACGCAACAAATATCAATCTTATAAAACAGGTCGAAGCCGCATTCAAAAGCGCTATAGCTATAGAATTCGCCTTACTATCCTGCGGTCTTACAGCTGAACTTCTCGGGGGCTTAGAGAACACTTACTTGCAGATTCCATTTGCGTTCGTGCAAGTGGCGATGGACTGTATAACTGGACAGATGCTGATAGATGCAAATATAGCGTTTGAAGAAGCTGTGTACGGCTGTAGGTGGGAACAGTTTGATGTGAGCAATAGACGGTTGGTGCTGGTGATTCTTCAGAACGCGCAGCAGACCATGTGTCTGTCTGCGGGGGGGCTGGCGACTCTGAGCTATACGTCGCTCATGTATATCATCAAGTCGATATATTCGGCGTACACGGCGCTTAGGTCGACTATGAATTAGTTTAATAAAAAACAAGTGTAGAGATAAAAGCGGTTTTATTTCAAAGACTAGTTTAAAAATACAGAATGAAAGCATGGTGTGCTTTATCCTAATTCAAATAATATTATAAACTTGAAAGTTTGTTGGATGGATGGATGTACATACGTTCCTCTTCATCTCAGAAACTTTACCTTAGACATCAGACACACATAGGGCATATATAATTTATTTAAAAAAACATCACTGTAGGGTGTAAAAAAGCGGTTAAATGTTTAGTATTACTAGAAAAACCGGCCAAGTGCGTATCGGGCCACGCACAGTGTAGGGTTCCGTAGTTGACCGTCCATCACGTCACCGGTCATATGCGGAATTACGGACCCATAGAAGGGTTTTTACTGATCTTAGTATTGATGATGTATTTTTTTGAGATGTTGTGTTGTATACATATTTTTGCCCTTTACGGTAATGTCTACTTAGATGTGATAGTTTTCCTTTTAAATTCATCGTATATACTACTACCATGATTTTTTTCACATGCCTAGTAGCCACCGTTTAGCTGGCAGGGAGGGGGGGACTTGACCATAGCAAAAAATATCACTTCAAAGCTTAATATCACGCCAACCGATTCTTAAATCAAAAAATGCTTTAAGAAATCTTATAATAATTTTGAAAGAGCTATCCAACGATACTCCACACGATGGGATGTGGAAGAAAAAAAAATTGCACCACCACTTTACATGTAGGGGAGGTACCCTAAAAAAATTTTTTTTATGATTTTATTCTACCGTTTTGTCGGCGTCATTGATATGTATACTCACGCCAAATTACAGCTTTCTAGTACTAACGGTTACTGAGAAAAGCGGGAGACGGACGGACGGATATGGCGAAACTATGAGGGTTCCTTGTTCACTACGGAACCCTAAAAAACTGTAATAATTTATGAAGTCGAAATATTCTACTCTCATTTGCATAGAATTAAAAAACTTATTGAGTTTAATTTAACGTATGACATCTTTCCACGCCTTCATATTAAAGCGTAGCCAGCTTTGATAATTACCGTATTAATTATAAATTTTATTAAAAGATAATTACCCAATTGGTAAGTAATCGTCCTGTATTCGAAAAACGTGGTCGTGCGCTTCTTTCTTTTGATCTCATTAATTATTAATCAACGTCTCTATTTCATCACACACAAAATATTGCAGAAGTATCCGTCAGAAAACGTAAGTATTTGAAAATAAGCAACACATAACAGTGATGCAAAAGTATGAAAAAATATTTAATAAAGGGGGATAACGTTCTGTCTAAACCATTATTGACATATAATATTGCTCATTATTGCCATATACAGGGTGTACAATCCAAATGGGTCAGTATGGAGAAGTCGGAAACTATGAGAGATAGCGAGATCTGTTCTTAGGAACCATGACGTCGATTTTAGATTTAGTAATAATTACATTCAAACTTTTTTATTAACTCTCATACATAACCGGGAATCGAACCTGGTCAAAATCAATGTGTATAAATTCTGCAAGTCGCAAGAAGCACAACACTAATGGAATCTTGTTTAAATAATTGAAAGAAAAACCCAAATGAATGAAAATGTGAAAGTTATCAAAAATCAACACGAGGAGGTTATGAAAAGCCGTGTTTCATTTGAAGTTAATTCCAAAAACAGTATTCCATTTTCATAAATGAAATGGTACGCCCGCTGAACAAATTCGTTCTAATTTTAAATAAACGCTATTTGTAATGCATAATACCGATGCAGATAAGATATGCATAAGTGGTCTCTTCAGATAATTGATGATCGATTCATATTATTCACGACTTTTTGCAAATTAATAAAACTGTGGGCATTTTAGTCTAATTTACTGTCAGTTGTGTTTACACAAGATTTCATAGCCAAATTTCGCCCTTTTTACTTAACGCGGTTACAAAAATATTGACCAGGTTCGATTCCCGGTTATGTATGAGAGTTAATAAAAAAGTTTGAATGTAAGTATTATTAAATCTAAAATCGACGTCATGGTTCCTAAGAACAGATCTCGCTATCTCTCATAGTTTCCGACTTCTCCATACTGACCCATTTGGATTGTACACCCGGTATAACGATATAATGGATACCGCTTTAAATGCGCCTCAAGCTCAAGTAACATTTACGTAAAAAGTTCTTTATCTTACACAAACCGAACTAGCCCCACAGTAAGCTCAAGAAGGCTTGTGTTATGGGTACTAGACGACGATATATTTAATAGATATAAATACTTAAATACACAGAAAACATCCAAGACTCAGAAACAAATATTCATGCTCATCACACAAATATTTGCCCTGACCGGGATTCGAACCCAGGACCGTCAGCTTCACAGGCAGGTGCACTACCCACTAGGCTAAACCGCGGGGTAATCACGTAACTTTTGTACTACCGTTAGGTAGATTTTAATGTCAAATTTTAATTGTCAGCTCATACATTTATACTTCAAAATTGACAGTAAAATCTATCTACCGTTAGTACATAAAGTTACGTGATTCGCCTGCCGGTCGTCATAGTTTGTCTATAAAAGTTTTGATATTCCAACATACATATAGGTATTAAACTAAAATGATGACAGTTTTTTTTACTATTTAAACATTTTTTACTGCTGAACCTTTACAATACAATAAATACAATACTCTTTATTGCACACATCAATTTAAGGATATAGTACAGTACAAAAACACAATGAGTAGAGGCAAACAACAGGCGGTCTTATCGCTAAAGAACGATTTCTTCCAGACAACCTTTGCCAAGTGCTTGCAGGGAACCCTATTTGTATTTTATTAATCCACTAGCGACCCGTCCCGGCTTCGCACGGGTGCAATGCTGATGCATGTATTATACATATAAACCTTCCCCTTGAGTCACTCGTTGCGTAGTTTTAAAGAATTAAGCATACATAGGGATATAGGGACATAGGGCCAGAGAAAGCGACTTTGTTTTATACTATGTAGTGATTAACTAATTTGAAGAACACGATACCGGCCACCATTAGTGTCCATCCACACGGCACACGCCACAGAACTTATACGGTCACCACATATACGTCTCGTACAACATGTGGAAATGTCTTATCTACACTAGGTGGACTGATGACTTGGTCAAGGCAGCGGGGAGTCGCTGGATGCGGGTGGCTCGCGACCGTGTGCTGTGGCGCTCCTTGGGGGAGGCCTATATCCAGCAGTTGTAACGTTGCATGTTACACAGTGAACAAATAACAGAAACGTATTCAGATATTTGTGAGGACCTCGTCCGCTCCGATATATCTGATGCAGACTGTACAAGGAGTATGCTCCGATAAATGCATCTTGGCCCCTTTTCCACATCACGGACGGTATTAAACTCGACCCTGCACATTGTATATACAGAGCGTCCCACGGCTATGCCACATGGAGGGAAAGTACCTTGAATATTGTAGATGGAACATTTTACTGAAAGAAGACATTATTTGAATTTAAAAAACAATTTAAACTGCATTCACGGATATTTAAATAATTTTATGGTTGAACGGGGAATCGAACCCGTGACACGAGAAAAATAATTTAAAAAAGTCTTCCTTTTATTACTGACACTGTTATTTAGCAAAAAATAATCCTTATGATGAAGCCTTTCGGTCGGTATGATAAATTGATAAAGCTACAGGTTAATTATTTTTCTCGTTCGGTTCGATTCCCGGTTCAATCATAATTATTTAAATATCTGTGAATGCAGTTTAAATAATTATTTAAATTCAAATAATGTCTTCTTTCAGTAAAATGTTCCATCTACAATATTCAAGGTACTTTCCCTCCATGTGGCATAGCCGTGGGACGCCCTGTATATATATGCCTTCGTCCAGTATTTGCTGAGCAGACATCGCGGCAGTATGCAAGGCAGTTGCACAATTTAAACAACTTAGCAGTTACATGATTGCATAGAATATTTCAGCACAAAAAGTATAAATAAAGAGGAAAAACTATATCCATATGTGTATCTTATATATTTTATATTAATATTTGTATTATTTAATAAAATTCTTTTTTTTTAACCTGACTGTGGCTTTATAGGCCGGGTCCATTAAAGCGATAGGAGTGCGCGGTTGGAGAGTAGCCTGGGGAAAATCCAGGGGAAAACCTCCGACACGACCACGCGTGTGGTTTGGAACACTGGAATACTCTAGGAGTTTGCGCTCCAGTGAGATTGGTTGAGCGGCTTCAACCGAATCTGAGGTGTGAATGGAATCGAGCGATAAAATAAGAAGCTGTCCAGGAGTTAAATATCGCTAACCTTGTCCTAACCTAACAGAAGACAGCAGAAATAATAACACTATTACTTGTTTTGTAGGTATGTTGTGCTATCATGTTCCTGGTTAGTAAGTAAGGTCGCCAATTTAAGATTTTAAGCACACAATGTGTTAAAACCGAGGAACCTGCATTTATTTGTAACAACGATCAAAAAAGTAGACAAAGTACTTGTGAGTCACTTGAATTTGGAGCAGTATCTATTGATTTAATTTACTGCCTTAAAACCTATCAATATACTGTGACAAATACAAACAGCCGCAGCCGCGACTCTTCCAAGCATTTATTGAATCTTTAAACTGCTGATTTCTTCGAATAGTCTTCTTCGCAATTCGACTCTACGACGTCATGAATAACGTCTACTTTCAAAGCGGTATTTAAAAGGTCATGAGCCGCTTTAAAAATGTATTGATACTTTATCGGAAAACGTAGGTAGTCTGAGACCGTAAGAATTTTAAGAACAAGAGAACCTCTTTTACGACGTGGGAGTATCTATTTACTACGATTCGACCAAACAAGAATACTTGAGTTTATTACAAGATTAGTGTTCAGCTCCGAGGGGGTCCTAAAATAATACCAAGTCGGACACATAAATAGTAGATTGTGTCTCAAGGGAGCAAAATGATATATTTACGGCGAGGACGGTATATTGAATTCTGAATGAAGCGAAAGATTCTACAATAGAATCCTGAGCGTAGCGAGGGATTCTAAAGTAGAATCTTGAGCGTAGCGAGGGATTCAAGTGTTTACGCCCAAGACGGAAATAATTTTGCTACCGTGTGACACATACTGCTTTTCACACCGTCTATGAGACCCGCTGCTAAAAACATGAAATATCTTACACATGATTTTACTACAGTGTCACATACTGCTTTTCACACCTTCTATGAGGAAAAGACTCATTGTTGCCCTCAAATGAGGGAAGAAAAGTACAACTTTGATCCCTCATTCGAAGGCAACAATAACTCTTTTTTGAATAGCAGGTGAGAAAACACTATTTTACGACGAGAAGTATAGGTATACAGGTTGCTATAGTAGCTGAGGATAATATATCGTACATCGAGGCTCGGGCCTTCCCATTAAACCAAGAAAAATCTTAATAGCTAATTTGTCGCTCGGTACAGTCATCTAGCTACAAGTGTTGTAACTAATAACTAATTCTAAAATCGTAATGTTACTCGGAATCAATAATAGCAGGTATTTTACAATATTTTTTAGAGCCTATTTATATAACACAATAATTTTTAAAAGTAATTTTGAAAGTTTAAAATGCATACTACTAGCGCCATCTGTTGGCGACTTTAGATAAACTTATGTTAACTTAAACTAAGGAAGGCCGTTAAACAATTAGATAGGCATTAAATCTGACTGTGTGTCTGTGTAATCTGTGTTTTACACTGACCCTATGCTATTAATACTTTCAATCATGATAATAATAATGAAATTGGAGATAAACGGCGGTATAAAATAAGCTGCATGCACTCTTACTTCATTTCAGGGCAGGCAATATCAGCCCCCGACGGATTTTTCTGGGCTTGTAAATACATATACCTCGCAACCATTCAACCGTTTTATTTATTATTTCACCAAGTTGACATATGTATGTATTTGACATAATATGTAGGCTGACAAATCGACGATTTTCATGTGAAAACTGTTTCACCAAATACAATTGTAATGTTTTTTGACAATTGTCGCGCCTGCCAGCTTTGGTGAAATAGGGGCCTGAGCTTGGTTATGGCAAATATGAGTTACGGGTCAATGACTGTCAGTGCTTTGAGACAATATTGTCTTTCGGAAACATTTCCTTCTTTTTTTTCGAACAAAACGGGACTGCGCTACAATGCGGGACGTTTGATATTTCTACGGTACGGTTGCAAGGTAGTAAGTAAATATGGTTTAAATGTAAACTTCGTTCTCATGCCCATAATAACCAATAACATTTTTTGACAGCTGGACCTTACACGACAGTGGCGCCAACTGGTGAGCACAAAAACGATAGCCCTCATTGTGTAATTTTGTACACCTGTGAAATGAATAATTTCAAATTATAACATTAGGGTCAAATGGCTGGCACGGTTTTATAAAGCATTATAATTCTGAAGAAACCTCACACAGACAGGTTGTCGGGAAGAGATCGCTCTTTAGCGATAAGACCGCTTGTTGTATACCTCTACCTGTATACCTACTGTTGTTGTTTTGATTCTGTGTGTAGCTGATTCATTTGTGTGAGGTGTGCAATAAAGAGTATTTGTATTGTATTTGTAATTCTTTAGTTGATTTAAGAACCCTTATAAATAATTAATAACCACATTATGACATTAAACATATGGAACTTTTCACTTATTATTTATTTTTATGTAAAACCGCGGTAAATTCATAATTACATAGGAGCGGCATAACAAAACTGTCCTATCTGAATAATAAAACAGATTACGGGGTCGGTTAATTGCTGGTACGTAATTCTTTTAATAAATAATTAGTAATAATTCCCTGGGAAGTGGTACACGTCACAAGCTTGTGTATAATAATAATAATAATAATTCTTTATTACAACTATAAACATAGGTACATAATAGTTGAAGCCCCGGCTTTCAATGTAGGTTTCCCTGTGTCCCAAAAGCCAGTTCCTTCCTAGATACAGGCATTATAATAGTTACAACATTCATTTGTATAAAGCAGGTAAGTGTGCCTATTTAAGTACCCTTATTATTAATCAAGGAACTGCTTGGCGTTTTCCGGGAATGAAACGTAGGTATGAGTTCTAGATCGATTGTTCGCAACGATAAAAAACTGGTCAAGTAAGAATTCGACTCGCACACCGAGGGTTCTGTATACAGATATGTACTCGTCCCGAACCAATTCAGGAAAATCTTAACAACATGGCGTAGAAATTGAACGCCATGGGTACAACGCTATCTATAGGCGAATTTGTATGGTGGTTTTTCAAGAGTAATTCTTTATCACGTGAACTTTTCAGCATAATCGCGTAAGAATTTATAAAACATGATTTTTGATGATAAAAAAAGAAAAACTAGATTGGTTATATTTTTCCTGTAAAATATATATTGATATTAATGTTATGTAACAATTCCATATTTTTCCTTGTTAAACTTCGGGGATAAGGGGGAGGGGTATTTTTTTACATTTTCCCTCATAAATCGAAAATTACTTGACTTAAAAATATATTGTTTCAAAATGTATAACTCAAGCTCTTTTATATGACACTCCATTTGACATTTTCACTAAACTTTGAAATTTTGAACCACCTAATCTGTAATTTTTCTGAGAAATTAAAAAGAAATAATAAAAACACCCTGTTCTATGCATCTTTATAACTATTTAAAAAAGTGAGATATAGGTATCGTTAGCTCAATATTATAGGGTTCTGTACATTTTCAGCGTAGTCAAAATTAGATTGAGCGTGACAATGACAATGTTCAAATTTCAATTGTTTGAAAGTGAAACATAGGACCCTGTAATATGGAACCGGCGATATTAGAATATTCCTGATTTTATATGAAAAATATTACCGCTCGGATATATTCCCTACACAAAATTGGGAATGCAACATATCTTTTTAGGGTTCCGTACCAAAATGGTAAAAAAGGAACCCCTATGGTTTCACTTTGTCCGTCTGTGTGTCTGTCTGTCACATCGCTAAATATCTCAAGAACTACTTGTGCTATCGATTTGAAATTTGGAGTAGTTATAAAGAAGGCTGTAGGTAAGCCTTCTTTATAACTACACTACTCGCGCGAGATACGATTTGTCAGCAAGTTGTGCTAGCCCCATAGTACAGATTGAAAGTTTAAAACTTGAATCGTCCGCCCTCAACCGATGCCTTGTTCGGGCGCCAAAGGGTTGTGTATAAATGCACAATCACAGCTGAAAACACTGAAGCAGTTTTACGAGACACCGCCTTAAACTGGCTTGCCCCGTTATACTCGTACCTACCTACTGAAAACGCTGAATACGACGTGTCTGTTTCTGGTAAATAAAATTAATTAATTTTACAGGTTATCCGACATTTTTCACAATTGCCTCTCTTCGACACCGTCTGGAATCTATTCAAATGTATCTGATCACATTTTTTTTTTATTAGTCCCTTCGCACAACTTTTATTACTATTATTATTTATTTTATTTGACACACCAACAAGATACTAAGCTAATACACTAATAAGAACATGAAGTTAGATGACGCAAGTCCTGCCTGTAAATATCTCAATAACAGGCGTGCAACATCATTAAGTTAAGATAATACCTTAAGGGTTCACTACAATGACGCCTTCAGAATCCTAATGAAATTGCCTAGATGGTGTAGTGCGTCGAGTATGTTTGCTGAAGCTCGGGTCCCCGATTTCTTTGCCGTTATACGCTCACGGGTTGCGTCGTTTTGGAGTAGGCTGCGGGACTCTGAGAACTCGATCCTTGCCGCGATAAGTGAGGACTTAAATAGCCCTCTATATAGATTCTGGCTATCCCTGCACCGGGATGCGAACCGAAAATAAATTATTTTGTTTTATTTTCAATTTTATTATTTATCATCATCATCATCATCATTTCAGCCGAAAGACGTCCACTGCTGAACATAGGCCTCCCCCAATTTGGGGGGGGATTTGCCATAGTCGCCACGCTTGGCAAGCGGGTTGGCGACCGCAGTTTGATGGTGGTTATTATTTATATTGTTCTTTTATTTTATTTTATGTTTACGCGCCTAGTTTTATTTTTAATGATTAAAATGATGAATGTAATGATGATATGGGTACTTACCTGAAATAAAGAACTATTATTATTATTATTATTGTATGTCTTTCTTCATATCTCGGGACCATGGGGTCCCGGACCTTTGGAAGGCATGCGTGGGGCCGAAGCCAACAGCGCAGAGGCCCCTTTAAGACAAAAATAAACTAAAAGCAAGGGATACACATGGCGGATACCATCTCCGAACGCACAATATCATACATCCGGAGATGGTTCCCGCCAGGTGCAGAGACTATTGGAGTGCAGCTCTTTGGCTGCGATGGGAACTAAGGTCATTGGGATATTGAGTTGAATGTTGGATGGACTGGATAATGGGTTATGGGAGGAGACTAGCGGACACCTGCCGTGACAATTAGTCTCGGAATTGTAAAAAGGCAGGCGGTGACTTGCCTGCTCGCTGAGTGGGCCCCACATAACAGTCGCACGTACAGTGCGACAATGAGGCAACATCCCTTTGAGCGGCTGTAAGGTTGTCGAGAGGTGAGTCTGCGGTAGCCAGATCCCGGTAATCCGTTCAGCAGGCCGCCGGCGTTATGACATTTTACACTTCCAACCTGGAGCATAGGTTCCGCTCTTGCGAATCCACTCTGACCAGCCGGTTAAGGCAAGCACAGAGGCGAGGGCCGGATACACGGGCCCTCTGGAATAAGGGTCCGCGGTATCGCCACTCACCGTCAGCTCGCCACAAGCTGCCCCCGCAGGTTTATTATTATTATTATTATAAGATACCAGGTCTGTATAACAATAATCAAGAGTACAATTTAAGTTTCCGATATCAGCAAAATTACAATTAATGCGTTATTTACACTATGAAATTAGAAAGAGAAAATAATAACAATAATAATAATACAACTGTGAAGATCGCAGAGAAGAAAACACACGTACAGAGAGACTGTCGAATATAATCGTTCAATCAGACAGAACTAAAGGCATGCTAATTTTAAAACAGAAAGCTGTTAACTAATACGGCTTAGCCGTCGTCTCCAGGCGAAAAAAATAAACAATAGCATTCTTTTGTTATGATCCCTGGGATCCCAGGGACCGGTAGACGACGGATTAATCGCTAAATATTAATCTAGGAAGTAGATCAAAGGCGCGAAACTCATAGACATGAAATAGAAATTATAAGTGTAGGTACCAAATGGACCCCGAAATTTTATTCAAAGATTCAAAGAATTTATTTGCTCAGAATACATGATAATACATAAGGTGTTGAAAATAAATATGTCCTGTGCATTCAGCCTGCATGCAGGCGTGCAAACATTATTTAGGAGCGACATAATTAATCAATAATTTAATATATCTACACAATTTGCAAAATTTACGAAACACTGTCAACGTAGTCAAAATTATAATAATGATATCAAATAATATTATTAAATAATAGACACAGAATTGTAATAATAATATAAAATGTCAATAATAATAATTCATGAATTACAATGTCAATTAAGGACGAAATATTTTCTTACACTATAAAAGCATTTGTCCAGAAGCCAACTAGTCATTTATTTCTTAAAACTATTGCCTTGTAGTAATTTTATGTATTAATTGGTTGACGTAGGTGTCTAATTTACTTTTATTTAATTAGGTAAGCATTTGATGCCCTATTCGCACAATAGATGGCGGTGTTACTATCGCAAACTGGGTAACAGTATGTTGTTATAAAATATTGATATGTTTGATTTGGGTTTTATGTTTTGTCTCCGGATCATTGGCTTCAGACCAATAAAGCGGATAATTTACTTTTCACACCTGCTATTCAGAAAAGAGTTATTGTTGCCTTCGAATGAGGGATCAAAGTTGTACTTTTCTTCCCTCATTCGAGGGCAACAATAAGTCTTTTCCTCATAGAAGGTGTGAAAAGCAGTATGTGACACTCTGTAGTAAAATCATTTGTAAGAAATTTCATGTTTTTAGCAGCGGACCTCATAGACGGTGTGAAAAGCAGTATGTGTCACACGGTAGCAAAATTATTTCCGTCTTGGGCGTAAATACTTGAATCCCTCGCTACGCTCAAGATTCTACTTTAGAATCCCTCGCTACGCTCAGGATTCTATTCTAGAATCTTTCGCTTCACTCAGAATTCAATATAACGCCCTCGCCATAAATATATAATTTTGCTCCCTTGAGACACAATCTACTATTGCCGTCTTTAATTTTTTATGTCACACCTGGCCATAAAGTGGCAATTACCGCACGCTCCGCGCGAGGAAAATCCCACTTTCTGGCCAGGGGGTGACATAAAATTTTGTACTTACCTCGGGCGGTAATTAAGAAAGCCTCTGATCGCATAATTATCGACCTGCGATCTGAGACATTCTTTGTTTTACCGCCCTTGGTAAGTAATGTACTAATACCGGACCCTCGGGCATCCTCGTTCAAAGATGACTTAGGTAACTGGTGACCGAAGAACTGGCGATTTCCTCGCACAACGTACTTATCTACAGCGAGGAAATACCGCTAGCATCCTTGATACAATGCCTCAAGGGCCTATTTTAGATTTACTTAGTTTTCATTTTATTTATATTATTTGGGCATTTTCCAAAATAAATATCAATGTCAAATATCGCTGTCCCATGACTTTGGAGTACTTTTTTCCTATTAAATGTTGTTCTAAAGTATAATGTTTGTTTGTGAAAATTGTAAAGTAACTCGTTTACTGTATAATTATGGCGAATAATCCCTTTTAAACCTACTAAAAGATTTTTTTATCATATAAACCGAGGAAAAGGTGCAGATTTTTTGGGTGTCCCACGTACACTTTGCTAACTTTGAGGCGAAGTTTAACTATATCTGTCTCCTTCTAGGCCAGAACATGGCTGTTGTGTGAATCGATTATATTATCGTTTATATTTAACTTGTTTTTAAGTAAGTATTTATTTTTGTAGGTGAAATATGTGGGAGTCGGTGCGTAGGTTCGGACTGGGGCACTGCGACCTCCCGTCACAGATCTGGAATGTGGCGGTGATGCTGCGGGTCGTGGCGCTGAACATCGAACGGGGCGCGAAATGTAAGCTTTTTTTTCTGACTATGGCTTTATAGGCCGGGCCCAATAAAGCGATAGGAGAGCGCGGTGGGAGAGTAGCCTGGGGAAAACCTCCGACACGACCACGCCTGTGGTTTGGAACACTGGAATACTCTAAGAGTTTGCGCTCCAGTGAGATTGGTTGAGCGGTTTCAACCGAATTGAGGTGTGAGTGGAATCGAGCCGGGAGTTTTGTCGCTGGTTCTCCAAACTTAGCCCAGCTGAGAAGAGTCCAGCAAAAAACTCAGCTAGGCCCAACCTGGGTGGGACTGACTCTACCCGGTGTGCGGCGGTACCGGGACGAATAAGGACTATATGTGTCAATGTTGTCGCGATCGCACGGTGGACGTCCCCGCCGGCGGGAATGCCTAAGTGTACCTGCGCGTCGTGTCTGAGTTGGACGCCGTAAGCGCAGCGTTCCATCTGGGAGCTGTGATTACGTCGCCCGGGTCCGTGAGTGTATGCTAATCAGGCGCGAATACAGAAGCACCCTTGAAGCACATTTGAAATTTACTAAATCTTCTTAAAAATCGCAAGTACATTTGCGATTTCCGAGCACAAAACCGTCGTCTCCCAGCGATAAAAATAAACAATTGCATTCGTTTGTAATGACCCCTGGGATTCCAGTGACTGGTAGACGACGGGTGATTGGTGCCGGTCGTCCTGGGTTTTTTAAATATATAAATTAGTATTAGGGGACTAAATGAGTATTAGCTAACTTGGACGCGCGGGATCGTACCTATGGAGAAAAACCAAAAAGCTTCTCTTGCATTTTAGTAGTCTGTTCGAATAGGTACAGTGGAATCCGTTTATTATTTTTGTAACAAAGGCGGATATAATGATTCGCTTACAGTAACATGTCGCTTATTATGACTTATGACCCATTTTTAATAAATTTTGTCCGTTTATAGTGACCGACATGATTCTTTACACCTACCTTCGGTCATGTTCGTTGATTCCCGACAACGTTCGGCACGTGGCTGACACAGTTGAACGTCACAGATTTGTTTTTAGTGATATTACGTGCAGTTTTTATTTTGATTAAAGCTCGCTAAAATACTTATTTTAATAGAGAAACATAGCATATTAAGGCCGGATTTTATAAAGATCCGTTAGACCTTATGTCGGTTTGTTATGTCAAAAAATGTACTGAGTTACTGAAATTTGATCTGACATTTGGTCTAACGGATCTTTATAAAATCCGGCCTTAATATGCTATGTTTCTCTATTAAAATAAGTATTTACCTAAATAATAGGTTGTTTTTTTTTTAATGCTTTGTAATGACGACCGCTTAGTATGACGTGTTTGTCAATTCCCTTTGATGTCATTATAAACGGATTCCTGTAATTGTTTTGTTTGTGTTACATTCAATTATGTATCGTCTTTCCAAAGTCGAACACGCTACAACTACAATTAAAAGGGGCTTAATTAATTTTTTTACTTAGCATATTATAGTATTTAGTTCTCTGGATGATTCTTTGACTGATAATTGATGATAGTTTTACTATACCTACTTATTATAATGTGTATGTGTGAATAATTAATGATTTCTGAATTATGAATTAATATGACATGGAGTGATGACCTGGTGAAGGTCGCGGGAATCCGGTGGAAACGAACGGCACAGGACCGGTCTAAATGGCGAGCCTTGGGGGAGGCCTATGTTCAGCAGTGGACGTCTTTCGGCTGAAATGATGATGATGATGATGAATGACATGAAATATGGATAAAATTATTAAAAATGACTGTGACTACTAATTTTAACTCTCTGCACAAAAACACAATAAATGCAGTTTGCAACTCGATGTTCGAAGGTAAACTAAAAAAATGGCACCGCTAACAAATGTTTTACGACTATAACCGACCACATACATTCTAAGTAACTGTTAAACTATGTTTCTTTAAAAAAAAATGCATTTATTTCGGACAACCTCAGGTAAATGATCCATTTAAATTGACATTTGTTAAGTATACTGAACTGATGACTTGGTCAAGGCAGCGGGGAGTCGCTGGATGCGGGTGGCTCGCGACCGTGTGCTGTGGCGCTCCTTGGGGGAGGCCTATATCCAGCAGTGGATGTCTTCTGGCTGAATGATGATGATGATGATGAAGTATACTGAATCATTATAACTGATCATTGATACGAGTATAAGGATTCAATTTCAATTATAATAGCATTCAATCGCAATAATATTTTAATATTAGAATTACGATTTGAAACGGGATATTTACCATGTATATTTGTGTTTGCGAACCAGGAAGAGGGTAGATCGCTATGGTGTGTGGGTAGACCACAACTAAAACTCGCAGCACGTCAGTTAATCCTTGATAATGGCGCTTGCAACAGTACCGAAATATCGGGAACTGAAAAATACAAATATACATGTTAAATATCCCGTTTCAAATCGTAATTCTAATGTAAATGACCATGTAAGCTTGAAATCTTATAATATATTAATAAATAATTTGTACATTTTGGAATTGAGTGAATGACCTGTAATAAATGTTATAAATAAATAATTTTAATTTCATCTACATATATAAAAGAAGCAGTCGTTACTGACTGACTGACTCATCAACGCACAGCTGAAACTGCTAACGCTAGAGATTTGATTTTTGCACACTCTGTTACATTTATAACGTAGGCTCGAGATAAGAAAGGATTTTTCGAAATTCATACCCTAAGAGGGTAAAACAAGGGATGAAATTTGTATGAAAACACATAAATATTGAAGTGAGAAGTTTGACACTTTGTATATAGACTCTCCGTTTTAATATATTAATCTCGTATTTCAGCGTTTTTCTAAATTGCTCCCCTAAGAGGTGAAAAGGGGATTCAAAGTTTGTACGGGGGCAAAACTTTTTTGAAGTAAGAGATAAATCTCTCACTCAGAAGGTAGTCGGAGGAGTTCTGTCGGAAGTTTTAAAAATCTACGTGTATATAGACTCTCTGTTTAAATGCAACAAAATACGTTTCAGCGTTTTTCGAAATTGCTTCCCTAAAGGGGTGAAAAGCGGGTTTTCTTAAAAATCGATATGGGTGTCATCTTTGATGTTCCTCGGGGTGCCGATTACGAAAATAACATCTACATAGCTACATAAAAACATACGGGTGAAACTGAGAACCTCCTTATTAGTAGACGGTTAAAAATTACGCTTAATATTCGGGCGAAGCCGCAAGAAAATGCTAGTTTAATTATTTTTGTGTAGTAGTACGATTGCTATCATGCGCCTAAGTACTGCTATCGTATCGCCCGATTCCACGCGTCCCGCACCAATCAGAAAGCACTAATTTAAATGTAGGCAATCAGTAAAGAAACGGTGAAGAGTCAGACTTGAATGCCAATTGACACTGAAATAATTCAGTCAGTGCCTTTACCACGAGTTTACATGGCCGTACTCGCTAGCGACTGCGTAAACGACTTAGTATACCGATTCTTAGTTCTATTGCGTAACCACCAGAGGCGCTGTACTTTTGCCCATACAAATTTTTACGCAGGCGCTATCGAGTACGGTCATGTAAACTCATGGTAAAGGCACAGGTCAATATAGTACCGTACCGTTCTATAGCCAAGTCAGAAAGTCAGCAATGAGTGACTTTTACTGTTTTGTTTTTTACTGTTACTTCTGTATCCTATTCAACTGTTCTTTTTGCCAGCGATCCCCAAGATCGTATACACCTGGACCGCCGCAGCCGCTGCATGCTACATATTCAGCTACCAGGTAAGTCCACATTACAGTGAAACCTTCTCAGATTATTCTTACTTTTATAATAAAAAAATAAATTAAAATAACAATATACAATATATGGAGAAACAATAAAATAAAAATCTAACCTAGGCAATAGTGAACAGTAAAACTTAAAGATAAAAAAATTGTCCCAAGTCGCCGTCAGCGGGTAGGGTGCCCAGAAGGCTGGCTGCATTGCCACGCTGTATGGCAATGCTTATTCTTTGTCCGAAATATTGGCCAGCCCTCTGGTCACCAGTGGTCTCTATTAGGCGCGCCGACAAAACTTTGTATAGTCGACGCGCACTTGGTCCCCATGGTCCCAGAGTTTCGACCCCAAACGCCTTAAATAAATATCCGCTCCCTAGGGACGCATACTTCTTACTTTTTAGGTTTCCATCCAAAACTCGCCTGTGGTATCCTCTCTCTCAGGTATCCACGATGTGCTTCGTGTTCGTGGGCTGCCGGCAGACTGGAGATGTGCTGTCGGGCATCCTGGTCATGTCCGTTAGCCTGAGTAGCCTCATGGGCATAACCAAGCTAATATACATGTACATATACCAGTAAGTCATTACGCTCCTAAGTTTAACGTTTGCGTACCGAGGTCTTTTGCACCTAACCCCAAGAATTCAAAGAATTTATTTGCTCAGAATACATTATAGGTAATACAGAATACATTATACTTAAAAGATGTTGAAAATAGAACATGTCCAGTGCATTCAGCCTGCATGCCATCCTTACTTGGTCGAAATTCCTCTTATTCGAACCAAGCGCTTTGCATCTTCTTTTATAATGCGCACTTCTAAGGTTTGGAATTCTCTGCCGGCGTTTGTGTTTCCGAGCTCATATAACCTAGACCTTTTTAAGGCACGAGTGAATAGGCACCTTCTGGGTGAGCTCGCTTCATCGTCGGCCTCATCTTTGCCCCCTGGCTAGATGCTGGCCAAGAGCGATCCCATTTTTAATAAAAAAAAAATTTAAAAAAATGCAGGCGTACAAAAATTATTCAGGAACAACATGATAATTTATTATATCCACAAAATATGCAAAATTTACAAGTGACTGCCATTTGACCTTCCAAGCAACAAAGAAAACTAGTTCCCGTTGGGATTAGATTGGTTTCCTAACCATACCATATCGTACCATAGTTACCAGAAGTATTCTGCACCTAGGCGCCTAACGCCAAGGCAGCACAGACAAAGAAATTAGGATAGACTAAGGCGGAGCATTACGAACAACCTAGTGAAGCCGGTTTTTAAAACCATGCCCAATAACTAAGCTCACGTTCATACACACACATACAAACTAAACCATACAGCCCGCCGGCGGGGACGTCCACCGCGCGATCGCGACAACAGTGACACATATAGTCCCTATTCGTCCCGGTACCGCACACCGGGTAGAGTCATCCGACCCAGGTCGGGCCTAGCTGAGTTTCTTGCTGGACTCTTCTCAGCTAGGCTAGGTTTAGTGAACCAGCGACAAAACTCCCAGTAGCTCGATTCCACTCACACCTCAGATTCGGTTGAAACCGCTCAACCAATCTCACTGGAGCGCAAACTCTTAGAGTATTCCAGTGTTCCAAACCACACGCGTGGTCGTGCCGGAGGTTTTCCCCTGGATTTTCCCCAGGCTACTCTCCAACCGCGCACTCCTATCGCTTTATTGGGCCCGGCCTATAAAGCCACAGTCAGGTTCAAAAAAAAATAAAAATAAAATAAACCATACAGAACTGTAAACGTGTGATCCTGATCTTGACACCACTGCGATGCGTATTTAAGAGTGCTGTGCATGGTTTAACTAGTTTGTATATGAGCGTGAAGGGCTTCATTAGGTTGGTCGCTCCGTCTATCTTTTCTCTTAGTGTGAGCGCTTCCGGCTGATTTTACACTACACCCAAAATACTCTAGTCATTAATAGACCCTAATTTCAAAATCACCTTCTCTCAAAAACCTCTTTTTTCGAAGGACACTGCTCTCGATACAACCCAAATTCAAGTGGACTGTGTCCCATTACGAATGAGTCTCAAAATACTCTATTCCCAAAATACCCTAAATTAGCTATCTACACCTAACAGTGGCGAAATAACCTAATGTCATAATCGCTTAATACAAAACCCTCTAGTCCCAAAATACCCTAAAATTTCATTTTATTGAATTTATTTCGATATCGAGTTGTATCGAGAGTAGTGTTCTTCGAAAAAAGAGGTTTTTGAGAGAAGGTGATTTTGAAATTAGGGTCTATTAATGACTAGAGTATTTTGGGTGTAGTGTAAAATCAGCCGGAAGCGTGTGAGCAAGGCAGAGTAAAAGTTAAAATTTTTCTTCCTCGGTCCCTCATTCGCACATCTCAATCACGGTATGCTCTGTCTCCACAGAGCGGTCATAAGTCAAGTGGGTCGCACGCTGCCGCTAACCCCCTTGTTCACCGCATTAGAACTCGCGAATTCCTTGAGCCTACCTTGAGCACGCTTGGTGTTATTTTTTTTTATCGTATGAAAATTATTTTGAACCGTAAGTTCTTATAGAAAATAGTACGATTGCCAGTTTTGTTGCACTTTTAGCACCACCCAATGGTATTTCAGTGAAGCGACTTGGTTTTCGTGCTGTAGGTCATTCTTAGACAGATACAGCAGCCGAAAGGTTGTTGCTCGTTTAGCGCCACTCAGGGGACACGTGAAGGGCTAAGGTGGCAAATCCTGCGGACGTGAGCAACTTCATCCCTCTCTGTAATTAATTAATGCCATATGACTAAATAAAACCACCCAATGGTCACGTGTAGGGTGGGTGTAGGTACTCCCCCTACGGTCGTGGTGCAACTTCAACCCCCCTTTGTCATGTGAGTGAGCAACTTGACTGTTAGAAGTTCTCAAGCCGTCCGAAGGCGTCCAATTTGGCTTAATGACTGCTGCCATAGACAGCAGCCGGGATCAACGGCTTGACGTGCCTTCCGAAGCACGGAAGCGCACTACTACTCAAAGCGGTCACCCATCCGAGAACTGACCCCGGCCCACGTTGCTTAACCTAGCATACCGCACGCGGCACGCGGGCGCCGCTGGGCCACGAGCGCTCCGCCAGGTGTTCATTTCACCTAAGATCATGAGCTTCTGTAAGCCATGATTTTTAGACCGCATAATTTCCCCACAAAAGCTGAGCCCGCGTTCCCAACATATTGTGTGGGTTACTGTCAGATTTAGGTTCGCGTCTTTTCGGTGGACATATCAAAAGTTAAGGGCCAAAAAGCTTCATTTTGGATTAGTCTGGTAACGCGGGTTACCAAACGGTGTTTCCGTAACTATATATCCATGTAATAAAAACATAACTTACATGTACATAAGCCGTTAACTATTGACCACCGGGTGGACAACTTTTGTTTTTACAACTGACAATGACCCGTGTAGAAGGTATAATACGTGAGCTATGATTAGAGCGGACATTTCAGAGACAAATTACAGTCAGCGGTGGCGGGCTACATAGCCTACGATCGTCTACCATCGGCCCCCTCCACCGCTGGGCTGCTGGACACCAGCATGCGCGCTGTCAAGATGCGAGCCATGCTGTTCTGGGCCACCATTATGGGCAACGGCTTCGTGTATAACCTGCATCCGCTGCTGATGCCGGTGAAGCGTGTGTTCTACGACGCCCATGTACGCTTTGGTGAGAATTTTGCTCGTAACTTCCATCTACGTAAGTACAATCAGTCCCAAGTAGATAATGATGATGGATTGTAATTTTTATCTAAATATATAAAATACTAGCGGCCGGCCTTTCTCCTAATGGGATAAAAAGAGGTTCCAAGTTTGTGCGGGGAGCAAATCTTTACTTTTCGTAAAAATCGATATAGGTGTAATCTTCGAGGTTCCTCGGGGTGCCGATTACGAGGATGATATGCATTTTCAAATCTAAGATGGCGGACATTTATTTTTCTTAAAAATCGATATGGGCGTCATCGTCGAGGTTCCTCGGGATGCCGATTACGAAAATGATATGCATTTTCACATCTAAGATGGCGGACATTTATTTTTCTTAAAAATCGATATGGGGTCATCTTTGTGGTTCCTCGGGGTGCCGATTCCGAAAATTACGTCCATTTTCAAATCTAAGATGGCGGACATTAATTTTTTCTTTCGAGTAATTTTCACAAAAGCTTAATAGCATCAGACAACTGACAGAAACAAATAAACCTCATTTATATCTTTGTTACCATCTAAAATCTACGCGGACGAAGTCGCGGGCGGCCGCTAGTCTAATAAACGAATCTGAATCCGATGTACCTAAACATGTTCCTGGGTGAGGAACAAAGTTACGGCACCTAGTTTCGCCTACGTTTTAATTGATTCCGTTGTTACATGGAATTTACCCATTTAAATTGTATGACAAATTTTCGTGTCACAACGGAATCAATGTAGGCGAATATAAATTTGGTCCTCCTACTGCAACAAATGTATACCCTCAATATTGTTTACTTAAAAGTGCTTACAAACTATTAGTTGAATATAGCATGTTGTCTTTACAGGTTTACAAATGATTTTCGGAACATCGAACTATCTGCTCGCTTTAGTCAACATTACCATCTCCGTCCAATTCATTTGTTACGTAGTGGCTAATATTACTGGTCTCCTCATAATAACTATCGGCTACAGCGAGGCAAGGATGCTGGCACTCGGCCAAGAGATGCGAGAACTCTGGAGCGACGCTCAAGAGCACTACAGGAAAAACTTCCAAGCAAAACAAACAGAGGGCACTTTTTCTAAACTAGATAAAAATGCAACTAAAGAATTGAACAACTATGTCAAACACCGCTTACATCGAATAGTGCAAAGTCATGCAATCAACATAAAACTAGTAAAGAAAATGGAAGCTGTGTTCCGAGACGGCATAGCCGTGGAGTTCATACTGCTCGCAGCAGCTCTTATAGCTGATCTTTTAGGTGGCTTGGACCAGACTTATACAATCATGCCGTTCTCGTTAATGCAGGTGAGTATGGACTGTTATATAGGGCAGAAACTAATGGATGCCAATGAAGTTTTTGAATACTCGGTATACGATTGTAAGTGGGAGAATTTCGACGTAGATAACATGAAGACTGTGCTGCTTATACTGAGAATGTCACAGAAGACGCTGGCGCTGTCGGCGGGGGGCGTCGCGACGCTCAACTTCGTGTGTCTGATGGTGCTATACAAATCCGTTTACTCGGCTTTCACAGCCTTACGTTCCACTATGGAGTAAAGAACCAAGTGTATCAGAATACGTTTTCAATTCATAGCTATTCACCTATATTCACCTCACTCAAATTCTCAACGGACATGGCTACCTCAAATGATACCTATTCTGCTTTAAAATTACCAGTGATGACCAGTGCCCGTGTGATGAAAACACCTCACAATCCATCGAGCACCTTATAAAACCCTGTCCAAAATTCGCAAACCCGAGATTCGATCACGAAATCATCTGTCATAATCTTGATATAGAACCATACACAGCGTTGCCAGATGGGTACGCAATAGTACGCACGGCGTACTATTTTATGGTCTTGCGTACTCGCAATAATAGTCAAGGCAAAATCGAACATATAATTGATACATTACAGTTTTAATTAGTTTGACTGTACTGTATGATTATAACTCAGCGCCGCAGTTTTGATTTGGTTTGCGCTGCTGTGCTCTTGGCACACCTCGGGTTTTTTATTTTTTTTTAATTTTATTTAACCTAGCGGTTTGATTTTCATTTCACGTCAAATCTGATATTATCATGTGTTACTTAATTATTTCATTAGTGAAACGTGTTGTTTTATATGGCCTTTTTTATGCACCAGCTGCATAGAGCACAGTTTGTCAATAAATGTTGTACTGCGTACTCAAACTTGAATTTTCGTACTATTTTTAAGAGCTGCGCGTAACGGCACGTAAAACCCATCTGGCAACACTGACCATACAACCCACAAGATCTCATTCGCAAAGAAACTACAATAGCCTCATTTTGCTAACTCACCACCAACATAGTCAACACCCTAAAAAAGTTCAATGGGACATAGTCCATCCCTATCACATATCACTTATTCCTCACCTACCACTCATTTCACTCATCATTCATTGACGCACAGAATCGCCAAATCCTTCAGAAATAATCATTTAAACAGGTTTTGTGAAGTTAGCCGCCCGTACCCTTCACGGGGACTGAATTCAAATCAATACAATATACAAAAAAGAAGCTATTTTACTGATTACAATATAAATTATCCTGATTCAATTTGCACATAACATCGTCGTAGCGTGGTGTGACACTAAGAACACATCAAGAAAATAAAACCAGGAAATAAAAAGCATGAATACAAGGTATTTTAAATTTACGTGAGTTGATTAACATTCGTCTACCGGTCCCGGGGATACCCGGGCTCATTAAAAAATAATGCTATTGTTTTTTTTTTCGCCGGGAGACCACGGCTTAATGGGTGTCATCTTTTGGGCAATAAGGTGTCGACCACTGGGACGTTTACCTTACCTTTAATTGCTGAATGAATAAGTTGTTATTTATTTATTTATATTAGGAGAACCAACAGCAGTACAAACAATGTAACAACATGCGTATTAACAGCAGAGCCAATGGGAGCTATCGTTTTTGTGCTCACCAGTTGGCGCCACTGTCGAGTAAGGTCCAGCTGTCAAAAATTGTTATTGGTTATTATGGGCATGAAAACGAAGTTTACATTTAAATCATATTCAATACCTTAAAACCGTACCGTAAAAATATCGAACATACCACATTGTAGCGCAGTCCCGTTATGTTCGGGAAAAAGGAGGAAATAAGTTTCCGAAAGACAAAACTGTCTCAAAGCCCTGACAGTCATTGACCCGTGACTCATATTTGCCATAATCAAGCTCAGGTATTGCAAAATAGTCACCATATTGTTCCAATTAGATATTAACCCGCGTAGCGCAACCACAAAGAGTGACATTTGACGTTTCGGATACCCCACGCTACACTAGCGCCTCTAACGGCGAATTCATGCGCGATAGCCCTCATTACAGGATCTCACAGATAGCGCTAGAGTGTATATACTGAACTAAAGTGCGCACTAGTACACAATTACAAACGTTATTGGAACAAGAATGTTAAAATAGAAAAAAGAAAAAAACAAGCAATCCAAGCCCACTCTAAACTAATGTTTAACTTGAATAAATTAATATGTAAATGACGAATATTAAATGAATGACAATATGGCGTATGCTACAAAGCACTCAGCGAAAATACGCCGCCTCCATGCCTCGCCTCACAGAAGGAATCTTGCAATTAAATATATCTATATCTAACTCCTTGGTTATCTGATTTAGACCATGACTAGCGTTATTGAATGATCAGATACTAACTTCATTTCATTGTCTGACATTTTTATCTACAGAAAACAGATTTGCATTTTATATGACGGTGGAAAATTAAACCACTATCTACTACGGAATAAAAGGGTAGCTACTGAGGGCCTACTCCGAACTTCGAAATCCGAACTTCGTATCGTGCCGTCCCTTTCACTCTCGAGTTATACACCATATGAGTCATCATCATCATCATCATCATTTCAGCCGAAAGACGTCCACTGCTGAACATAGGCCTCCCCCAAGGCTCGCCATTTAGACCGGTCCTGTGCCGTTCGTTTCCACCGGATTCCCGCGACCTTCACCAGGTCATCACCTTGTCGGAGGCCTACCGACAGCTCGTCTTCCGGTGCGTGGACGCCACTCAAGCAGTTTCTGGCCCCATCGACCGTTAGTCCTGCGAGCAATGTGCCCTGCCCACTGCCACTTAAGTCTCGCAATTTTGAAGGCTATGTCGGTGACCCCAGTTCTGCTACGGATAGCTTCATTCCTAATTCTATCACGCAGAGAAACCCCGAGCATAGCTCTTTCCATTGCTCTTTGGGTGACCTTGAGCTTTCTTATGAGGCCCATCGTTAGCGCCCATATGAGTGAAAGGTACGATACGATGATCGGATTTCGAAGTGCGTAATAGGCCCTCTGTGCCTTTACCATGAGTTTGCATGACCATACTCGCTAGTGACTGCGTAAACGATTTATTATGCCGATTCTTAGTTCTATTTTAGTTTTTTTAGTTTTTTTTTTCTTTTTTCTTAGTTTTAATTGTGTGATTTTAATTATTTTTTGACATTTGTTTAAAATTGTTTAATTACATTCGAATTAACCATTTATTTAATTGCCACCATATTGTTGTCTTAAATTCCATTTGTATTTTATTTATATTTTCTGTGTGTCCAATTATGTTATGACGATCCTTATTCGGTGATTATGTTTAAATCCTATTCCATTATTATTATTTATATGTTAATTGACAATCATGATATGAATTCGTATACTTTTGACATGAATACAAATTTATATTGTAATTTACATCTATGAAATAAATGAATCTGAATCTGAATCTATTGCGGAACCGCCAGAGGCACTGCACTTTTACCAATACAATTTTTTACGCAGTCGCTAGCGAGTACGGTCATGTAAACTCATGGTAAAGGCACAGGGACGTCCGCCGCGAGATCGCGACAATATAGACACTTTGTAGCCTCTATTCGTCCCGGTACCGCCGCATATCGGGTAGAGTCAGTCCGACCCAGGCCCAGGCGCGGATCCAGGATTTTGTTCAGGGGGGGGCACTTTCGAACTTTCCGAAAATTAAATGGTATAAAAAAAAACTGTAAAGTATAGGTATACAAATAAAATTTTAATTTAGAATATGCAGTTTGAAAGTATCATAAGGATACTTATTCTATAAAAAAATCACTCTGGTTGGCAGGAGGTTAAATATCGAATTCGAGTTTTTTTCGGCCAGTTTTAGCAAACCTTGTTATAACATTGTTTATGTCGATTGGGATTTGTCTATGTATGTGCATTAATGCAAGACCAAGAAGGCGGTTCTCGGTCATTGTGGATCTTAAATAAGTTTTAAGACGCTGCAACGACGAAAACGACCTCTCGGCACTTGCATTGGTCACAGGCAGTGTGGCAAGGATAAGGGTCAGCTCGTGTATTTAGTCTTGTCGCAACTTGACAATATATCAAGGGCTTTGATGGGTAACTCTTTAGATTGCGCCTTTTCCTTGAGCCAGTTTTCGCGCCACAGCAACCATTCGTCCGAAAGAAGAACAAAATCAGCACCTTTATTCACCTGAAGAAGCGGTCCGAAGCGGTTGACAACTGATTTTAGACTTATTTCGTTTACATCCTGTAAACTTTTTCTTTGTGAATAATAGATTACGAGTGACGGCGCGGCATTCAAGATCGAACTTAGATTAATTTTTCCCGCGCGCTTTCTCAGTATTTGAATTTCTTATTTTTCAATATTTTTATTTTTTGTAAATTTATAGTTGCACTGACTTTTGATAACTGTTTTTATTGTCAGAACATATTTCCTACATCAGAACATAAGCAATTGCCCTCCCCTGACACAGGCTTCTGTTATTATAAACAATTTTCCGATCAAAAAGTGTTTTTTAATTAATAATTCAAGTTTAATTAGGAATATTTTCAACGAGTTAATATTTCGATACATAGTAGAAGTTAGTGTATTTTTGTTAGTTTCAAATGATTTAGTTAGTTATTATTTTTACGGTTAAATTATAAAACAACAGCATAAAAGACGTGTTTTAATTACCTAATAATTCAATTTTAATTAGGAATATTTGAACGTTTTTATTTTTCGATACATAGTAGCCGAAGTTGGTGTATTTTTGTTAGTACCAAACTACAAAATTATTGAAATAGTTATTCTTTTTTTAAGATTAAATAATATAAAAACCGCCTTACTTCAAAAAAAAGGGTAATTTTTTTCTGTGGTCAGTTACTACGGGTAGTGTTAAGCGCGCTTTAACTTGTCCACTAGCGCCACTCGAATGAATAATTGTGATTATTTAAATTTAACTATACATATTTAAAAATACCGGTTAAGTGCGAGTGGGACTCGCGCACCGAGGGTTCCGTATACAGATGTGTACCGGTTCCAACCCTATTAAATCAGGAAAATCTCAACAACATGGTGTGGAAATTGGACGCCATGGGTACAGCGCCATCTATCGGCGACTTTTGTTACAAATTTGAGCGTCTGAATAACTTTGTATGTATTATTTATTTATTTAATCTTTATTGCACAAAAAAAACCTTATCGTACAAAAGGCGGACTTAATGCCGTATGGCATTCTCTACCAGTCAACCTTAAGGCGAAGCAGAAAGATTTGTTGGCGGTGTAGTTTTTCAAGGATAATTCTTTATCAGATAAACCGATTTCAATTTTTTTTTTCTTTATTTGAAAGAAGAAAAAGTACTCTCAGCATAATCTCGTAGGAATTTATAAAACAAAAATACATGCAAAGGTAATTAAATTACAAACTTAGTATAGAAAGGTTTTTTGACGATAAAAAAAAGGGAAACTGGATAGAGCTACAGTTATATTTTTCCTGTAAAATGTACATTGATATCAATGTTATGTAATAAATTCATATTTTTTCCTTGGTAAACTTCGGAGATAAGGGGAGGAAGGTATTTTTTTTTACATTTTCCCTCATAAAACAAAAATGACTCAACGTAAAAAAAAAATATTTCAGAATGTGCAACCCAAGCCCTTTCATATTACACCCCACTCGACATATTAACTAGACTTTCAAATTTTGAACCACCTACGTATCATTTTTTAAAAGAAAATAAAAAATATATTTAAAGTATGTAATCATGTTCTATGCATCTGGGTTACCCTTCTTTATAACTATTCCTTTCAAATTGATAGCATAAGTAGTTCTTGAGATATTTAGCGATGTGACTGACAGACAGACAGACAAAGTGAAATCATAAGGGTTCCTTTTTTACCATTTTGGTACGGAACTTGGCGTTATTAATAAAGTATTTGTATTTGAACCCTAAAATGTTGTATTCATTTCCTTTTGAATACATAAAACTAGATTTACGTTGCTAGAATCGTCGCGTCGATCTATGAGTTCATAGAAAATCCACGCCAATTGGGCCATGATGGCGCAGGACAAGGACATAAATACTATTTATTTATTTACACTATTTATTTATTTACACATTTATAAAATTAGCACTTACAGTTAAACCTTACGCGCTAATTTGTACAATTTCATTTAGGAACATTTAATAATCGCAAATTATATGAAATAGTTGGATACAAAAATAATATGTCGTCCTGAAAAAAAATAAAAAATAAAATAAAATTTAGAAATAATAAGAAGATTGATACAAAAATAATGTCAGGTCTTGAAAAAAAAAAAATTAAAAATAAAATTTAGAAATAAAAAGAAGATTGAAAATAGATATACATTATTGGAAATACATTTAAATTACATTTTATTGTCAATAATATCATAATCATTTTGGTTATTTTGATATAGAAATTAATTCTATTCTATTGGATGGAGCTGGCGGTTACCACGCCCTCCAAATAGCGTCTCGATGACCTCATAAAGGCCAGCTCACAAGTGAAAAATATATCCAGCTGGCTGTCGCTGTCCAGTATGTCATTAAGAAGGATAAGAGCCGTGTGGAGCGGTGAGGAGGCGAGAGCGCGCGTTCGCGCGGGCGGGACAGCGAAGAGGCCGCGTCGGCGTGCTCGCAGTCGATTAGACGTGACAAGAGGGACACGTAAAGATATTTGGGTCAATAATTGGGAATTAGTTACTAACCCTCGTACCAATTGAAAGATGTATTTAATTAGAGAAAGATTTCTTCGAGCTTCGAGGGATGTATAACCCACCATGCCAAGAACGAAGAGAGTAGGATAGAGGAAAGGGTAGAATCCGTATAATTTACTGTAAAGGAATCTTACAAATGGTTTTTGTACTCTCTCCAGTAGAAGCGTGTACTGCTGCTCATGTGGATTCCATATGGCGGCATTCGTTTCCAGTTTGCTTCGCACGTATGCATTGTACAGTGCCATAAGCGCATGCTGGTTCGTAAACTGCTTAGCCTGCCGGATAACGAACCCCAGACATTTCCTAGCTTCGTTGGTGACATTTATAATGTGATTATTAAATGTGAGTTGGGGGTCAAACCATGTACCAAGATCTTTAATATCATTAACTCGTTTCAATGGTTTACCCTCAATTACGTATTTTTGAAATATGGGAAATTGGGCACGCGTATAGGTCATTACCGCACATTTACTTTCATTTAGCGTGAGACTATTATTCTGGGCCCAGGCGTAGACAGCGTCTATGTCCGATTGCAGTAGGGAGGGATCTGTAGTGTTTTTTATGGGCAGTGCTAATTTTAAATCGTCAGCGAATAACATGCACTGAGAAAATTTGAGTTTCGTGGGAAGGTCGTTGATGAGAATGAGAAACAGCAAAGGTCCGAGGCTGCTTCCCTGACCAATTCCAGAGGTCACCCTGAATGGTGCCGATTTAGAGCATTCATACTGCACATATTGAAGCCTATCGGACAGGTAACTGCTCATGAACCCAAGCAGATTGGCAGAGAAACCAGCCATTGAGAGTTTTTTAAGTAATATATCACTATCTACTCTGTCGAAAGCCTTTTGGAAATCAAAGTAGGCTACATCCACCTAACCATAAATGCGTCTTGAAGGGAGAAAGTAGGTCATCAAATATACAAAAGACGACATACAGACGAACATACAAGCTCTTCGTTTTGTAAAAGTCTGTAAAAATGTTATTAACAAGTCGCCGGGAAAGTGAACGTGTTTCGAAATAGCTGATAATAAATAGCAGACTTAGCAGTATAAATTCACTGCAAATGAGAATAATTGTATTTTATTAACGGGCTTCAAACTAACACTAGGTTTTACCACGTTTGTGGGTATATGGTAAATACTTCTATGAAAATGTGGGACAGGTTGCGGAGGTAAGCTAAGCTCTTTTATCTACATATACAGGGCGTCCCTAAAACCAACGCCAAAATAAAGAGGGCTGATAGAACAGCTCATAAGCTATCCGATTAAGCAAATTTGACCCTAATGAAATATAACGGTTTTCGAGATTTTGACACTTTTAAAAAACTCGTGATTTTTGAAATGAATGAAATGAAAAATGAAATGAAAATAATTTATTCCAGAACAAGTCCATAGATAGCATTATAACATTATAAAATAAAAATATAAATTAAAAATGATATTGAATAGAATTAAATTAAATTGAATATAAAAAAAAATTAAAATTACAATGAATTAACATGCACCTCTCCAAATAACTAACACAACACACACACGCACACGTGTTGTGTTTTAACATGTGTACCTGTGTGTCTGTCTGAGGCATCGTAGCTCTCTAACCGATGAACCTAATTAAATGCGGTTTTTTTAATGGAAAGTCTTGTTGGTAGTGTCGGTTTTTTATTTTAGTGTTCCGTAGCCAAAATGGCAAAAACGGAACCCTTATAGATTCTTCATGTCTGTCCGTCCGTATGTCACAGCCGATTTACTCGGAGACTATAAGTACTGAGTACTGCAATAATGAAATTTGGTAGGAAGGTGTATATATGAACCGCTACATAAAAGTGATGTGTAATTACACATCACTTTTATACACAAAAAATATTAAATTCGGCGGTCACTCCATACATGTAACCGGTGGATGAAAAAAAAAATTCAACGCACATAGTCGTGTGGGGTATCGATGGATAGGCCTTTAATAAAAATGATATGGAGGTTTCTAAAAAACTTGTCCATTTCAGTCATACGTTGGTGAGATATTAGCTGTCAAAGTCATAGAAAGTGTGAATAATATAGGTTTTACGCTTTTTGAGTTTTCGCTTAAAACTGTCTTGCCCAAACAAGAGGTCGTAAGTGCCGTGAGTTCCCTATGAAGAGTCGACCTTTTTAGATTCAGTGTATTGGATAGTGATTTTAAATGTGTTGGTACGGAACCCTTCATTGTACGTCGTCCGACACGTACTTGGCCGGTTTTTTAATTGTGATCTTAATTATTGGCGGTGTGTCGTACCAGTGAATTGCACTATGGAGCCTTACATTGCACTTGGTATGACATGCGCTTGTTTTCGTTACAAGATAAATTTCCCAAAGTTCGATATCTTCATTCCTTTGAAAACCCCCCGAATCTATAGGAAATAATGACATAGAGATATTTTTTTTTAAACGGTTGAATGGTTGCGAGGTACATGTATTTTATTTACAAGCCCAGAAAAATCCGTCGGGGGCTGCCATTGCCTGCCCTGAAATGAAGTAAGAGTGCATGCAGTTTATTTTATACCGTCGTTTAAGTTATCTCCAATTTCATTATTATTATCATATCATGATTGAAAGTATTAATAGCATAGGGTCAGTGTAAAACACAGATTACACAGACACACAGTCAAATTTAATGCCTATCTAATCTTGTAATAAACTTAAGTATTTTTGTTTGGTCGAATTGTAGTAAATAGATACTCCCACGACATAAAAGAGGTATTCTTGTTCTTAAAATTCTTACGGTCTCAGGCTACCTACGCCTACGTCTACGTCTTTAAAAATGTTTTCCGATAAAGTACATTTTTAAAGCGGCTCATGACCATTTAAATACCGCTTTGAAAGTAGACGTTATTCATGATGTCGTAGAGTCGAATTGCGAAGAAGACTATTCGAAGAAATCAGCAGTTTAAAGATTCAATAAATGCTTGGAAGAGTCGCGGCTGCGGCTGTTTGTATTTGTCACAGTATATTGATAGCTTTTAAGGCAGTAAATTAAATCAATAGGTACTGCTCCAAATTCAAGTGACTCGCAAGTACTTTGTCAACTTTTTTGGTCGTTGTTACAAACAAATGCAGGTTCCTCGGTTTTAACACATTGTGTCCTTAAAATCTTAAATTGGCGCCCTTACTTACTTACCAGGAACATGATAGCACAACATACCTACAAAACAAGTAGTGGTGTTATTATTTCTGCTGTCTTCTGTTAGGTTAGGACAAGGTTAGCGATATTTAACTCCTGGACAGCTTCTTATTTTATCGCTCGATTCCATTCACACCTCAGATTCGGTTGAAACCGCTCAACCAATCTCACTGGAGCGCAAACTCCTAGAGTATTCCAGTGTTCCAAACCACACGCGTGGTCGTGGCGGAGGTTTTCCCCTGGATTTTCCCCAGGCTACTCTCCAACCGCGCACTCCTATCGCTTTAATGGGCCCGGCATGTAAAGCCATAGTCAGGTTAAAAAAAAAAGAATTTTATTAAACATAAATACCTTAAATAATACAAATATTGATATAAAATATATAAGATACACATATGGATATAGCTTTTCCTATTTATTTATACTTTTTGTGCTGAAATATTCTATGCAATCATGTAACTGCTAAATTGCTTAAATTGTGCAACTGTCTTGCATACCGCCGCGATCTCTGCTCAGTAAATACTGGACGAAGGCATATACAGGGCGTCCCACGGCTATGCCACATGGAGGGAAAGTACCTTGAATATTGTAGATGAAACATTTTACTGAAAGAAGACATTATTTGAATTTAAATAATTATTTAAATACTCTTTTATTACAAAATGGAATTACTATAATTATCTTTAATTACAAATAAACCAAGAAATTAAAATAAAATTAAAACTAACCTAAAATGAACCTAAATATACTTATCAAAAACCCTAATCTAACAAACCGCTGACAGTAGGTAATGTTCCCAAAATGCTGGCCGCATTGCCACGTTGGATGGCAATGCTCAATCTTTGTACCAGATAAAGGCCAGCATTTTGGTCACTTGTTGCGTTGACCAGACTCCAGATAGATCTTTGAAGATCTTATGGGCTCCCGGTCCCCACGGCCCAAGTGTTTCGACCCCAAAAGGCTCAAATATGTACCCGCTATCGAGGGTACTATATTTGCGCCTTTTCAGGTTTTTCGCCGATAATTAACCTGTAGCTTTATCAATTTATAATACCGACGGAAAGGCTTCATCATAAGGATTATTTTTTGCTAAATAACATAGTGTCAGAAATAAAAGGAAGACCATGAATTTTAATTAATTTTCTCGTGTAACGGGTTCGATTCCCCGTTCAACCATAAAATTATTTAAATAACTGTGAGTGCAGTTTAAATTGTTTTTTAAATTCAAATAATGTCTTCTTTCAGTAAAATGTTCCATCTACAATATTCAAGATACTTTCCCTCCATGTGGCATAGCCGTGGGACTGTATATACAATGTGCAGGGTCGAGTTTAATACCGTCCGTGATGTGGAAAAGGGGCCAAGATGCATTTATCGGAGCATACTCCTTGTACAGTCTGCATCAGATATATCGGAGCGGACGAGGTCCTCACAAATATCTGAATAAGTGTCAGTTATTTGTGTTTTGATCACCATGGTGTCATCATCATTCAGCCGGAAGACCACCACAGTCCACCACTGCTGGATATAGATAGGCCTCCCCCAAGGAGCGCCACAGCACACGGTCGCGAGCCACCCGCATCCAGCGACTCCCCGCTGCCTTGACCAAGTCATCAGTCCACCTAGTGTAGATAAGACATTTTCACATGTTGTACGAGACGTATATGTGGTGACCGTATAAGTTCTGTAGTGTGTGCCGTGTGGATGGACACCAATGGTGGTCGGTATCGTGTTCTTCAAATTAGTTAATTACTACATAGTATAAAACAAAGTCGCTTTCTCTGTCCCTATGTCCCTATATCCCTATGTATGCTTAATTCTTTAAAACTACGCAACGGATTTTGATGCGGTTTTTTTAAATAGATAGAGTGACTCAAGGGGAAGGTTAATATGTATAATACATGCATCAGCATTGCACCCGTGCGAAGCCGGGGCGGGTCGCTAGTGGATTAATCAAATAAAAATAGGGTTCCCTGCAAGCACTTGGCAAAGGTTGTCTGGAAGATCGCTTTTTAGCGATAAGATCGCCTGTTGTTTGCCTCTACTCTTTGTGTTTTTGTACTGTACTATATCCTTTAATTGAGGTGTGCAATAAAGAGTATTGTATTTATTGTATTGTAAAGGTTCAGCAGTAAAAAATGTTTAAATAGTAAAAAAACTGTCATCATTTTAATTTAATACCTATATAATATGTATGTTGGAATATCAAAACTTTTATCGACAAATTATAAAAAAAGATATTTCTACGACCGGTTTCACCTGCCTGTGAAGCTGACGGTCCTGGGTTCGAATTGACGCCGACAAAACGGTAGAATAAAATCATAAAAATTTTTTTTGTAGGGTACCTCCCCTACATGTAAAGTGGTGGTGCAATTTTTTTTTCTTCCACATCCCATCGTGTGGAGTATCGTTGGATAGCTCTTTCAAAATTATTATAAGGTTTCTCAAAGTATTTTATGATTTAAGAATCGGTTGGCGTGATATTAAGCTTTGAAGTGATATTTTTTGCTATGGTCAAGTCGCCCCACCCTGCCAGCTAAACGGTGGCTACTAGGCATGTGAAAAAAAACATGGTAGTAGTATATACGATGAATTTAAAAGGAAAACTATCACATCTAAGTAGACATTACCGTAAAGGGCAAAAATATGTATACAACACAACATCTCAAAAAAATACATCATCAATACTAAGATCAGTAAAAACCCTTCTACGGGTCCGTAATTCCGCATATGACCGGTGACGTGATGGATGATCAACTACGGAACCCTGTTGATTTTATTATATTTTAATATACAAAAATTAACATATCCTGTAAATAAAAGGTAAATGATTTGACTACTTTGTTAAAGGAATGAACGACCGATTGATTGAGTGAATGTTTAGTTCAATTCATTCTCTGTTCAGATCTGTTAGTCACTCCTTCGCCTTGCCTCTCTTTGATCAAGACTTTACTCGTAGATAGACGTGTTCTAGCTTCCAAGTATAAAAATAAAATTAAAATAAATGAAATTAATTTAACCGTTATTCAGTATTTAATTGACAATAAATCCTTGTATACCCTAACCTTTTCAATAGGTTATGGGGCCCAGGCCACGCGTTAAAACTTTGAAACTCTAATGATGAATTTTTCGAAACACGTGCATGAATGGATAACCTAAAATCAAAACGAAATATCAAAACTTACGACGGCGTAATCACTACAATTGAGACGTTATCTGAAAATAGTTTAACTTTGGCATTTGTGAAAATAAGGTTATTAGACCACGAGGTTAAGCTGAGAAACGACAGTGGAGATACGAGCTCAAAAGTACTGCATGTCGAGCATAAGCCCCATAATTCAAAGAAGAGAATAATCGATACAGCTATACCGCCAAACCACCATAATAATAACCGTAGACATTACAAGAACAAAACTTGGAAAAATACCCACATTTTAAAATGTCATCATTGCGGACGAAAAGGTTACGCGAAAAAGGATTGTTATTACTTTAAACAAATGATGCAAGAAAAACAGACTGAAACAAATAGGACGCGAACAGTTCAACAAGTCGAATTGAATCAAGAAACTGCTAACGATTTCTCGGGTTTCGCCTTTATGACGGGAGACTGTCAAGATGATGTTCAAGAAGATAAAGTGAGATTTATTTTGGACTCGGGAGCATCGGATCACGTCACAAACAGGTCGGATCTTTTCATTAATTTTACAATTCTTAATCCACCTTTGAAAATATCGATTGCTAAGCACAGTGAATTTATTTCAGCTACACAAAAAGGGACAATGAGGGTGACGAGCGACTTGGGCGTGCAAGGACTTCTGGAGGATGTGCTGTTCTGCCCAGATGCCCCTTACAATCTGCTGTCGGTGCCCAAGATGCAGCGAGCTGGCTACACGATCATCTTCGACCAACATGGCTCCCAAGTTTGTAAAGGTGACACAACTGTCATGAAGGGTAAGTCTCTGAACAATTAAATTGCAGTAAAAACAGCAAGCAGCAGCAGTTGTAGTTTTAAGCAAAATAAAGATATTTGTATTTTGTATTTGTATTTGTAGACTTTGCTGTATCAGTAAATATGGCTATTCCTGTTTCCTGCCTATACCAAGCTAATAATAATGACTAAAATTTATGGCATCAGCGTTTGGGTCATATAAGTAAAAATAAATTCATACAATTAAAACATGATTGAAGATGTTAATCAAATTCAGTTTGTTGAGCCAAATGATAAAATGTGCGAAGCTTGTATAAACGGCAAACAGGCCAGATTACCATTTAATCTGACTAAGAATAAAGATCACATTACACGACTTTTATTTGTAGTACATTCTAATGTTTGTGGCCAAATCACTCCTCCCACGATAGACAATAAAAATTATTTTGTATTTTTTTATTGACCAGTATACCCATTACTGTGTTGTGTATTTGATAACGTACAAGTCAGAGGTATTTACTGCTTTTAAAGTGTACGGACGTAGTGACGTAAATGTGAGGCAAAATTGAATTTTGAAAATGGTAAATTTATACTGCGATAACGGCGGCGAATATTTATCTGCCGAGATGAAAAATTATTGTATTGAAAAGGGCAAAACTTACCATTTGACAGTTCCAAAAACACCGCAACAAAACAGTGTATCGGAATGTAAGGTAAGGACTATTACAGAAAAAGCGCGATCTATGCTTAGTGGTTCCAAATTAAATAAAGTATTTTTGGGTAAAGCTGTATTAACTGCTGTTCGATTAATAAATGTAACGCCTTCAAGAGCCCTTATGCAATCGAAAACCCCATATGAATTGTGGCATTAAAAAAAAAAAACACAACTTAAATACTTGAAGGTTTTTGGTGCCACGGTTTATGTACATAATAAAACCAGTAAATCTAAATTTGACGATAAATCTTGGAAGGGAATACTGGTAGGTTATGAACCAAACGGATATAAAGTTTGGAAGGTTTTTTGTGCCACGGTTTATGTACATAATAAAACCAGTAAATCTAAATTTGACGATAAATCTTGGAAGGGAATACTGGTAGGTTATGAACCAAACGGATATAAAGTTTGGAAGGTTTTTTGTGCCACGGTTTATGTACATAATAAAACCAGTAAATCTAAATTTGACGATAAATCTTGGAAGGGAATACTGGTAGGTTATGAACCAAACGGATATAAAGTTTGGAACTCGGAAAGCGCTTAATTTGTCACTGTTAGAGACGTTATAGTCGACGAGGCTAATTTTCTAACATCCAGGCCAGTAATATTGCCTGAAGTTACCGAAAATTGCCATGATAAACCTGATAACAACAATATATCAAAATCAGTGTCATCCAAGTCTCGCCATAGTGACAATTCAAAATCAGATGCATTTAAATCTGATGATCTCGGCCGTCCTGTTGACAATTCAAAATCAGATGCATTTAAATCTGATGATCTTGGCCGTCCTGTTGACAATTCAAAATCAGATGCATTTAAATCTGATGATCTTGGCCGTCCTGTTGACAATTCAAAATCAGATGCATTTAAATCTGATGATCTTGGCCGTCCTGTTGACAATTCAAAATCAGATGCATTTAAATCTGATGATCTTGGCCGTCCTGTTGACAATTCAAAATCAGATGCATTTAAATCTGATGATCTCGGCCGTCCTGTTGACAATTCAAAATCAGATGCATTTAAATCTGATGATCTCGGCCGTCCTGTTGACAATTCAAAATCAGATGCATTTAAATCTGATGATCTCGGCCGTCCTATGAAAAATCGCAGATTAAATGAAACCATTATTGAACCCACATCTAGTAATGCCCCTGATAATTGTACGCAGGTAAATCAAAATGAAAATAAAAACACAGATGACGTAAGGAGGAGTGATAGGCTTAAAAATCGGCCACCTGTTCATTATTATCAAACTGATGATGATGAGTGCATATTGAGTGCGCAGTCTATATTAGTGTTAAGTGGCAAGTTGCCATAGAAGAAGAGTTAAAATCTCTTTCTGAAAACAACACGTGGTCTTTAGTGCCGAGACCACAGAATAAAAATGTTGTTGATAATAAATGGGTTTTCTCTATCAAGTATGATGAATTTGGTAGACCGCAAAGATATAAAGCCCGTCTCGTTGTCAAAGGGTTTAGTCAGGAATACCTTGTCGATTTTTATGAAACCTTTGCACCTGTAGCCAGAATTGCTAGTTTTCGATTCATTATTAGTCTTGCAAATCAATTTAACTTACTCGTCCACCATATGGATGTTAAAACTGCCTTTTTAAATGGTAAATTAGAAGAAGAGATTTTTATGGAAGTGCCGAAAGAAGTAGATTGCGATAAGAATTATGTATGTAAATTAAATAAGGCATTGTATGGACTGAAACAGGCTGCTAGATGCTGGTTTCAGGTTTTTAAGCAAGCACTGGTTGAAAAAAAAAGGATTTATAAGTTCATCGGTTGACAGATGTATATACATGCTTGATAGAGGAAGCGTCCAACAAAATATTTACGCAATTTTGTATGTGGATGATTTAGTTATTTCATGTGGTGAAATATAAACAATGAATAATTTCAAAAAGTATTTAATGAGTAAATTTCAAATGAAAGACTTACAAGATATAAAATTATTTCTTGGTATAAAAATCGATAGGTCTGGACAATGAAATCACATTAAATCAAAGTGCATATATTGAAAAGTTTTGCGTAAGTTTAAAATGCACGATTGTAACCCCATTAGCACACTACTAGAAGTAAAACTAAATTATGAAGCATTAAACTTTGAAGAGAAGTATGATGCCCCTTGCAGAAGTGTAATAGGTTGTTTATGTATGTATGTGTATAAGCACTTTATTGTACACAATAACAGGTTAAAACAATATACATGTCACATAAGATTAGAGTACAAAGGCGAACTTATCCCTATGAGGGATCTCTTCCAGCTAACCTGTTTAATGTATATAATGCTATGTACTCGTCCTGATTTAAGTACAAGCAATAACATTTTAAGCATTGTATACCACAAATAAAAACAACAAAGAATTATGGCAATGTTTTAAAAAGGGTGCTGAGATATTTGTAAAGCACAATAGATTTAAAATTAACTTACAAACGATGTGATTTTAATAACATTCTATGTGGTTATGTCGATTCAGACTGGGGTGGCCATGATTCAAGTGATAGGAAGAGTACCACAGGTTATTTATTTAAGTTATTCAATAATTGTACAATCACATGGAGTACAAAGAGGCAAATGTCAGTTGCCGCTTCATAAACTGAAGCCCAGTACATGGCTTTATGGTTAGTGTCTTGCGTCAAGCATTAATGTAAATATCACACAGCCGATTGTTATTTATGAGGATAACAACGGATGTATTAGTATTGCCAACAATCCCACTAACCACAAGAGGTCAAACCACATCGACATTAAGTATCATTTCTCTAGGGAGCAAATTGAGAAAAATGTTATTAAATTATGTTATCTTCCCACAGGTAAACAAATAGCAGACGCTTTAACAAAGCAGTTGCCTACAGCTGCCTTTAAAGCAATGCAGTCTGAAATGTTTGCAATAATGCGATTGAAATGTACATACTAAATAATGTATTGTTGAGATAATTATTGTACATTTTTGATGATTATTTTTATGGCGTAATAATTATCTTGATGACCTGATTGGGTTTTTCTGGGTTTTCCCAATCCTTGCAACAAATGTTGGGTCATAAAATTGTAATTTCCCCAGACAATACTTGGAAGTTAAATACGATCTGATACTTATTTATTGTAAATAATTGTTAATTTTTGAGGGGGCGTGTTGATTTTATTATATTTTAATATACAAAAATTAACATATCCTGTAAATAAAAGGTAAATGATTTGACTACTTTGTTAAAGGAATGAACGACCGATTGATTGAGTGAATGTTTAGTTCAATTCATTCTCTGTTCAGATCTGTTAGTCACTCCTTCGCCTTGCCTCTCTTTGATCAAGACTTTACTCGTAGATAGACGTGTTCTAGCTTCCAAGTATAAAAATAAAATTAAAATAAATGAAATTAATTTAACCGTTATTCAGTATTTAATTGACAATAAATCCTTGTATACCCTAACCTTTTCAATAAACCCTACACTGTGCGTGGCCCGATACGCACTTGGCCGGTTTTTCTAGTAATACTAAACATTTAACCGCTTTTTTTACACCCTACACAGGGATGTTTTTTTAAATAAATTATATATGACCTATGTGTGTCTGATGTGTAAGGTAAAGTTTCTGAGATGAAGAGGAACGTATGTACATCCATCCATCCAACAAACTTTCAAGTTTATAATATTATTTGAATTAGGATAAAGCACACCATGCTTTCATTCTGTATTTTTAAACTAATTTGTCTTTGAAATAAAACTGCTTTTATCTCTACACTTGTTTTTTATTAAACTAATTCATAGTCGACCTAAGCGCCGTGTACGCCGAATATATCGACTTGATGATATACATGAGCGACGTATAGCTCAGACTCGCCAGCCCCCCCGCAGACAGACACATGGTCTTCTGTGCGTTCTGCAGAATCACCAGCACCAACCGTCTATTGCTCACATCAAACTGTTCCCACCTACAGCCGTACACAGCTTCTTCAAACGCTATATTTGCATCTATCAGCATCTGTCCAGTTAGACAGTCCATCGCCACTTGCGCGAACGCAAATGGAATCTGCAAGTAAGTGTTCTCTAAGCCCCCGAGAAGTTCAGCTGTAAGACCGCAGGATAGTAAGGCGAATTCTATAGCTATAGCGCTTTTGAATATGGCTTCGACCTGTTTTATAAGATTGATATTTGTTGCGTGGGCTTTGATAATGCGAACTAAGCCTTGTTTAACATACTCATTAACTATTCGCTCTTTCTTTTTAATATCAAATTCTTCAATGGTATATTTAGAGCCACTTCGAACGTCATTTGTTAGACATTCAAGCGACATAGATGTCGCTTCGTAATGTGATTGAGCATCTTCCCAAAGATGGAGTACTTCATGCGCTAGTGCGAGCATTTGTGCTTCATTGTAGCCGACGATGACGATAAGGAACCCTGTGACGTTGGCTGGCGCGTACACACTTAGGAAGACTGCGCCGAACAGGGCTATGTTCGCCATCTCGAAGTTTGGAGATTCGAACATTGGCTCAAGACCTAAAAAAATAATCGTAATGGGCAATTAATTTGTGTTGGCCGACCAGGCGGGTGTCTATTAGGTATAATATCGAAATTTATTACATCGATTTTCATTTCACCGAAAACTATTCCACGAATTTTACTACGTTTTTTGTCTAATCACATAATCATTGTTTTTTATAATCGAACTTTTCGTCGTAAATTGTTTCGATTTTGTCTCAAAACGTAGCATAACGATTCATAAAAATATTCGTCCATCGTATGTAGGATTCACAGATGGTACGTTCCATATATTATTCTTGCTATGAACAATGTTTCATCTTTCATCGCAGTAACGTTTCATCGAACGATGCATTTGTTACTACTAAAATTTACTGTCTTATAAAGCAAACAAGCACTCATGCATACATGTAAGCACGCATGCATGCATGCAATCAAGGAAGCACGCATGCATGCAAGCAAGCAAGCAAGCATGATTTTTTAAGGCGTATAAAAAAACCTAACACAACGTCGGTTTTGTTCGGGAAGGTTTCGTTCGCTCGCTTCGATCGCTCGCCGTATGTAGATATTTTACTATTTGTATTACACTTTTAACGATGAATGACCATGTCGATGTACAAATAAAATAATGAAGTAAAATTCAATGACTTAATTCTTGTGTAAAAGGTAAGTTGAGCAAATATATGATCGACCTTACGAAGTTCGATGAATGGATCCCTAAGTTATAAAAAAAAACTGCGAATAGTGTTACGGGAAACGGTAATCGATGAAACGATTTTCGGTAAAATGATGAATTCTCCGACCAGGCACATAACACTAAAATGATAGGATTATCTTATGTACGTGCGTAAGATAAGTTAGTGAGTAAGAGCATGCGAGATGTATGGATGTGTGTAGGTGGATAAGGAAATAGTATTACCAATAAAGCATTCATATACACAGTTGTACAGTGTACAAATACTTCTGAGTCACACGGAGTGTGGACTTTCAGAAACCCTCCTGGGGTGTAATCCACACTCTCTCAACCAACTTCTCCTAAACGTATGAATGCTGGTAGTAATTGGCAGAATATTAGCAATGTGGCTACCTGCCGCATCTTTATGCTGAGCCAGCGCCCATTCTCTGCCACAACACATGGCTCATATTGTAACACTTTTAGTTTATTTATTTTTTATTCGCTCTGGTCTCATTTGATTTTATTTTTAGACTGACGCTCAGAGACATCTCTGAGGATATTTATTTATTAGATTTTATTATTTTCATGTTGACGCTTAAAGATATATCTCACAATACTTTATTATGATTAGTGTACCTACCTTATTACCTTTTATCTTGACGCTTAGACTTATACATCTCTAACAAATCTCGATTGTTATTAGTTTCTTAGTCTTATTTTTGACATGCAACAGAACATTTAATTAATGATACTATGATTATTGTATTATTTCTATTTGATATAGATAGATTTTGACTTGTAAAGGTGCCCTTGAAGCCTATTTACAGAATTAATTTTTTTTAATTTTTTTTTCTGTGATTAATAATCATGTTAGTCCTTAAGGTGAATGTTTATTTTCTTAATATATGCCATGTAAATTGTGGGAATGGATAAAGTGTCCATCTATCTATCTATTTTATTGCCCATTTCTATACAGAAAGTCTGACCATATTTGTGGACTTTGAGTGTATGTTTTTAGATTCAGTCACACAACTGTGCTATACGTGCTCAAAATCGGCAGAACAGAATTTCAACAGAAGATTGCTCCAGAAAACACTACGATCAACTCTGTCGAGTAACCATACCTAACCTGACTGACCTGGTATAACCTAACCTGAGGTTGAAGAGCACTAGCTCTTTTATTATCAGTGACTTAGAGACCATATACACCTCAGCCTCTCCCGAAGCGTGTTTTATTTTGATTCTACACTTGCTTTTTACCTTCAAACTTAATTCATCAAACACAATATATAGATCACGACGAATAAGCGTGCCCATGAAATGAGGGTGTCACACACTGGGAATACTGGGATGTTAACTTTATAAAAACGGCAAGCCCAGTCCTTCAAATTTCTCTTTTGTAAAGACCGATAATGCGCACGTATCTGATAATGTTCAATTTCGTTTATTATAAGGATGTTACCGAGCAGAATCTGGTCGTCTTCAGGCAGGTGTTTGCCAGGCATCAAGATCGGAAGCACACAATAGATGGCCCCGGTTCCAACAATGACTAGCCAGAAGATGATGGCACGCCTCTTCACGCTCCTGAGGGTAGCGTTCACGTTTCTGGACATCCGACTGTTGGGGGCCAGTGAGGCGTCGAATTCCAGATATTCTGACACGAGTTTCTTTAGTTTGGTACTGAAAATGTAGAGGATTTTAGAGGAAAGTGTAGATAAAGTAATGTACTCCAATAAATCATTAATGTATAGTTTGGCTGAATATGAACAGGAAAAGTGTATCTACAAATTATGTAAAATATAAATACAGGATACAAATCATTATTACACTTCAACAAGAAGAGAAGACAATATGAAGAGAGATCTCTGTTGCACCGAAGTTTAATGGCAGTTGCTGGGAAGTTGTATTGTATATAAGCATCCGATTTAAGAAGCTTCGATAGCGTGATTTAGAACACAAATTTGACATAATATGGATATCATGGAACCGCGCCAGTACATGAACCAGTACGATATGTGCTTACCCATTAGTGTACATGTACTGGAGCTAGACAACGCCCAGCTGGCCGCAGCTCCTGGCGATGAGCGATATCAGCAGTATGTTGAACAGCGTGGCGCCTCCGCCGTGCCAGAAGATGAACCAGTACGATAAGTGCTCACCTGTTGATGTATATGTACAGGAGCTTGACGACTCCGATGGAGCTGCAGATGGTGTGCGCTAGGAGCATTATCTTGAACAGCGGGGTGCCCCCGCCGCGCCAGAAGATGAACCAATAAAACGACAAGTGGTACGTGTAGAAGTATAGTATTATTATGATGGCCGATGTAACGTACAATATTACGGGGATTCCTGAGAAAATATATTGTATGATTTATTGTATTTATTGTCAGTGAAACCATATAACTTAAAACTGAAGAAATAGAACAACTAATTCTAATTCCTTTGTCTGATAGCTTCCTGTTAACTTATGATATATGTATATCATGATGACGCTGTGTTCGTTTGTAAATGGGCAAATTAACCTTCATTCTGTAGCCGGTCACTAATTAGGTAAAGATAAAATAATTACAAAATCTTGAAAAAATATGAACCAGTGTTAATCACAAACTTATATAGCCCCCAATACTTAGTTCAATACATTAGAAATAATAGATTATCTACTAACGAATGAAAAGATGATTGCGACGACTTCAATGACGAATATGATGATACTAATGACTAATTTGATGAAGCGAATGACGGCTATGGCTATGCTAATTCCGATGATGAGAAAAATAATGACAAGTCTAACGTTTGTTGTTGCCAGGGTCGATGTCGGTGGCGAGCACACGCAACTGCACCGCCGCATTCCACAACATCGTTGGCAAGTCGTGGTGGCGCAAGCCGAACGCCCAGCGTATGTGTGCATAGGCACACACACACTCACATGCGTCAGCGACCAGCCAGCGCGAGCAGGACCGTGCCCCCACTCTCATTATACTAACTACCGAGCGCATACGCTTGTTACTTATTATATTTTTTTGTAATTAAGTACAGGGAGTCAAATTTTATAGAACGTCTTCATTATTTCTCATCAACGTCCACCGTCTGCATAACCATCATTCGCTCCTGTTTCCACCATTTGGTCCCACGAGCCGAATAAAGAAGAACCATTGCCGCGAACAAGGAAACAAAGGATCGCGAACAGTTAGCGGACCGTTACGTGGACATTTTGAGAAAAGGTGTTCAAAATCAACCTTCGCACGAGAACTATTAAGGAGCAGAAAATTTACCAGTCAAAGGGATTGCCATTAATCGGAAGAGATAATCACGCCTACTATACCTATACAAAAAGTGAAAGTGAAAGTGAGAACCTGGGAGAGTAGCGTTACCGAGTTCATTCCGATCTTTTCTCTGCTAGACGAATCCCTCTTTAGTGTTCACGAAGTATTATATTCGTATTAAGTCCGTGGTATATTAACTTGAGAGACGGGAGTTACCATTGCCTAAACGCCGCGATTTTCATAGATAAAAAAAAATAAACAGCACCTGTCAACACTACAGATGTCAAAGTCATTGGAATTTTCCGCGCCGAAACGAAACGTTACGTCGCTTAGGGAAAAGTGTTTTTTTCAGTGAAATTTCATGTTTCAGCAACATCTCACACACCCAAATGGATAAATAGAATCAAAAGAGTGAAAGGATGTTAGGAATCATGATATTTATACGTGAAAATCGTAAAATTTGAAAAGGGCTTCAGCTCGTAAGTTACGACAAAAACACTTCTTTATTTACATGAAATGCCACTATTACTACATAATATGTTATATTATGTCGCCTTTCCCCGTTGGGAGAAAGGATCTCTTTGAGATAAGCTCCATTTTGATGTTATTCACTGATGCTTTCACAGTCTAAATGTCTTATACCCGGTTTTCAAGTTTTGAAAACCATGATTTTTTATACACTAGGTCATATTGTGGCGTTTTTCCATTGGAAAAGACTAAGTCTCTTCGAGATAATGCAGAAATATAGTGTTAATTAATATTTCTGTTATAACCTCCAATACAAGGTTCTTACCCGTATCGTTTGATTTTTAAAGCTTGTATCATGGTTTTCCATGATTTGTGTAACAAAACTTACTAGAGTGTACGAAAGAACACATTATCATTGTGGCACTTATTCCGTTGGAATATAAAATCTAAGTCAGATCTGCATCCTACTAATTTTCTGACACTAATAAGAGTAATCATAAATCCTTATAAACATACAATTTTGTTCTATGACTTTAAACACTACTCCCGTTGGGGGAAGCTATTAGCTAGCTTTATGAAAATAATTTATACAAAAATAGTTCATATAAACTTCTACAAACAGAACCTAAATAAGAAGGGTTTTCTTCTGTTATTTAATGTATCCTTTCCGTTGGAAAGTGTTACTCAGAACTGTTGGGTATTGTTACCCGGTGCAAAATAACACCTGACTTTATGTTGCAACAGTATACCGGAAATTATTTTTTTACCGTTTTGCTAAGTTAAGTTAACTTCAGCTTTATAGATCCAGAATACAATTCAGTTCTTGATTGAGTAATGCATAGTAGATGGCAAGGTTCACTGGAAAGGAAGAAGTACTCAAGAGGAAGGACAAGTTAGCAGCAGAAGGTACCTAACATCAAATACCTGCACAAGGTACCACAACTCATAACAAAGTTGGTTCCATTATCAAGCCTTAACAATTAAACAATTTTCTCAAATCTTAAAAAAGTTAAATCCATTGTCAAGCTTTGAAACTTAAACAATTTTCACAAATCATATCAAAGTTGGATACTTTGTTATCAATAACACATACCCGTCAAGTGGCCATTAGAGATATCAAAGGCTATAGAGATATCATATGTTATGTGATGGGATCTTGTGAGTTTTCAAACGTGTGGTGCAACAGTTCTTGCCTAGAAGTATTAATGTTACAAACTTCATCCAACAAATGTATTAAAGGATTACCACAATTTGTATAGATTTGCAAAAAGTTGTTTATTCTAAGGCCTAAGACTAAGGTCTAAAATGTTTCAATTGACACAAGTATAACAATTGCCAAAATTTATATAATTATGAAGGAAATCTCTATATGAGAAGTCAATAGACGTCTTCTTCATCATAAATATACCCAGACTGTACATTCTGTCGAAGGGTTCCAAATTTTCAGGGTCACAGACCAGTCAAGATGTAAAATAGTACCTATAGAAAATGGTAACTGTCTGACTGCAAGCATCCACATTTTCTGCCAAAGGAGACCAAGAAACACTGCATCTTGATATGGGAACTTTGAAAAACTTTCTTTAGAACTGAACATTTAGTTTACTCAACAACCACATAATTTATTATTACCTGGAAAATAGATACAATACAATACAATACAAATATTCTTTATTGTTCTCCAGAACAGGTACAAAGTATTCCTTCACTACTATTTGTTATTGAAGATTAAATTCGAATTTGGGGAGACAAATTGAGCAATTACAAAATGCCAACCAAGTGTAAGGCAGTTTTTACACTTTTTCTGAAATTTCAAAGAACTTTCTGAAATATAATGTGGGCATATAACAATTAATCTTCTTACCGCCCGTTTGTTTGGACAAAAAGACTAAGTCAATATGAAGAGTAATGGTCAGGTAAACTTTAAAGAACTATCTTTATAGTTGAGTTTTATTTATGATGTGAATGGTAGTGTGAAAAAACTATATACAATATTTTACCATTCAGTGAATGGTGGTGTGAACAAACTATATAGGTACATTATTTTACCATTCAAAGAGTTCAGTTGCAAGTCTTAGGAAATGTATTTTAAGAATTCAACATAATATGATAAATACATGAAGAATATTTGATTGATATTTATGAAATCTTTATATATTGACTATGTATTGGTGTAGTTCCCTTATATTCATTTTTTCCAGAGTCATGATATGAACTCTATGGACGGAATAAAAATTATTCCTTCTGTCCATTCAGAAAATACAGTTGTTAAATATATTTGGACATAAAAAATATTGTTTTTGGGTTGAGTATTTACATACAAGTACTAATATAGATACATAAAGTAATTTTGGAAGAAAAATAGATACCTACAAATGGACTGGTTAAAATGGAATTAATGTGGTGGATCGATACAACATTTTAGTAAAAGAAATCACTTCAAAAATGATAACTTACAAATATTTTCAGATGTTTAAATAGGACCATATGTATGAAGTGAAGTATATTCATGAAACAATTATTTAGGATGTGTGCCTATTGTGAAAACCTAAAGGGCATCTGGTCAGGAGAAGCGCAACCAAATTTGTGCAACAATATGTTGGGGCAAAAACCAAAAAAGATATAAATATTTTATATAATATGATTGCATTAACCCATATTTATTGTATAGGCAGTTTGCTCTCATCTATACTACATTGTTTCATACATCAAGCAAATTAAAATTCATCGAAATCTGTAGCTATCAAAGTCAATCAAGGTAATCGAACAGATTCATATTCACTGTAATCACAGTATTTCAAGTATGTGTTTTTCTACATTTCTACAAATGTTATTGTACAAGCCTTTATTATATTTTTAATTTGCATTAGCATGAAGAAGACCATGGATGTTTTCGTTCCTGTGCTATTTATGATATCTTAACTTTGATAGGTACCCCTTCTTGACCCGACGACGGCAGAGCCAAAAGGAAGGGTTACGGTTTTTTGATACTAGTCAAAGTATCAATCCTCTCTACATACACAAGCCAACATAAAGCATTCAAAAGAAGGTCTGTTGCGCATTGCGTGGTTTCCCTAAAGCCAAGAATACTATAATGCTATGAGTCTTCAGCCTCTAAGTACAGATAATAGTTTTGCATATTATCTACATATTTAAGATTATATTATGCGTAACAAAAATGTTCTATATAGGAGAGGTGCAACTAATCATTAAAATAATTATTTGAGTATGGTCCCCAATAAAGTAAATGTATGGAAGTTAATTATTATTCAATATCAGGTTAAAACATGATGTGTAAATTTGTCGCACACTATTAAAGATCGAAGGCGAACTTATCCTCATAAAGGACCTCTTCCAGATAAACTTAGATGAATGGAATAGAAAAATCAACTATCATTTTTAATTATTATTCCGCGGGAATACTAAAACACTGATTATGTTACTTCTTATTAAGTATTATGGATAAAAGTATAAACGAAGAACTTAAGTATTTATAAGAAAGATATGTCGTAGTCGTCAAAAGCATTCAAATTCAATTCAATTCAAATCAACCTTTACGGCTTTATTCACTCCACCAAACAAGGTTTTTGTTGACATTTTTTGACCCCCTTTGATATGGGCCATTTCCACTTTCTAAGCATGTTATAATTGTCATATTATCTCCGGGCTAAAAATACTGAATAACAACTAAACATAGTTGAATAACCGGAAAACATGACTAAGAGGATTATTGGCTGCCTTTGGCTGGGATTTTTGTAGCAGCTAATACAAACTAAAAAAGTTAAAACTAGGAACAAAAACCTTTCCCTAAAAAATGTCACCTTTTTATGTTAACAACAATTGCAAGATAGGTATTTTCAATCATGAAATATTATTCAAAAACTTTTTAAAATAAACTGTAATCATGATTTCATGACGGACCTATAATTTATTTAATAAAGAATAGTGAAAAGGAGGTATGAGCTCTAGACATAATTCATATTTATAGAGATCTTACCGTAGTTAAATGGATATCATAGAAGGTGGTTTACAAGGTATTATTTCAAATATTAAAATTGCGGTCAATATAATAGACCATTTTTTGTACATTTTTAGTGACAACTAAAATGCAATCCGCGCATGTATAAAGTTTACCTTTGGGATATTAAATTCTTGATATTAATGAATTTTTGTTATAATGGTATACATATACTCATTATTACCCACAGGCCAAATGTTAATACACAGTTTTGCAGGAAAATGTATGTATATTAGGTGTTCTGTACTTTGATTAGTAAAGTACCTAAATGATAATAGTAAATAATCATATTTTTTAAATTTATAATAAGTAATAAGCAGATTCTATAAATTCATATTATTATTATGAAATAATGATAGTTAATAATGTAAGTAATTCAATGTCATATTATTATAATGATAATAAAGTAACTCAATGTCAGGTTTTATACCAACGCAATATATATTGTAAAATCAAATGAAATTGTAAACCTGCAGCGTCAATAATTCCTCGTAGCGTGTACTATAAACTATTGGAAATTATACACACATCATAGTCGGCCTATTGTAGGCATACCTCGAAAGATGGTGGATGAGAGGAAATGAGATCTGGTACCGGTATTCTGGTATTCTTGTTTATTTCCATGTGCCCTAAAATTGGTATTTATGAAAACGTTTAAGATTTGAATTAGAGCATTATGGTGTAATGGATGTACATTATTATGTAATTGGTGTAAGAGTGATGTTAATTTCTCTAAACATCTCTCAAGTTAATATACCACGGACTTAATACGAATATAATTACAGGATTAAACGAACTTACCTGAAGTGAAGTTCTATCCTGATTATATGAAGTATTCAGTCCGTGGTAGGTAGGTCCCTCCCTCCCAAATATTATCATGATAAGTACATGCTAATTTTTTCCCTATTGTTTTCTTTATTTAGCTCTAAACTTAATGACTTTGACATCTGTAGTGTTGACAGGTGCTGTTTATTTTTTTTTATCTAGGGGCTATGAAAATCGCGGCGTTTAGGCAATGGTAACTCCCGTCTCTCAAGTTAATATACCACGGACTGAATACTTCATATAATCAGGATAGAACTTCACTTCAGGTAAGTTCGTTTAATCCTGTAATTATATCGCACTTTAAACGCGAATTTCTTACATACTTAACTAATTGCGTCATCTTTAGTTAATAACGGTATTTATTCATAACTTACCTTCTTACTTCAATTCGTACCTTAAATGCGAATTAACTAAGTTAGTGCAACTTAAATATTTACTACACTACATTTACAGTATATATTTTATGGTTATAATAAACACCTAATAATTACAAATTTCATCGCATCTTTCATAATTGCAATTGCTTTATATTCCTATAACAAGTTAGTCAATAATAATTAAATATTATATATAAAATAATAATTTCAGATTGAGTAATCCTATCAAATCTCGTTCCTTAAGACCCAAGATTTGTGCCTGGCCGAAAATAGCTATTTGTAGTGTTAATTGCAGTGTCTTTTTTGCACATTCCAGCTGTTGCTTAGTGCGCGGGCGCACCTTGACCTTGGATCGCTCGGCGCCCGGTAACTGCACCCCGGCTTATCTGCTTGCTACTTACCTGTTTACGAACTTCGCAAATCTCACTGCACTATCATTACGCTGCATAAAAACAACATTTAAGTATTCCAATCATTTATTTCACTATTGTAAACTGTTTGTTGACTAATATTCTTGCTTGCAGCGCAAATTTACGCATTGTAAGTACCTAAACCAATTTAGTGCATACAAAATGGATAAAATGGATGTAAAGGTATTAATTAAACAACGAGCTACATTCAAAACTAAAGTTACTCAGTTTGAAAATTATTTAAGATCTCTAGAAAGCTGTCCGCAACTAAGCAGATTGCAGGCTAGCGAACTAAATATTCGATTGACAAAAATTGAAGAAATTTATTCAGATTATGATTCTGTGCAATCTGATATAGAAAACATGTCTGGAATTCCAGAGGAACAATACTCGGATCGTGAGACGTTTGAATCGAGGTACTTCGCTGCAGTCGCGCTTGCTCGAGAGGTGTTGGTAAGAAGCGGGAACTCTGCGGGCCTCGCGCAGGAGTCCAGGTCAGTCTCAGGTTCTTGTGGGCGTCACGGAAGGCCAAACATTAAATTGCCAACCATACATTTACCTAGCTTTTCGGGACAATATCAGGACTGGCTGGAATTTCATGACACATTTAGTTCGCTTATACACTTAGATGAATCAATACCTAAAATAAATAAATTTCACTACTTACGAGCTGCATTAAAAGATAGTGCCGCTTTGATCGTACGATCGCTTGACTTCTCAGCTGAAAATTACGATGTAGCTTGGGATTTGCTTTGCGAGAGATTTAATAATAAGCGACTCCTCGTTAATAATCATTTACAAGCTATATTCGGTATTGAATCATTAGGTAAAGAGAATTCCAAAGCGTTGCGTAACATTATCGACACTGTTAATAGGAATCTGCGTGCACTAAAAACCCTTAAATTGCCCACCGAGCACTGGGACATAATTATAATATATGTAATTTCACAAAAGTTTGACACCGCTACTACTCGTGAATGGGAAGAACACCGTAGCACTTTGGCGGAGTTACCTACTCTTGCTATGTTTTTGCAGTTTATTAAGGGTCGTGCTGATTTATTAGAAACAATGGAGGATACTCATAAGCGCCGATACAGCGACAATACACATAACCGCCACAAGGCGTTAGTCGTCAGCTCTCAATCTCCTCCTGAAAAACAGTACATGTGTCCATTATGTAAAAACAATCACGCACTTTATCGTTGTCTTAAATTTAAATCTTTCTCGTTAGATGCGAGAACTCAAAAGGCTAAATCGTTAAAACTATGCTTAAACTGCTTACGTCAAGGACACGGCGCAAATGCGTGTAGAATTGGTCCGTGTCGTTTATGCAATAAACCCCTTAACAGCCTTTTTGCATTCCCATGACGAGGCTCCGGCAGCTGCATCCTCGCCGCACAGCAGCGTCGCTCTCTGTGCCGCGCCGCCTCCGCCGCTTAATGCCCTGGAGTCTCCTGAAACAGAAGAATATTATACAGAAAAAGAAAGTGATGACTCACAAAATAACATTACTTTATCAGCTGTTCAAGGGAACTGCGTGCTTTTGTCCACAGCATTGGTTCACGTTACTGATCAAAACGGACAAAAACACACAGTTCGTGCATTGTTAGACAAAGGGAGCACTTCGAGCTTTATTACTCAAAAATTATGTACAAAATTAAACTTACCAACCGCTTCGACTTCATCGTTAGTTGAAGGGTTGAACGCACAAACTTCTCGTTTGACGAAACAATGCGGCATCACTTTATCGTCACTTATCGAACCGTTTAAAGCAAATATAAATTGTTTCGTTGTCCCACGTATCACGCAACAATTACCTACAGTGCGCGTAAGTGACACATTGTTAAATATTCCTCCAAATATTACGTTAGCTGATCCGACTTTTAATATACCATCTGAAGTAGATATGCTTCTCGGAGCAGACATTTTCTGGACCGTGCTATGCTCGCATAATATTTCATTAGGTAAAAATATGCCGACGTTAAGTAAAACCAAGTTTGGATGGTTAATTTCCGGTCTCATTCAAACAAACAAACAACTAAACACAGTCCATTGCAACCATGCTATTATGACACACGATGATCAACTACATGAGAAAATCACACAGTTTTTTGAACACGAATCCGTGCGTCAGCATAAACAAATATCAATGGAATAGCTACAATGCGAGCAACATTTTTTAGATAATTTTCAACGAGATGTTGATGGACGATTCATTGTCTCTATTCCATTGAAGGAATCTCCCGACAAGTTGGGTGATTCGTATGACCGAGCATTAGCTAGGTTTCAATCGCTAGAGCGAAGGTTTACTAAAGACCCATCATTCAAAAAACAATACTGCGATTTTATGCAGGAATATATAGATTTAGGGCACATGGAAGTAAACCAAAATCCTGATGAGGATACACACACCTGTATTTTACCACATAGTGGCGTCGTACGCGAGACAAGCCTTTCTACGCGCATGCGTGTTGTCTTTGATGGCTCGGCCGTTACGACGTCAGGATTGTCATTCAACAACATTCAAATGATAGGTCCAACAGTGCAAGATGACCTCATAAGCATTTACGGCATTACGACAACATCAGTTCATGGCAACAGCAGATGTAGCCAAAATGTCAACGTTAGCCCAGATCAACAACAGTTGCAACAAATACTGTGGCGTTTCCAACCACAAGACAGCCTTAAGCTTTATAAACTTAAAACAATTACTTATGGCACTTCTAGTGCTCCGTACTTGGCCACCAGATGCCTAAAACAGCTGGGTATAGAATGCCCAGATCAAAGGGTTTCTGAAGTCATTCAACACGATTTTTACGCCGATGATCTCATAACTGGAGCATCAACCGCAGATGAACTGATTCATATTTGTCAAGGTGTTATTAAACAACTCAGACAGGGTCAGTTTTATTTACGTAAGTGGTATTCAAATCACCCACATATTATCAATAACCTTATTAATGGAAATAGTAGTGATGGGTTATTTAATCTCAGTCACAATGAATACTCAAAAACCTTAGGTTTATTATGGGCTTGCAAGGAAGACAAATTGACATATTCAGTCGCTATCAAAAACGCTAACCATATCACCAAACGAGTCATATTATCAGTAATTTCACAGGTTTTCGATCCATTGGGATTAATTAATCCATGCGTACTTACGGCTAAAGTTATACTTCAAAAACTTTGGTCCTCAAAAATCACTTGGGACGACGCAGTTCCTTCAGATATTCATGACGCTTGGTGTAAATTTGTTAATTCACTTAACGGCCTGAATGACATTCATATCCCAAGATGCGTGCTCTGCGAATATCCTACATTAATTGAAATTCACGCATTTGGAGACGCATCTCTGCAAGCTCATTCGGCATGCGTCTATCTCAAATCTGTTTCTAGAAACATTTGGTGATGGCAAAGAGTCGAGTAGCACCTCTCAAGCCTATAACCATCCCAAGAATGGAGCTAAATGGTGCACTCCTGGCTGCTCGGCTGGTAGAGAAAGTGAAGGCATCATTCAGATTGACAATAAATCGTTGTATTTATTGGTGCGATTCAACAATCGTGTTAGGTTGGATACACTCGACTAAAGGTCATTTACTTGTGGGCATCACCAATGCCCAATACCTTATGTACCTGCTTTTGTGTCTTTCGATTGTGTTAAATAAAATGATCTTATTATTATTATGTCAAATGAAATTTATTATTATGTCAAATGAAATTTATTATTATGTCAAATCAAATTATGTTTTATATCAATGTAATTTTATTATGTGAATGAATTTAATTTTAATGCCTAATTATGTCAGTTATAAATTATGTAATGTAATTTTAATTGTTAATTAGGAACGCATGAATTATACCTTTTAATTTTATTTATACAAATTAATTTAACTTATTAAAACAATGAAATAATCTTAACTAATATATACAAACACCTATGTACAATGAAAATCAAATGTTAAGAATTAATTACAATATTTTGTATGTTGAAGCGGACAAGCAAACTGCATTTTGTTAGTAGATATTTGCACCGGCCTAGCGACACACTACGTCACGCGCTGGAGCCGGTTCCCGTGGCCGGCTCGCCGCAGCGCGGCCGCAGTGTCCTGCGCCCGCGCCCGCCAGTCTCTTAACCACTTAGACGCGAGACGCTTGTCGCTTTGCCGCAGTAAAAATTACCTAATCATTGCTTGCGCGCCTCAATCTTTAGTGCTTTAGCTTTCTCATTTCTCCTTCTGCTTTGTGCTTGTGCTAGTTATAAGTGCTTATAATAAACATTTAGTGCACAAAGGACTGGGTTGTTTGTATTACGCATCCGCCGTGAATTCCCACAAGTAAGCGCTTGGATACCAACTATACAACCTAGCCACACAGGCGACCTACCTACATACTTAAACCTTATGTCAATAATAGGATTCAAGAAATTTTGGAAAGGTCTAAACCAACAGGATGGCGTTACGTACCAACTAACATGAACCCTGCTGACATTGGATCACGCGGTTCAAACCCTGCCTTCCTAAAGTCGTGCTCCTTATGGTGGACTGGACCATCATTTTTGTCAGGAAATGAGTCATCATGGCCTGCCCAGCCAACGTACGCAAAGGAAACCGATTTGCCAGAATTTAAAATTCAATGTACCTTAAGTACAAAACAAAATGATTTTAAGAACTATATCTCAGATTTTATTAAAAGATTTTCTAATTGGAACACATTGCAATGCGTTATCGCGTATGTTCAGCGTTTCATACATAATTATACGCATCCAGATAATAAACGTACCGGGCACTTAAAAATAAACGAACTTAACTCCTCGTTCAAAGCCTTATGTAGATTTTCCCAACTCGATACCTTTCCTGTGGAACACAGAATTTTAAAACATAACAAACCTCTGCCTGTTAAAAATCAACTCAATAAACTAAATCCCTTTTTTAACACTTCAGATGGCCTGCTGAGAGTAGGAGGTAGAATATCAAATTCATTTTACCATTTTGACACAAAACACCCTATACTCCTACACTCAACACATCACATGACTGTTCTTCTTTTTAGATACTACCATACTTTACTCATGCATGCCGGACCACAACTTCTTTTATCTGCTTCTCGCCATAAAATTTGGGTAATTGGTGGGAGAAATTTAGCTCGAAAAACCGTACATAAGTGTGTCAAATGTTGTCGGTTTTCGGGTAGAATTAGGCAACCAATAATGGGTGATCTCCCTGAACCACGGCTTCATGCTGAGTATACGTTTTTCAATACAGCAGTCGATTACGCCGGTCCAGTAATGATATTGAACCGAAAAGGTAGAGGTGGCACACTAGTCAAAGCTTACTTATGCATTTTTGTCTGCTTAGCCGTAAAAGCCGTTCACATAGAGTTTGTGACGGATCTGAGCAGTGAAACTTTTTTAGCTGCACTACACAGATTCACAGCCCGCAGAGGAAAGCCTGCCAACATTTATTCTGATAATGGCAGATGCTTTGTGGGAGCGTGCACCGAATTATCTCGATTCCTTAAACAAAATTCTAGTAACATTAGTTCTGAAGCGTCAAAACTCTCTATTAATTTTCACTTCTCGCCAGCGTATAGTCCCCATTTTAACGGATTAGCTGAGAGTGCAGTGGGATCAGTGAAGTATCACTTAAAGAGAATGATTTCCTCCACCAACTTAACTTACGAGGAGCTAAACACGGTCTTGGCACAAGTCGAGGCAATCTTAAATTCGAGACCTCTTACGCCCCTATCGTCAGATCCTTCGGATCTCTCAGCCTTAACCCCGTCTCATTTTTTGATCGGACGAACGGACACGTTGCTTTCATCTCCTCAGGGTTCCGAAACTGCTGCTATACACACTTTGTCACGTTATATGAGAACGCAACGACTAAAGGCTCACTTTTGGAACAGATTTTATAACGAATACGTTTCAGAACTCCAAAAACGGCAGAAATGGAGCAAATCTGGAGGAGAACTCACTTTGGGAGAAATTGTGCTCGTTAAAGACGACAGGCTGCCTCCTAATCAATGGTTACTTGGACGAGTAACACAACTTTACCCCGGCCCTGACGGCGTGACCCGCGTGGCCGACGTACTCACCGCGTCTGGAACCCTCCGGCGTGCCTTCAATCGTCTCTGCCCTCTGCCAGTGGAAGATAAGAACGTTGTTCCTGGGGGGGCAACATGTTAACGCCCAGCGTATGTGTGCATAGGCACACACACACTCACATGCGTCAGCGACCAGCCAGCGCGAGCAGGACCGTGCCCCCACTCTCATTATACTAACTACCGAGCGCATACGCTTGTTACTTATTATATTTTTTTGTAATTAAGTACAGGGAGTCAAATTTTATAGAACGTCTTCATTATTTCTCATCAACGTCCACCGTCTGCATAACCATCATTCGCTCCTGTTTCCACCATGCAGCGTTGCGAACATCGCTGCAAAAGTACTTTTTATATATTTTTTTATTTATAACTTAAAACAAACATAAAAAACACAATTAAAATATAAAGTTAAATAATACATCACTAACCTAATTAAACTAACTAAACTATAAAAAGAAGATGCCCCCCAAGTCCCCATCACTGGCTATAGTGCCCAGAAGGCTGGCAGCGTTTCCTCTTTGGATTGCTAGGCTAATCCTCTGGCCAAAATAGCTGCCAGCCCTCTGGTCACCCGACATTTCAACAAGGCGCTCCGCTATTTCCTTGAAGAGCGCCTTCGCACCTGGACCCCATGGCCCCAAGGTTTCGACTCCAAGGTTTTTTATTAAGCCCGGTTACATAGTGATTATTATCACAATACTGGGGTGTCAATAATATGGTGGTATTAATAAATGTTTTTGCTTTAATATTCATCAATACCTACGTGTTACTGTAGTGTGGTATGAGTGTATCTCGTGATAATAATCAGCGTGTAACCGACCTTGGTAGCACGCCGCATAATTTCAAGTTTCAAGATTGTTTTCCTTAAAATCTATTTAACTGTCTACATTATTATTATATGATTGATATACATAGGTAGGTACATACATTATTCTCAGATTTACGAGGAAACGGGACTTTGCGTACAATTGTAATTTATTTTTTGCGCGCTTTAATTGTACGCTATTAATTCTCGTTTCCCGATAATAACGTATGACTGATAACGCATATCTCTCTAACCTTACAAAAAGAAATTCTAGCGTTTTCAGTACTCAGCAGCTGTTGCACTTTGACTCTCATATTTGTCTTTTGTGTAATTGCAGTTGATAACATACAAATATTTTGATCATCTCTAAAAACTAAAAAAGTATAGTTAAAAAAGAGTTCTCTCTATTAATGATATAGAAAGAAGTTGTTGGGTCTGGTAAATCATTTACTTTAACTCAAATAATCTCATCAGTCTTTAATCATTGGACTTTAGCAATTTTAGCATCCATCTTAAGGGCAGAGTGAGGTGAGAACCCCGAGGATGAAACTCGTTTATAATTAACGAATTGCATAATTGCTTGCGAAGCACTTTATCCAACTTTTACACAGTTTTTGCTTACAACGAGATATACTTTGAAAATAAAAAATTATAACGCTATTTAAATAAGTGCCAAACAAATTACAATCCTATAATCAAAATGTTAAGGATTGTTATTGAGTGACAGTGGTCTAATTTTAGGGCCGGCATTTCTCAACCCTATTAAGAGGAGAAATTTTATTCAAACGTACGCAATAGAATTTTTGAAGCCTTTTGTTGGGCCGTTAATAAAATTGCTTCTTAGCAAGTTTTTCATGGCGTTTTTAACAAAGAACATTCAGAGGCTTATGTTTATTTTTATTTCTCTTTACAAAACACTGCTTCTAAGACTTCTTATAACTTCGTAAGTTTATCTTCATGTATGACATTAATTTTGTTATAATTGTAAACTCGAAATTATTATTCTTTCTTGAACTGCAAATTAATATTTTGACATGAAAAATATATTACTTATTATAGTCAGACTTTCTTAAATTGTAAATTAATATTTTGACATGTAAAACTGCCCTTGTGGCCTATTTGCAGAATAATTTTTTGATTTTGATTTTGATCTTGTTATTTTAGTACCTTTTCACTATGTTGTTTACATAGCATAGGTATCACTATACCGGACTGGACCGTATTTCTAATTTAATAAAAAAAATACCTACAGGATGTAACAAAACAAGTGACGATCCGTTTAAGGGCATATGCGGTATCGTGTTCAGATCAGGAAAAGTAGAAGAAAATTTTTTTTGACGCAATAATTTTTTGCTGACTTGGACGACCTGCCCCATAGAAAAAAAAATCTCTTCAAAAAAAATGTTCTACTTTTTCCTAATCAGAACACGATACCGAATATATCCTTAAACGGATCTCACTATTCTGACAACCTGTATAAGGTCTAAATCTGACCCGTAACACACAGACCAGTGACAGGTACCTATAAGTAATTATAAGTACCTGTCTTAAATAAATTAACACTAACGTGAGACATATTTACACTTAATAAGAGAGCAACGGTTGAAACTCACTTGGAAAGCTTGGTTGCCTTGATAACACTCCACCTGATGAAGGACTCCAATTGTAGTCCGAAACATGTCGCAAATAGTGACTTTCCAAGTGAGTTTCAACCGTTGTTCTCTTATTAAGTACCTGTCTTAGTAAACATAATGCCTTGTCAGAACCACCTTTACTAATGATCAGCTACTTAGTGTCATCAATAGTACATCTACACTGGAGTCCACAAGATATTTAGTAATGTTTGGATCTTTAAAGACAAATGAGACATACATACATACGTCGCCTTTTTTCATGTGTTTTTAATTAATTTTAATTGTTTTAAAGCTGTTCCTTGTTTTCATTTTTTATTTTTTTCATTTAGGTCTGTATCCCCCCACTGTTGAGTTAATTCCTCCTCATGTTCACACCAGTTTACTCTGTTTTGCGGTAGTCTCATTCAAATATATAACACCTATGATTTTATTCATTATATGTATACCTTTCCTATATGTATAGTATGTTGTGTTGCGTTCCGTGGATCTCGTACACACCTCGGCATAATGCTGAGACAGCAACCGATTCATTGCCGCGAAGACGCACTTTTTAACTGTATGTTCATGTACTGAGTATATTATATTTGTAACGGTATGTCTCTTGGTGCAGTGAATAAATGCTTTCTTTCTTTCTTACATACCACAATACAAGAATATAAGAAGTAAACGCCGTAATCTATCCGAATAGAAAGGGGGGGAAAAAGACCTATTGGATCTGGGTGGAGTATTGAATGAAAGTTCAGCGAGTAAATATGGGCAACTGGGTCATTCTACTTTTTCATGACCAGTTTTCTATTACAAAAAAAATCTATGATGCGTCTTGAATTAGTGTACAAAAATAGGATTTCGAAATAGTACCTGAACCTATTAAAAGGAATTTATAGGTAAAAATACTTAAATATTAACTTATTACTGTAAATGGTGGGTAGCACAGTGATAAAAAAACATTTTTTCGTACAAATGGTGAGACATCCAAGGACCACTGGGTTACTCGATTTATGGACATTAGCTGTGGTTCGTTACCGAAACTATCGGAAGTGATACTGCAATTAAACCTCTTTCTAAATAACAATACAAAAATATGAAGTGAGGGTCAAGTATTCCAAAATCTGCATTAAAAAAGGGTCTGAAAATTATGTATGAAAAAGTAGAATGGCACAATTGACATTGCCGTTAGTAATGTTTAGCGTGTAATTAATATCTGCAATATCACGGCGTTTACACAAAGCAGATATGGATATAATTAGAGGACCTATATAAGAGGTGTTCAATTTGAAACGAGGGTACTTAATGAAGCTTTTTGGATGCGTTCTATCTATCAATAGCTTTGGCAGTGATAGCGTCCCGCACAAGTAATCTAACACAGAAATATTTTGTCCTTAATATTATAAAATATGGATGTTTATATTGTAGCATTTGAATTCTGTGATATTATGATACTGTTATTTTATATAGATTGTATATTGTTTTGAAAAAATGACACCTCGCCGAGTTTCTTACGCCGGTTCTTCTCGAGGGAGAGGTTTATTTTATGAACCGGTGGTAGTTTTTTGACATTCATAAGTGCATGTAACATGCCTAAATTGAAGAATAAATGACTTCATTTCAAATTTCATTTCATTTCATTTCAACAGGCTCAGTTTCAAGCACAGGCGCGTGTACCCCATTACCTTGTTCTCTCCCATCTATATTCAGCGCCAGCACCCGCAGCAAATCAGCGACGTTTTCCAACGTCGTTGGTAAGTCACAGTACTCCAGCCCAAATCTACAAAAACATCTCGACTAAACTCTATTCAAATCAGCACAATCTATGTAAACAAATTTTGTGTGTTTAATAACAAATTTAATATTGTGTGCCATGGTAGTTTAATAATACTTTATTAAAATTAAACTCGATCAAAACCGTAGGTTAAAAAAATTCTTTAATTCGGTTATGTTTTTTTTTTACCGCCACAGGATCATGCCATGTACGAGTAGATTACATTCGATAGGAAATGTTTTTGGTAACATCATGCAAGAATCAGCTTTAGAAAATACTTACATTTGCAGTGGTGGCAATCGATACACTGACGCAGGGCATCACAAATCACGAGTTTTTTAAAAGTGTCAAAATCTCGAAAACCATTATATTTTCATTAGGGTCAAATTTGCTTAATCGGATAGCTTATGAGCCCTCTTTATTTTGGCGTTGGTTTTAGGGACGCCCTGTATATATAGATAAAAGAGCTTAGCTTACCTCCGCAACCTGTCCCACATTTTCATAGAAGTATTTACCATATACCCACAAACGTGGTAAAACCTAGTGTTAGTTTGAAGCCCGTTAATAAAATACAATTATTCTCATTTGCAGTGAATTTATACTGCTAAGTCTGCTATTATCAGCTATTTCGAAACACGTTCACTTTCCCGGTGCGACTTGTTAATAACATTTTTACAGACTTAAAAACGAAGAGCTTGTATGTTCGTCTGTATGTCGTCTTTTGTATATTTGATGACCTACTTTCTCCCTTCAAGACGCATTTATGTCCTTGTCCTGCGCCATCATGGCCCAATTGGCGTGGATTTTCTATGAACTCATAGATCGACGATTTAAGCAATGTAAATCTAGTTTTATGTATTCAAAAGGTACTTGAATGCAAAATACAGTACATACACCCTTTTTAGGGTTCCGTACCAAAATGGTAAAAAAGGAACCCTTATGGTTTCACTTTGTCTGTCTGTCTGTCTGTCACATCGCTAAATATCTCAAGAACTACTTATGCTATCAATTTGAAATTTGGAATAGTTATAAGGAAGGCTTTACCTACATGCATAGAACCAACATGACTTTTTAAAAAAACATTTTTTCTGTGAAAAATGACAGACAATAAGGTGGATCAAAATTTGAAAGTCTAGTTAATATGTCGAGTGGGGTGTCATATGAAAGGGCTTGGGTTGCACATTCTGAAATTCTGTTTTATGAGGGAAAATGTAAAAAAAATACCATTCCCCCTCCTTATCTCCGAAGTTTACCAAGGAAAAAATATGAAATTATTACATAACATTGATATCAATGTACATTTTACAGGAAAAATATAACTGTAGCTCTATCCAGTTTTACTTTTTTTTTCGTCAAAAAACATTTCTATACTAAGTTTGTAATTTAATTACCTTTGCATGCAGGGCCGTAGCTAGGGGGGGGCATTATAGGGCAATGCCCTACCTTAAAATACTATTGCCCTACCTTAACCCATCGCATATTATATCTAGAAAACTGTTTGTTTATAATTGGCGTACCAAATTGAGACATATTAGGGTAGGCAGTGTATCGACATCTAAATTATCAGATTTAAGTAGCATGGGTAAGCAAAGAAAAAAGACAGAGTTTCTTTACTGGATGCTATTGAACGGTTTAGACAAGTGAAAACCTTGTATCGACGACGTCGCATGAAACGCGGTACAAACTTACCTCGACCAGGTTATAGCAAAGTATCGTTTACGAAAAGTTTTAACTGATATATATTACACGCATAGTCAATGTATAGTCGACATGAAAACTGACGTAAATTTCGAGATTTGAATGTATCTGTTGGGTTGGTGGGTACTGGGTGGGCGTCTGATGAAGTCTACACTCCGACCAGTAGCAGCCCAACTCCAAAACCCCGAGAGCTTTCAGTCGGAACTCCAGAACCGATTCGATTGCCTAATTGGCGATATGGACGAATTCAACGACGGGTTTGTGGAAGCCGTCCATACCACAGGGTCTAAGTTTTTTAAGGCCCAACGGAGCAACAGAACCAATAGGCTCTCTAACTCCACTCAGAGGCTCTTTGAGGAAAGGAGTAGGACGGTTCTACAGTCTTCAGTCGATGCGACATTATATCGGCAGCTCAATAGACGGATCTCCAAATCTCTGACCGGTGATCTGCGCCAATTCAATTCGAAACGTATTGAAGAGGCCGTCGAGCGAAACAATGGCTCAAAAGTTTTTGCAAGAGATCCGTCTATTGGGCAGAGCCAGCTCGCCGAGTTAAAACCAGAGGATGGTAGAACTGTCTCATCCAGACCTGAGCTTCTGAGCGAGATAGAGCACTTCTATGGACAGCTATACACGTCAAATAGCAGACCCGAAGTTGGTCTAGTAAAATATCCAAGAGCTAGACTAACTCGGCACTATACCGATGACATCCCGAACATCAGCCTGTACGAGATTAGAATGGCTCTTAAACAGCTCAAAAATAACAGGGTACCCGGTGAAGACGGAATTACAGCCGAACTCCTGAAGGCGGGTGGAAAACCAGTACTTTTGGCCCTTCAAAAGTTGTTCGATTCCGTCTTACTGGAAGGGAGAACGCCAAAGGCATGGAACACAGGCGTGGTGGTGCTGTTTTTCAAGAAGGGTGACACCACTCTTCTGAAGAACTATCCACCCATCACGCTTCTGAGCCATGTCTACAAGCTGTTCTCAATGTCATTACTCGTGTCGCACGCAGACTAGATGACTTCCAGCCTCCCGAACAAGCCGGTTGCCGAAGAGGCTTTAGTACCATAGACCACATACATACGCATCGTCAGGTTATACAGAAGACTGAAGAGTATAACCTGCCCCTCTGTTTAGCGTTTGTGGATTATGGGAAAGCCTTCGATGCGATCGAAACCTGGGCGGTATTACAATCTCTACAGAGGTGCCAAGTAGACTTCCGCTATATCGAAGTACTGAAGTGTTTTTACGAGAACGCCACTATGTCAGTCCGACTCCAGGACCGGAACTCGAAGCCTATTCCGCTGCAGCGGGGAGTTAGGCAGGGAGATGTTATTTCTCCTAAACTGTTCGACGCTGCACTGGAGGATGTTTTCAAGAATCTGGACTGGAGAAGGCTAGGCATCAACATAAATGATTTTGTTCATTCCATGCCCCGGGGCCAACAATTAAGAATTGCCTCAAACTCGAAAATCGATTCACCAGATTAGACCAAGTTCATTTTGAGTTAATTTTTTTCTTGCACCAGTTGTGCCCTACCTGTAATTACCGCTGCCCTATCTTAAATTCAACTCTGGCTACGGCCCTGTTTGCATGTATTTTTGTTTTATAAATTCCTACGAGATTATGCTGAGAGTACCTTCTTTCAAATAAAGAAAAAAAATTGAAATCGGTTTATCTGATAAAGAATTATGCTTGAAAAACTACCATACACCAACCAGTCTAGTTGCACCGCCAACAAATCTTTCTGCTTCGCCTTAAGGTTGACTGGTAGAGAATGCCATACGGCATTAAGTCCGCCTTTTGTACGATAAGGTTTTTTTTGTGCAATAAAGATTAAATAAATAAATAAATAAAACATACAAAGTTATTCAGAAGCTCAAATTTGTAACAAAAGTCGCCGATAGATGGCGCTGTACCCATGGCGTCCAATTTCCACACCATGTTGAGATTTTCCTGATTTAATAGGGTTGGAACCGGTACACATCTGTATACGGAACCCTCGGTGCGCGAGTCCCACTCGCACTTAATCGGTTTTTTTTAAATATGTATAGTTAAATTTAAATAATCACAATTATTCATTCGAGTGGCGCTAGTGGACAAGTTAAAGCGCGCTTAACACTACCCGTAGTAACTGTCCACAGAAAAAGATACCCTTTTTTTGAAGAAAATTGTGTAAGGCGGTTTTTATATTATTTAATCTCAAAAAAGAATAACTATTTCAATAATTTTGTAGTTTGGTACTAACAAAAATACACCAACTTCGGCTACTATGTATCGAAAAATAAAAACGTTCAAATATTCCTAATTAAAATTGAATTATTAATTAAAACACGTATTTTATGCTGTTGTTTTATAATTTAACCGTAAAAATAATAAGTAACTAAATTATTTGAAACGAACAAAAATACACTAACTTCTACTATGTATCGAAATATTAACTCGTTGAAAATATTCCTAATTAAACTTGAATTATTAATTAAAAAACACTTTTTGATCGGAAAATTGTTTATAATAACAGTGCCAGCACTGAGCGCGCCGTCACGTGTGGAGGATGGCATAATTGCACAGTGTAGAGAATTTTTAAAATGTTTAAATTTTTTATTATTCGACAGAAAAAATTCAACCAAGGTTTGGGAGGACGTGACTCCTTTGGAGTGCGGGCGTCTATAGGCTGCGGTGGCCGCTTACCATCAGGTGAACCGTACGCTTGTTTGCCACCGGCGATGCATTAAAAAAATATATAAAATAGTGTATAACATGAGAATGAAAGGGACGGTACGATACGAAGTCGGATTTCGAACTTTGGAGTACCTCGAACCACAAACGGATTTTTCCCTCTCTGTCTCACTTATGTGCAAACTTGCAAGTGCGACAGAGAGGGAAAATTTCGAATGCCATTAGCGGTAGCCCTCCAGGCCCTGAGGTGTGAGTGGAATCGAGCTACTGGGAGTTTTATCGCTGGTTCACTAAACCTAGCCTAGCTGAGAAGAGTCCAGCAAGAAACTCGGCTAAGTCCGGCCTGGGTCGGACTGACTCTACCCGATATGCGGCGGTACCGGGACGAATAGAGGCTACAAAGTGTCTGTGTTGTCGCGATCTCGCGGCGGACGTCCCTGTGCCTTTACCAGAGTCTGCATAACCGTACTCGCTAGCGACTGCGTAAACGATTTAGTATACCGATTCTTAGTTCTATTGCGTAATCGCCAGAGGCGCTGTACTTTTGCCCATACAATTTTTTACGCAGTCGCTAGCGAGTACGGTCATGCAAACTCATGGTAAAGGCACTGATCATTCAATAACAACTTATTCATTCAGCAATTAAAGGTAGGGTAAACGTCCCAGTGCTCGACACCTTATTGCCCAACAGATGACACCTGTTAAGCCGTGGTCTCCCGGCGAAAAAAATAAACAATAGCATTATTTATTGACGACCGGTTTAGCCTAGTGGGTAGTGCACCTGCCTGTGAAGCTGACGGTCCTGGGTTCGATTCCCGGTCAGGGCAAATATTTGTGTGATGAGCATGAATATTTGTTTCTGAGTCTTGAATGTTTTCTATGTATATAAGTTTTTCTTGTTTAGCCACTTTCTTGGCATAAATAAGTTTTATTCATAAAACCAATTTACATGATAATTATGAAAATAATAATTATTAAATGAATTAAAAACTTGAAATAAAAACAACTATACCTAACTAAAAACTAAACATTAAAAATTAATATCAAAATTAGGTCCCCTCGGGATGGTGCCCATTACGCAGGCAGCATTCCCGCGCTGGATTGTGATGGCAATTCTTTGCGCGAGAAAGCTGCCTGCGCGTGGTTCACCTGTCGCCTCCACAAGCCGCTTACTAAGCTCCCTGTGGAGTCCCCGCGCGCACCTGCCCCATGGGCCAAGTGTCTCGACCCCAAATGCGACAAAGTCGTATTATACGACAAAGTTGTATCTATTAAATATATCGTCATCTAATACCCGTAACACAAACCTTCTTGAGCTTACTGTGGGACTAGTTCGATTTGTGTAAGATTGTCCTCTAATATTTATTTATTTATCTTATTTTATAATGAGCCCGGGTATCCCCGTTACCGGTAGACGAGTGTTAATCAACTCGTATTTTTTTAACTGACTGTGGCATTATAGGCCGGGCCCTATAAAGCGATAGGAGTGCGCGGTTGGAGAGTAGCCTGGGGAAAATCCAGGTGAAAACGTTCGACACGACCACACGGGGGGTTTAGAACACTGGAATACTCTATATAGAGTTTACGCTCCTGATTGTCGAGCACAGAGGCGTTTACCTTATATTGGCTTATATCGAAAATAAACACAATTCTAATATGAACTAAACAGCATAGATGTTCACCGCTATCGTTGTTTTATTAAGCAATTGAGATACATATTCATTAATTTGTTAATATCTTAGTGTGTATTTTGATATGCACTTATAATTAATGTGACGATTAGCAATTACGAACATAGGTATACACGCAATTTATTCGTGACATGCATGACTTTTTTTTTTTTTATTTATTAAGGACAAAAAAGTTACACACTAGGTTACATGCTTTAAGTGTAGAAGTTGTAAAATTACAAAGCGTGAAACCAACGACATTGTCCACAGATTAATAGATTAGTATATAGCGCTAAGTACTTATAGATATCCTAAAATTAGAACAATTTATGGACATGGTAGTTATATGCAACAATGCTAAATAGTGGGTACATTTAAGTATGTGAAACATTAGGTGACAAACAACGCACGGATAGTTATTAAAAAAAAAAAGAAAGAAAGAAATGGTACAAATGAAAACAAAAACCATTACTTAAGTGTCAGTTGGTGTCGGCATCTAGCAATCTGAGCAACACCCTTTGTTTGTATACTGTGTCGGACTTGTTGGTCATTTCATGAAAAAATATTTTCACATGTCTCGAGGCCGAATATATTAAGGGTCAACATTGTATACCTATCTATAACATCCTAATTCCTACTGTACCATATGTGTCAGTGCATCGGGAAAGGTACCTAGTCACGACATTTAGTTACCGAGTTACATGAGTTTTTGTGGAAGCTGGTGAAAAAGTGCCAAAATGGGTTTGTGTTATAATTGGGTTATTTACATCCTAAGGAACACGTGTGTACAAGAATATCAGTAAAATTATGTTTTTTAGTATATTTCTCCGACTATAAAGTTTAGTAGTCAGGGTACCTTGTCACGCCATGTTTTAAAAGCCTTTAAATTTTGAATAATTTTGACAATATTTCCATCATCATCATCATCATCATCATTACAGCCGAAAGACGTCCACTGCTGAACATAGGCCTCCCCCAATTTGGGGGGGATTTGCCATAGTCGCCACGCTTGGCAAGCGGGTTGGCGACCGCAGTTTGATGGTGGTAATGATCGAAGGATGCTGCTGCCCACCCTCCGATTTTCCCTTATTCGCCTCCTACGAAACCCACGGGAAGAGATGGGGTGGCGCAATTCTTACCCGGCAACCACACGCCGATATTTCCATCGCGGGTAGTCAAATACCTCTTTCTATGATAGGGTATAGGATTGGTCTATAGCAAAATGATTTTTTGAACAAAAAAAATATTTAATGTTTTTTATAACTTTCACTATCGTGTGTCGTGACGCGACCATGCTGAGGATAGATTGAGGGAAAATACCGATTAGGTATATTTCTCCTACTAAAACCACACCAAGGTCGCGTCACGCGGTGTTTCTGTATTTTGGTATTAATAATAATTGTTGATCTCGAATTTAGCCAATGAAAAATTGAGCTGTGATTTTAGTTGTTTGACGTATATATTTAGTATTATAATATTGATTGAAAGACTGATAAATCATAAATTAGGTGAAGTTATGTACACAATTGAGTTATTATTTTTTCTAGTTTTACTCCATTTATATAAGATAATGACTTAGCGTGACAAGGTACCCAGTTTAGTAAAATGCTAAACTTTATGTCTTACACGACTAAAACAGAAGTTTTTTTATATATAATAACAAATACATACATTGATTTCCGCTATAATTATCCTAAATAACATTTTGTTACAGATATTTCTTGCATTATAGGTACTAAAATAGTGATTTTCGAGTTTAAGTTACTAAAGTTTAGTAAATGTCGTGACAAGGTACCCTAGTTACCTTTCCATACAAAAGTTTCGACCGAGTCACTAAACTTTATTGTTAAAAAAAACTGCTTTAACACCATTTCTATTATACCATTGTGGTACACCACGCTAAATACCATTTGACCTTGTGATATAGCATGAATATACAAATTATTTTGTTGATTTTTAATATTATAAGTGATCTTTTTTATAATTGTTAAAAATGCGGTAATTATTAAATTTCTTTATGATTATGGAGTTTTTTTTCATTCAGTTGTCCCAAAATGCCATAGAATATGTAACTACTAGATGAAAACCCGGCTACGCTCGGGTAAAATAAGTAATATTCATTTTGAATAAAGTAATTATTTTCTTTTAGTACTTACTTACTAAAATTCCGTTTAGATGTGTATTTTTTGGGTGTAGTCAGTATTATTTTTAGTAAGCGATTAATCTTTTCCCCTTTTTATAATAAAATATCTCCCCGCCAAACTATTCGGTGGGGTCCTGTTGATAATTTTCTTCTCCAATTAATGGACCCTGCCCTGAAGAAAAATATGCTTAGACATTAAATCTAAGCACATTTTTTGTTACTTATCCTAAGAAACTTAGTGAAAATATATGTCAAATATTTAATTATATTTATTAAAATAAAACGCTAAACTTTTTACATATGAACGACGAACGGACGTCGAACGGCATGAGCAGTACCAAGTTATAAAATAAAGCGAGATAGGGATATGATTAGCAGGACGCGCCGTGCATCCGGCACCTGTCGACATGGACCGAAATCACCAACCAACTCCTCGGTATTTTATGTTTTGAAAAAAAAAACACACCTAGCCGTGACATGCCTTTAACATTCATTCATTGGCATTCATATTACACGGTGATTATTATCACGCGATATAGAGAGAATAAAACTGGAGCCGGCCATACACACATACAAAGAAGTGTGAAAGAGATGTTAGCATAGACAATAACACACGTGGGAGCAAGATGAACTGACAAATCTCCTGTCCCTCATCTTGTATTAGGCCGTAATATTTGTCACCGTCGAAACGTCATCGATAAATGGTATTGCCGTCACCACATATAACACGGCTAAGAATGGGATGCCACGATCGTGCTAAAGGATGTATCAGTCCTCTGATACATTCTAATTTAGTCAGGTTACCATACCCTTTTGGTCATACGCTAACCCTCTTTCTACGTCACCGTGTAACTGAAGGCCTACTCCGAACTTCATATCGTGCCGTCTCTTTCTCTCATATAGTGTATAACATGAGAGTGAAAGGGACGGCACGATACGAAGTTCATGCCATCCCTTTCACTCTCGTGTTATTCAGTAAATAAGTGAGTGACGGCACGATACGAAGTTCGGAGTAGCCCCTCTGATACCTTTGAGATGTTTTTTCGCATTCACAGTTTCTGAACGCACTCGTCGTCTATGTCAAACAAACAAAATCACTTGTAGTCACAGCACTGTGGTCACAAAAAAATAAGTTTCTAAACGCATTCTTCAATCAGTCAATGGCAACTAATAAATATGGCAGATCGTTTTTGTCATTATTTTCCCATATTTAAACACGAAATACGCGACAATCCGAATTTTGCCGATATATGTTGTCGATTGAAAACTCTTATTTTTTTGCGCTTTATAATTTGAGATAGGTTTCGTTCGGGTCTACCGTACCCCTCGACGGAATTATTAATATAGATTTTCCCATATTTAAACACGAATAATAACTATAACCATAAATAATAACCACCACTATCACAATTTTTATGACTTTGATAGCTAATATGTCACCAACGGTTGACATAAATGGAAAAGCTTTTTAGAAACTTCCATGTCATTTTTAAAGGCCCATCCATGGATACCCCACACGAGTATGTGCGTTGAATTATTATTTTTTTCATCCACCTGTTACATGTATAGAGTGCTCTCCCTAATTTAATATTTTTCTGTAATTTCACTTCAGTTTTATGTAGACATTCATAGAATACACCTCCCTACCAAATTTCATAATTGTAATCGGCTGTGACATACGGACGGATGGACGGATGGTCTGACAGACATGACGAATATAGACGCCCGCAACTCCAAAGGAGCCACGAACGCGTTGCCGACCCTTTATAAAATTTGAGGATGCACTGTGTTGACAACACAAGGGACAAATTTAGGTCCCTCGCTCTCAACACAATGCATCCTCGGGAGCTCTGGCAACCTTGCTCACCTACAGGAACACAACACTACGATAATACTGTTGAAGGTTTTATTCTCTAAATTTAAAATACCTTGTATTCATGCTTTTTATTTTCTTGATGTGTTCTTAGTGTCACACCACGCTACGACGATGTTATGTGCAAATTGAATCAGGATAATTTATATTGTAATCAGTAAAATAGCTTTTTTTTATATATATATTGTATTGACTTGAATTCAGTCCCCGTGAAGGGTACGGGCGGCTAACTTCACAAAACCTGTTTAAATGATTATTTCTGAAGGATTTGGCGAATTCTGTGCGTCAATGAATGATGAATGAAATTAGTGATAGGTGAGGAATAAGTGATATGTGATAGGTGGGATGGACTATGTCCCATTGAACTTTTTTAGAGTGTTGACTATGTTGGTGGTGAGTTAGCAAAATGAGGCTATTGTAGTTTCTTTGCGAATGAGATCTTGCGGGTTGTATGGTACAATATCAAGATTATGACAGATGATTTCGTGATCGAATCTCGGGTTTGCGAATTTTGGACAGTGTTTTATAAGGTGCTCGATGGATTGTGAGGTGTTTTCATCACACGGGCACTGGTCATCACTGGTAATTTTAAAGGAGAATAGGTATGATTTGTGGTAGCCATGTCCGGTGAGAATTTGAGTGAGGTGAATATAGGTGAATATAGGCCGAATGGTGAGCCTTGGGGGAGGCCTATGTTCAGCAGTGGACGTCTTTCGGCTGAAATGATGATGATGATGATGAATATAGGTGAATAGCTATGAATTGAAAACGTATTCTGATACACTTGGTTCTTTACTCCATAGTGGAACGTAAGGCTGTGAAGGCCGAGTAAACGGATTTGTATAGCACCATCAGACACACGAAGTTGAGCGTCGCGACGCCCCCCGCCGACAGCGTCGGAGTCTTCTGTGACATTTTCAGTATAAGCAGCACAGTCTTCATGTTATCTACGTCGAAATTCTCCCACTTACAATCGTATACCGAGTACTCAAAAACTTCATTGGCATCCATTAGTTTCTGCCCTATATAACAGTCCATACTCACCTGCATTAACGCAAACGGCAAGATTATATAAGTCTGCTCCAAGCCACCTAAAAGATTGGCTATGAGACCTGCTGCGAGCAGTATGAACTCCACGGCTATGCCGTCTCGGAACACAGCTTCCATTTTCTTTACTAGTTCTATGTTGATTGCATGACTTTGCACTATTCGATGTAAGCGGTGTTTGACATAGTTGTTCAATTCTTTAGTTGCATTTTTATCTAGTTTAGTGAAAGTGCCCTCTGTTTGTTTTGCGTGGAAGTTTTTCCTGTAGTGCTGTTGAGCGTCGCTCCAGAGCTCTCGCATCTCTTGGCCGAGTGCCAGCATCCTTGCCTCGCTGTAGCCGATAGTTATTATGAGGAGACCAGTAATATTAGACACTGCGTAACAAATGAATTGGACGGAGATGGTAATGTTGACTAAAGCGAGCAGATAGTTCGATGTTCCAAAAATCATTTGAAAACCTGTAAAGACAACATGCTATATTCAACTAATAGTTTGTAAGCACTTTTAAGTAAACAATATTCGGGCGTATACATTTGTTGCAGTAGGAGGACCAAATTTATATTCGCCTACATTGATTCCGTTGTGACACGAAAATTTGTCATACAATTTAAATAGGTAAATTCCATGTCACAACGGAATCAATTAAAATGTAGGCGAAACTAGGTGCCGTAACTTTGTTCCTCACCCAGGAACATGTTTAGGTACATCGGATTCAGATTCGTTTATTAGATGACTAGCGGCCGCCCGCGACTTCGTCCGCGTAGATTTTAGATGGTAACAAAGATATAAATGAGGTTTATTTGTTTCTGTCAGTTGTCTGATGCTATTAAGATTTTGTGAAAATTACTCCAAAGAAAAAATTAATGTCCGCCATCTTGGATTTGAAAATGCATATCATTTTCGTAATCGGCACCCCGAGGAACCTCGACGATGACACCCATATCGATTTTTAAGAAAAATAAATGTCCGCCATTTTGGATTTGAAAATGCATATCATTTTCGTAATCGGCACCCCAAGGAACCTCGACGATGACATCCATATCGATTTTTAAGAAAATAAATGTCAGTTTCGTAATCAGCACCACGAGGAACCTCGAAGATTACACCTATATCGATTTTTACAAAAAGAAAAGATTTGCTCCCCGCAAAAACTTGGAACCCCTTTTTATCGCATTAGGGGAACATTTTAGGAAAACGCTGGAACACGTTTTGTTGTATTTACACACAGAGTCTATATACGAAGTTTTAAATCCTGCACTTCAAAAAAGATTAGCACTGCGTACGAACTTGTAAACCCCTTTTCACCCCTTTAGGGGAGCAATTTCAAAAAACGCTGAAGTATGTTTCGTTGTATTTAAGCAGAGAGCCTTAAATCTTTTTTGAAGTGAGAGATTTAAAACTTCGTAGATAGACTCTCTGTTTAAATAAAACAAAACATATTTCAGCATTTTTTGAAATTGCTCCTCTAAAGGGGTGAAAAGAGGTTCCAACTTTGTACGGGGAGCAATTCTTTTTTGAAGTTAGAGATTTGAAACTTCGTATATAGACTCTCTGTTTAAATACAACAAAACGTACATCAGCGTTTTCTGAAATTGCTCCCCTAAAGGGGTGAAAAGGGGTTTCAAGTTTGTAAAGGAGCAAATCTTTTTTGAAGTGAGAGATTTAAAACTTCGTATATAGACTCCCTGTTTGAATACAACAAAATGTATTCCAGCGTTTTTTGAAATTGCTCCTTTAAAGGGATGAAAAGGGGGTTCCAAGTTTGTCATTTTTATTTATTTATGTTAACACACAATGTAAGCTTACAGCACTTGCACCAAATCACTTACACGCTAGGATAACTATTTCATCATAGAATTAAAACAGGTACATGCACTTAATTCAATGTCAATAATAATAATAAACATTCAAAGAAATATAATACAATAATAATAATTTATGTCAAAACTAATAATAATTATAAGAAATTTCAAAATAATAATAATAATTTAAACAATGTCAAAACTAATAACATAGATAACCTCCACTAGATTGAGCCTATGAACGATTTAGTTCGGATCAAAAGTCACCACAGTTGGCGGTAAGTGCGGGCTGCGGGGAGGTTGGTAACAGCGCTGCGATTGGCAGTTTCAAAAAGCGCGCGAATGCGCTGCAAAATGGCGCGCCGGCATAGTGATGGGACACGTTGTTTATTAGCGGTTTTTTTCGGGCACTGCAATTTATTTTAGGTAAATTATTTTAGATGATGTATATGTCTGTTGAATTGGTATTACGAGTAGAATAATATTTTCTAGGCATGTAAACAACGAACCTTTGCTATTATATATTATATAAAATCGCGTAGTATATTAAGATTGCAGCAGCTATTTCATTTTGATTCCTGTATATATGTATACATAGCGTAATATACAACTAGAGCACTGGTGAGTATTAATTAAATAACTGTAAAAGGAATAAATTAGTGGCTTATAAATAAAAGAAGAAACTGACTGATTGATTGACTAACTGACTGACTGACATATCAATGCACAGCCCAAACCGATGGTTCTAAAGATTCCAAATTTGGCACGTAGGTTACTTATAAGGTCAAGGATCTCTACCTCTTCGAAGATAAGAACCTCTTCGAAGTTCAGCAGCGGGTCCACTACCAGTAGTGGAAAAGGTTCACCAGTCTCTAGTCCTGTTTGCCCACCAAGAGGATTAAAAAAAACCCAAATATCATGGCACCATCTCTAACCAACTTCGAGATCCCTTATACTCCTTCGAAGTCCAGCGTTATATCCACTACGCGACACTAGGCCTAGTTGCCGACCAAGACGATACGAAAAACTCTAATTGAAATGGCTCTGCTTCTAAATCCTTTATACTTCTTCGAAATTCAGTATTGGGTCCGTCTTATGTCAGTAGTCCTAATTGCTAAAGGAAATCCATCACCACTAAACTAATTATATTACTACTACGAGTATATAGACTTCATAATAAAATAAGAAAACAACAAAACTACAATGAGAACAAACTAACTAAATATTCCTTCCCATACAACTACTGATTTGTATAGCGTATAAAATAAAACGAGATAAAAAAAAAACACTACACTATTACCATCTTCCACCTCCTTATACGAAGATCTACTTATGATTCAGATAATAAAAGAACATTGTCTACGTCAAAACTGACATTCAATATAAAAAAATAAAACTAATTGATTATGTTATCAATAGAATTTTAATAAGTATTAAAATCATATGGTAAAATACGGATGAACCGATAATTAAATGAAATCGGAACCGAACATCACTGGCACATCACTATGATGTCATCAGAAAGAGAAAGTATATTGGCATTTGAGGTGGTTGGAAAGGAACAAGCACACTTCACTACGCCTTGTGGGCCAGTGTAAAATGATCCCCGCCGGGCAGAATTAAATGTGTATTTGTATATATTTAACTTATTTGTGATGTGTTATCCCGCCATTCTTTCGACTTGTAGTTCGGGAGTCGTTCCCACACCACTTTACGGAATAAAAACCCATGCCGACGGTTAATCAAAACCAATTTTTGAATTTTTTTTGTGCCACGTACGTATAGGTCATGAACCTGGACGAGACTGACTGAGCGGCGTGGGGCGGGGCAGTTTATTAAGGGGAACATCCCCACATGTGTGACGCGCGCGCTTCGCCCTATAAGCTCTATCTAGTGGAGGTTATCTATGACTAATAATAACTAAAAGAAGTTTCTAAATCATAATAATAATTTAAGCAATGTCAAAACTAATAATAATTATATGAAACTTCAAAATAATAATAATAATTTAAACAATGTCAAAACTAATAATAATTAAAAGAAATTACAAATCATAATAATAATTTAAACAATGTCTAGAAATAATACATTACAAAGTACCTATGTCCATTCATTAAGTGGCAGTTAAGAAACTGCCTCGCAATGTAGGTAGTACAGGTATGGCATTGTACGGGGAGCAAATCTTTTTTGAAGTGAGAGATTTCAAACTTCGTAAATAGACTCTCTGTTTAAATACAACAAAAAATACTTCAGCGTTTTTTGAAATTGCATTGGGTGAAAAGAGGTTTACAAGTTCGTACGCTGAGCTAATCTTTTTTGAAGTGCAGGATTTAAAACTTCGTATATAGACTCTCTGTTTAAATACAACAAAAAGTGTTCCAGCGTTTTCCTAAAATGTTCCCCTAATGCGATAAAAAGGGGTTCCAAGTTTTTGCGGGGAGCAAATCTTTACTTTTCGTAAAAATCGATATAGGTGTAATCTTCGAGCTTCGTCCGGGTGCTGATTACGAAACAGACATTTATTTTTCTTAAAAATTGATATGGGTGTCATCGTCGAGGTTCCTCGGGGTGCCGATTCCGAAAATTACATCCATTTTCAAATCCAAGATGGCGGACATTAATTTTTCCTTTCGAGTAATTTTCACAAAAGCTTAATAGCATCAGACAACTGACAGAAACAAATAAACCTCATTTATATCTTTGTTACCATCTAAAATCTACGCGGACAAGGTCGCGGGCGGCCGCTAGTCTTTTATACATTTAGATAAAAATTACAATCCATCATCATCATCTACTTTGGGACTGATTGTACTTACGTAGATGGAAGTCGCGAGCAAAATTCTCACCAAAGCGTACATGGCCGTCGTAGAACACACGCTCCACCGGCATCAGCAGCGGATGCAGGTTATACACGACGCCGTTGCCCATAATGGTGGCCCAGAACAGCATGGCTCGCATCTTGACAGTGCGCATGCTGGTGTCCAGCAGCCCAGCGGTGGAGGGGGCCGATGGTAGACGATCGTAGGCTATGTAGCCCGCCACCGCTGATTGTAATTTGTCTCTGAAATGTCCGCTCTAATCATAGCTCACGTATTATACCTTCTACACAATATGCTGGGAACGCGGGCTCAGCTTTTGTGGGCATAACATGCGGTCTAAAAATCATGGCCTACAGAAGCTCATGATCTTAGGTGAAATGAACACCAGGCGGAGCGCTCGTGGCCCAGCGGCGCCCGCGTGCCGCGTGCGGCATGCTAGGTTAAGCAACGTGGGCCGGGGTCAGTTCTCGGATGGGTGACCGCTTTGAGTAGTTACTGAGCGCTTCCGTGCTTCGGAAGGCACGTCAAGCCGTTGAACCCGGCTGCTGTCTATGGCAGCAGTCGTTAAGCCAAATTGGAGGCCTTCGGACGGCTTGAGAACTTCTAACAGTCAAGTTGCTCACTCACATGACAAAGGGGGGTTGAAGTTGCACCACGTCCGTAGGGGGAGTACCTACCCACCGCGACCCTACACGTGGGTCATTGGGTGGTTTTATTTAGTCATATGGCATTAATTAATTACAAAGTGGGATGAAGTTGCTCACGTCCGCAGGATTTGCCACCTTAGCCCTTTACGAGTCCCCTGAGTGGCGCTAAACGAGCAACAACCTTTCGGCTGCTGTATCTGTATAAGAATGACCTCACAGCACGAAAACCGAGTCGCTTCACTGGAATACCATTGGGTGGTGCTAAAAGTGCAACAAAACTGGCAATCGTACTGTTTTCTATAAGAACTTACGGTTCAAAATAATTTTCATGCGATAAAAAAAAATAACACCGAGCGTGCTCAAGGTAGGGAATTCGCGAGATCTGACGCGTTGAACAAGGTGGTTGGCGGCAGCGTGTGACCCACTTGACTTATGACCGCTCTGTGGAGACAGAGCATACGAGATTGAGATGCGCGAATGAGGGACCGAGGAAGAAAAATTTTAATTTTTACTCTGCCTTGCTCACACTAAGAGAAAAGATAGACGGAGCGACCAACCTAATGAAGCCCTTCACGCTCATATACAAAGTAGTTAAACCATGCACAGCACTCTTCAATACGCATCGCAGTGGTGTCAAGATCAGGATCACACGTTTACAGTTCTGTATGGTTTAGTTTGTATGTGTGTGTATGAACGTGAGCTTAGTTATTGGGCATGGTTTTAAAAACCGGCTTCACTAGGTTGTTCGTAATGCTCCGCCTTGGTCTATCCTCTTTTCTTGGTCTGTGCTGCCTTGGCGCTAGGCGCCTAGGTGCAAAATACTTACTGGTAACTATGGTACGATATGGTATGGTTAGGAAACCAATCTAATCCCAACGGGAACTAGTTTTCTTTGTTGGTTGGAAGGTCAAATGGCATTCACTTGTAAATTTTGCATATTTTGTGGATATATTATTATATTGAATTATCATGTTGTTCCTGAATAATTTTTGTACGCCTGCATGCAGGCTGAATGCACTGGACATGTTCTATTTTGAACATCTTTTAAGTATATTACCTATAATTATTCTGAGCAAATAAATTCTTTGAATTCTTGGGGTTAGGTGCAAAAGACCTCGGGACGCAAACGGTAAAACTTAGGAGCATAATGACTTACTGGTATATGTACATGTATATTAGCTTGGTTATGCCGATGAGGCTGGTCAGGCTAACGGACATGACCAGGATGCCGGACAGCACATCCCCGGTCTGCCGGCAGCCCACGAACACGAAGCACATCCCGGATACCTGAGAGAGAGGATACCACAGGTGTGTTTTGGATGGAAACCTAAAAAGTAAGAATAATCTGAGGTTTCAGTGTAATGTGGACTTACCTGGTAGCTGAATATGTGGCATGCAGCGGCTGCGGCGGTCCAGGTGTATACGATCTTGGGGATCGCTGGCAAAAAGAGCAGTTGAATAGGATACAGAAGTAACAGTAAAAAACAAAACAGCAAAAGTCACTCATTGCTGACTTTCTAACTTGGCTATAGAACGGTACGGTACGATATTGACCTGTGCCTTTACCAAGAGTTTACATGACCGTACTCGATAGCGACTGCGTAAAAATTTGTATGGGCAAAAGTACAGCGCCTCTGGTGGTTACGCAATAGAACTAAGAATCAGTATACTAAGTCGTTTACGCAGTCGCTAGCGAGTACGACCATGTAAACTCGTGGTAAAGGCACTGACTGAATTATTTCAGTGTCAATTGGCATTCAAGTCTGACTCTTCACCGTTTCTTTACTGATTGCCTACATTTAAATTAGTGCTTTCTGATTGGTGCGGGACGCGTGGAATCGGGCGATACGATAGTAGGGCTCCCGATATCCGTGTTACACGCCGACCCGTTGCCCCGTGTACTTAAGCCCGGCGGTACTAAGAACCCGAATTACACGAACCCGCCAAGATCCGTGTCCCGTGTCTAAGATTCGGAAACGGGCAACGTGTCTCGGCTACGTAGCCGGGGCCCGGGACACGCCGACCCGTTTCCGAATGTCAGGCACGGCCCCACCCGTCCGCGACGGTTTGAGTTTACGCTCTAACCTTTGAATGAAAAATAAACAAACACGTCTGTGGTGTGTCTGTGGTGGTAAACAGAGATGGGCAAAATGTAATCGCCTAACGATTAAGATTAACGTACTTAATCGCGACTAACGACTAAAAATTGAAATTAGTAATAGTCTTAGTTGTACGAGTTCTGATTAATTGAGTCACGATTAAATTAACTGTCGATTAATCTCCAGTGACTACATTTTTAGTAGACTAATTAATTAGATTAATTTCCTCTCCCATGTAACCATGGCAAGTAACTACAACATAAGGAATGTATAACCACATTGTACCTAAAATAACACTTTGGTATGAACTATACCTGGTGCTGGAGGACTTGCCTATAAGTATCGCTTCATAAATAACATGCCAAAGTATTCGTAATTTTCTGACAAATGGTATCAAAGGTGATGTGATGTACGCTTTATCGACTGACAAAGGCAACCGTAATATAGGTATTAGGTAGTCATATATGCATTAACGGATTGTTATCTACTTTTCAATCACTGGTCCTGGGTAAACAACTAACCGACAAAGGATACGTGAACTCAGATTTATTAATTGCCACGTATTATTGACCAAACTGTGGGCTGGGGCAATAAAACCATTAGGCTCGCGTTATCTCTTTCGCATTGTTTTTCACAGAGCGGGCCGAGACCCATAGTGCAGGTAGTAAACCCGTAGCAAGGCACATCGATAGAATTAAGTGATTAGATAAAATACGTGTTTTAAGTATGAATTTTATAATATGATTCATGAAAGTGGCAATATGCTGTACCTAATTTAATATAAATCGATTTCATCCTCGCCCTCGTCGTTGTCACATGACGTCTTGAAGATTAATTATGAGAGAACGTGTGTCTATTAAATGTGCTTTTGACAAGTCTTCGTTCTGGAGATAGTCAGCATAACGAACAAGACAAATAAGGCAAATAACTTGAACTAATACCCATTAAAGTAACATTAACTATTAAACTAATGTCAGTAATTTATCGACGTTTAAGTAAAACCTGTATCGATACGCCGCCATCACTACCGTCGCCGGCGTTTATTACCCCAGTCCTTAGTTTAGGATAGTATAATTTACTGCATTGACAAATAGAAACAAACCAGTAATCTACTGACAAGAAGGATAAAAAAGTGGTTTTCTCGCTCTTTCATAAAACGTTCTCTTTCTAAATTTCTACCTGCACTCCATCCAATCTGTAAATCCTTAACCCTTACCTAGGAAGACTATAGAGTCTTGCACTATCAAAAATATAGTTGTGTTATTGGAACAAATTTATATCGCACAGCACACAAGAAATATTGAATATTGGTTACCTTCGTGTAAAATGAGGGTCATCCAAATTTAATCGAGAAATTTAGCCAATGAAATTGGCGATTATTTATTTATTTACATGACCAACAGGTTTTTGACACGACAATATTTTAACATATAAACAAGTAGCCAATTATAGATCGCAGGTAGAAACAGTATATACGAAGGTAGAAACAATGGTGGTGGCGGTGGTGGTGGTAATTTATAATGCGATACTGGTTAAAGCAATATAATAACGTTATTTTTTCCAAGATGGCATTGATAACTTTGACAGACACAGACAGATTACATTTTGATAACGTCCAAATCAAGACGATATAATGTTATTTTTATAACGTTATTCAGAATACTAAGTTTCGAAAATACGAAACTTTAAAATACTAGCATAACCTTATTGCCTAATTAATTTAATACCGTTAGACCTGCAGGTATACATAATGTACAAAATAACGGCTCTGTCGATTAAATAAAATTTTAAAAATAGGAGCTCATCACTGTAAGTGTTTTCGTTCTGCAATATTACGCTCTCAAGGTTATACAAATGAAATTATGCGTATTGGATTGGCCTGATGTGACTGTCTCGTCATCCAACGCTTCAAGTTAATACATACGTTGTGTATGTGATGGAATGGATAGGCTTATTCAAACATTTTCTTTGATCAAGGAAATTCAATAAATCTTTTTTATATCTTTTAAACTATACTTAATATTATTTAGATTGCATTGTAATACTGATATCAACACTGCAAGTTAAAAAAGCTATAAAAAAAATTTAAAAAAAGTGGATGTGGAATTATGCCACGTGTACGATGTGCAATGATCGAGCAAACAATGAGTTTTCGTGTCGTGGTGGTATTGCTATAGGAAAATATTTGAAAGCGTTACACATGAATTCTCCAATACGGATTACGACATCTAACGAGTACGTACCGATATGTTTCTTACTATATTCCATTTAATAATTCGTAGTTTAATTATAGTCTATGCTGTCGAAATTATTTCGTTATTTATACAATTAATTATTTATTTCGTTTACTGTTAATCAGTAATTTTATCTCGATATTGATTGATATCAATGAATTATATTCCAGAACAGATGTGTCATTGAAATTTACATTATTCAGGCCTTTTTATAAATAAAAACCGATGTCATACAGATAATTCCGTTTGTGTTTAAATTTTCGTTAATATCGAAGTCAATGTTCCGTATACCGTTATAAAAATAACGTTATATGTAATATCTTTTTGATCTTGACGCCATTTCAATGTAGTTTATCAAAGTTGTCCATCATTTAATATTACATTTATTAGGAGGGTAACGTTCTGACTAAACCATTATCACCATATAATATTGGTGTTTGTTTTCTAACGATATACTCGTAATGGATACTGCTTTAAATGCGCCTCAAACTCAAGTAACATTGACGTAAAAAGTTCTTTAGACAAATAGTATAAATTTATAAACATTAAGGAATTATTTTATAAGCATCGAACTAGTGTATTACATATATAAAGTGTAAACTCTTTATAACGAAACAAGGAACCGAGCAGTTTTTATCATTATAGAGAGTTACCGTTATATGAAGAGATGAATGAAAAACAACAACTGTTTTTAATATGTACGTACCACGTGTTCAAGGCAATTAACAATAACAAAAGCAAGACGGTTGTTTACGACCTCAGGTGCTTCGGGAACTCAAAGGTTTAGTCGGCATCTTTTGTAGCCTGATAAGATAACATACACAATAAACAATGAACAAATATTTTCTGTCTAAATATCAACACATTTCGTCGTAATAGAGAATGGCTGTTGCGCTATAAACAGTTTAATCAAGAGAGTCAATGTGTGATTTTTAAGGTATACTAACCAAATTGTGCTCACTTATTAATGATTAACCTATTCTAGCCCACTTAGCTAATGTAGAATAATTATTCAATAGTATTAGGTTAGTTTTTAGCGGTTATTTGCTAAAGTTGTTAGTTTTGACTGTTATTCGAAGTCGACTACAATTTGCCTAACTCACAACTACATGTAGTATTATATCCATTTTATGACTTACATCTTGTTTATTAAAAAAGAAATTAGTAGTAGGCCCCTAAAGATGAAATACGAACTATTCAATTGAAATTTAATTAATTTTATTTAGGCATAAAATATCATTGACATCACCAATGCTTATATTGAAACAGGTTTAGTTGCTAAGCATAATTAATACATAAAGTTAAGTCGAAACAAACACTTACTTATACTTACGTACTTATATTTATGACAGGCGGACGGGTCGTGTCGACGTGTAATTAAGATCCGTGTACACGTGTACACGGGTACCCGTGTACACGGATCTTAATTACACGGATCGTAACTACACGTGAAAATCGGGACAGAAACCCGTTGCCGTTTAACACGGCAACGTGTATTCGGCAACGGGTACACGAAACACGGACACGACCGGGAGCCCTATACGATAGCAGTACTTAGGCGCATGATAGCAATCGTACTACTACACAAAAATAATTAAACTAGCATTTTCCCGCGGCTTCGCCCGAATAAAATACTAATAAGGAAGTTCTCAGTTTGACCCGTATGTTTTTATATAGCTATGTAGATGTTATTTCCGTAATCGGCACCCCGAGGAACATCGAAGATGACACCCATATCGATTTTTAAGATAACCCACTTTTCACCCCTTTAGGGAAGCAATTTCGAAAAACGCTGAAACGTATTTTGTTGCATTTAAACAGAGAGTCTATATACACGTAGTTTTTTAAAACTTCCGATAGAACTCCTCCGACTTCCTTCTTTTTTTGAAGTGAGAGATTTATCTCTTACTTCAAAAAAGTTTTGCCATCCGTACAAACTTTGAACCCCCTTTTCACCCCTTAGGGGAGCAATTTAGAAAAACGCTGAAATACGCGATTAATATATTAAAACGCAGAGTATATATACAAAGTTTCAAACTTCTCACTTCAATATGTATGTGTTTTCATACAAATTTCATCCCTTGTTTTACCCTCCTAGGGTATGAATTTCGAAAAATCCTTTCTTATCTCCAGCCTACGTTATAAATGTAATCGACTGTGCAAAAATCAACTCTCTAGCATTAACAGTTTCGGCTGTGCGTTGATGAGTCAGTCAGTCAGTAACGACTTCTTCTTTTATATATGTAGATGAAATTAAAATTATTTATTTGTAACATTTATTACAGGTCATTCACTCAATTCCAAAATGTACAAATTATTTATTAAAATATTATTGCGATTGAATGCTATTATAATTGAAATTGAATCCTTATACTCGTAGCAATGATCAGTTATAATGATTCAGTATACTTAACAAATGTCAATTTAAATGGATCATTTACATGATGTTATCCGAAATAAATGCATTAAAAAAAAATTTTTTTTTAAAGAAACACAGTTTAACAGTTACTTAGAATGTATGTGGTCGGTTATAGTCGTAAAACATTTGTTAGTGGTGCAATTTTTTTAGTTTACCTTCGAACATCGAGTTGCAAACTGCATTTATTGTGTTTTTGTGCAGACGGTTAAAATTAGTAGTCACAGTCATTTTTAATAATTTTATCCATATCACATGTCATTAATTGTATTAAATTAAATTATACGATATTAATTCATAATACAGAAATCATTAATTATTCACACACATACACATTATTATAAAAAGGTATAGTAAAACTAACATTAATTATCAGTCAAAGAATCATCCAGAGAACTAAATACTATAATATGCTAAGTAAAAAATTTAATTAAACCCCTCTTAATTGTAGTTGTAGCGTGTTCGACTTCGAAAAGACGATTCATAATTGAATGTAACACAAAACAAATACAGTGGAATCCGTTTATAATGACATCGAAGGGAATTGACAAACACGTCATACTAAGCGGACGTCATTACAAAGCATTAAAAAAACAACCTATTATTTAGGTAAATACTTATTTTAATAGAGAAACATAGCATATGAAATCAAAATAAAAACTGCACGTAATATCACTAAAAACAAATCTGTGACGTTCAACTGTCAATTACTCACTGAGAACTGAGATTCAGAACAAAAACCAGCCACGTGCCGAACGTCGTCGGGAATCAACGAACATGACCGGACTATAAACGGACAAAATTTATTAAAAATGGGTCATAATAAGCGACATGTTACTGTAAGCGAAGTCATTATATCCGACTTTGTTACAGTTTGATTTTTATGTGAAAATGAAAACCAAACTTGTTCGTGTAATTACGTCATAATAGACGGTTGGTCAATAGAGACGGAGTCATAATAAACGGATTCCACTGTACCTATTCGAACAGACTATTATACTAAAATGTAAAAGGAACTTGACTTTAGTTTTTCTCCATAGGTACGATCCCGCGCCTCCAAGTTAGCTAATACTCATTTAGTCCCCTAATACTAATTTACATATAAAAAAAAACCCAGGACGACCGGCACCAATTACCCGTCGTCTACCAGTCACTGGAACCCCAGGGCTCATTGCAAACGAATGCAATTGTTTATTTTTATCGCTGGGAGACGGCGGTTTTGTGTTCGGAAATCGCAAATGTACCTGCGTTTTTTTTAAGAAGACTTACCTAAAAAAGACTTAAATTTCAAATGTGCTTCAAGGGTGCTTCTGTATTCGCGCCTGATTAGCATACACTCACGGACCCGGACGACGTAATCACAGCTCCCAGATGGAACGCTGCGCTTACGGCGTCCAACTCAGACACGACGCGCAGGTACACTTAGGCTCGGTTTTATAAAGATCCGTTAGACCTTATGTCGGTTTGTTATGTCAAAAAATGTACTTAGTTACTGATATTTGATCTGACACTTAGTCTAACGGATCTTTATAAAACTCGGCCTTAGGCATTCCCGCCGGCGGGGCCGTCCACAGTGCGATCGCGACAACATTGACACATATAGTCCGTATTTGTCCCGGTACCACCGCACACCGGGTAGAGTCAGTCCCACCCTGGTTGGGCCTAGCTGAGTTTTTTACTGGACTCTTATCAGCTGGGCTACGTTTGGCGAACCAGCGACAAAACTCCCGGCTCGATTCCACTCACACCTCAATTCGGTTGAAACCGCTCAACCAATCTCACTGGAGCGCAAACTCTTAGAGTATTCCAGTGTTCCAAACCACAGGCGTGGTCGTGTCGGAGGTTTTTCCCAGGCTACTCTCCCACCGCGCACTCCTATCGCTTTATTGGGCCCGGCCTATAAAGCCATAGTCAGAAAAAAAAAGCTTACATTTCGCCCCCGTTCGATGTTCAGCGCCACGACCCGCAGCATCACCGCCACATTCCAGATCTGTGACGGGAGGTCGCAGTGCCCCAGTCCGAACCTACGCACCGACTCCCACATATTTCACCTACAAAAATAAATACTTACTTATAATAAGTTAAATAATATAAATAAAATGAAAACTAAGTAAATCTAAAATAGGCCCTTGAGGCATTGTATCGAGGATGCTGGCGGCATTTCCTCGCTGTAGATAAGTACGTTGTGCGAGGAAATCGCCAGTTCTTCGGTCACCAGTTACCTAAGTCATCTTTGAACGAGGATGCCCGAAGGTCCGGCATAAAATTAAAGACGGCTAAGTAAATTATCCGCTTTAATGGTCTGAAGCCAATGATCCGAAGACGAGAAATGAAACCCAAATCAAACATATCAATATTTTATAACAACATACTGTTATCCAGTTTGCGATAGTAACACCGCCATCTATTGGCCGAATAGGGCATCAAATGCTTACCTAATTAAGTAAAAGTAAATTAGACACCTACGTCAACCAGAAGCTTCTCAATTAAATACATAAAATTACTACAAGGCAATAGTTTTAAGAAATAAATGACTAGTTGGCTTCTGGACAAATGCTTTTATAGTGTAAGAAAATATTTCGTCCTTAATTGACATTGTAATTCATGAATTATTATTATTAACATTTTATATTATTATTACAATTCTGTGTCTATTATTAATAATATTATTATTTGATATCATTATTATAATTTTGACTACGTTGACAGTGTTTCGTAAATTTAGCAAATTGTGTAGATATATTCAATTATTGATTAATTATGTCGCTCCTAAATAATGTTTGCACGCCTGCATGCAGGCTGGATGCACAGGACATATTTATTTTCAACACCTTATGTATTATCATGTATTCTGAGCAAATCAATTCTTTGAATCTTTGAATATTACGGGGTCCATTTAGTACCTACACTTATAATTTCTATTTCATGTCTGAGTTTCGCGCCTTTAATCTACTTCCTAGATTAAAATTTAGCGATTAACCAGTCGTCTATCGGTCCCTGGGATCCCCGGGATCATAACAAAAGAATGCTATTGTTTATTTATGTGCCGGGAGACGACGGCTAAGCCGTATTAGTTAACAGCTTTCAGTTTTAAAATTAGCATGCCTTTAGTTCTGTCTGATTGAACGATTATATTCGACAGTCTCTCTGTACGTGTGTTTTCTTCTCTGCAATCTTCACAGTTGTATTGTTATTATTATAATTATTTTCTCTTTCTAATTTCATAGTGTAAATAACGCATTCATTGTAATTTTGCTGATATCGGAAACTTAAATTGTACTCTTGCTTATTGTTATACAGACCTGGTATCTTAACTTAATGATGTTGCACGCCTGTTATTGAGATACAGGCAGGACTTGCGTCATCTAACTTCATGTTCTTATTAATGTATTAGCTTAGTATCTTGTTGGTGTGTCAAATAAAATAAATAATAATAGTAATAAAAGTTGTGCGAAAATAGGGACTAATAATAAAAAAAAACCGGCCAAGGGCGAGTTGGACTCGCGCACGAAGGGTTCCGTACTAGTATCTATAAAACAGCAAAAATAACTTAACCAAAATTACAGTTAAATCAACCTATCTCAAAAACTATAAGAGATACTTTGATCAAACCAAAAATCGTTGAAAGAGTTAATTAGCATGCATCACCTCTATTTTTTTTAGAATTTTATACCCCGTAGTTATAAAAATAGAGGGGGGGGGACATACTTTTTACGACTTTGAGAGCTGATATCTCAAAAACCGTTCACTTTAAGAAAAATGTTTTTTAGAAAACTTTATATCATTTTAAAAGACCTTTCCATTGATACCCCACACGGGTATGTACATCGAAAAAAAAATTTTCATCCCTCAGTTACATGTATGGGGGGCCCCACCCCCAATTCTTTTTTTTACTATTTAGTGTCATAATTTTGTAGCGGTTCATACAACACATATTCCCATCAAATTTCATCACTGTAGTACTTATAGTTTCCGAGTAAATCGGCTGTGACAGACGGACAGACGGACAGACGGACAGACGGACAGACGGACATGACGAAACTATAAGGGTTCCGTTTTTGCCATTTTGGCTACGGAACCCTAAAAATGTGATCAGATACATTTGCATAGATTCCAGACGGTGTCGAAGAAGAGAGGCGGTTGTGAAAAATGTCGGATAACCTGTAAAATTAATTAATTTTATTTACCAGAAACAGACACGTCGTATTCAGCGTTTTCAGTAGGTAGGTACGAGTATAACGGGGCAAACAAGTCAATTAAGGCGGTCTCTCGTAAAACTGCTTGGGTGTTTTCAGCTGTGATTGTGCATTTATACTCAACCCTTTGGCGCCCGAACAAGGCATCGGTTGAGGGCGGACGATTCAAGTTTCAAAGTTTCAACCTGTACTGTGGGGTTTCACTTGCTGACAAATAGTATCTCGCGCGACTCAGCGATTCCTGTCTCGCTCGAACTGTGCGGGTTAGAAAGGGGTGTAGATTTTTCTCTACTCGCGTAGCGTCGCAACGGTAGTTGTGCTAGCCCTCCTGACCAATGCAATCGTCTTGCCGGTGAAAATGACATGTAATAAATAAATAAATAAATAATACAACTGTAAGCAAGTTAATATAAAAATAACATGTAAAATTACTTATAACCGGCGTGTACAATTACTTATAATTGACATGTAAATATTACTTATAATTGACATGTAAAATTACTTATAATTTTATCAATAAATATCTCAAACTCAATCTCAAAAAGCAGCGTAAGGTCGGTAGGTGAGTTTACGGCCTGTTAATTTGATGCGCCTGTTTGCGGCCAGTTGGATGAGTTGATGCACTGAAAGGATATTTTCTTGCCTTTTTAATATATTTCCATTCAATAGCTACTAATTAAAACGCATACGACTCACTATTTTAGGGCATGTAAAAATGTAAATATCTTTAATTGAAAAAACCTCGTTCTTCAGAAGGCCGCAAACTGAAACAGGCCGCGTAACTGGCCTAGCGACCCTACATGATTAGATATGTTACATGCAATATTTTAACATAGTGACGACTCCGTGTATTCTGAAAGCACGGTGTGCGCCCAAAACTCCCAAGCCTACCTAATATCACTTATTTGAGTCATCGTTCATTGACGCACAGAATCGCCAAATCCTTCATAAATAATGATTTAAACAGATTTTGAGATAGCCGCCCGTACCAGCCGCGGGGACTGAATTCAAATCAACACAGTATCTAAAAACCGGTCAAGTGTGAGTCGGACTCGCGCACCGATTGTTTCGGTTCCAACCCTATTAAATCAGGCAAATCTCAACAACATGGTGTGGAAATTGGACGCCATCTATCGGCGACTTTTGTTACAAATTTGAGTGACTGACTAACTTTGTATGTAGCAGTTTTTCAAGGATAATTCTTTATCACGTAAACCGATTTCATTTTTTTTCTTTATTTGAAAGTTCTCGTAGGAATTTATAAAACAGAAACAAATTGAAAGGTGATTAAATTACAAACTTAGTATAGAAATGTTTTTTGACGATAAAAAAAGAAAGACTAGATAGAGCTACAGTTATATTTTTCCTGTAAAATAGATATTGATATCAATGTTACGTAATAATTTTATATTTTTGCCTTGGTAAACTTCGGAAATAAGGGGGGGCGAACGGTATTTTTTTTACATTTTCCCTCATAAAACAAAAATGACTGAGCGTAAAAATAAAAAAAGTTTCAGAATGTGCAACCCAAGCCCTTTCATATGACACCCCACTCGACATATTAACTAGACTTTCAAATTTTGAATCACCTATTATCTGTTATTTTTCACAGAAAATAACGAAAAATATTTAAAAAGTCATGTTCTATGTAAGTAGGTAAGCCTTCTTTATAACTATTCCAAATTTCAAATCGATAGCATAAGTAGTTCTTGAGATATTTAGCGATGTGACAGGACAGACAGACTGACGGACGAAGTGAAACCATAGGGGTTCCTTTTTTACCATTTTGGTACGGAACCCTAAAAAGATATGTTACATTCCCAACATAGATAACCTCCACTAGATTGAGCCTATGAACGATTTAGTTCGGATCAAAAGTCACCACAGTTGGCGGTAAGTGCGGGCTGCGGGGAGGTTGGTAACAGCGCTGCGATTGGCAGTTTCAAAAAGCGCGCGAATGCGCTGCAAAATGGCGCGCCGGCATAGTGATGGGACACGTTGTTTATTAGCGGTTTTTTTCGGGCACTGCAATTTATTTTAGGTAAATAATTTTAGATGATGTATATGTCTGTTGAATTGGTATTACGAGTAGAATAATATTTTCTAGGCATGTAAACAACGAACCTTTGCTATTATATATTATATAAAATCGCGTAGTATATTAAGATTGCAGCAGCTATTTCATTTTGATTCCTGTATATATGTATATATTGTTTATTATACATAGCGTAATATACAACTAGAGCACTGGTGAGTATTAATTAAATAACTGTAAAAGGAATAAATTAGTGGCTTATAAATAAAAGAAGAAACTGACTGATTGATTGACTAACTGACTGACTGACATATGACTGACACAAACCGATGGTTCTAGAGATTCCAAATTTGGCACGTAGGTTACTTATAAGGTCAAGGATTTCGAGATCCCTTATACCTCTTCGAAGTTCAGCAGCGGGTCCACTACCAGTAGTGGGAAAGGTTCACCAGTCTCTAGTCCTGTTTGCCCACCAAGACGATTAAAAAAAACCCAAATATCATGGCACCATCTCTAACCAACTTCGAGATCCCTTATACTCCTTCGAAGTCCAGCGTTATATCCACTGACACTAGGCCTAGTTGCCGACCAAGACGATACGAAAAACTCTAATTGAAATGGCTCTGCTTCTAAATCCTTTATACTTCTTCGAAATTCAGTATTGGGTCCGTCTTATGTCAGTAGTCCTAATTGCTAAAGGAAATCCATCACCACTAAACTAATTATATTACTACTACGAGTATATAGACTTCATAATAAAATAAGACAACAACAAAACTACAATGAGAACAAACTAACTAAATATTCCTTCCCATGCAACTACTGATTTGTATAGCGTATAAAATAAAACGAGATAAAAAAAAAACACTACACTATTACCATCTTCCACCTCCTTATACGAAGATCTACTTATGATTCAGATAATAAAAGAACATTGTCTACGTCAAAACTGACATTCAATATAAAAAAATAAAACTAATTGATTATGTTATCAATAGAATTTTAATAAGTATTAAAATCATATGGTAAAATACGGATGAACCGATAATTAAATGAAATCGGAACCGAACATCACTGGCACATCACTATGATGTCATCAGAAAGAGAAAGTATATTGGCATTTGAGGTGGTTGGAAAGGAACAAGCACACTTCACTACGCCTTGTGGGCCAGTGTAAAATGATCCCCGCCGGGCAGAATTAAATGTGTATTTGTATATATTTAACTTATTTGTGATGTGTTATCCCGCCATTCTTTCGACTTGTAGTTCCTCCCACACCACTTTACGGAATAAAAACCCATGCCGACGGTTAATCAAAACCAATTTTTGAATTTTTTTTGTGCCACGTACGTATAGGTCATGAACCTGGACGAGACTGACTGAGCGGCGTGGGGCGGGGCAGTTTATTAAGGGGAACATCCCCACATGTGTGACGCGCGCGCTTCGCCCTATAAGCTCTATCTAGTGGAGGTTATCTATGATTCCCAATTTTGCGTAGGGAATATATCCGAGCGGTAATATTTTTCATATAAAATCAGGAATATTCTAATATCGCCGGTTCCATATTACAGGGTCCTATGTTTCACTTTCAACCAATTGAAATTTGAACATTGCCATTGTCATGCTCAATCTAATTTTGACTACCCTGAAAATGTACAGAACCCTATAATATTGAGCTAGCGATACCTATATCTCACTTTTTAAAATAATTATAAAGATGCATAGAATAGGATGTTTTTATTATTTCGTTTTAGTTTCTCTGAAAAGTTATGGATAAAAAGGTGTTTCAAAATTTCAAAGTTTAGTGAAAATGTCAAATGGGGTGTCATATAAAAGAGCTTGAGTTATACATTTTGAAACAATATTTTTTTATGTCGAGTCATTTTCAATAAATGAAATATTACGTAACATTAATGTCAATATATATTTTACAGGAAAAATATAACCAATCTAGTTTTTCTTTTATTATCATCAAAAATCATATTTTAGTTTTATAAATTCTTACGCGATTATGCTGAAAAATTCACGTGATAAAGAATTACTCTTGAAAAACCACCATACAAATTCGCCTATAGATAGCGTTGTACCCATGGCGTTCAATTTCTACACCATGTTGTTAAGATTTTCCTGAATTAATTGGGTCGGGACGGGTACGTATCTGTATACAGAACCCTCGGTGTGCGAACAATCGATCTAGAACTCATACCTACACGTTTCATTCCCGGAAAACGCGGAGCAAAGTTCCTTGTTTAATAATAAGGGTACTTAAATAGGCACACTTACCTGCTTTGTACAAATGAATGTTGTAACTATTATAATGCCTGTATCTAGGAAGGAACTGGCTTTTGAGACACAGGGAAACCTACTTTGAAAGCCGGGGCTTCAACTATTATGTACCTATGTTTATAGTGCATAGCAATAAAGAATTATTATTATTATTATACACAAGCTTGTGACGTGTACCACTTCCCAGGGAATTATTACCAATTATTTATTAAAAGAATTACGTACCAGCAATTAACCGACCCCGTAATCTGTTTTATTATTCAGATAGGACAGTTTTGTTATGCCGCTCCTCTGTAATTATGAATTTACCGCGGTTTTACATAAAAATAAATAATAAGTGAAAAGTTCCATGTGTTTAATGTCATAATGTGGTTATTAATTATTTATAAGGGTTCTTAAATCAACGAGATCAAGAAGTTATATATTACAAATACAATAGAAATTGTCTTTATTGCACACCTCACACAAATGAATCAGCTACACACAGAATCAAAACAACAACAGTATACAGGTAGAGGTAAACAGGCAGTCTTATCGCTAACGAGCGATCTCTTCCCGACAACCTTTCTGTGTGAGGTTTCTTCAAAATTATAATGCTTTATAAAACCATGCCAGCCATTTGACCCTAATGTTATAGTTTGAAATTTCTCATTTCACAGGTGTACAAAATTACACAATGAGGGCTATCGTTTTTGTGCTCACCAGTTGGCGCCACTGTCGTGTAAGGTCCAGCTGTCAAAAAATGTTATTGGTTATTGTGGGCATGAGAACGAAGTTTACTTTACTTACTACCTTACAACCGTACCGTAGAAATATAAAACGTCCCGCATTGTAGCGCGGTTCCGTTTTGTTCGAAAAAAGGAAGAAATAAGTTTCCGAAAGACAAAATTGTCTCAAAGCACTGACCCGTAACTTATATTTGCCATAATCAAGCTCAGGCCCCTATTTCACCAAAGCTGGCAGGCGCGACAATTGTCAAAAAACATTACAATTGTATTTGGTGAAACAGTTTTCACATGAAAATCGACAATTTGTCAGCCTACATAATTATGTCAAATACATATGTCAACTTGGTGAAATAGGGGCCTATAATACTCAGCATATTGTTCCAATTGGATATTAACCCGCGTAGCGCAGCCACAAAGAGTGACATTTGACATTTCGGAGACTTCACGCTACACTAGCGCCTCTAGCGGCGAATTCATACGCGGTAGCCCTCATTATACATTTATTGAAACTGATAATAGGTATGCAAGGGATAAGACGGGATTTTTGGAAATTCCACACCTAAGGAGATCAAATAGGGGTGCAAAGTTTGTGTGGGAGAAATTTTTTTTTTTGAGCTGAAGACTTAAAAAGTCGTAAAAAGGTTACGAACTTAAATCCAAAGAAAGATTTTTCAGCGTTTTGCAAAATTCTAACCTTAAGAGGGTAAAATAGGGGTGCAAAGTTTGTATGGGGAGCACATCTTTTTTGAAGTGAGAGATTTAAAACTTCGTATATAGACTCTCTGATTAAATAAAACAAAAGATATTCCAGTGTTTTTTGAAATTGCTCCTCTAAAGGGGTGAAAAGGGGTTCCAACTTTGTACAGGGAGCAATTCTTTTTAGAAGTTAGAGATTTCGAACTTCGTAAATAGACTCTCTGTTTAAATACAACAAAAAAATACTTCAGCGTTTTTTGAAATTGCTCCCCTATATGGGGTGAAAAGGGGTTTACAAGTTCGTACGCAGAGCAAATCTTTTTTGAAGTGCGGGATTTAAAACTTCGTATATAGACTCTTTGTTTAAATACAACAAAACGTGTTCCAGCGTTTTCCTAAAATATTCCCCTAATGCGATAAAAAGGGGTTCCAAGTTTGTGCGGGGAGCAAATCTTTACTTTTCGTAAAAATCGATATAAGTAGGTGTAATCTTCGAGGTTCCTCGGGGTGCCGATTACGAAAATGATATGCATTTTCAAATCCAAGATGGCGGACATTTATTTTTCTTAAAAATCGATATGGGTGTCATCGTCAAGGTTCCTCGGGGTGCCGATTACGAAAATGATATGCATTTTCAAATCCAAGATGGCGGACATTTATTTTTCTTAAAAATCGATATGGGGTCATCTTTGTGGTTCCTCGGGGTGCCGATTCCGAAAATTACATCCATTTTCAAATCCAAGATGGTGGACATTAATTTTTTCCTTCGAGTAATTTTCACAAAAGCTTAATAGCATCAGACAACTGACAGAAACAAATAAACCTCATTTATATCTTTGTTACCATCTAATCTACGCTGACGAAGTTGCGGGCGGCCGCTAGTAAATGTATATTAGTCAAGTCAAATTAATAACAGCAGTAAACCATAGCAACGTAACACGGATATAAAGATTAAAGGATATAAAGAGACTGGAAGCGCGGTAAACTGGAAATGCTTTCTTAACAAGAATAAATCGGAAGTATAGAAAACGTTCAACTTATTAGCACTCATCTGCTTTACTCTGATATCTGTGATAAAAGTATATTCATAGTAAAAACATAACATGAAATGGAACTTTAAGGACAGTTTAAAAATAACAAAGTATCTCCCTCTCTGTCGCTCCAATAAGTGCGACAAAGAGGAAGATACTCATTTTCGGTTCGCGCTAGGCCCTCTCCTCTGTATACGCAGTGACGCTAGGGGTTACCGCACACCGAAAACACACGAAGTTGGAATATCTCCCTCTCTGTCACACGAATGAGCAATTGCGACAGAAAGCAAAAACTTCGCTTGCTGTCGTGGTAGCGTCACTGGGGCGCTAGCAAACGAAGTTTTCCCTCTCTGTTGCACTTGCAAGTTTGTATATAAGTGAGACAGAGAGGGAAAACTTCGTTTGCTGAGGGGCTACCGCGACTGAAAACGATCGAAGTTCGAATATCTCCCTCTGCCGCACGAATTAGCAAGTGCAACAGAGAGGGAGATATTCGAACTTCGTTTGTCTTCGGTTCGCGGTAGCCCTCGCGGTAACGCCCCAGTATCTAACACTTTCCATCACTATCAGTGTTGCCAGATATCCCGTTTTGCCGCTTTTTCCCTCTTTTAGCCACTGTCCCCGCTACCCGCGTTAAGCCAACGTAAATCCGCTTTATTGAAATGATAGCAGTTGCTTAATGAAGAAGGTGGTCAATTCAAAATATCGAACTAACTAGAATGACTTCAAGTAACATTTATAACTTCCGTGATAGTGCAATTGACGGAGTAGAGCAAATTTTTTTTATTTGAACCATAAAAATAAATAAAATCATTAACAATTAATGTATGCCTCGGTTTACATTCAGAAATCAGCGTTTTTAAAACGCACTTCCCTTCCCGCTTTTTGTAGTTATTGTAATTCGGCATCTGGCAACACTGGTCACTGTTCCATCCATTCCTGTACATAACTTTATATCTTGTATATATTTACAACATTTTATTCTTCTTTATCTTGATATTTCCCTTGCTTCTAAATTTGCGACTGTTTCCGACTACCTGTAATTTTTTCCTTTAATTCCTCTCCGCTTCCTCGTTATAGTCGTTATTTTGGCTAAATATATCAACAGCGCGATACGACGCGAAAAAATCGTTAATACATACGAATAACTTTATATTAAATAATAGAGTGAGTGAAGATGAGGCGGGACACGCAAATATTCGATCTATACTGGGAAGACATTATATTGTCCCACGTTCTGCCCTACCTCACCATACGCGAGTGTTTCAATTTCCGCTGTGTTTCCAAAACCTGCTTCCACATAGTTAACATGTACCTTACGAAGATAAAAGCCTTGAAATTAATGAACCAAGGCTTCTCGCCACATACATTCGGGGTAAGTTACTCATTAATATAAGTCAAAAGTCAAAAATATTTATTTGTAAACATAGGTACATAGGTCTTAGAATTATTAATATTACTGTTTCTCTATGTTTTGCCATAAGGCATACAAATATTTTGAGTCAAGCATGCTTAAACAGTTACAATTCTTCATCTGTCAAGTATTCCCTTAGTAAATAGTAAGCTTTTTTAACTAGAAATGCAAATAGACTTTTTTTAAATTCTATCAATCCCTCTAAAATGTTTATATTTCTCGGCAATTTATTGTAAATTTTTGGTGCTATCCCGAAAACACTTTTAGTAAGAAAAACTGTTTTCATTGACTTCGTATACAATTTGTCACATCGGCGAGTACTTTTATAAACAGAAAATTGATGCATATTGGTTTTAATGTATACTGCTGTTTCATAAATATATAGGCATGGAAAAGTCAATATGTTGTGCTTAATGAAGTGTGTTTTACATGATTCTCTTGTCGGTAATCTACATACTGATCGTAAACATTTCTTTTGTGCCTTGAAGGCCATCTCTCGGTCTGTTGAATTGCCCCAGAATATGATGTGTACCCAGTATACTTGTGGTACCTAAACGAAAAAAGCAGGATGTTTGTATTTTGTATTATTTTCACAGGTGTTCACTTCATACTGCTCTAAACTCACCGTGATAAACCTGACTCGTTGCTCAACCGTGACGGATGCAGACCTGATCCCTGTTTTGCGGCAGAACGTGCATTTGGCCAATTTGAACCTCAGCTGGTGCAATAATTTATCTGCCAAATGTTTGCAGCCCGTCATCCTTTATTGTAACAACTTGCGGACGTTGAAGCTCGCCCGCTGCATATGGCTGACCACCGGAGCAATGGAAGCATTGGCATTACATCAAAGCATGTTAGAAGATGTGGACTTATCCCACTGCTTCACAATATCGGAAAGCTGCATACTTGTATTTTTAAAAAAGTTTAAATTCCTTCAGATATTAAATTTAGAAGGCAATAAGCAGATCACGGATAAGTGCTTGTATACTATGTCAAAGAACAGTTTTGTATTGAGAATGCTCAATCTGGCAGGATGCTCAGATGTCACAGACAAAGGAATCAGGTAAGACATAAATATAAAATGAACTTCTTATAAAAGAAGAATTGTTTTTGTTCATTTCAAATCTCCAATGTTCGACAAAAGGAATAAATCTAGAGATTATTCTGGTTCAGACTACTTGACGTAATGACAATGACAATGTCAAAGTTGGTTTTTGTTTATAAATTAAATAAAAGAACTATTTTTTTTTTATGTAGTGGTTGATAGTGTACCAATTGTATCCAGCCAGTCTCTGGACATAATGCTTCTTCTCGTTGTTAGTATTTCTTTACATATATTTGGTTTTTATAACACATCTGTCTATCGATTACCAATAATTAATTAATCCAATTTTGCCTGGATTAAATCCGAGTAAGGGCAAATATTTATGTGGTGAGCATGAATATTTTTCCATATATCTAAGTATAAAGATATAAATCTATAACCCATAACTCAAACCTTATTGGACTTACTACAGGGCTAGTCTGATTTGTGTAGAATTGAGCCCTTATATTTATTTGAAATGAAATGAAATATTTTTATTACATATACAGACATTCAAAAACAAAATAGCAATGGTCCCACACTAGGCTAGGCCTGTCCCGTGGAAACCAAAATCGATACAGAGTAACAGTCCATGAGGCTAGAAATGAAGGCAACACAAAGTAAAATAAACTAATATAATATGTACATATAATATTTCAGAGCACTAGCCCTCCACTGCCCGACCCTCGAGGGCATGCTGGTCCGCGGCTGCAACAAAGTGACAGAGAACAGCCTGCAGCTCCTGAGGCCCCGAGTGCTACTGGACCGGAGGCCAACGGACCCTGTACCTCGCCCCATCTACATACAGATATAAACAAGTGTATGGTTAGCCCCGTTGATTCCTTCGATCTATTTGATCCTGACATGATACTGATGACTTGCACACACAACGCCATGTAGAAAAAGTCTGACATCATGAAATTCAAATTCGTATGGCGATTGTCAGTGTAATATTTACTTATCTATAATACATGGTGTGACTGCGTACCAAAGAATTTTAGGTAGGTATATTTATATTTTATAGATGAGAATCTTATTTATTATTGTCTTGTTGTCGTTGTAATGTTTTCATGATCTGGGGTAAGAGAAAATACAACAACCCCGTTAGATGCAATCCGCCTAATAGTTTAAGTAAAATATATTTATTGATGAAAGATATTGATGGTTAGGGGACGCCGGAGTAATTTTGAAACATTTGTTTTAAAAAAGTCTATTGTTTTGTGGGTACTAATCGACTACTACAATCATTGAATAAACGTCTTATTATTATTATTTTATTGTTACTATAAAGACGTCGCGCACGCGCCGTGACCAAGCCTTTAACAGTGATATAAACTCATGATGTGGCTGTCATATCCATAGGACCTAAAGGCCTCGCCACATTCAACGCGGTAGCGGCGCGGTCGCAGTTTGCGCGCGGCCCCGCGCTGATCTGAATGCACGGAACGTTATGAGCTATAGTAGAAGAGCCGACGACACTGAACCTAGTTCGATAAGACTCCCAGATGAGATATATATTATAAGATGCGTCATTCCTGGGGGAACACGAAACGGCTATGCTGCCATGCAAAAAACCTGGTGGCCATAGTAAAAAAAAATTTTCAAAAAAAATAAATTTTCCGGTTTCTAGTACGATAAGTCTCCCAGGTTTCGTTTGTTCCTCGATACAGGGGAGGGGTAGGACTATACGATAATGCAGTGCTGCAAGCCCCCCTGACTGGCCTTGTCAGTGGCAGCAGCATAATAAGTGACGCCAATATTGAGGTATCTAGTATGATCGGTCTCCTGAAAAAACCAAGGCTCATCTGAAAGATCATCAATTTCTGTGTAAGAAAAACCACTGCTGCCTTTTCCTAATACTGGAGAAGGTGGTGCTGCAGCGATTGAAGGAGCTCAGTACACTGAACCTAATTCGATAAGACTCCCAGTTGATATGTATATTATAAGATGCGTCATTCCTGGGGGAACACGAAACGGCTATGCTGCCATGCAAAAAACCTGGTGGCCATAGTAAAAAAAAAATTTCAAAAAAAATAAAATTTCCGGTTTCTAGTACGATAAGTCTCCCAGGTTTCGTTTGTTCCTCGATACAGGGGAGGGGTAGGACTATACGATAATGCAGTGCTGCAAGCCCCCCTGACTGGCCTTGTCAGTGGCAGCAGCATGATAAGTGACGCCAATATTGAGGTATCTAGTATGATCGGTCTCCTGAAAAAACCAAGGCTCATCTGAAAGATCATCAATTTCTGTGTAAGAAAAACCACTGCTGCCTTTTCCTAATACTGGAGAAGGTGGTGCTGCAGCGATTGAAGGAGCTCAGTACACTGAACCTAATTCGATAAGACTCCCAGTTGATATGTATATTATAAGATGCGCCATTCCTGGGGGAAAACGAAACGGCTATGCTGCCATGCCAAAACCCTGGTGGCCATAGTAGTAAAAAGTATTTTCTGGATTCTCTATATTCTATTTCGATATAATGGAAATACAGTTATATTTTACAGCTAACTAACACAGATGGAAACTGAATAGGTGTACTTGATTTTTATTTAAAAGCTTCATTTTGAGTTACCGCTTTTATCTCGTTTTCAAATCACATAAGGTTGTATATTTTATCAATTACTCAGCTAGTGTGTAAAAAGTATTTTCTGGTTTTTATTTCAATATAATGGAAATACAGTTATATTTTACAGCTAACTAACACAGATGGAAACTGAATAGGTGTACCTACTTGATTTTTATTTAAAAAGCTTCATTTTGAGTTACCGCTTTTATCTCGTCTTCAAATCACACAAGGTTGATGTACATTTTATCAATTATTCAGCTAGTGTATAAAAAGTGTTTTGTGGATTCTCTATGGAGCTCTTATTTCGGTATAATAGAGAATAACTTTTCAAAATAATTTGTGTATGCAATTAACGACAAGCAAAATTATTCTTAAGTGTACGTGGCACGCGTATTAAATCAGTACAAATCGAAAGGAACCGGGTGATTGCTAACAAAACTGAATTGAAAAACCGAATCCAGCTGCGCTGAAGGCGATCATCAATCACAGCAGCAACCACCTTCTCCACTATTGGGAAAAGGCAGCAGTGGTTTTTCTTATACAGAAATTGATGATCTTTCAGGTGAGCCTTGGTTTTTTTCAGGAGACCGATCATACTAGATACCTCAATATTGGCGTCACTTATCATGCTGCTGCCACTGACAAGGCCAGTCAGGGGGGCTTGCAGCACTGCATTATCGTATAGTCCTACCCCTCCCCTGTATCGAGGAACAAACGAAACCTGGGAGACTTATCGTACTAGAAACCGGATTTTTTTTTTTTTAATTTTTTTTTTTTTACTATGGCCACCAGGTTTTTTGCATGGCAGCATAGCCGTTTCGTGTTCCCCCAGGAATGACGCATCTTATAATATACGTATCAACTGGGAGTCTTATCGAATTAGGTTCAGTGTACTGAGCTCCTTCAATCGCTGCAGCACCACCTTCTCCAGTATTAGGAAAAGGCAGCAGTGGTTTTTCTTACACAGAAATTGATGATCTTTCAGATGAGCCTTGGTTTTTTCAGGAGACCGATCATACTAGATACCTCAATATTGGCGTCACTTATCATGCTGCTGCCACTGACAAGGCCAGTCAGGGGGGCTTGCAGCACTGCATTATCGTATAGTCCTACCCCTCCCCTGTATCGAGGAACAAACGAAACCTGGGAGACTTATCGTACTAGAAACCGGAAATTTTATTTTTTTTGAATTTTTTTTTTTACTATGGCCACCAGGTTTTTTGCATGGCAGCATAGCCGTTTCGTGTTCCCCCAGGAATGACGCATCTTATAATATATATATCAACTGGGAGTCTTATCGAATTAGGTTCAGTGTACTGAGCTCCTTCAATCGCTGCAGCACCACCTTCTCCAGTATTAGGAAAAGGCAGCAGTGGTTTTTCTTACACAGAAATTGATGATCTTTCAGATGAGCCTTGGTTTTTTCAGGAGACCGATCATACTAGATACCTCAATATTGGCGTCACTTATCATGCTGCTGCCACTGACAAGGCCAGTCAGGGGGGCTTGCAGCACTGCATTATCGTATAGTCCTACCCCTCCCCTGTATCGAGGAACAAACGAAACCTGGGAGACTTATCGTACTAGAAACCGGAAATTTTATTTTTTTTGAAAATTTTTTTTTACTATGGCCACCAGGTTTTTTGCATGGCAGCATAGCCGTTTCGTGTTCCCCCAGGAATGACGCATCTTATAATATATATATCAACTGGGAGTCTTATCGAATTAGGTTCAGTGTACTGAGCTCCTTCAATCGCTGCAGCACCACCTTCTCCAGTATTAGGAAAAGGCAGCAATGGTTTTTCTTACACAGAAATTAATGATCTTTCAGATGAGCCTTGGTTTTTTCAGGAGACCGATCATACTAGATACCTCAATATTGGCGTCACTTATCATGCTGCTGCCACTGACAAGGCCAGTCAGGGGGGCTTGCAGCACTGCATTATCGTATAGTCCTACCCCTCCCCTGTATCGAGGAACAAACGAAACCTGGGAGACTTATCGTACTAGAAACCGGAAATTTTATTTTTTTTGAAAATTTTTTTTTACTATGGCCACCAGGTTTTCTGCATGGCAGCATAGCCGTTTCGTGTTCCCCCAGGAATGACGCATCTTATAATATATATATCAACTGGGAGTCTTATCGAACTAGGTTCAGTGTCGTCGGCTCTTAAACTACTATGTCACACTGGCCAAGCGCGGGACCGCGCGGCTACCGCGCAGTTTGAGCGCGGGCCGGTGTGACATAGCTCATAAATGAATGTGGCTAGGCCTTAAGATTAGACAGAATAATAATACCACTACCGAGCGAGATGGTATACACATTTGTATGAAACCAACACAGAGAGACATCATCTGTTGTACTTATCATATTTCCGCTTTCATTTGCCTCAAACCCAAACTATTTGTTGCCGTAACCCCACGATGGGCTAACGACCTACAGGACGCAGTTCATCATAATCATCCTACGATGATAACGCTACCGTTATCCCGGTAATGAAATGAAATGAAATCATTTATTCTTCAATTTAGGCATGTTACATGCACTTATGAATGTCAAAAAACTACCACCGGTTCATAAAATAAACCTCTGCCTCGAGAAGAACCGGCGTAAGAAACTCGGCGAGGTGTCATTTTTTCAAAACAATATACAATGTTTAAAATAACAGTATCATAGGCCTACCTTTAAGGCCATCGGCCATAATCGTAATCATAACATGTGTAGTAACTAATACTTACAAATTAGCAAGTGAAGTGAGCGAATATGGTAAACTCAGGTGTGCGGGGCGGGGGCGGGGCGGTTGAGACAAGCGATGTTGCAACGTCGCACCGCACGCTTCACGCTTCTCACGATTCACGCACGACAAATGCGACGTTGCCGGTGACATTTGGGTCATTGTCAGATTTAGGTTCGCGTCTTTTCGGTGGACATATCAAAAGTTAAGGGCCACAAAGCTTAATTTTGGATTGGTCTAGTAACCCGCATAAACGGTGTTTCCGTAACTATAAATCTATGTAATAAAAACGTTACTTACATATACTTAAGCCGTTAACTATTGACCACCGGTGGACAACTTTTGTTTTTACAACTGACAATGACCCATTTACTGATAATATAAGTTTATAGTTGGCGTTATGGTACGAACCGGGAGAACCGGGACTCGGTGCTCGGTACCGGTTAATTGGATTCCAAATAAATCCCGGGATTTGCCGGGAAATCGAGAACCGGTATTTCCCGGGAGCACGCCCTATGCACAACCTGTAACCCATAAGTTGTGTTAATGTACATTGAACCTTATGGCGGCCTGCACTTACGCCTCTATTGCCGTTGTTCGAATACAATAATGAACCGATGAGACGTAAGCGCCTGCGCCATGAGGTCCCTTTCAGTCTATAGTAATATTTATCAAGCTTCTATGTGCTTACAGAGATGAGTCAATATACCATTGGTTGTATTTACCTCAGTATAATATATTACTTTCTAAATTAAGCCATAATGTAAGAGAATGGTAAGTTATTGTGACATTTTAGTAGGTAGGCATAGGTGTTGTTATAAAATGTAATAGCTGAGTTTCTTGCTGGACCCTTCTCAGATAGGCTAAGTTTAGTGAAACAGCGACAAAGCTAGTAGCTGGATTCCACTCACACCTCAGATTCGGTTGAAACCGCTCAACCAATCTCACTGGAGCGCAAACTCATAGAAAGAAAGACTGAAACATTTATTCACAGACACAGAAGACACACATATTACAAAAAACAAAAACAACAGAAGAAAACAAACCACAACATGTGTGTCCGCGGCAGTGAAACGGACACTGGCTCAGCATTATGCTGAGGATACAGACACCTGCTCGCTCATAGAGTATTCCAGTGTTGCAAACCACACGCGTGGTCGTGTCGGAGGTTTTCCCCTGGATCTTCCCCATGCCACTCTCCAACCGCGCACTCCTATCGCTTTATTGGGCCCGGTCTGTAAAGCCAAAGTCGGGTTCAATTATATAAACAGATGTTTTACGTTTTCACTTGTTCATAGGTAATCTGGATGAAATTAAGACTACCTTGCCAAATTACCATATTTCCGCAGTTAGAATATCCAAAACGGCCCAAACATATGTGATAATCCATATTGAAAGGAAGGCCGGCACTTACGCCTTTATGGCCGCTGTTCCAATACAATAGTGAATAGGTGTAACGTAAGCGCCTGCCGCCATAAGGTCCCTTTCGACGTGGATTATCACATATTGCCATCGTTAGTGGCTACATGTTGAGTTGTTGAGCCTTTCGGAGTCGAGACCTCAGAGCACCAGCGCTCTACGACTTTACAAAAGTATCAAAACGCCTTGCCGACGCTTCTGCGCCTTTACCATAAGTTTTGCATGACCGTACTCGCTAGAGACTGCGTAAACGATTTAGTATGCCGATTCTTAGTTCTATTGCGTAACCGCCAGAGGCGCTGTACTTTTGCCCATACAATATTTTACGCAGTCGATAGCGAGTACGGTCATGTAAACTCATGGTAAAGGCACTGGTGACCAAAGGACTGACTCATACCCAGCGAAACGTATTAGCATTGCTATACAATGTGGTAAGGCCACCAACCTCCCGAGGGGCTACCGCGAACCACAAACGAAGTTTTCCCTCTCTGTCTCACTTATATGCAAACTTGCAAGTGCGACAGAGAGGGAAAACTTCGTTTGCTGTTCGCGGTAGCGCCACCGGGCAACCTTAGCGCCTGGCGCCGTTTTGGGTCATATTTTTATTTCTAATATCATTAGGTATTTATTAATTACCTAACTATTTTTATTTATTCTTGTAACTACTGTATTGTGTAAATTAACCAGTAACATATCCACAATAAATTCATTGAATTGTATATCCATTCCATATTTTTATAGCCTATACAGTTACGCGGCCTGCGTCAGTGTGCGGCCTTCTGAAGAACAAGAGGGGTCCAGACACAGGTAAATGTCTTCTGTATTAGGTATTATTACTGTACTTACTTAAGAATAAAATCTAATTTGTTAACTGAATAGTTTTTATTTAAACTTTTCTCGGCAAATTGGCCACAAACTGCATTCGTAGCAAAATAGCTTTATATATCTGCAACCCTCGGCTAGCACGATAGGTTGGTTATACCGTCATGTTTTACATGACGTTTTAGCATATGCAAAGTGGTATAGCCATAAATCTCTTGGTCTTGCTCGTTCTCGCATCATGTTACATCTTTCAGCGCCAGCTCAGAGCCCGGATGCCAGAGATACGTTTTATCAAATACGCATTAAGCTAGGAATTAACTTTTAACTAAAAAACCGGTCAAGTGCCAGTCGGACTCGCGCACCGAGGGTTCCGTATACAGACGTGTACCGGTTCCAACCCTATTAAATAAGAAAAATTTCAACATGGTGTAGAAATTGAACGACATGGGTACAGCGCCATCTGTCGGCGAATTTTGTTACAAATTTGAGCGACCGAATAACTTGGTATCTATGGTGGTTTCAAGGATAATTCTTTATCACATTTTTCCTGTAAAATATACATTGATATCAATGTAATGTAATAATTTCATAATTTTTCCTTGGTAAACTTCGGAGTTAAGGGGGGGGGGGGAGGAATTTTTTTTACATTTTCCCACATAAAACATAAAGGGCACAATTTAAAAAAAAATGTTTCAGAATGTGCAACCCAAGCCCATTCATACGACACCCCACTAGACTCGAATTGAACCACCTACATTATACTTTTTCACAAAAATTAAAAAATAACTTACTTAAAAAGTCATGTTCTATAGTATCTAGGTTAGCCTTCTTTATAACTATTCCAAATTTTAAATCGATAGTATAAGTAGTTCTGTTCTTGAGATAGCGATGTGACAGACGGACAAAGTGAAACCATAGGGTCCCTTTTTTACCATTTGGTACGGAACCCTAAAAATCCTCCGTGAGCTGATGCGATAAATAGTGAAATGCTGTTAGAATGCCGGCATGACTCGGAGGTGTTCCAAAGCCGAGTTTAGTCATATCTTAAAAATGTATAGGCGTTGTGGTGAATTCGGTGTGTACAAGGATATAAATAATAAACTCCACTTTTTCACAAAATTATATTTTGTGTGATAACACCTGCTACATGTCTTACTGTTATTGTATTTACAATATTTTATATACTACACATTAGTAACAATAACATTCATAACCTTGGGGACGCTCAACAGTTACCAAGCCAAATGAATAGCCAGTTACTTACCATTCCCCTTAAACGAGCAAAGGCCTCCCAGTGGCGTCGAGACCCGAAATTGAAATCTCACGACCGAGACCATTCTCACTGCCACCAAGCAAGTGCCTGCAGATCTTAAGCAAAAATCAACTGATTGCAGACGAAGGAACGCCGCCTAACACAATTTAAATGTACGTGCAGAAACTAAACGCAACTAACCTAAAAAACTTAAAACGATACGCAAAATTAAGTGTTAATAACATTTGGCAATAAATTACTGGGATAACACAAAATAATCCTTAAGCAAGCATAAAAACAGAAACTATCTTAATATAAAACGTTTAAAACCTACGTGTAAAAGAATACAAAATATAAAAAAAACGATAACCGTCATTTAGGCCTTTCCTACACTGGCAATACAGGGTCTGATAACTTCACACACATTTAGTTCACGAAACATCTTCACATAGGAACAATATCTCAGTAATAATTATATGGTCTTTCATTATTAGCACAGTTAATACTTAAAAATAAAATATTATTACGAAATTCATGAAGTAGTGTGGGAATTATAGATATGATTCAGAAACTATCTGTGCGTGAAACTAATCAGCAACCAACATGCCAAGTGATATGAACCAATCCATTCCACTACTGGTATCACATTGACAAATGAAATTCATAACATAATCTATCTTACTGTTACTACTTACGCGGTCTATGTACAGCCTTGTGTTAATTAAATGTAATACATTTACAATATCTTACACGGACATTAAGCAGAGAGGACGAGAAAGAGGCACTTTGAAGAACAGATTACAATACAATTATAAATAAAGTCGTAGACTGCACACACTCGCAGTCAGCCAGAGTACAAAATGTAGGTACATACAATGTGTACAAAATATACATACATCGTTACGACACATAATATGCGATCCGAAAAACAATTGCACTTTTCAACAAAACCAAAGACTTAACTAATTTCTTTGGGAATTGAGAATATATTAATTTATTATGATTTACGCATGCTCGGACGATCACAATACGAGGTCGATACAAAACATTGGTACATACAACAGCACATACAATTTATTGCACTATATAATTATGCTATTACTCGCTGCCAGTCGTCAATATAAAGGTTTAATTACAATTTATCCGCAATTTTGTACTTTGTTCAGCTTCCATATGTGGTACCGCGCGAGATTACCATACTAGACTACGGCATACGTAGCTATTGGGCGGCCCTAGCGAGCGTGTCATTAAATACAAAGTACGTGATAAATTTAGCACACAAACGTGATAATACTACATTGTACATTAAGGGTAAAAGAAGGGGATTACCAACAAATTTAATGATCTAAGTTTGTAATCGCCTTACTGCCCGTGACCCACACAATGTTTACATTTGAGAGGAAATAAATACATACAACAAAAAGCAAAAATATAAATGTATATAAACTCTGAATAGATTCATTCTTTCATATTTTTTTTAATAGTCGCTCAAAAAGTGGAACTTTATGTAGTTGTATAAGTCAAAGTCGGATTTCTCGCACTGCGTTCGCGATGATGGATTGCGATATTATCTAAGCTGGGTGTCGCGAATTTACAGATCGGTAGTGGGATTTCTAAAGAAAAATATCTTTGTTAGGAATTTCCTTGCTTCCCGGCCTTTGCGGTCACGTACTATTAGTGTTTTAAATAAATATGCGTGCATATGATTTTATCACCGTTACATGTCAATTTTTTTCCGCAATGACGTATGGGCTTCGGGCCTCCAACAGCGACGTATGCATTATAATACAAACGAAACAGCTGCCGTACCAATAACCGTAACAGAAAACACATGCAAACCTCCGGCCGGAGTACAAGGTAAGGCAACCGAAATGGTGTCAATCGATCCTACAGTTACATTATATACAAACTACACTTACACGTTAACTATTTGTACTTAACGCTTAAATACGATTCGGTTTTTGGTCAAGTCACGCGTCACAGACGTCCAACACTAAACAAAAAACACTGGAATGCCGTGTTGAGTATTTCGAGCACCGCACTATGTTCACTTCACTGGTCACTGGTCCGATCGCCGGGTTTTGGTTTGGGCTACCGACGCATAGTGGAATTGAGTGTTTGGAGGCCGAGAGCCGGGGGTGGGTTGATGTAGCCGTAAGCGTAGACGTTCGGCTGCTGGGCCCTCGGGTCCGGTGCCGTGTACTGGACCCCGGTCTGGACGTTCATCATCTGGAGATTGTTGAACTGCTGCTGGGGCGGCATGCGGTAGGAGTTGGCGAGGCCGTACTGCGAGATGATGTGCGTGTTGAGGTTGGGCGACATGCGCGAGGTCGGCGCCATTTGCATGTGCTGCATGGGGGACAGGTTGCCTGGAACTGGTTTAAATTGCCGGTAAATATAGATATATTTTATTTATTCTTTTTATACAAACGCCTTAAGGGAGGCGTACAGCGACATCTACCAAAAGACTCATGCTTCATTAACGGCACTAACGTCTCAAATCATATTGAGAATCGTCAGTTACGATGCGCCATCCCATACCCAAATTTAGAATGAAGGAAAAATTGAAAAATTTAGGCACAGAGGATATTTTATTTATGCTAGCTAGGCGATTTCATTAGAATTTAGACCTTTCATAACACATTTAAAGTTGTAATTCATTTGAATCATTCAATTTAGGAACAAAAGGAATAAGGTATGGTGTGCCAGAGCAGAGTTTAGCCGAAGCGGCAAGAAAAACAGAGGGGCTTCCGCGAACTGAAAACGAACGAAGTTCGAATATCTCCCTCTCTGCCGCACGAATTAGCAAGTGCGACAGAGAGGGAGATATTCGAACTTCGTTCGTTTTCGGTTCGCGGTAGCCCCTCAGGCCTGCTTCAGCATAGGTACAATACTTGTATCTGACGAACGCAGGTGAACCATAATTTTGTGTTGAGATATGCACATTGTCTATGTGTGCGTTAGCGTAGGAGCTATGAGTTCACATTGTATGTGTTCGTATGTGTCACAACCACAACTATGTCTAACTCCATGGTACAATAATATACTGCGTCAGGTTTGGCTCTGGTACAGTCGCCATCAGATATATCGGAGCGAACAAGGTGCTCACAAATATCTGAACAAGACTCTATTGTCAAGGCGTTAAAATGCATGTTCAGATTTTTTTGAACACCCTGAAGAGTACAGATATATTTGATGGCGACTGTACATCGGTTAGTAGTGTGAGTGGCATGACCTACGGCATCAGCCTATCGATGGTATGCGGAGTCTGTGTCGCCGACGACAGTGACGTCACTGGTGTCACAAACCGGATTGTCAGACCTTGTTTTCTTAGACCACGGCTAACCCGGCTTTTAAGGCTAACACTTTAAGGTGTTAGCTTATTTTATTGATAAAAATTATATTAAATTATAATTATTTTCCCGTCCCTACGTTATTAAACATGTAAATATCATTATGAAACAGGGTCAATAAACTTTTCTTTGCTGTTATTCGGTCCCGTCAGCGAGGAGACAACAGTAACCGAGTTTCTTAGAAAAACGTTCATAATATGGACTTAAGTATGTTCAAGATATGACCCTAAAACTTATGTTTGGTAAATTTAAACCCTATAAAATCACAGTTTTAAAGAGTGACTCAGGAGACGTAACCATGGTAACGAGCAACAAAGAATAGTTCCAACAATATAAAGTCCCATGGGCTTTGTAAATCCAATCCCCCCACTTGACATTGGCAAAGTGCCTAAGCAGAAAATGGCCATCAACAAAGAAAAAAAAACCCGTGCTCGTACTGTAGGGGTGGAGGTAAGGACGGGTACTCACTGGGCGCGGGCGCGGAGTGCGTGCGCGCGCGCGCCGCGCCGAGCTGGTCGGGCGCGGGGTAGTACTTGGCGTGGTAGTGCTGGGTGCCGCCCGCCTGCTGCCCGTACTGCAACACATACACTATATTACTATTTGTGCGCTAAGGCCAAGCGCAGACAGAACGCGTTCAGCGGGAGTTCCGCGTTCCATTTAATCCAATAAAACGCGAACGAAGAACGCTTGCAGAACGCCTTCTGTCTGCGCTTTTATACAATGCAAACTCAAACTCAAAATATTCTTTATTCAAATAGGCCTAGCAACAAGCACTTTTGAATCGTCAGTTATATATTACATAAATTGAATCTAATTATTCAGAGCAATTTATTGATGCATATGAAATTTTAAAAAAAACATGAATTACTACGTATATAATGTATGTCAAAAGAGGGTATAATAAATTCACAAAAAGATCGTCAATATGTAAAATAAAAACATAAAAAATTGTATAATCTAAACAGTTTCTAGAATAAAATCTGAATGTCAAGAGGAAAATTTAACGTCAACATCTAATGTCATAGTTATGAAAATAATCAAGTCATAATTATTAAAATATAATGCCGGTGGCAAACAAGCGTACGGTCCACCTGATGGTAAGCGGCCACCGCAGCCAATAGACGCCCGCAACTCCAAAGGAGTCACGACCCTTTATAAGATTTGAGGAGGTAGATTGTATGATTTGAGGCTTTCGGAACATGTAGGATCTCAAAAATATGACTGAGCTCGTCACTGTGCTGATTAAATCAGCAACAAAGGTGTCCTGAAACACTGGCTTATCAATAAGGCATTTTATTGCAGGAGTGAATTTTACACAAATGTACATTAAACTACTGCATGTCATACAATGAGAGCTATCGCGTATGAATTCACCGCTAGAGGTGCTAGTGTAGCGTGGGGTCTCCGAAACGTCAAATGTCACTCTTTGTGGTTGCGCTACGCGGGTTAATATCTAATTGGAATAATATGGTGACTATTTTGCAATACCTGAGCTTGATTATGGCAAATATGAGTTAGGGGTCAATGACTGTTAGGGCTTTGAGACAGTTTTGTCTTTCGGAAACTTATTTCTTCCTTTTTCCGAACAAAACGGGACTGCGCTACAATGCGGTATGTTCGATATTTTTAATGTATTGAATATGATTTAAATGTAAACTTCATAACAATTTTTGACAGCTGGACCTTACTCGACAGTGGCGCCAACTGGTGAGCACAAAAACGATAGCCCCCATTCCACTAACAGCCCTTATCGAGTGGTGATAAGGTTGAGGAGTACCTGCGGCTGGTGGTGCTGCGGCGCCTCGGCCATCTGCTGCAGCTTGGCGAGCGAGCAGGAGGGCGCCCAGCCGCCGCCGTGGTACTGCTGCTGCTGCTGGAAGGACAGGTAGCCGCCCTGGTAGCCCGCGCCGCCCACGCCGCCCACGCCGCCCACCCCGCCCGACGCCGCCCCTGCCCCGCCCCCGGCTGTCACACAACAAAACTGCTAAGTGCGAGTCCGACTCGCGCACCGAGGGTTCCGTACACATCTGTGTACCGGTTCCAACCCTACTCATTCAAGAAAATCTCAACAACATGGTGTAGGAATTTAACTCCATGGGTACAGCGCCATCTATCGGCGAATTTTGTTAAAAATTTGAGCGACTGAATAACAGTATGACTGATGGTTTTTCAAGGATAATTCTTTATCACGTGAACCGATTTCAATTATTTTTCTTTATTCGAAAGAAGGTACTTCCAGCGTAATCGCGTAGGAATTTATAAAACAAAAATACATACAAAGGTGATTAAATTACAAACTTAGTACAAGGGGCAATCAACTATTCCTTGTTGATATTCTGTCCCGTCAGCGAGGAGACAACAGTAACCATGTGTCTTAGAAAAATAAAATATGATATGGAATTCAAGCATGCACAGGAGATGACCCATGTCCAAATGGATTTATACGTATCGCTAAAACTCATGTTTGGTGGATTTTAACTCTATGGAGAGTGACTCAGGAAACGTAACCATGGTAACGAGCAACAAAGACTAGTTAATCCACCCATAGGAATGGTTTTTGGTAATAAAAAAAAAGAAAAACTAGACAGTTATATTTTTCCTGCTATACATTGATGTCAATATTATATAATAATGTCATATTTTTTCCTTGATAAACATCGGAGTTAAGGGGTGGGGGATGGGTTACATCAACAGCCGGTAAACGTTAAATACATCGGTATCTGTCGATTTTCCCGATTTTAACGTGATGTTTCAAGATTTGACGTCAATGCAGTAAGTTGAAGGCATAGAAGAGAAATTAAATTAAATTTATTGTTTATTGTATGTCATACTAGCGACCCGCCCCGGCTTCGTACGGGTGCACTATTTAATGGATGTTATTATACATATAAACCTTCCTCTTCAATCACTATCTATTAAAAAAAACCGCATCAAAATCCGTTGCGTAGTTTTAAAGATTTAAGCATACATAGGGATATAGGGACAGAGTAAGCGCCTTTGTTTTATACTATGTAGTGATGTGAGTTTTAAAAATTTTCGGGTTTGCTAAAATCGCTACACAGCTGGTCGCATTAAATCACGACAGGTGACAACAAATTTAATAAAACTAAACAAGTCTTACCATGTGGCTGGTGTGCGGGTGGTGTAGTCCGGTGCCTCGCAGGAGGCGTGGCGGCGCCCCTCATGGCGGGCTCACTCTTGGTCCCGCTACTCGCACCGCTGCCTGCTGCCGCATTCCTGTCAACACACACGTTATAACTTTGCCGGGGTTCGAAATTATCAAGATAATTATGGTCTTTGATAACTATCGCGATAATTATCCCTCTTATGGGTCGAGAAGGACATAGAAGAAGAGGCAGACCTCAAAAGAGATGGGATGATGACATATGCTAGGTGGCAGGAAAGACATGGCACAGAGTCGCACGCGACAGACATGAGTGGAAAAGGCTGGAGGAGGCCTTTGCCGAGGGGCAATCAGACTTGCAAAAGAAAAGCAAGGCACAAATAGTTGAATACGACTAAGTCTGAATACAAGACTATTATTATTATTATTATGGGTAGGGTAGTATACGTTATTTTATTTGTTAAATTTATTTTCCGATGTACGATATGACCTGTAAAATGTATGTTTACCAATAAAGACTGTACTCTGTACTAATATATAAAAGATTATGGTGTTTTAGGCTTCAAAATAAATAGTTGCTATACAATATTGTGCTAGTTTTTTATTAACCATTAAAATATAATCAATTAATCATTACAATTTACAACAACATTAAAACACATATACAGAGCGCAATTATTAACGTTCGAATTCACGCATGTATTTAAGCTGTGGTGACTTTTGATCCTAACTAAATCGTTCATAGGCTCAATCTAGTGGAGGTTATCTATGTTTGATGGTTTACTATTCAAATAGCGATATCTTATTATTATTCATTCCGCATGAATATTCTCTATTTTTGCAGTGGCCAGTTACTGTGGATGGGGGGTGACCAACAGTAGGCAATTTACCCTATGATATAATTCAAAAATGAAAAACATACGTTAAATGATACCTACAACAAAACTAACTCACCTATTCCTATTATTAATCTTCTGCTGCTTCGGCGGTTGATTAGGCTGCGTCATAATCGAGGGTATATGTATCGCAGAATGTGGATACTGTGGACTAGGCGTTGCATGCATATAACACGGAGATGCCAGATCCGATCCAATACTGCTAGGCGACTCTAGACCCAGTTGAGACACATCAAGCTCACAGGAAGGATACTGCACAGAATGTACAGAATTACTAGTAGAGTCTGGGGTATAGACACCCATAGATTGCAAAGCCGGGCTAACCGCTTCACACATCTCTTCTTTCTCCTTAGGAGTCTCTTCCTTCTTCTGCCTAGTCTTCTTTTCGATATCTTTCTCTTGACTGCACGGGCCGTTGTTGTAAGTTTTGCAGCCGGGAGATGTAAGTATTTGAGGGCTTTGTTGTCTATATTCAGCGCAACTGGTTACGGCTTCTTGTTGTTTTTGCCGCTGCATCATTTGCTTCATTTGCGCTTCGTTTTGCGCTTGAGATTTCTTCGTTTCGCATTGTGTTTGGCACGCCGTCGTCTTGGACTGTTTAGATGGCTTGCATTCGTTTTTCTGCGAGCATTCGGAAGCTTTAGATGTTGGTGCTTTAGTTTCTTTGAAATGCGGCAGTCCGGTAGTCGCATATATTCCCGAAGAGATCGCCCCGTACGCTATGTTGTGGAAATCTTTTTGGTCGTATTTCGGATGGAGTTTTTGGGGCGATTTCTGCATAGGATCTAGATGAGGTAGGTTGAAGCCCTGGAATTTTTCCAGGTAGTTTTTGTCGTTGTTCTTCATGTCGAGAAACCTGTTGTGATCCCATGTGCGGGCGGGGTCCCATGGCGGCCATTGGTATTGCGCGTGTGACGTGTGGTAGTTTGGAATCTGGTTCATGGGGTAGTCTTTTGGTACGAGATCGTTATCATAGCGTAACTTGGGCAACATTTTGTTTAGATCATTCTGATCAGGTTTTAGAGCTAGTTGCGTGGAACAGGTCTTATCGTGTTTGACTGTGTTGTTTTTGGTGTCGCATTTAGAAGCGTTTGATTTCTCCTTCTTAAAAAAATCTTGCTTCTTCGGCGCTTCGTTGGTGGTTTTCGTCTCCGGTTTCGTGACTGGTCCGGCGCCGGTGTTTATCACGTTAATGGGGACAGACGTTTCCGGTTTCCGGGCGTTGGCGTTTTGCTCCGGAAAAAACACAATCTTCGGTTCAGGCGTGCTCCTAGGAGTGTCATTCTTACTCTTCTTCTCCGGCTTCTCCAATTTGCTGTGAGCAGAGTTGACTCTCACGTCTCTAAGCTTGCTTTTCTCCCTTGGCTTCGAATCGTTTTTGTCCTGTGAGCTACATTGCACGATGTTCATGGAACCTCCAAGGGAATTCTGTATAGCATTGTTATTTGAGAAATTTGGGTCGATTTCCATACGTTCCGTGCCCAAGCTTAAAGCGGCATTGGCGCTTTGGCATCTAGGTAAAAAACTGATATCGGTCACATTGGGTACTTTGGGTATGACTGGATTGATAACTGGTGATGTTATGGGATGTGGCACTTCTAGTTTGGTTGGTTTGCTTATCACAGGTGAGTCTGACATGTTAACTCGATTAGTTTCACTGGTTTTCATGACTTTCTCTGTCTGTACAGCTTGAGATTCTTTACTAACACTGGCCCTATTGAGGTAAGAATTCTGAGCTGTGTTAATTTGCTGTATCGTCATGGAGTTGCTCACATTCTGATAGTTGATCATATTTGGTTCTATGACATTTCTCGTTATGACAATCTCGTCTTTTCTTGTATTGACTATATCATTTCTGAAAGGGATTTCACTTTCTTTACTGACAATGGGATTTTGAGGTCTATTTCTTTCCATTTCCGAATAAGAATCGAGTTTGGGTAGCTCGGGCAATTTCATATTGCTCATTTCTCTTTGAAGGTCTACATTTTGTATTATCGATTCAGGTTTAGTTGGCGACTTTTTCTCTGGACTTTTCAGCTCATCCATAGCCTGATGTTGTATCACCGTCTCCTTTCTGATATCACACTTTTTCTGCTCACAATTTAATTCAGGATTTTTCTCTGGAGTCCTCTTTTGTTTAGGTGATTCATTGATTACGGACTTATCGTTTAGTTTCGGTGACGCACTCACATGTGGCGATAGACCATTATCTGATTCTCCTTCTACAACTATAGTTTCTATTTGGTGTATTTTAGGAACAATGAGATCCACTGGAGGTCTGATTGGATTAACTTCCTCTTGAACTTTGTGGTCTAAAACTATGTGAGCATTCTCAGTGGACACAACTGGTATGACTTTAGAAGGACTCTCGTTTTCCTCTACATCTTTAGGTTTATTTTCATTGCTCGGTTGAGCAGGTACCGTGTTATTAGGTTTAGGAGAAGGCAATGGACAACTTTGGCTGTTATTGTCGTCCGATTCAGATATTATAATAGTCTCTTTGTCGTCTAGCGTTGGTTTCGTTGGCGATTTGATTTCACCATTTTTCACTTCCTGCTCTTCTGCTTGCGAGTCTGATTTTGCTTCAGCAGCATTAATAGCCGGTTCTATGTTATCTTCTATAGGTTTATCATTTTTATCACTATTGTCTTCAATGGTAGAAGTCTCATTGATGACCTGTTCCTTCTCAGCTATAGATTTTGGTGAATCCATGTGAATGCTGTCAAGCTCCATGTCACTAGTGTGATGGTCTGTGCTATTCTCTTCCACTTGCCGTGGACTGTTTGGTTTAGAGACACTTCTGCTGTCATCTATCTCTTCCACATCCATTTCATCATCAGCCTCTCCAGAAGAATCTTCAGAACTGTCAGAGTTCTTACTTTTCTCTTTAGGTTTCTCTTCAACCTTACTTGGTGACTCGTGGTTTTGAACAGGCGATTTGGGCTTTTCTTCCTCAATGGATTCATCGTCAGTTTTGCAGTTCGTTTCGTCGATTTTCGCTTTCTTAGCCTCAGGTGAATCTGTTCTGACTTTGTTTCCTTTGGCGACTTTTTGTCGCTTTTTGGGGCGTCCCCGCCAGGCGTATTTTCGCTTCGCTTTCGCTTTGACAGAGGTAGCCATGGCGATAGAAGTATCAGCAATTTCCTCCTGGCTATCTTGACTGTCTGAAGCATACGGTTCATTATCTTTGACGCTTTGCCTTCTACTTCTAGGGGGGTTGGGGTCTTCATTAAGCTCGTTTTGGGCTACTCTAGAGGACCTTCTAGCTACGCTTTTACTTCTTTGCTGGGTTTCCTCTGGTTTCTTTTCGTCTTCAGTTAAGTTTGACTCTGACAGTTTCCTACTGACGTCACGTTTTCTCTTTCTGCCACCCTCTGCTAGAGTGGGTGTTGTCTGATAGGTTGCCTCACTATATTTCAGAGGTCTTGTCCGCCGTCTACCTGACGACGTGACTTCCACTGGTTCAGGAGTTTTCTCCTTTTCAGCCTTGACCTTTAATTTGGTCTCTGCTTTGGTCACAGGAGTTTCAGGTTCCGTGGCCGTGTCTTCGCTTTCCGTTTTCATCTCATCGTTCTCCGTATCTTGGTCAGCGGAACCTTCCTCCGGCGATCTGAATGGATTTATAGTTGGTGCCAAAAGCGGAGTCCACCTCAGGCATTCTGGATCAATCTCTAGTCGCGGTCTACTTCTCAATCTCTTCACATGATTTTCGACTTTATTCCAGTCTATGCAGAGTCCTAATTTCGTGGATTCATTATTGGGTAGATATCTGACGAAGCCGAGTAGTTGGAAAGTCGCGGCAATATCGTTCATATGCATTCCTGTGGTATGCGCTATGTCTTCTAGCGTGAATGGTTTGTCCTTGTGATCATGTAGGAACTCTAGTATAACAGACTTCCAATATGCGTGGTAGGAAACTCGGCCGAGATCGGATAGGGGCTTTTCTGGTGTTCCCGGCTGCCCTTCCTCTTTCGACAACAAATAACCTGAAACAAAAATAAATTATAATACCATCCTGAAAAAATACTTCTGCCCACATTAATGTGAATAATAACGAGTATGTAATAAAGATTCCACCACTCACTAAAATGGATGAGAAAACGGCCGTATCCCTGCCTCTGGTACTGCGGCATGGTCATAATACAGGAAACATTGTATTTCTGCTGACAGTGCTTCTCTTTTGAAAAATATCCAACCAAATGACATCCTTTATTATCGTTCTTCGTCAATACGTAGAAAAGGAACGGTTCAACGTCGTAATACAAGGTTTTGTGGTCGAGAAACAGCTTGGCAAGTAGACAGAGGTTTTGACAGTAGATCTTGTTGGCGTTCCCGTCTACTTCGAACACTGAAATATCACCGCAGCGGTAGATTTCTGTGGCGGGCGGATGACGCCATAGACACTTGTCGAGGTGACGCATTAACACCGCCCGGCTCTTTGCGTATTTGAGGCAGAATTCGCAAAGGAATAGCTTGGGTAATCTGAAAAAAAAAGACATCATTATTACGAGACTATAGATACGTATAGACTATTTGTATAGATTTTTTTTAAATATTTCTTGTTATGTTAATTTTATCTATACCTATTTTAAATTTATTAATATTGTACGTGCGAAACGGGCAGACTGTTGAGACTTATTATTTTATGACATGTTATGTACACAGTTTTTGACAATAAATGATATCTTGTCTTATCCTAACCTTTAACCGCCACCGTCCGATATATCAGACAAAGCGGCAATGTAAATGACAACTTTACAATTTCTGACAAGAGTTGAAAACAGAGGGATGTTATTTTTTGGCGTGCGCCGGTTAAAGGATTAGTCTGGAATGAGGTAAATTGATTTTTTACGTAAGTATTTTTCATACATAGTTTCTTTCATTTATTTTATAATGATTTAATGTTAAGGCAAAATATCAATTCGATTAACCTGTTACTGTGTATAATAAAGTGCTTACACACATACCTGGCATACTCTACTGCGGAAACTGCTGTCCAAAGTCGATGGCTGACGGGCACCTCGAGGGTGCCAGACAACCCAATGGGAAAGATTAGAAATACCAGCACTAACCTGGCATACTCCTGCGGGAACGGGCTAGAGTACCACGTCTCGATCTCCCACTGTCCAAACTCGATGGCGGACGGGCACCTCGGGGGTGCCAGACAACCCAATGGGAAAGATTAGAAATACCAGCACTAACCTGGCATACTCCTGCGGGAACGGGCTAGAGTACCACGTCTCGATCTCCCACTGTCCAAACTCGATGGCGGACGGGCACCTCGGGGGTGCCAGACAACCCAATGGGAAAGATTAGAAATACCAGCACTAACCTGGCATACTCCTGCGGGAACGGGCTAGAGTACCACGTCTCGATCTCCCACTGTCCAAACTCGATGGCGGACGGACACCTCGGGGGTGCCAGACAACCCAATGGGAAAGATTAGAAATACCAGCACTAACCTGGCATACTCCTGCGGGAACGGGCTAGAGTACCACGTCTCGATCTCCCACTGTCCAAACTCGATGGCGGACGGGCACCTCGGGGGTGCCAGACAACCCAATGGGAAAGATTAGAAATACCAGCACTAACCTGGCATACTCCTGCGGGAACGGGCTAGAGTACCACGTCTCTATCTCCCACTGTCCAAACTCGATGGCGGACGGACACCTCGGGGGTGCCAGACAACCCAATGGGAAAGATTAGAAATACCAGCACTAACCTGGCATACTCCTGCGGGAACGGGCTAGAGTACCACGTCTCGATCTCCCACTGTCCAAACTCGATGGCGGACGGACACCTCGGGGGTGCCAGACAACCCAATGGGAAAGATTAGAAATACCAGCACTAACCTGGCATACTCCTGCGGGAACGGGCTAGAGTACCACGTCTCGATCTCCCACTGTCCAAACTCGATGACAGACGGGCACCTCGAGGGTGCCAGACAACCCAATGCGAAAGATTAGAAATACCAGCACTAACCTGGCATACTTCTGCGGGAACGGGCTAGAGTACCATGTCTCGATCTCCCACTGTCCAAACTCGATGGCTGACGGGCACCTCGGGGGTGCCAGACAACCCATTGGGAAAAATTAGAAATACCAGCGCTAACCTGGCATACTCCTGCGGGAACAGGCTAGAGTACCATGTCTCGATCTCCCACTGTCCAAACTCGATGACAGACGGGCACCTCGGGGGTGCCAGACAACCCAATGGTAAAGATTAGAAATACCAGCACTAACCTGGCATACTCCTGCGGGAACGGGCTAGAGTACCACGTCTCGATCTCCCACTGTCCAAACTCGATGGCGGACGGGCACCTCGGGGGTGCCAGACAACCCAATGGGAAAGATTAGAAATACCAGCACTAACCTGGCATACTCCTGCGGGAACGGGCTAGAGTACCACGTCTCGATCTCCCACTGTCCAAACTCGATGGCGGACGGGCACCTAGGGGGTGCCGCTGTCAACGGAGGCTCGGGCTCCAACGACCCCACGGCGGCTAGGGCTTCGCTGAACAGTGAGGCGTCCCCTGCTGTCACACCTGGCGGGAGTTTCTTGCTTTCTGTGGGGAAATGTGAGGTTACTTCCGGACAAAGTTTAATTGAATTCAAAATTCTTAAATTGGGGAGGTAGATCAATTTTGCACTGAAAGCTCCTCCAGTATTCGTATTTTTTTTTCCGAATATCCCCGCATTTTTACATATAATACAATCGCAGAAATACACAGAAACACGCACGTGAAAACAATGTCTACAGGAGAAGGCTTCAGTTCTTTTAAAGATTGGTTCAATTTTTTCTTATTTTCTAGTTGACAGATCTACAGTGCATACTGTAAATAAAATTATGCATATTTATACATCCATTTATAATACAATTTACAAAATATACATTATTTATAGAACTATACCCAAGTCTTGCACGAGCCCAAGGCGAGGCTTTCTTTGTCCTACAATGTTATACCCTGACCTGATACACAATTTTTCAATATTTATTTGAAGTATCTGTCAACTAGCAAATTATACATAGTTTAGAAAACGAAACAGTTCACTAAGCATAATGTATCGTGGCTCTAAATATAATTCAGACTTCAAATAAAACCTGTTGTCTACCGGTCCCTGGGATCACAGGGATCATAACAAATAAATAAATAAATATTAGAGGACAATCTTACACAAATCGAACTAGCCCCACAGTAAGCTCAAGAAGGCTTGTGTTATGGGTGCTAGATGACGATATATTTAATAGATATAAATACTAAAATACATAGAAAAACATCCAAGACTCAGAAACAAATATTCATGCTCGTCACACAAATATTTGCCCTGACCGGGATTCGAACCCAGGACCGTCAGCTTCACAGGCAGGTGCACTACCCACTAGGCTAAACCGGTCGTCAAAAGAATGCTATTGTTTATTTTTTCCGGGAGACGACGGCTTAAAGTTACTCTAATAATTATTTTAAATGCAAAACAAAAGGTTTTTTATTCTATCTCGTTTTCTCACTAGAATTATAAAGGGACAATATGAGGACATGCTTTATAGTTAATCAATTTAAATACATTTGTGGCCCCATTTCCACTAAGTACAATACAAAGTGAGAATTTAAAGCGCGCAACTTTGTCGGTAGATGATGAAAAGTTAGTAAACTAACAATTAAATCTTTAATAGTTTATAAACAAAGTTGCGTACTTAGCTAATCAAACAGTACCAGCTAATTCAATTTTGTACAACCCATACAAATTGTGCATGTGAACAGAGCCATCACACTTCATACACTCTCGAGTTAACATGGTTAAAATAATGATACTGATGGATCTGATCAGTAAACAAGACATGAAAAAATAATAGAAATCCAAATTACACTAAAATACAAAAGAAAATGAAACAAAGTACTGGAAATTAAAAGATTAATAATTAATAGGAAATCAAAAGGAACTCATCACCACTGTAAAATGATTAGTACACGTGAAATGATAAAAATAAAATGTTGACGCTAGACAAAAGCGATCGATGCACTATCATCTGCGTCATAAAAAACAAAAGACATAGGGTTTTCAGTCTGGGGACCAAATTGCATGTAATTTCCCGAAAATCCCGGGATATCCGGGATATTACACACAAGCCGGTCCCGGGACTGCAAACCTTAAATAGACATGACACCACATGACTTGTATCACTTGTATCTTGCGTCAAACTTAAACACGTAAAGCTGTACATTCACGCATGTACGCGAGCGAAAGTGCATGTGTGGTCGCCTACACCCGACAATAGTATCGCCGCCACGCCTTCGCTTCGAGCAGAGAATGAACCAATTAGGGCTTGCAGTCCCGGTATGTATGAAAATCCCGGGGAATTCCCGGGAAATTGCATGCCCTAGTGCCAATGAGAGGAGAGAACCACCGGCCACCAATCAGGACGATCCACCACGAGACACTTTCACCCGCTGCACGGAGTCGGGCTGCTTCGACGCCCGCTCTAGCCGAGTGACCACTATAGTTGTCTTAAGCAGTATATCTCCTTCATATGAGCGCCGAAATCGACATCCCAATAGGCACTCAATAGACCATAGAGCATTGTAGAAACCGTTTGTATCCGAAACTTCTTTGTATCGTTTTACTCTAATTGATGTGGTATTCTGGTAATGACTAGAATTCGAGTATTGAAATTGTTTAATCATGCAATCATGTTGTTTCTTCTGAAGTGGAAATTCTATGGGTAAGGGACTACTGGCGAGCCCGACTGCATATCTAACATATGTCGATGCTACATATGTTAGCTATGTATAAGTGTGTCACCACACAATCAAGTCTGTGTCGATTCTGACGCTTTTATGAAGTCGATATACAGCTTATAAGACTTCTGTAGCGACATACTCATCGCATATACAATACAGTCGGTCGTTTATGTCAAAAATCGGTCCAAGAACAAAATGGTTTTTGGTACGATTTAGAGACCATATTTCGGCAACATGTCAGAACATTTGACAGTGATGATTCGACATACATCTCTACTGGGTTACTTTTAACTTGACAGTGTACGACGAATTATCAATGTCTGCTGTCATTTGTCGAAATATGGGCTAGAAGGCGTACGATGGCGTTTATCGCGTAAGGCAAGCACTCAGTATGCCTTTTTTTGGTTATAGTGCGATCTCCAAGCAAGAGCAATTTCGTACAATAACCTGTAACTCTTGAGTGCGACAGCAATATGACTGTGCACAAGAGATAGGCGCAGTGACAGATCATTGTACAGTCAGCATCACATAGGTAGCAATCAAAACAGCCAAATATATCGTAACACATTCTTATTCCTACTAAGATCTGTTACGATATATTTAGCTACCTTGGCTGTCTCTATATGATGAGCAGAACGAAATTGTTCCTGTTTGGCGCTTACGATAAACCCGAGCACGGCACGTGAGGTGACATAAACGTCGACTGCGTATACGGGCGAGCGTGGTCGGCTGGGGCGGGCGCCGCCGCCGCTGCCGGACGGCCTTACCCGTCTGATTGCTGGCCGGGAGTCGCTCCTCCTCGAGAGCGCGATACAACTTGTCACTGTCTTCTTCAGAGTGCCGTTTATTCGCCGCCACGCGCACTAACTGAGACGCGGTCATCGGTCTGGGCACACTAGGGCTCCGCTCGCGTTTCAAAGTCTCCAGGTGCTTGCGGAACGTGCTCCGAGTCTCTTTTAACACTTGCCGCTCCGTCTCAGTTACAGACCGGCGTATGGATTTATCACGTCGCGGCCGCGATTGCGATCTAGATTCGTTTCGCACAGAGTAAAACTCCGATAAGCCGTCGAATAGGGTTGTCAGAAGACGCTCGCCGCATCTACTCCGCCGCCGCGCTATTCTCGTCTCCTGTTTCCTTTCCTGTTTCATAGATTCCGTTCGGAACTGTTCTTGTCTGTCCTGCTGCCGATGCTTTTGCGCTTCGGCGGCGAAGCCCCAAACGCCTTTGGCGGATTCGTTTGCGAGCCGTTCGAAGATTGTTTGAGTGTGAGCGGGGGAGAGAGGAGGCTCGGGCGTCCGCGGCGGGGATGGAGCGGAGGAGGAGGAGGAGAGCCTCCGCCTCCGCTCCAAGCGGAGTTCGAGCCTCTGGACTCTGGTGACCCTGACCCCGTTGAACCTATCCCAGCCCTCCCACTCGCTGGAGGATCGCCGGCGCCGCTTGACGAGGTTGAAGGCGCTGAATCTGAAAAACTTTTGTTTCTCCTTGGACATGATCTGATCGTGGGGCGGCGCGGGTTCATTACCGTCGGAGGGCTCCGAGTCCGAGGCGGCGCGGCGCGGCGTGCGCCCCTTCTTAGAGCGAGGCGTAGCGCCATGCGTCGACCTGCAAACACAATACTCATTACTATTTTCCAACATACTTTCACATAGCCAGAATGTTGTACAAAAATTGGAGAAAAACATTAACTGATTGAAAACCTAAAGTGGGAAAAAGGAAAGTGGGTAAACCAATTACAAGATGGGAGTAGAACAATGAAAAAAAATAGGCAAAGACTGGACAGAAATAGCAATGGATGTAAAAGCGTGGAAAAGTATACAAAGGTAATATTTAGAAGGAACAGATAATGACGATCTGAGAGACCTAGGTCAATAGGCTGACGTCGATCAAGCGTACGAATAATCATAATACTCTTTGGGATACCGCACTGACGCAGCCAACTAACTACACTGACGCGCTGTAGGCTAGAAACAGTGCTCGACTGACGATTAGCGAACGTATGGCAACAGGTTAGCGACGCCCCACGGCAGAGGTGGCTTTACCTATAATGCAGGGTGTGTGTTGCACGGGCGCAGCGGCCCTAGGGGGCGCCCAGCAGCGCCAGGCGCCACTCGCCGCTTACTAGATGGCGCTAGGATAATGATTTGCACACGGGCGTTGCACGGGCTAAAGCCGCCACTGCCACACAGGCTGCTCGACAAGAGCGGGACAACATCATACATTCCGGCGCGCAGCGGTCTCGTTGCACGGCATCCCCGCTTGTTTACCAAAGCCTTAATGATAGGTTTTGTAATCCGAAGTCGGTGGAACCATAACATAATACATATATAGTTGTTATATATTTATTTGGTTTTGGTTTTAGCTATAAGTTTCCTTATTGAAAAGTTTTAGTACACTGTGTAAGTTTGTCTATCTCATTCTCCCACTATACACTCAATCCCTCAAAGGTTAGCTAGAAGAGATCCCTCATAGGGATAAGTTCGCCTTTGTACTCTAATCTTATGTGACATGTATATTGTTTTAACCTGTTATTGTGTACAATAAAATGCTTACATACATACATACATACATACATAACCCGTCAACTGCAGAAATTCCCCTCGAAGACTAACAGCATGGTGGTCCGACTGCGGCAACTCGCGCCGGGAATCGGTTAATAAAACTCGCATGCTGGTACTGACCGTTTGGGTGTGGCGGGCATGTCTACGCAGACGGGGCAGCGCCAGGGCGGCGGCGCGCAGTGCGCGTGCGCGTGCGCGGCGCGCGCGGCGCCGGCGCCGGGGCCCGCGCGGCCCGCGCAGCCCGCGCAGCGCGCCGCCCAGCCGCCCGCGCTGCCGCACACCGAGCACCACGCGCACTCGCCGCACGACCAGCGCAGCGCCTGCAACAAACATACCGACACTTATTTTTTATCAATATCTGCGATCAGTCGCAAGACTATGAGCAGCTTGGTTGTATTTGGTCGACATTGGGAGTGTTGGGACCACTAGTAACTCTCATATAATTCCGGCAGCACATTTGCTCTCTTGAGTCTAATAATTGGATGTGGCTCCAATAGCGTCGCAGAAAGTGGGTTCGGGTGGGCTGAAAGACGAGTCTTATAGTTCGCAGAGTAGCGCTTCGCCTCCTCCGGAACAGTGGGCATTTCCAGATACTCGTGGATTTCTGCGTTGCGAGCGAACCAGGGTGCCGACGCTATAACCCTGAGTATGTTGTTTTGGGATCTCTGGAGACTTATATCTTGTCTTAATAATTATACCTTATTTTTTTAGCATTAGACGTATAACGTCCCAGAACGACTTACGAGATTATTGTCAGGCCCGCTTTTCGGTAAAAGTGTATACAGTGCTTTTATCTCACTCTATATAACTGTAGTTGTGACACAGACGAACACATAGACAATGTAAACACATAGCTCCTACGCTGACACACGCGCATAGACAATGTGAATATGTACATAATGATAAGCCATAAATAATAACTTTTGAACTACGTTTCGGTTCATTCATCTAAAAGTTGTACCATCGCCAACAGAGTTAATTGACCATTCGTGCACTTTATTTGCATTGGAATAAGAGTCACCAATGGTCAGTTAACTGTGTTGGCGTTCGTACAATTAAAAAAACCAAAGATTTTTTTTCAATGTGTGTTGACGACTACTGCTTCTTTGTTTAGCAATTTTGAAAAAAACAAGTTATAGATAAGACCCCATGGGATGTTTGTGCAATTGCCCCCTCCTTTATAACTACTTCAAGCTTCTCACTGTCATTAGCCTGATTATCAGTGCTTTTCAACCGCCAAATTTTTTGGCATCATTTTTGTCGAAGTTTCTATACATTTCGATGGTATACTCAGGCATTTGAAATGTCTCGCGCTTCTATGAAATGATGCCAAATAAATTAGGCGGTGGAAACGCTCTGATATATTTGATATTCACCCATTTCCACATGAAACATACTACACTTATTCATCATCCTCTTTTACGATTGTATACTGAATAACCAGCCCTTTATTTCACCAAGTTAACATATGTGATAATCCAAATCGAATATTATTGGCGGCAGGCGCTTACGTTGCACCTATTCACTATTGTATTGGAACAGCGGCAATAAAGGCGTAAGTGCCGGCCGCCATAAGGTACCTTTCTATATGGATTATAACATATGTATGTATTTAACATATGTAGGCTGACAAATCGACAATTTTCATGTGAAAACTGTTTCACCAACTACAATTGTAATGTTTTTTGACAATTGTCGCGCCTGTCAGCTTTGGTGAAAGAGGGGCCTAATTGTACGAATCTAAAAGAATTGGTATGTATTTTTTAACTGCGTTTTGTGTACTAATTAGTAGATTGTGTCTCAAGGCATCAAAATTATATTTACGGCGAGGGCGGTATTGAATCCTGAGTGAAGCGACGACGACGACGAAAAGTACGACTTTGATCCCTCATTCGAGAGCAACAATGACTTTTTTATTTTAATTTATTTACCAAAAAAGTTAGATACAGTTTTACATTAACATCCGTTCGCCAAACACAACGTTTATTGGCGAGTAATGCACTCATGCTCTTAACAAATTAATGTACCTACCTTAAAACCTAAAATAAAATATGTATTTAAAGGGTATCTATTAGCAATTTTTTCATCACTCATTTCTGAATAGGTGTGAAAAGGTATTGTATTATATGTACCAGAGGGGGTACCCCGAACCACAAACGAAGTTTTCCCTCTCTGTCTCACTTATATGCAAACTTGCAAGTGCGACAGAGAGGGAAAACTTCGTTTGTGGTTCGCGGTAGCGCCACAGACAGTACAGACCAGAAATATACGGCCATGCGCCACGTTGCGGAATTTCATTGAAACAAATTTTTTACACTGGCAATATTTTTTATCACATTTTCACATAAGTTGTCACTGTTGTCAGTGTCACTGCGGTGGTTTAGGTTGTGTTGATTATTAAATAATAAATGACAAAACAAATGTATATAACAAGTTTCTGGAAAAAACGCTAGGGAAATGAGGCTATTTCGCTACAATAAAAAACAAAATTATCATCAGAACTGACAGGTAAAGTCAAAATGTCATTATTCCGGCTACACTAACATTACTGACTTGTTGCCATATAAATGAGAACGATATTATATTGTTTTATTATGTTATTTGTATAATTTATTTTGTTAAGTGTAGTAAGATACTATACAAGTATGTAGTGTTGTATTCCTGGAGGTGAGCAAGGTTGCCAGAGCTCCCGAGGATGAGGATGGTTGTTGAGAGCGAGGGACCTAAATGTGTTCCTTCTGCTGTCAGCACAGTGCATCCTCAAATCTTATAAAGGGTCGGCAACGCGTACGTAACTCCTTTGGAGTTGCGGGCGTCTATAGGCTGCGGTGGCCGCTTACCATCAGGTGGGCCGTACACTTGTTCGCCACCGGCGTTGTAAAAAAAAAGGAGGGTAGATTTTTCTTTCTCTACTCGCGTCGCGCCGCCGCAGAGCGCATCAGAGTGCATCAATAAATAAATAAATAAATATTTGTGGACAAACTTACACAAATCGACCTAGTCCCAAACTAAGCAAAGCTTGTACTATGGGTATTAGGCGACGATATGCATACTTATATAGATAAATATATACTTAAATACATAGAAAACATCCAAGACTCAGGAACAAATATTCGAGTTCATCACACAAATAAATCCCTGACCGGGATTCGAACCCGGGACCTCCAGCTTCGTAGGCAGGGTCACTACCAACTAGGCTAAAGCGGTCGTCACTAGGCTAAAGCGGTCGTCTAATAATGAATCCGGCTGGTTAATTCAGTCAATTATACCGACCGACCGAATTAGACATAGTGATCGTTTTGAATAATTTATCGATTAATTTATTATCAATCCGCCAAACGAGGTGTTTCGTGAATGAAGCGAAACTAAGTTTTATTGAGTTTTAAATATAAATCGTTTTATACAACCGGTTATAAAGTCATTCTAGTTTAACGGCTTGATTCATAAAAAAATCCTTAACAGTGGTTTGTGTCTTTCAAAATTTAGTTAAAGCCTGACCAGAAATATATGATCATGCGCCATTTTACGGAATTTCTATGGAACTAATTTCTTACACTGGCAATAATTTTAATGGCAATAATTGGTATATTTGAACAATAGTAGTGTGGAATATCAAATGACACAACGATTAATAGTCGAGAGCGGAATATTATTTATTAATAATGTATCACTACATAGTATAACCACTACATAGTATAAAACAAAGTCGCCTTCTCTGTCCCTATGTCCCTATGTATGCTTAAATCTTTAAAACTACGCAACGGATTTGGATGCGGTTTTTTTTAATAGATAGTGATTGAAGAGGAAGGTTTATATGTACAATAACATCCATTAAATAGTGCACCCGTGCGAAGCTGAGGCGGGTGGCTAGTTGGCAATAATTGGTACATTTGAACAATAGTAAAATGTTGGATATTAAATAACACAACGATTCATTGTCAAGAGCGGAACATTATTTATTATAATAATGTATAATGTGCATCCTCAAATTTTATAAAGTGTTGTCGGCAACGCGTACTTGACTCCTTTGGAGTTGCGGGCGTCTATAGACCGCGGTGGCAGCTTACCTTCAGGTGGACCGTAAGCTTGTTTGCCACCGGCGTTGTATAAAAAAAATGTATATGATAAAAATCTGGAAAAAAACTCTCGGGAGGTGAAATTATTTCAAAATTAACATCGGAACTGACATGTGAATACAAGTCAAACTTTCATTATTGCGACTATGCTGACATTGTTGACCTGCGGGGCTAGCACAACTGCCGCTGCGACGCGACGCGAGTAGAGAAAAATCTACGCTCCTCTTTCTATTCCGCACAGTTTGAGCGAGACAGGAATCGCCGAGTCGCGCGAGATACGACTTGGCAGCAAGTTGTGCTCGCCTATCTAGTGCCATATAGTAAATGAGAATAATAACGCGCTCTTGAAAATGGTCATATATTTCTGGTCAAGTGAAATTAATAAGTATAAATAAATAAATATTAGAGGACAATCTTACACAAATCGAACTAGCCCCACAGTAAGCTCAAGAAGGCTTGTGTTATGGGTACTAGACGACGATATATTTAATAGATATAAATACTTAAATACATAGAAAACATCCAAGACTCAGAAACAAATATTCGTGTTCATCACACAAATATTTGCCCTGACCGGGATTCGGACCCAGGACCGTCAGCTTCACAGGCAGGTGCACAACCCACTAGGCTAAACCGGCTAAGTATGATTCCATAAACCCTCAACGAACAATACAATACAAAATAAATGATCTTTATTGTACACTTCAGTAGTGCAAATATCACTATGAAGATCTCAATTATCGCGTGATAAACGACAAGATAAAACATGCAATGCTCGAAAGAGCTCACGTTTAGAACTACACCTAACTTTAAGACCTAATTGTTACAACATGAATGCAATAAAGAATCTGAATCTATCACTTTCTGTCACAAATTGATAGAAAGTGACGAATGCTTTATCATTTATGACGCGATAACTACGAGCATAAGCTACTTTCCTATTCGCTAAGACACTTTTGTATACTTTTGCTTAATGTTTCTATTTATGAACCCCCAGGTCGATTTTATAGATACAGTAGAATCCGCTTATAACGACTCCGCATATAACATTTGACCGCTTTTAAATCGAAATCACCACACATTAGATTTCATACCAAACATTTTCAAAGTAAGTCAGTCCGTTTTGTGCGACGAAATATCACCGTCCGTTGACTGTCGCTTTATCCACTGTATTTGTAATTAACCTCTTTTTTATGTATGACTGTATGTGTTTTGAACAATAGAAATAATAATAATGTGAGCATTATAGCGGTATGAACATCGTATGGAAGAGATCGCCTTATAGCGATGGCCCCTGCCTGTTATCTACATTTTTTTTTTATTTAGGTAAACAAACAGTCACTACAAAAAGTCGTAAGTAGATTTTCTTAAATTAATGTTTACAATATATGTGACCAACACCGTTCACCACTTATTAATTTAGAACAAATTGGTCATTCGGAGCTTAAATGTGAGGCACAGTAGCCCCTAGTGTCTCAACTTACTTATATGATACGAGTACTATCACAATTTGAGTTCAAAACATTTATGAAATCCTTTGGAGTATGAATATCGACCAATTTGATATAATTGTTTTGTTTCTGCTTCGTTTGTGTGAGGAGCGCTGTTAATGAGGGTATTTTGTACTGTATTATAATCTCTGTCAACCGAATCAAATCAGATTATTTTGAATTTCCCAATTTAACTACAGCAGATACGGTTCAATTTCCTTTGGCACACATTGTGCGCGCCGGCGTCGCCCGGTCGTTGGAGAATGTGACGATCGTAGATGATTCCAATGAATCACTAGACCGAAACAAGGATATGAGTGGGCAAATTGTTGACGCATACAATTCAGACGGTTTTATGTCTAGCCTAATATTTTTTACAGATTTATAAGCTTTCAAATGTTTTCAGAAGTTGAAATGAGTTGGAAGAGAAAGTTAACGGCGAAACAGGCACGAATCTCCACACAAACATTATAACATAATAACGTCTAGTATAAAGTACGTTATCATTTCGAGTAGACTTTTTTAAATTGGGTCATTGTCAGATTAAGGTTCGCATCTTTTCGGTGGACATATCAAAAGTTAAGGGCCACAAAGCTTAATTTTGGATAGATCTAGTAACCCGCATAAACGGTGTTTCCGTAACTATAAATCCATGTAATAAAAATATAACGTACATGTACATAAGCCGTTAACTATTAACCACCGGGTGGACAACTTTTGTTTTTACATCTGACAATGACCCAATTATATGATATTGTGAATGCCAAAAATTTAATATTTGTTTAAAACCCCAAGATATATTTCTACGCAATACGAAAAATTGTGATCATCTTGTTGTAGACGAACAGCAAATAACTGCAAGATTTAGAAAAATCTGTGACGTAATGTGCGTGAACACCTATAACAGATTACCTCAACAAATCCAAGAAAACCCAAATTGTAAATTTAATAAGATCCTGTATAGATGGCTCCTTGATCATAGATTTTATAAATTAAATGATATTTTTGATAGACAATTAATAACTAATGAAATGTAATAACTTGACTTAAGATGAACCTAACTAACAAATATGTAATAATTTTATGCAATGGAATAATAAAACGGAACCCTTATAGATTCGTCATGTCTGTCCGTCCGTCCGTATGTCACAGCCGATTTACGCGACTATAAGCACTACAATTATGAAATTTGGTAGGAAGGTGCACTATGAACCGCTACATAAAAGTGATGTGAAATTACAAATAAATATTGAATTAGGGGGGGCACTCCATACATGTAACCGGTGGATGAAAAATAAATTCAACGCACATAGTCGTGTGGGGTATCGATGGATACCTAGGCCTTTAAAAATGATATGGAGGTTTCCAAAAAACTTGTTCATTTAAGTCAACCGTTGGTGAGATATTAGCTGTCAAAGTCATAGAAAGTGTCCTCCCCCCCCCCCCCCCCCCTCCTCTAATTTCCAAACTATAAAGTTTAAAATTCAGAAAAAAATTGAGGCGGTGTGCATTAGTAAATACTTTCAACGATTTTTGGTTTGAACAAAATAGGTTTTACGGTTTTTGAGTTTTCGCTTAAAAACTGTCTTCCCCAAACAAAAGATCGTAAGTGCCGTGAGTTCCCTATGAAGATACGACTTTTTTAGATTCAATGTATTGAATAGTGATTTTAAATGTGGACTAGTAGGTGTTGGTACGGAACCCTTCATTGTGCGTGGTCCGACACGCACTTGGCCGGTTTTTTGTTAATTTATTGCTCGCAAAGAAGACCTTAAAAATTACTACAAAGTCGGTGCAGTTTGTTGGCGAATCTTTAATAATCTACGAAGGATTGATTTTTTTTGGAGACACTTGTCTACACTACAGTCTCTTTATTATTTTGTTCAAAATCCCGAAATGTCAATGCTATTTTGTCGGCGACTATACAAACAGTTACATTCCGCATCCGGTGAAAGATCTACTTTATGAATATGACGATACATCGCGTCGCATTGAGTGGTCGAGCGAGCGATCGCTATCGCCCGTTAAATGTCGCCGCCCTTATAACACCTGCCTGACGTATGCGTGCGATTTACAACCTGTCTCCACTCAATTCAACCACACCTAGTGTATCTTGACCTCAACTTTCGTAACAACTATGCAACCCTTAGCGTATCTTGATCTCAAGTTTCGTAACAACTATGCAACCCTTAGCGTATCTTGATCTCAAGTTTCGTAACAAATATGCAACCCTTAGCGTATCTTGATCTCAAGTTTCGTAACAACTATGCAACACTTAGTGTATCTTGACCTCAATTTTCATAACAACTATGCAACCCTTAGTGTATCTTGACCTCAAGTTTCGTAACAACTATGCAACTCTTACTAAATCTTGACCTCATGTTTCGTAACAACTATGCAAACTCTAACGTATCTTGAAGCGAGAGAGGTATGGCATGGCGTAACGTTATCTCGCTCATATTTGCGGTAGCCCAACTGAGGAAATACATCCACCTTACAGTAAGACTCCAGCCATAATAATCCCACTACTTGTTCGGTATTTATTGTTGTTCCTGATGGTTACGCCAAGTTGAGCGAGGTGAGCGGCCTGTATCTAGCTGTCACCACAACAAATCCTCAAGTCAATAAAGAGTAAACAGCGCGCATATAATTCTTCTGGAGTCCCAAGCGCCCATTGGCAATGTGAGTACTTGCCACCGTCGTAACAGTAACTAGACTAACACAGAGCCTGTACAGTCGCCATCAGATATATCGGAGCGAACAAGGTGCTCACAAATATCTGAACACGACTCTATTATCAAGGCGTTAAAGTGCATGTTCTGATATTTTTGAGCACCCTGAAGAGTACAGATATATTTGATGGCGACTGTACTCCGAACTTCGTATCGTGCCGCCCCTTTCACTCTCGTTATCACTAGATAGTATAAAACAAAGTCGCTTTCTCTGTCCCTATGTCCCTATATCCCTATATCCCTATGTATACTTAAATCTTTAAATCTACGCAACGGATTTTGATGCGGTTTTTTTTAATAGATAGAGTGACTCAAGGGGAAGGTTTATATGTATAACACATGCATCAGCATTGCCCCCGTGGGAAGCCGGGGCGGGTCGCTAGTTCACTATATGAGTGAGAGGGACAGCACGATACGATGTTCGGAGTAGCCCCTCCCTCTGGTTGGACTGAGGCGAGCCAGTAAGCTTTGCGAATAGCCGTGTGACGTCCGTCGCAACGCAATGCCCTTAGTGACCTTGGGGATGCACCTATATCGTAATTTGTATTGTATTGCGTTCGATTAGCAAGCAACTGCGACCGCATTCATAACCTGAGAAGTGAAGAAACGATGTTAAAAAAGAACCGGCCAAGTGCGTGTCGGATCACGCACAAAGAAAGGTTCGTACCGACAACTAGTAGTTCACATTTAAAACATCTATCCAATACATTACATCAACATACCTTCATAGGCTGCGGTGGCCGATTGCCATCAGGTGGGCCGTAAGCTTGTTTACCACCGGCATTGTATAAAAAAAAATAGTAAGTCCTTTTGTTTGGGCAAGAGAAATTTTCAGCGATTACTCAAAAACCGATATAGACATATCTTGTTCAAACCAAAAATCGTTGAAAGTGCTTATTAAAGTACACAGTTCATAGTTCGTAAATTGGAGGGGAGGGGACACAATTTTTACGACTTTGACGACTAATATATCACCAACGGTTGACTTCAATAGAAAAGTTTTTTAGAAACCTCTATATCATTTTTGAAGGCCTATCCATAGATACCCCACACGCCGATATGCACTAAAAAAATATTTTCCATCCCATGGTTACATGCACAGAGTGCCCCCCCGCCGCCCCCTAATTCATTTTTTCGTCATTTTTCATCACTGTTATTATGTAGCGGTTCATAGAATCCTTCATCACCATCACCTTCGTACCAAATTTCATAATTGTAGTGCTTATAGTCTCCGAATAAATCGGCTCTGACGTACGGACGGACGGACATGACGAAACTATAAGGGTTCCGTTTTCGCCATTTTAGCTACGGAACCCTAAAAAACTACTAAATTCAAAACGTATAAACGCAGCTCTTGTAAGGGACCGAATAGAGAATATGTATGCGGAATTAATAATAATAAGATGTCACTATATGAATAGTAAACCATCAATTCATGACAAAAAATAATAAATTAATAAATATACTCCAAATCTTAAAAAGATATATGACACTTGAAAGTTTAGAAAAATTATGTATTTTTTTATTGACTAAAAGTAAATTAAAAACCACCATCAGGATTCTTAAGTTTTAATTTAAAAAATTGTACCATACCAATGTACCTAAACGCAATATCACGACTAAAACAGTAAATTACTCGTTTTTCCATACAATGGTAGTACGGGCGCATAGTATATGACGTCACACACTATGCTCAATTAGTATGGGAGTATTGAGGGGCGTTTTGAGCGCTCGGATTTTATGCTGCACTTTGAAATCATTTTTTGTCTTTTGTGTTGTTCTAAATGTACTTGTTCCATATTTGTTCCTCCCTAAAAACTGAATCGAACGGCATCATGAAAAAAAAAAATGTTGCATATTCTCTGTTCGGTCAGTTTCGGTCAAAATATCTGATTTCGGTTTAAAATAAATAAATATTAGAGGACAATCTTACACAAATCGAAATAGCCCCGCAGTAAGCTCAAGAAGGCTTGTGTTATGGGTACTAGACGACGATATATTTAATACATATAAATACTTAAATACATAGAAAACACCCAAGACTCAGAAACAAATATTCATGCTCATCACACAAATATTTGCCCTGACCGGGATTCGAACCCAGGACCGTCAGCTTCACAGGCAGGTGCACTACCTACTAGGCTAAACCGGTCTTCGCAAAATGAGCAGCAAATCTGAGATCTGGAATCGTGTTTTGGTCGGACACTAGTTTTGGGCCCGATCTAAATCAATCGAAACTGAAACCGTTTTGACCAAACTCGCAAATATTCAGTATTCTGACCGTTATAAAAATTAATTTTAGAATACTTGCTCTTTGTCGTATAAAATTATACAGGTTAGTTAGCGAAACTATTATATATTTAGAGTGCTGAGTAGCTCTGGCTCCTTGAGATGCTAAGAGCTAAGACACTGAACTTGTATTCTTTCTAAGTTAAATTTTAATTCTCATTTAAGTGAATAACGTATTCTTATGAGAATAAATGTCTTAAACCATAAACTCACAGGTAAAATACTTTCGAGACGTTTTTGCATTTGTAGTTGTGTACGGGCAGCGCATAAAGAAATAAACCAATACTTTTATATAATTTTATAGTCAGGTACATTAATGGAACTAGTAATATTAAAGAATATTTAAAAAGTTAATAATATTAATATTAAACATAACACTATCACTACATAGTATAAAACAAAGTCGCTTTCTCTGTCCCTATATCCCTATGTATGCTTAAATCTTTAAAACTACGCAACGGATTTTGATGTGGTTTTTTTAATAGATAGAGTGACTCAAGGCGAAGGTTTATATGTATAATACATGCATCAGCATTGCACTCGTGCGAAGCCGGGGCGGGTCGCTAGTTTCTAATATTCTTCAACTTCAGACATTTTCGCACTCATTCTCATCCTGACTATAATTTATTTTGAGCCTGTACTTCGAACTTCGAAATCACAACTGCGTGTCGTGCCTTCCTTATCACTCTAGTACTATATTAGTGAAAGAGACGGCATGATACAAAGTTCGGATTTCGGAGTTCGGAGTAGCCCCTCTGTACTCCGAACTTCGTGTCGTGCCGTCCCTTTCACTCTCATGTTATACACTATATGATAGCATGTAGACAAAGAGTAATAAGGCACGAGTGAATAGGCACCTTCTGGGTGAGCTCGCTTCATCGTCGGCCTCATCTTTGCCCCCTGGCTAGATGCTGTCCAAGAGCGATCCCATTTTTAATTAAAAAAAAAAAGATTTTTTTTCTGACTGTAGAATGAAATTTCAATTTCAATTTTAGAATTCCTATAAATATACAAATACAAAACGTCTCGAAAGTAATTTACCTGTAGTACTGTAGAGGTTGATACGGCACATGTGGTTCGGGAATATAACGTATACAAACTTGAAAATTGAATTGTTCTAGAATGCCTGTTCTAGGCATTCATGGGAAAAACAATTGGATCTCCCAGGAGACATCGTCCGGACCCATACAGAGTCACACGTTGTACTTCACTAATTAAATCACGAATATAAATGGTATTGGGGATTACATTAAATATATCTGAGAATCTCGGATTTCGTTGCAGATACCTATATGTAGTTCTCCCTTCCTCAGTCAAAATCAAAATCAAACATTTATTCTGCAAATAGGCCACAAGGGCACTTTTACATGTCAAAATATTAATTTACAATTTAAGAAAGTCTAACTATAATAAGTAATACATTTTTAATGTCAAAATATTAATTTACAGTTCAAGACGGAATAATAATTTCGAGTTTACAATTATAACAAAATTAATGTCATACAGTGAAGATAAACTTGCAAAGTTATCTATTACAAATATTACAACATCAGTAAAGTTAGAGATGTATAAGGTCTCAAGATTAAACAAGGAGTATAATGAAATTAATATAATATCCCAGAGATGTACATGGTCTCTGAGCGTCAAAATTAAATATATTTAATATTGTTAGAGATGTATATGGTCTCTAAGTCACTGATAATAAAAACGAATCCACAACAGGATGATGTCTCTCGTCAATCCCCTATAAAAAACACTAGTATTAACGTAGTCATTATGTCCTAGCAAGCATGAACAGACCGGACTCCGCAAACAGCACCCGATCACGAGTATGACGCGTATCAGTGCCTTTACTATGAGTTTGCAAGACCGTACTCGCTAGCAACTGCGTAAATGATTTAGTATGCCGATTCTTAGATCTATTGCGTAACCACCAGAGGCGCTGTAGTTCTGCCCATATACATTTTTACGCAGTCATTAGCGAGTACGATCATGTGAAGTCATGGTAAAGGCACAGAGCCCCTAAACCCGTACCTCTGCAGCTGCATCCCACAGTAAGTTTAGTATCATAGCCGCCATTTCTAATCGACCGTTCCGGTGCATCCAACGATCGTCTAGCCGCGAGTGCAGCGACACCTGCCCATTTGAGAGCGGGTGCCACGGAACTACACATACATACTTACATAGATACTCCCGCCCGTATCCCATTGGGGTAGACACATGCCTGTATTTATTTAATCTTTATTGCACAAAAGTAAAACTTATCGTACAAAAGGAGGACTTAATGCCATAAGCATTCTCTACCAGTCAACCTTAGGGCAAAGCAGACAAATTGTGGGCGGTGCAACTCCAAATATAAAAACGAATATACTAAGTGTCAATATAGTACGTACATATTAATACCAATACATTCATAAATAACGAATAACAAATATATACACATACATACATACATATATTATATACAGACGAAACTATGTACAGAAACATTAGGAATATTCGGTTCTGCTAGCAAAAAAGTACAGTTTTTTAAACACTATTTGTATGCTGTCTGTGTATGCTCTCTACCAAGGAACGCCAAATACGGTCCTTACACAGATAGAAAAGAAATCTTCATTCAAAACGGAAAACTCTCTTGCACACGGTTTCTTAAAGAGAATAATAAATTGCTTAGTCCTATAAATATGTCTCGAGTTGAAAATTCCATGATTTTTTATGGAAGAATCAATATTGTTTAGTTCTATCTTTACATATTATTAAAGCAAATGGGAGAGATTTTAGTTAAGATATTCATTATTTACCGCAAAAAAAAGGTTATTCCAAAGAAGAAACACTAACATTTTCATTTGAGACTTCAGTTTTTAGGCAAGAGTGCTTAATTATTGGTTTGATGTTTTCAATCTACAGTGAAGAGCCAAAGCTATTCCAAAGAAGAAGCACCAAAATTTTCCTTTGAGTCTTTTAAGTTTTTAGGCAAGAGTGATTAATTCTTGATTTGATGTTTTCAATCTAGAGTCAAGATCCAAAGCTATTCCAAAGAAGAAGCAACAAAGTTTTCCTTTGAGATTTAAGTTTTTAGGCAAGAGCGATTAGTTCTTGGTTTGATGTTTTCAATCTACAGTGAAGATCCAAGGCTATTCCAAAAAAGAAGCACCAAAATTTTCCTTTGAGTCTTTTAAGTTTTTGGGTAAGAGTGATTAATTCTTGATTTGATGTTTTCAATATAGAGTCAAGATCCAAAGCTATTCCAAAGAAGAAACAACAAAGTTTTCCTTTGAGACTTAAGTTTTTAGGCGAGAGCGATTAATTCTTGTTTTGATGTTTTCAATCTATAGCCAAGAGCTAAAGCTATTCCAAAGAAGAAGCACCAAGAATTTCGAGGGAGACTTTTTAGTTTGGTCTGCATCGCGCTATAGAAGTTTCTTAAATCAGTTGCATAAATACAACCTCTAAGTAACTCTTTCTGTGTCTTCGATCGCTGAGAGATCTCTGTACTGTGGTCTGTACTTGTGTTTCCTGTCCATTGTATATAATTTGTAGTTAACCTTTATATATATCCCGCGTTGTAAATAATTCTACACTAGCGCACATTTACTTATCTACATTGGTGACCTCGACAATGGAAGTAAGACAACTGAATCAGATTCTGACGCCGCCTTGCAGCCAACCCTCTCTCCCTGTCTCTTTCTCTATGAGTGTGCTCCCTATAGCATGCTTTCTATAGGGCCTGGACACATGTCGCCGGTACGGTGCCGTCTACGGTGTCACGGCGCGGCGCCGTCAAACGGCGTCGTGCCGAAACACGGTGCCGCGTACGGTGCCGTACACGGCGCCGCGAACGGCGTCGTACCACGGCGCGGTGCCGTGTACGGCGCCGTGCACGGTGCATCGCTTGGTAGTTTAACTAGTTTTCGTTTTGCTGCTGAACGCATAACACGCAAGTACAACCATCGGTTCGAATATACAAAACAATTGTCGTTTTAAATATATACAAGTATACAGTTTTTGCCTTGACATGGACCAAGAAAAACGTATTCTCCTAAAGAAATTATAAAATCTACATCATAATCTTCAGCCATTTTTATGCACTATTTACTTGTGTGTTATGCGTTCAGCAGCAAAACGAAAACTAGTTAAACTACCAAGCGATGCACCGTGCACGGCGCCGTACACGGCACCGCGCCGTGGTACGACGCCGTTCGCGGCGCCGTGTACGGCACCGTACGCGGCACCGTGTTTCGGCACGACGCCGTTTGACGGCGCCGCGCCGTGACACCGTAGACGGCACCGTACCGGCGACATGTGTCCAGGCCCATAGGGGTAGTACACGTCTGGTAAATCAACTGTCAGAAATTTGACTTTCTCTCTTTTTTGTATACAAGAAATTTTAGCTCTTGCTGTAAATAATATCAAATTTTACATTGAGTAACGTACTCTTGTACCAATGCGTTTTCTTGTTTTCGTGGAGAAATACAATTCTCAATTGAATTATGAGTATTTAACCCCAAGAAACAAAGTTTTTTGGTACAAGTTCTTTGAGTATTGCACTGAGACACTTCAGATTCAATTCAAAAAATGCTATAGTTTATCTCAAGTTACCGATTTCATGCGCTAAGAAATTTCGGCTGTTGATGTGAAAAATATCAAATTTTACATTGAGTAATATACTCTTGAACCCAGAAACAAAGTTTCTTGGTACAAGTTCTTTAAGTATTGCACTAAGACACTTAAGGTTTAAATTAAAAATGCAATAGATAAAGCAAAACGCTCACGCACTTGGTCTGAATATTAAGTTTTTAAAAAAGAAAACCTTTTTAAAGCTTGGATTAAGTATTTAATTTTTTAGGTTAAATAATAAACCTTGAGACATTTTATAGCTTAACGCAAGTAATTTATGTTTTCCTGATATACGAAACTGGAAATATCTTGAATCAAGTGTATTTATTTGGTTGAAGAACTATTTTCTATCTGTGTATATACCTCGTTCGTCCTCAGAACTACGCTATAGACAATTACTTAACGGACAACCTATTGTGTTCATTCTGAAGGTAAAAGTAATGGAAATCGGAATTATTTGTCCGATGCCAAAACTGCACGCCATATATGGGCTGTCAATTGAGTTCGAGTAAGCACTCGGGTTAAACCTCAATTTCGTATAGACCAATCTGTATACTATTGGACGAATTGTCACTAAAACCAGAGAGCCTACTCCGAACTTCATATCGTGTCGTCCCTTTCGCTCTCGTGTTATAACACTAAGAGTGAAAGGGACGGCACGACACGAAGTGTGTCTGTTCTGAGTTATCTTTCCGGCCCTGGGCCCCACGGAAGACCAGCGCTGTGGTATATGTATGCCACAGCATATGCTGAGTCGTGTCCTTTTGTAGCCACCATAACAGCACCAAATAGGTATAAGTTCTTTTTGTCTGTTTTATAATTCAAAATGTGTTACTTTTTTTACTTTGTTCTATTTGTTTAAATATTTTCATGTGGTGCTGTATGTTTGGTTTATCAATAAATGTTTTTTTATTCTATTCTATTAAGTTCGAATTTCGAAGTTCGGAGTAGGCCCTCAGGTCCAGGGGCGATACCGCGAACAGCAAACGAAGTTTTCCCTCTCTGTTGCACTTGCAAGTTTGCCTATAAGTGAGACAGAGAGGGAAAACTTCTGCAAGTTTGCCTATAAGTGAGACAGAGAGGGAAAACTTCGTTTGTGGTTCGCGGTAGCCCCTTCAGGTCGATGTTAGACGGGCGAATATCCAGCGTTTCTACGGCGGTTTTTGCGAGTCGTCTCATTAACTACAGTTATAAACGTAGAGCCAAAAGTCAAAAGCATGAGGACGAAAATAACGGAAGTTTGAAGAAAAACAGGACACGTAAGACAATATGGACTAAATTAAATAAATAGAGAATTTATTAGTAGTTCCGAACGAAACCAATTAGATTTATTAATATATTAGTATTTGTTGTAACCAAATTTCAAGTTTATAGGTCTATGGGAAGTTAAAGAAATATTCGAAACAATATTTTGTAAAAAATGCTGACTTTGGTGGTTTTTCATTCCTGTTTTTTAATATTTTTAAAAACAAAAAAATAGTATCTACTCAATGAGCGTTAAACAACGATACCCCATTCGATGGGGTAGGCCAAAAAATTGTATTCGCGCCCCCACCTGTATGGGAGCCCCCCTTAGAAACGTTTAAAAATAAGTTTTGACATTTTGTATAGCTTTGGTGAGAGAGGAACTTTATTACGTTAAATAATACAATATATATAAAACAATATATCATAAAAAGAAAAGGAATCTAGTGTTCTATGATGGGTATTCCACAGCCGTCTTCGCATACAAATCTTTCTATTCTTCTTCTCGTTCCTCTAATTCTCTAGCTTTGGTTGACCCACAGTAAGATGCTTATATTGTGAAAATTTGAAGACTGTAGCTACAACCGTTTGACGGACGGACGGACGCGTGAATGACACAATAGGGTCCCGTTTGGACCCTTCGGATACGGAACCCTAAAAATATACAGCGTGCAGGCACGTATCCAGACTTTTGGTTCGGGGGGGGGGGGGGCGACAAACATTGAAACATCTATATTTTTATTTACCTACTTATTGAAAGAACACGCAAGCGAATAAATAAACAGACGGCTAAAAACGTTTTCGGGGGGGAGATAAATCCCAACTATCCCCCCCTCTGGATACGTGCCTGACAGCGTGCAACAAATTTACAACGGTATACATACATACGTAAGTATATTATAGGAACGAAACGAAACAATTCCTTAAGATTTATCAAAAATACTCGCCTTGTCCTCAACCCCAAATTCACGACAAATATTATCCGTCTCTTTCTATTTTATAACACAAGGTGGGACATTATTGATAACAGTTTACGAGCCCAGGAAATATTAATTCCCCTTAGGTAACCGTTTCATTGCCTTCCCAAATGCATTTACATGTTAATAGCGTTAACTTGGGCGTAACAACTCCCCTTTTAAAATCACCATATAAATTAGCTTAATTTAAAAAACAATAGAATATTCTCGAAAATTAACAAGCTATTAGTTAAAATAGAATTTAAGTAAGTACTCTTTCTTAGAAACACAAAAAACAAAAACATATTTAAAAGTTAACTTAGGCCGGGTTTTATAAAGATCCGTTAGACCAAATGTCGGATCAAATTTCATTGACTCAGTACATTTTTTGACATAACAAACCGACATAAGGTCTAACGGATCTTTATAAAATAGAGCCTTAAAAAGCTTATCCAGCCGTATCATGAATTTCTGACAAAAGTAATTGATACTTCCAATAAACTTAATAAAGGCTACGGACGCGGTAGAATTTGTAACGGAATATATATAGCTTGAAATTAGTCGATTTGGAGTGATAGTTCTGGTAACGAAGAAAAAATACGTGAGAGACGAGTCAAGACCGCTTTAGCCTAGTTGGTAGTGACCCTGCCTTCAAAGCTGGAGGTCCCGGGTTCGAATCCCGATCAGGGCATGTATTTGTGTGATGAACACGAATATTTGTTCCTGAGTCATGGATGTTTTCTATGTATTTAAGTATATATTTATCTATATAAGTATGTATATCGTCACTTGGTACCCATAGTACAAGCTTTGCTTAGTTTGGGACTAGGTTGATTTGTGTAAGATAGTCCAAAAATATTTATTTATTTAAGATACGTGTCCATTCAGAATTTTAGTACGTATACATAAATTCTTCTTCTTATTATTATTATTCACACAGTTAATTAGATATTTTCATTTTCATTTTAAACGAGCGTTTACTCGTTACTGATAGGTGCCCGTAAGTATAAGAGTTAAAATTACCCACGGGGTAGTAAAGTAGGGCAATGTTAATACTTAGCTTTATGCATCTATCGATCGTTCCATCTTGCTTTATGGGCAACCGTCTGACCTTGAAATCCACGGTGAAATCATGGTTTGTTGTATGATATAATATGACATTTCTAACAGTAACAACTAAGTGTCAATAAAAATGACACTTTGAACTTGTCTTTTTATAGGGGATTGAAGAGAGACATCATCCTGTTGTGGATTCGTTTTTATTATCAGTGACTTAGAGACAATATACATCTCTAACAATATTAAATTAATTTTAATTTTGACGCTCAGAGACCATGTACATCTCTGGGATATTATATTAATTTCATTATACTCCTTGTTTAATCTTGAGACCTTATACATCTCTAACTTTACTGATGTTGTAATATTTGTAATAGATAACTTTGCAAGTTTATCTTCACTGTATGACATTAATTTTGTTATAATTGTAAACTCGAAATTATTATTCCTTCTTCAACTGTAAATTAATATTTTGACATGAAAAATGTATTACTTATCATAGTCAGACTTTCTTAAATTGTAAATTAATATTTTGACATGTAAAAGTGCCCTTGTGGCCTATTTGCAGAATAAATGTTTGATTTTGTAAACGGATCGCATAGTTTATTCCGTAGTTTTTTTTTAAACAACTCATATCGTACGAGTAAAAATATACACACAAACTAATGCTCTATATCTTTGCCTTAGAGGTTTTTCACCAACAAAGCGATGAGAGACGGAGCCAGAAATTTCATATAGCCGGCAATAAAATAGTCATTTTTTGTACACTATTTCCAAACTACGTCAACAAAAACTAATTATACAAACAAAAGCATACCGCGAATTTTAAAGCGAAATTTGAGGTAAGTTCATAAATTCCGCGATATGTTTTTGTTTACGGCATGCTACCTAATTGCTTGCCGCTGCTTGGCTCGCGTGGGATAAGTTTTTCGTCGTTCCCACGGGAACAAAGTACGCCCTCTTTTACAGTCTAAACTGAACTAAGAATATTTATCATACAAAGATATAAACAGGGCCATAGCTTTGCCACCGACGAGGCGATAAACGAATCGAAATTGCATACAATCGGCGATAAAACAATAACCTCTCAGGGACCGATACCGGTATTTTTAAAAAACCCTGAATTAGCCCAATATTTTGGATTATTTTTTGCTCTTTACGTAGGGCTGAATCATGTATTTAGGTATCAACGTCGTATTATTGATTGTCCCATTAAAAACGAAATAATGAACCGGTGACCGTAATAATACCGGTATTTTTCTATGGAGAAAATACCGGTATCCGATCCCTGTAACCTCTTCATCTTCCGATAGTTTTTGAGGAAGCGATTACCGTCTGAATATCCATATTCAACCCAAGTAGAAACTAGACCTAGACTGTACCTTGTTTATTAAGATTAGAAATTAGGTAAACAAAGAAGCAGTGGTCGTAAACACACACACACACACACACACACACACATTTAATTCGCATTATTCGCACGAAAGATCAGAATAAGTGACAGTTAGTGACTATGACAAATTGCTTTTTTAAAACCAGAATAGAAATTCTTACCTCTGTCTCTGGGTTTTTTATTGTACAACTTTTAGATGAATGAAACGAAACGTAAATTAAAAAATATTTGACGGCTTCTATTTTAAAAATATACGTAAGTAAATATAAATGAAGACATATTTTCTTATTTTTGAATACCAATAAAATAACGGTTTTAATATTCATTGCGATTATTTAACACTTTTACCGCAGAACGTGCCTGATAAAAAATCCCGTAAGTTAGTTTTTCTTTTATTGAACCTGACTGTGGCTTTATAGGCCGGGCCCGATAAAGCGATAATATAGTGCGCGTTGAAGAGTACCCTGGGAAAAATCCAGGGGAAAACCTCCGACACGACCACGCGTGTGGTTAGGTAAGTCATTCCCTGTCATTCTTTCTAATACTAAAAAAACAAGGTACAGATAAGGTAAAGCCGTCAATCTCTGAAAACGAAATGAAGTGACTTCGCAGCCCGTGGGACCTTACCTTTAGCGTAGTCTGAGTGGTGTGATCCAATAGGTTGAGACACGTGGGGTGCGCGTAGGACTTGCACTGGTGGCAGCTGATGAGCGCCTCCGGCTCCCCGGAGCTGTTCCGCGTGTCCGTGCCCAGGCACTCGGCGCAGATCGGCACGCCGCCCGGGCTCTGTCAACAAAGGCTTGATATAGGGCCTATATATATGCCTATATTATAGGCACTAGTTCAGGATCGGCATGTCTCTTGAGTCCAGGGGACCAACACATGTGAGAGACCAGCCCAATTAACACGGTATTCAATACAAATAAATATCGTAGAATGGCAAGCCTGGGGCGCTACCGCGAACAGCAAACGAAGTTTTCCCTCTCTGTCGCACTTGCAAGTTTGCACATAAGTGAGACAGAGAAAAAACTTCGTTTGTGGTTCGCGGTAGCCTCTCTGGCCCTGTACTCCGAACTTCGTATACTGCCGTCAATTTCACTCTCGTGTTATTCACTATATGAGTGAAAGGGACGGCACGGTACGGAGTTCGGGTTTCGAAGTTCGAAGCAGCCTCTCCGGAAGAGCTTCTTGTCCATTAAAGCGCTAATGAAAGGCAACCTTTGACACTGAAGCACAAGCTCGTCGACATGTGCATTCTACCTATCCTAACCTACGGCGCCCAAACTTGGACATTAACCGAAGACCAAAAGTCTCGAATCGAGGTTTGCCAGCGAGCAATGGAAGTCCAGTTGGAGTCCATAGAATTGACCGGATTAGGAACACGGAGCTGCGTTTCAAAACTGGTATCGTAGATGTGGGTGTTAAGACCGTAAAGCTGAAGTGGGACTGGGCTGGGCATGTCTGTCGAATGCACCCGGAGCGATTGGCCAAAGTAGCCACTGAATAGATACCACAAGATGGCTCCAGAGGCAGAGGCAGACCGAGAAGGGGATGGCGGGACGACCTTGATACATTTTGTACGGATTGGCGGGAGCTGGCACACGGCCGAGATGGGTGGCAAAAAAGAGGGGAGGCTTTTACCCAGCAGTGGGTATCAAAAAAAAAAGGGCAAGCCTGGCAGGTTATAGCGAGTCCAGGAGATGAGGAACCTAGGAGACGTGTCAATGTCTCCTAATAGGCTCCAGGAACAAACATGCCCTACCCAAGACTCCAAGGCTAGCACAACTAACGTCACAGAACTAGAAAGTCTAGTCATCTCTTTCCATTTCACACAATGCGAGTAAGAGTCACTGAGTATTCGGCAACAAGTTGTGCTATCCCTCCAAGAGATAACCCACAAATAAGAACGCTTTTGAAGCAAATCCAGTCATCCTATTACTTACTTTTAATGACCTATTTTATTGTCAGGCCATAAAGAGAAGTTCAGAGAAAATTTCAATAGGTTGAGATTTAAAAAATATATGAGGGCATTCTGGCATGAGGGTGTTTCAGTTTAGCAATAGACCTTTAAAGTAGTCCCATTACATGCAGATGGGACTAAATTAATTTAGCCAATTGGGTAAAGCAGGTTTTTGACAATAGCAGTCAATTTATATGAAGGTGTAGAATATAGCATACAAAAAACCATGTAAATAAAAATATTAAGTTGTTTTCACTTTGCTGCTGTTAACATAAATGTGAAAGAAATTGGTTACAAAAAAACATTAAAATCAGTTCAGTTTTTATGTTCATTCATAATAAAATCGATTGCCCACTGGCCATAGCTAAATTGAATATTATGCAACAAGATAGCCTTGACAATTCAAGAGGTCAATGACCCGTTGAATCAACATTCCTACTCAATATGTAGGAAAAAATGCAAAATTGCTCTAACTTGTAAGTTATTGATTTGTAATTCTTAATTTATGATCCATGGCAATGTAATCTATGTCATTAATATGTACACAAACAATAATAGTGGGGACTGTACAGTTAATCCCAAACATTTTTAGTGTCTGTGATTTTTACTGTGTATCTTATATCGCTCCAATAAGGTGTAAAGTATATCCATATCTTTGACTTTACATGATTTTATCAACAATTGTACTCTCAATTATTGTTATGTATCCTAACTTAATGATGTTGCACGCCTGTTATTGAGATACAGGCAGGATTTGTGTCATCTAACTTTATGTTATTATTAATGTATTAGCTAAGCATCTTGTTGGTGTGTCAAATAAATTATTAAATAAAAGAAATAAACAAGACGCCAAACATGGATTTTTTTTTCCACAGAAAAAGCTTACAAATGGTCTGTCAGAAGTTACATAGAGCAAATTTACGTAATAGTAGTAAATTTTTAGTACACTAACAGTACACAACTATACTACATTAACAGCTATTATAATTAAATCCAAACAAAAAAGAGGGAAATTGGTTGTGAAACATTAATCTTTCTTACTTTAACCAGAATTAAATTCATTTAAATATTGAGACTGCATGATTTGGATAACCACATCAAGGATTGCAACTTTCTTGATTTGCTTTATGGATTCCTACTTAATAATACATACAAGTTACTGTTTCTTTGGGGTGTGTAACAGATAAGTATTAATATCTTTCATTGAAAATACTTCAGGGGCTCACAAATTGACACTGGTTGCGTAACCTGCCTAGCAACCCTAATAAAAGATATGGTAATAATTATCTTTAATTATTATATAAAACTAGAATTAGTTTGAAACAAAAAAAAATATCCTTATCACCTAGATCAGTGGTGGGCAAAGTACGGCCCGCGGGCCAACTGCGGCCCGCGAAAGCATTTTATCCGGCCCGCCGTCGATACATCGAATTAATTAGTACATGGCCCGCGATGATTATATTTTGACGGTTCAGCCAAAAACCAGAGTAGCGGTTTTATACAAAAGTGCAGTTTTGCTGCAATTATGGCCCTCCTCCGAAATTTCTCAAGCTTACTGGCCCGCCATGAAAAAAGTTTGCCCACCCCTGACCTAGATATTAGATACATTAAAGCTGTGAATGCGAAAGTAGCATAAGGGTCGACTTTTCAATGGCAAGAAAAAATTATCAGTCAGTTAAAATTATCGCTGTCACTTTCTATTGACAAATGAAAGTAAAGGAACGAACTAACATTTAACTGACAGATACTCTTATCTGGCGATTTAAAAATCGACCCTTAGATAAGTATGAAAAAAAAATGAAAAAAGTTTATTATATAAGGGAAACATTACAATATACATCACGACCCTGCGTCCTGAGCTAGGAAACCCTGTGTTACAGGACCCAGTTTCGTCGATCAATCTTAGTATCATATAGAAGTGTGCACAGAGAGCAAGATACAACTTATATTTAGATATTTTAGTTTTAGATGACTAAATTGTGTGTTTGTGTGTGTGTGTGTGTATGTGTGTGTGTGTGTGTGTGTGTGTGTGTGTGTGTGTGTGTGTGTGCGTGCGTGCGTGCGTGCGTGCGTGCGTGCGTGCGTGCGTGCGTGCGTGCGTGCGTGCGTGCGTGCGTGCGTGCGTGCGTGCGTGCGTGCGTGCGTGCGTGCGTGCGTGCGTGCGTGCGTGCGTGCGTGCGTGCGTGCGTGCGTGCGTGCGTGCGTGCGTGTGTGTGTGTGTGTGTGTGTGTGTGTTATGCCGGGCGTAATATTGTAAAATATAATAAATTAAAAATTAATATTGAATATGCATAAATATACTATAAGAATGACCTAATGGTTAGCAATTATTTTATCACGGTTAAGAGGCGTTCAGTTTCGTGATAATCTAGTTGCATAAGCCACCCAGTCAGCAGCTGTTTGCTTGGAGGCCTTTTTGAGAGGTGACATGTGCAGAATAATCTCATAACTAGAGGAGAAATAAACAAGACTGCAATTGTTATCAGTTGAAGGCTATGTTGTAGCGTTAGTTAAACCATCCTCTCTGCGATAAAAATAAACCATAGCATTCTTTTTTAATCAGCCCTGGGATCCCAGGGACCAGTAGACGGCAGGTTTCATTAAATTTAACTTTATTGCACAATGCAATAGTGTACAGTCGAGTTTTTATATAGGTATGTATACTTCTGCACTCTATTCCTTTGTCATAAAGTCCAAAAATGAGTAATTATTATGAACGGGACTGTACAAATGGCTATCAGTCAAACATTGAGATATTACTGTTGTTGTGCACCTGCCTTATACCTTGTTCCGTTTTATATTAGTTTATTATTAGTTTTAGATTAGTATTTTAATGGTAATCTTGTAATTTTTGCACATATTTATCTGATTACTTGGGATTGAGGATAAAATTTTACTCATTTTACAACTTTCAAGAATTAATCATGCTTCATAGATAGCAATATCTCGTACTTTCCCGTTTTAAACTTGTTTCCTTTAAAATTGTATGGATAACTATGGCTGAAATACAGCTTTCATCCCTTTCTAGAAAGTATGTGAGAGGGATGAAAATAACCATGATCATGCTAGCTAATTGGATGTCATCTTATTATTTGGCTAATTTTAGTTTTGTTTCTCATTATTTTTGTCATATTTAACATTTTTAGATAACAGGAGACCTTTTACATCTCTAGTAAAATGGAAGCAATTTTTAATATTTTGTATATGGGTCAATCAACTTTTCTTTGTTGTTAGTCGGTCCCGTCAGCGAGGAGACAACAGTAACAGAGTTTCTTAGAAAAATGTCCATAATATGGACTTCAAGCATGCTCAACAGATGACCCATGTCCAAATGGATAAATGCTCATCGCTAAAACTCATGTTTGGTAAATGTAAACCCTATAAAATCACAATTTTCAAGAGTGACTCAGGAGACGTAACCATGGTAACAAGCAACAAAGAATAGTTGATCCACCCATATTGTATGACATTCAAAAGCGCTCTAGGGGCCCACTTGGAGAATAAACTATTTCATTTCATTCCATCAAAAAAAAGGGGGAAAATGGTGGACAATAACTCTAATACTCCATGTGTCATTTCCAGAATGCTGAGGGTTACGGAATATATTGTGCCCTTTTTACTGTCTTCGGCAGCATGAATGGCATCACAAACTGTGCTGACCAGGGTAAATGTGGTCAAACTAACATACTGGGCAGGCACGTATCCAGACTTTTGGTTCGGGGGGGATAAACATTGAAACAACCATGTGAACTGTGTAAAAATCGCTGTAATCACTACTGGCTAAAAATGTTTTTGGGGGGGGGGGATAAATCCCAACTTTCCCCCCCTCTGGATATGTGTCTGATACTGGGCTTCTGCCTCAGGATTGTTTTAAATCTGTTAAAGTAGAGGTACTTTGCTTACTAGTAAGAGATTTTCCAGGTGGTCACTCAATGGGGTCTACATTATGATGAATTTAATCTCTATAACAATAGTATATTTCCAAACTATACTACTGTTCTTGTAATCTGATTAAAAAGAGTGCAAACAAAGAATATATAACAAAATTGATTATTAAAAATCTATCACTAATAGGTATAAAACAAGCAAAGAAATATGCGAAAATAGCTTTTGGAATATATATTTTAGTGTTTAATGTTTGTTGACCACCACTTGCAATGTTTGTTGTTAGCGACCCGCCCCGGCTTCGCACGGGTGTACTATTTAATGGATGTTATTATACATATAAACCTTCCTCTACAATCACTATCTATTAGAAAAAAACTGCATCAAAATTTGTTACGTAGTTTTAAAGATTTAAGCATACATAGGGATATAGGGACAGAGAAAGCGACTTTGTTTTGTACTATGTTAGTGATGAGTCATTGGACATTTCCTAATAAGAAAATGTGAGTATTTCACATTAGGAATAGGTAATTGTAAAATCTAATTCTGAGTAGATGATTATTACAGTAGATATTACGAAAATAATAAAAATCATTATACATGAGATTCTTACCTTTTCAGATTCCTGATTTTTAATCTTTTGCTTCGGAGTCCGTTCATGAGACCCAGCCCGTGGTCTCTCCGCAGCCTTATAAACACCCTGATGGTGGGTTATTAACCCTCTCGTGACGGCCCGCTTTGCCGCCGCCTTCAACACTGCACGCACGTCCACTTCCGGGTCCACAGTCACTTGGTACGCTTGCTGCAAGTGCTTCTCTATAGTCTTTAAGTCACTACCGTCCCGCTCACCTAACTCGCGCACTGCTTTAGCCACTGCCCTCGACACATCTATATCTGCTGCTATCCTAAGAGTCCTGCTTTGTAGCCCACCAGGGTCCTTGTACGAGCTCTGACCCTTGTTGTACACTTTCAGCACGGCACCCTCGCGCACAGCCCGCTCAAGGCGCTCGGAGACAACGTCCTCATGATAGTTGTGATGCTGCCTGATGGCGTGACAGATGCGCTCCACGCTCGGCCGCTGTTTCTGCGACCGTATTTTCCGAATCGCCTCGAGTATCCATCGCTTCCACACATCCTTTCCGACGTCGTCCGGCTCGCTCATCTTTGTCTACGATTATTTTGATCGGCCGTCGGAGTAACGGTACGGTACTAGAGCGCTGTCAACACCCATCGTATTTTGGCGCCTCGAGCGAAATTCCATTTTACGAAATGGAACTTCGCCGGAAGGGGCCGGAGAGCGCGGTGCGCCGCCCGACGCCGGCTCACAACATGTTGGCGGCCAAGCGGGCGCCTGTGGGTGACACATCGCGCTTTGAAAGCGGGTTTCGGCGGAGCGAGCATCCGACGGCGGCCATCTTGTGACAATCCAAATTTACGTCGAACGAATACACGCGACGTAAATGTAATGCTTTTGTTTAATTACACTTCACTAAATAACTCCAACAAAACAGTTAATTGACCGACTGTTCCGTATTTATCCCTCAATAAATGTAAAATAAAACTTAAAACAGAGGAGTCCTTTCCGGTTCTTTTTTTTTCACAATGCGACTTCACAAACAAACAACACAAAGTGATGACATGTAATGATTTGGTGTTTATAGCCCGCAATGATTTTCCAATTACCGATTTACTTCTATATCAATGGTTTATTACAAAATTTACTTGAAAACATTCACAAAACACCAACAAAAGGCTCTTCAAAATGGCTATCAATCAGTTGCTACATGAAAAAATATTTTTGATATCCTGCTTGTCGCCGCAAAATGTATTGCCATTTTAATTACAATTAATTTACCAAAAAATGTGTATTCTCCACGATTATTGTCTATGGTCACACTCATTTGCTTAGAGTATCAATATTTCTAAAGAGCTGCTATACGCGTGCCGCAACGAGGGACGACAACAGAGTACATACCTCCCGTGGGGTGACCATGTTACTAAAATTACCCCACGGCTTCTGTTTATTTTGTATATTTCGACTCATTATAGGCATTATGTAATTATCTGGTATGAGCGATAGAGTAAGTTGTTTGTTTGAAATAATTGAAAAAAGTATACTTACATGTATAATGACATATGACCGGTAAGTTAGAGAATCGCTCGGCACCCAGTGTTTCTTTGCGGTAATTAGAAAATTGCCGTGAGTCTCAGATATATTGAAATATAATAAACGGACCCTCGCCACAACCGCCGCCAACATTTATTTAGCAGGCAGTGCTAGACAAGCTGCCATCGCGACTGGTTCTTATTGACTACGGACGACGTATTGGTCTGAAACATGTTGAGCAAAATTCAACCTTAAAGACGTGAGCGAGTTACTATATTTCAACATGTCCGACTCACGGAAGTTCTCTAATTAAAATTGATGATGCACTTTCTTAACTACTCAATTACATATATGTAAGGCGAAAAAATAATTCCACTAAGGAACGAAATGACAAACAAATATACATTCATACATTTATTATACATATAATATTTTTTTAAAGAGAGGACGGTAGATTCAGGTACCTGATCGGGGCACTTACTGACCTTTGAATAATATTAATTTTGTGTATACTTTTCTAATACTTTCTTTTCTGTTTCGCGTAGTGGTCTTAATCACATAAACTTTTGATAGTGTTTTGCGGAAGCAATGCAATTCGAAATGCTTTGAACGCAATCAGCTGTTTTAGACGGCTTCCAGTTTTGCCGACCTGTCGCTGCTATCCACTTATTTCGGGTGGAATAATTTAGTGGAAACCTAGAAAAGAAAATTATATATTGCTTGTCCATTTCTAAGAAATACTACAATTTTGTTGCTACATAAATTTAAATACAATAAAATTCACCCTAGGCTAGCATTATAAGTATTTTATATAATGACAAGTGTTATTTTTATAGTACACTAAATTACCATATAATTGGGCTACTGTTAAATCGTATTAGCTGGTATCCCTAAATTGATTGCAGGGAAGCTAAATTAAGAACAGATTTAAACATTTCTGACAGCTTCCAATAAACAACCTACGTAATTTAGGCGGATAATAACGTCGACAAAAACTTTCTAACCTAAAATCACCAATGTAAACAATGTTGTTATTTCAATATTAATCGCTTTATTTTACAAGATTTTGAATGAAACATAATGGTACCAATGAAATAACACATATTACGCTTAGATAAAGGTATAAAATAGTATAATTACTTGTGAAAGGTTATATTTTCTTCGCATCTTTCTCTGCGGCTTTTACAGCCGATCACGCTGCAAACTACCATTGTTTTATATAAACTGTACCACATAAACCCTGATCTATATCATTTGTTGCCCAAAGCACTATTTTATGCACAAAAACATTAATTAATTCAGTTATATTTTGAGATGACACTTCCGACTACCTTTTGTTGAGCCCAACGAATGCTAATTTTGACATTGTGCCCAATAACAAAAAGTGGAACTATGACAAAGACAGCAAATGATACATATCTCTCTGGCGCACTTAGCGAGATTTGTATATGACCTTCTCGCTTGGAACTGGTATTATTATTACCGCGTCACGTCTGTATTTATTATAAGTCTGTGCTCATTTGCGATTTTTGTAAGAAATACACAAAATAATTGTACAGAAAACATAAAGGTACAAATAAACATGAATTAAATTTTATTAAAATATATGTTTTATCCTACTGCTGCCAATCAACTTCATTGGTTATTGTTTGACAAGCAATAAGACAATTGAACTAAACACGTATAAAGCTAACACATTGAAAAACGCCTCAATAGATCGCGCGGTCAGCGAGTTTTACAAAATAACAACAAAATATTTTCTAAAAGAAACTTATGAAAGAAACTGTGCGAGTACATGTATCGAAGTATCAATTTCTGAGGAAAAGAGAACCAGATATTATAGCCGATTGAAATAGTCAACGTAAAGTTGCACTTCTGTAATACAACACCTAACCGTACCCCCTTCAAAATAACTTCCAAATTCCACGTAAAAATGCCGTAAGTATTTGACTTTTACGCATTGTGTACTCGATAACTTTATTATTGGAAAAATAAAATGATAACCTCATTCAACTTTGCGTAGTTATGGGTAGGTATTTTGTTAACATAGGTCTAGTTCCAGTGCACCTACTAAACCTATGCACGCAGGATTCTGGACGAAAGTGCGAAGTCAGATTAGTTTATAGTTAAGTATTAATATCGAGTCATAACAGCTTGTTTAAAGTAACAAACATTCTTTAACTGGTAACTCAAAATATATAAACAGTAGTTATACTTGCCTAATTTCCTTAGTTTTACTTCTACCTACATAAAAAAAGTCTGTTGTTGTTTATTCGGTTACGTAACTCCAATCGCTTAATTTTGCCTAAGCCGTCGTCTCCCGGCGAAAAAAATAAATAATAGCATTCTTTTGTTCTGATCCCTAGGATCCCAGGGACCGGTAGACGAAGGGTTTAATAATAATTTAATGGTTATAAAAAAATCCATAATATGCTAGAAAATTCCTTTATTCTACAACAAATACAAACATAAGTACAATCATAACATGGTAGTTCACCAACAAATGTAAAACTACAGTATTTTACAGGTCTAGAAGAAGCAGGAAAAGGAAGGAGTCACAACTAAACAGTATTACAATCAAAAACAAAAACTATGATCTGAACATAAAAGATGTACCAAAGGTTATTTTTAGAATAAATCCAGATTTATACTCCGGGCGAATCACAAGGGGAATAACAAAGATGTTGAATCATATTAAAGACTTTATTATAGTGGAGACATACAGGTGCATGCCTTTGTTAGGAAATGAAGAACAGAATGCACCAGATTGGACAGTTCACATTGTCCGCTATGATATTGTTTTTATAGATAAACAGTGAAGCGGCTCTGATGTCTGGGTCCTACATAAGAACTTTAAAAAAAACATAGTTAAGGACTTAATTCATCTACAGTGTAATTAATTGCACTAATATTTTCCATTACTGAATATAATTATAACTACATATAAATAAGTCTGTACCTATGTTTTTTCTTGTTTAACAACAGCAAACAACTTAATATTGAGAACATTGAGTATTCTTTATGTCAGTTCAAATTACATGCCAAGGACATTAAGTAGGGTTAACATGGTATTATTTTATTGTTATTTGTTTGATTTACTTGCAATGTAAAAACTCTTCACATGTCAGAGAGGCCATAGATTTTACTGTATAACCAAAAAAAATAAGACTGATTTAAAATCAAGTTTGACAAACTTTATAGAGATTGTATATTTTATTGTAGTAATTTCACTGTAGTATCTTCAACAATGAAAAAAAAACACTTTCAGTGCAAACATATTTTTGTAGTACCATGAAGGATACCATGCACCATTGGACACTGAATATGTTTAATTGTTTTGACATTTGTTTTAGTGTTATGGCAGGCCCATTCATTGATGCATTATATTATAAGGGTCGGGAACGCGTACGTGACTCCTTCGGAGTTGCGAGCGTCTATAGGCTGCGGTGGCCGCTTACCATCAGGACTGTAAGCTTGTTTGCCACCGGCGTTGTATAAAAAAAAATTACATAAATCCTATCATGTTAAAAGTACTTGATTCATACCTAAAAACTTAATTTGTAATCCAATATGGGAATGGAGTGTGTGTTTATATCTTGAAAGTAGTGTAACTGGCATATTCATGATAATTATTAACACTTATGCCCAATCACACACATGTTTATTAAAATTGAGTGCCACCTTCTATTGTGCCTAACAGAATGATCTATAGTACATCCAATCAAATAGGGACTGCCAAAAAAATTAATAAATATACTTCTTAAATATTGTAGAAATAAAGTACCAATGGTAAATCTGTGAAACTGATTTATCCTGTCATAGATACTAAGGTGTAAGACAAATTTTATCCTAATTATATAAGTGTTGCTCAGATGTTAGATTTTATTACTGGTTTTGATTAATAGTAAGAAATACTCTTAGTGATTTTTTAACATTTCATTGTTTTAAATACATGGTTTACGTGTTTAGAATAAGGTACACTAACATTATATTGCTTTTGTAACAATTTACTTATGCTTACTGAAAAGAAAAACACTATAAATGTAACGCATGAACCAGACGGTGTCCCGAAAGAGGAAATACGTCATAGTGGGCGAGGAAGAGGAGGTAAGGACCTACCCCACTACCCCCTCGGCTACCCCATACACTTTGACCGCCCACCATCTTAAGCTAAAGTTAAATCGTACATGTAATTGACATCAGATCTATTAGATTCATACTAATTTATATTCGAAAAATCTGTTTATTTTTAAAATTCATAACTAAGTACTTAGTTTGGTTTTTATTATACAGCTGTATGATACATACATTAATAACACAGTCAAAAACAACCAAATGTTCATTTCATTATTACCTTATTCCAATAAATTAATTGACAAGAGCAAACTGTTGTATACATTTGTAAATTAAATGAAAAAAAAAACCTGTTATTGCTAACAAATACAATTCACAAAAATATTAACTAATTGTATAATTATGTCCTATTTATACAAGTTAGTAACTAGTGGTTCTTTATTGCATGGCCCATTTTCATTTAATTACATATTACACTTGATTTACAAAATATTGCTATGAAATATAAACAGAATGTACCTAGAAGTGGGAGGTAAAACTACTTGTCTCTAAAGCTCCACACACGTGCAAGAAATGCAAGCTTCCGTACATTGCAGGCTACAGAGGTATAAAAGTTCAATTTACAGTCAAGTTCACCATTAGGCGAAATTGTTTGACAAGTTAAAATGCACAAATGTTGCCACAGTGTGGCCAGTGCTGCTCATATCGATATCATTTAAGGCCTCACTAGACTTACCGATCTTTCACCCCCATTTATCGGACTACACATGTGTTTTCCGAGACTATCGAAAATCGAAATCAATAGTGTTTCTATCAATCTAATATGCTCAGAATTTGTCAAATGAAAATGATTTGTAAATCTTATGATTTATTCATGTTTAAAGACTACTTTGGTCCTGCTTATTGAGCCTTTTGGAAACAATAATTTTTATTCATATCTTATAGATTACAACATTGGAATAAGTTTGGTAGTACAAAGTTTCACTTATCGACGTATTTTTATCGATTTATACAGTCAGTTTTTTACTCCTGGTAACATCTTATGTCAGTTTAGTTCGCCTAATTGCGGACTTCAGTATATATATCACCCCGCAGTGTAGTTAAACTTGCATTGGATTAGTGCATGTGTGTTAAGGCCCTAATACACGTACGAGACTCGCTTTAACTACATTGAGCGGTTTTAGAGCTGTTGAACTCAGTTATACCTCCGTGACCCGCAGTGTAATGAAACGAGTCTTATACGTGTGTAAATACGGCTTAGGGGGCGTCCATAAATTACGTGAGACGTTTAAGGGGGGGGAGGGGGTCGAGTCAAATCTCATCTAATTTAATCCAGATTGTACACGCTTATAAGATATAATTTTAAGCGTAATCGTAATACGATTAAGATTATTCACTAATTCGTTCGAAAGAGAATAATTTCATTCATACTTCGACGTTAACTCTCAGCAATATTGATTACTAGTCTTAACTAGTCGTAAATAAAAGCACGAAGCAAATTTTTTTTTTCTTTTTACAATAACAATCCAACGCGTTTACGTAAGAAACCCACATTTTAAAAAATCTCACGTGAGATTGGGGGATGGGGGAGGGGGTTGAATAAAATCTCACGACATCTCACCAGGGGGGGGGGGGGGGGGACAGAAAATTTAAAAAAACGTATATTATTATGGACGCCCCCTTAGTTCAAAATAAAACATCACTAAAAAATCACCATTTAACTGGCATTAAAGTCGCTAACGCCGCTCAGCGTGCATCCCGACTGCTGTATAACATGGGTCGCGGTATACACACCACACTTAACACAGGTCGTATAATCCCTCTCTAGCACCATTTGGCTGAGGAAACCGCCGGCGAACGCGTCGCCCGCACCGTTCGTGTCCACGATCTGTTCCCTGGACAGTTTGTTAACGGGCACTAACGACACCTTACCGTTTTCGACGAGTATCACCGGTTCGCAGCCCTGAGTTATAACAACGACGCGTGGCCTGGAAGGGTTCAGTTTGGGCATGGCTGATACTTTAACGGCGATCGCTTGCAAGTCTGTCTCGTTAATTCCGAACGCTGTCGCGAATGCCTCCGCTTCCTGTAACAATTAAAAAATTATTAGTTATACATGTATGGTTGCCGGGTAAGAATTGCGCCACCCCATCTCTTCCCGTGGGTTTCGTAGGAGGCGAATAAGGGAAAATCGGAGGGTGGGCAGCAGCATCCTTCGATCATTACCACCATCAAACTGCGGTCGCCAACCCGCTTGCCAAGCGTGGCGACTATGGCAAATCCCCCCCAAGGGAAAAGGCGAGCCTTGGGGGAGGCCTATGTTCAGCAGTGGACGTCTTTCGGCTGAAATGATGATGATGATGATGATGATGTATGTATGTATGTAAAATTCTTTATTGTATATGAGTAAACCATAACATAAATTATAAGAACAGTTGACATATATGTACAAAGGCGAGCTTATCTCTGTAAGGGATTTCTTCCAGCTAACCTTTGAGCAATTGAGTGGAGATTAAGATGTACTTAACATTAACATTGTGTTAGCCGAGTTGTGTCAAAGAAATCCGTACAAAAGGCAACTTAATTTTGGATAACAGAAGATAAAATATCCATTAACAGTTGTATAAAACATTGGACAGTACTATAATGACGGAAACAAGTAAAAAGATATTTTTATTCAAGATTATGTTTGCGCTTGACCACAAATCACCTGTAGTGTTGTGTTCCTGGAGGTGGGCAAGGTTGCCAGAGCTCCGGAGGATGCACCGAGTTGAGAGCGTCGGACCTAAATTTGTCCCTTCTGCTGTTGACAGTGCGCTGTGTTGACACAATAAAGCCTCAAATTTTATAAAGAGTCGGCTACGCGCACGTGGCTCATTTGCGTGGGAGTTGCGGGCGTCTATAGGCTGCGGTGTCCACTTACCATCAAGTGGACCGTACGCTTGTTTGCCACCGGCGTTGTATAAAAAAAAAACCGTAGGTAAGCGATATTGTGGTTACATCAATAAAAAATCAAAAGTAGGATTATATTGGCATAAAAATATCCCTCGATTCTGCCTTACAAATGTGTGGCAAATACGAGATTTTTATTAAGCTAAGCCAGATAAAGCTATCAGAATTACTGATATATCACTAATTGATAAGTGTTGTTAACATTATCAATAAGTTCTATATCTTATCTTCCGATCGAATCATAAAGTTTCACCTATTTATGTTTTTCTTTTTTCCCAAGCCACTTATGACTGAGACAGTTTTAAAAAAAGTTAAAAAAAAACCGGTTATCTATGTAGAGGCGTATTTACCCTAGGGCCATCTGGGCCATGGCCCGGGGCGCCAATCCGCCGGGGGCGGCATAGCCCCCGCCCGACAATTAAAAAAATTTGTACACCACAAAAAATATTGACGTTAATAAAAAATATGTGTTTTATTATTTGTATCTTGTTTTTAAACTTATCGAAACTTATTGACCCGGGGCGCCCAATTTCAAAATACGCCCCTGACAATAGCAGTTAAAAGAGTTGTGGCGTCACTCCTGTCAGCTGTCAAATCTGACATGTTCTGCATCGCGCTATCGAAGTTTCTAAAATCAGTTGCATATGTATAACTTCCCAACAACTCTCATTGGACTTCGGTCCCTGAGAGATCTCTCTATTGTCGTCTCTTCCTGTGTTTCCTATCTATTGTATATATGTATATAGTTTGTAGATAAGTACTCCTTTTCCTGTATATATTCAACGTTGTATATTATACTTTATAGGAGCACATTACTTATCTAAAGAGTCAAAGGAAAAATGCAACACTTACACTCTCATTCCCAAACAGCACGTCAACATAAGGCAGTAATTTCTCTAACGGCTCCTTGTAGAACTGAGAGACGAAGGGCGCACTCAGGTTCATGATGAACGAGTGCCCGCCCTCGTGCGCCCGCGCCGCCAGCTGCATTATGGACTCGGGGGATACTGCTACGAAGAAACCCTGGAATGACAAATCATTTATGTAACAGTTTTTTATTGCAACCATCTTTGATTCAAACTTAACACAGTAAATGCTCAGAGCAAGAAACAAGATGCTCACGCACACGTACACATTAACCTCTAGTATATATATTTTTCGAAACATATACGTAGGTAAAAAAACTGCCAGGCTCAAGTGGGACCGGGCCGGCCACGTCTGTCGCATGCATCCAGATAGGTGGGCTAATGTAGCCACCAAGTGGGTGCCACATGATGGACGACGCAGACGGAGATGGCGGGATGATCTGGATGCATTTGCCAGGAATTGGGAGGAAGAAGCGCTCAATAGGGAGACCTGGAAAACATGGGGAGAGGCCTTTGCCCAGCAGTGGGACAGCCAATAGGCTATAAAGTAAGTATACGTAGTCTCAATTTGTATTTCAATGGAGGCAGTCTGCGTGTTCGCATAAAACAAAGGGGCCTATTGAATGACGTGTCTAGAAAGTCAGAAGTCAAACGCTCTTGTTCCGTAGCAATAACGACTTAATGTCTTATATACACATTAATTCTTATTTAAAAGGAACTAAGAATTTCACAGAAAAAACAGCTAAAAGATCACTATTTGTCTCTCTCATGACATACTTAAGACTTAGCTCCTTTAGACTATATGGCTGACTATATATTTGTATATGTTTATGTACGTATATTTTTATACTATATTTATGTATGTTTATTTATCCTTAATTAAATGTTATTGTTGTAATTATTAGTAGGCTTCATATGTATTAACTCTGCACCACCTGCTATGAATCGTTCGTGATTAGATTTCCGCTACCCTAAGGTTGTCTGGAAGAAATCGCTCTTTAAGACCGCCTGTTGTTTGCCTCTTCTCATTGGGTTTTTGTACTGTACTGTATCCTTTGATTGAGGTGTGCAATAAAGAGTATTTGTATTGTATTGTATTGTAATTTCAACAGACAATTTAAAACCGTATGATCTTTAGATTGAAGTGTCCATTGGTAGCACTTGTCAGCTTGTCCATCACCATCACCACTGTTGCCGTTACCCCCTACTTGGCGCGGACTGTACTAGAACATAGGTCACTCACCGACGCATAAAAGTACTTCGCCCGCTTGATGGCCGCCTGACACTCGTCCTTAGCTAGGTGATCGGGAGTGAACTTTTGCGCCGCAGCCAAGTTCGCGCAGAGAGAGCGGTGCGTGCCCGTCACTAGCACGGCACACGTGCCCGTCGGTGCTTCGTTGGTCACCTGGTATTTCACTGTCACGCCATCTGCACTGCGGGTTACAAGACAAGTTGGAGCTGTTATAAAATAGGGATGATCACCGACCGGTTTAGCCTAGTGGGTAGTGCACCTGCCTGTGAAGCTGACGGTCCTGGGTTCGAATCCCGGTCAGGGCAAATATTTGTGTGATGAGCATGAATATTTGTTTCTGAGTCTTGGATGTTTTCTATGTATTTAAGTATTTATTTCTATTAAATATATCGTCGTCTAGTACCCATAACACAAGCCTTCTTGAGCTTACTGTGGGGCTAGTTCGATTTGTGTAAGATTGTCCTCTAATATTTATTTATTTTATTCTTTTATTTATCACCGATATTCTAATCAGCTACTTTTAATATAACCTCAAAATCGCTATTTTAGGATAATTGGTCAAACAGCGCATATTTTTTCATCTTTATGTATTTAATTTAATAGTAGTGTATGCAACTGCTACATAATGAGAGAAATATAGAAAATAAAGAATGACGCTCGTGTGATCTTATCGCATATTTATCAAATACCTGCGATCTGAGACATTATTTGTGTTACCGCTCTAGATAAGTAGATACAGTACTAAAATTCATTTTATTTTTAGGTTTAGGTATTGTCTCATAAATACAATTTTTGTAGAAAAAATGTTACGAAAACATAGAACTTATTTGCATTTTAAATTTAAATTAAAAAAGTTCTACTTATCTATACAAACTGAATTACAAAATATACGATGCCCCACAAAGAGTAGACAAATATAATTTTAAACTGAAAACTGTTACGTGATTTCATAAATTTCAACTTACTTATATTATAGCATACAACCTACTTTAAATTAATTATATTGTTATTGTAATTAATTTAATTTTTTAACCCTTATTTAGTGTGAAACCAACTCACTGACTACGGGCGGGCTTAAAACCAGCTTAGCGCTGTGCTCACACCGATTTTTCAACGTCTTATTTTTAATACCCATACATACTATAGATTGAACATTGTAAAATTTTGAGAAATAAACCTTTTTGTATTTGTATTTGTATTTTTGTAGAATGACCCAGTTACAGTTATATAGGTAGGTACCTACTTCGATTGATTCACACATTGCCTACCTATCTTGCTATTTCAATAAACATTCGTAACGCATACATTATTAGAAGTCAAGTTACTACAGTCAAAGTTTCCGATATGAATTACATATTCATATGATCAACATCATTATAGAAGCCACGCATGTTTCTCTTTGTATTCATATAAGTTAGCTATCAAGAAGAGGTTTAGAATAGAACCTGTTTCCCTATACCTACACTTAACTTAAACCCTAATTGCATACGAAACCATATGTGGCAGATGTACCGTTTAATCTCGTAACTTCGCCTATGGCGACTATCTTCGCCTTCAACCACCATGCCTATCTCCGCGCCTAATTTCAAATTGACACGATATCAAAAAATTCCTAGTACTGCTTGTGGAAGGAAGTAGTAACAGGATTTAAAGCGTCAAGCAGCACCATTGGATGAAAACGAAACCAGGCAAAGTAGGCGTCATAGGCGAAGTTACGAGTTTAAACGGTATGTAATTTATTTTATACTGATGTATGTAATATATTAAAAAAATATACGTCATACAACAAAGGGTTGAGTGAATATAACTGTGCAGCACTCCTCACGTACCACACTACCACACCACGCAGGCTTGATATATTTAATAATATTAATAACTTATCAACCTGAAATTTTATTTCGTCATGTAGAACCCTCCAGTTGACATAAAACAAATATAATGATAGCGAGAGCAAATGTTATCGGAGGCCAGGCATCTCGCCCCGTTTCGTATCTCTTATCTGTCGCCGCTCAGGTCTGAGTATTTTAGGTGACGCAATTTACATATTCACTACGCATTCGAAAGGGAAACGCTATGGAGACAATTGTGGATCGCTACACGTGCGGATAAGCCCACTTCCTGGCCAGAGGGAGACAAAATTTTGTGCTTTAATTTACCACGGGCGGTAATAAAGAAAGCCTAAGATCGCATATTTATCGCCCTTGACTTCGGCTCGGGCGTCAAATAGTTGCGATCTGAAACATTCTTTGTACTTTAACGCCCTAGTTACATAATGTACTAATTGTCTAGATGATCTATCACTCCCCCCGATAGATCCAGTAAAATCTCCGAACCTGAATTTAAAATTCCATTCCTTCTTTGCTTTCAGCCATGTTGTAGACGAGTGTAAATAGGTACCTACGGTTTCAACTATATCGAATCACTAGCGACCCCCCCCGGCTTCGCACGGGTGCACTATTTAATGGATGTTATTATACATATAAACCTTCCTCTTCAATCACTATCTATTAAAAAAAACCGCATCAAAATCCGTTGCGTAGTTTTAAAGATTTAAGCATACATAGGGATATAGGGACAGAGAAAGCGACTTTGTTTTATACTCAGGGGTTCGTGACTGTTATCGTTAAATAAAAAAAGTTGTATTTTTTTATTTAACGATAACAGTCACCAACCCCTGCAAAGAAGTTCGTAGACTATGTAGGTGGGATCAGTTTTCTTTGTCTGACTGTACGCTATAAAGTTAGGCAGGCAACAGAGTCTCAGAGGGTCTACTCTGAACTTCGTAAGGTGCCGTCCTTTTCACTCATATAGTGTAGAACACGAGAGAAGTTCAGGGCAGGCCCTCAGGATGTTACAATAATGGCCGAGCGTAAGCGAGGCACCTAAACTATCCTTAGGTATTGAACGCGGAAAAAAGTACTTAACAAAGACACGTTAGAGATTTCTTTTGCATTTATCATCATATTGATTGACGTTATCACATATCTATTAGATGTAGAAAGTACTTAAGTAATGTTACACGCGGTTATCAAAGATAAAAGATGAATCAATAAAGATAAAGACTATTCATGTCTAAAGTACGATAAGTTGAGCTGTATATTGAAAAGGAACGCCTAAGAAGATCAAACATATCAGGAATAAAATGTGATTTACAAAACTCACTATGAAATCTGTCGCTACTCTTAGAAACCTCGTATCACAGTACTGAAACGATGCTATGAATTATGCTACGAGCTTAATTTTAGGTAGGTATTTGTTACTTAGTGACTATTGCTTGTAATCGGACGATATTAATCTTCGTCTGTAATCTAATTATGCTTGGCAGTGATTAGTATGTCACTTTCTTTATTTTAAAGCCTAATTGATAAGTAGTATTTGTTAGCTATCATAGTTCGAGTTTAAAAAATGATTTATCTAATGTTTTCTTTAAAATTCTACTTTTTTTTTGTACCTTTATAACAGAGTTAAAAAGAAATACTAGGTACCTATTACAAATCAAGTCAGTTGTATTATTTTAATTGCAAGTCTGCCACATATTTTGATATTTGTGCAAAACCATAGTTTTTCTTAGTTAGTTATTTTCTATAGTTATCTATTATCTAGTAAACGACACCACTTTTGAATGTTGTCACATGACCAGTGGCGTAGCTACCAAAGGGCTAGGCGGGGCAGTGCCCCAGGGCCCCCAAAACCTGACTAGCAAACCTATAATTGTATAAAATAGGTTGCAATACTACTTTAATCATGGCAACTCATTCCAAAAATTTAATGTAGGGACCCCAGTCCTTTTTGCCCCAAGGCCGTTGATCACTTAGCTACGCCACTGCACATGACTTGACATTAATGAACTATTACTACAAGTTACTGAGTACTTCTATTTGTTTTAGGTTTCCAGTCTGATCCTTCCCCAAAAGTAAAATAAACAGGCTACCGAACATTCTCCTCGCGCGTCAAGTCCAGAAACTTGATATTGGCAAATTCACCTTGCTAAAACCCGCAAGGAGTTGAAGCCATTAAAAAAAAAAAGTTACTAAGTACTTACAGGACGTCGGACTCGCGGAAAATGCCCAGTAACACTAACTAACTAACTAAAGTACTCACATCGCTCTCTTCTCGAGTATCTTAGCATACTCGTCATTGCCGACGCATCCAAAGTAGGTGCAAACACCGGGCCTTTTTAGAATCCACTGCGCGACTCGCAGGGTGTTCTGCACACTGCCACCTGCTATGAACTCTGCTTTATATCTGGAAAATGGATTCAAATACAAATAGTTTATTTTGCAAGAAAAAGGGTTGTCATGATCCTAATACAAAACATTCAGTATCTCCTTAACCAGCCATTACATATGGCATGCAAAATATTAACAGTTTATGCGACTAGGTATTCAATTAGGTACATACATAAATTCACAAAGTTGAATTTCAATGTCGCAAGACACGACTGACTGATGCTCAAACCGCAAACAACATATAATTCCTTACTAAGCACTCCTAAATTAATACCTGTTAGATACAAAATATCTTGAAAACAGTTCTGTCACACAAACTACTACAAAACAGTGTAAAACTCACAAAATGTTACTTTTACAAACGTTGCAATTTATGACAGAAAACAATAGAGACAGATATACAGGGTGGAAAAAAACCGGCCAAGTGGGTGTCGGACACCGCGCTGGAGAACATAAAAAAATTGTAAAAAAACTAACCTTGGCAGCTTTTCATTCCTTTGTTTTCCAATATTTTTAACAAAAAATACAGTATCTACTCAATTAGAGCTTAACGACGATACCCCGCTCAATGGGGTATATCCATTTTTTTTAAAATACTAAATCCTGGTTTCCTTTAAGTAAAATGAGCTGTCTTAACCCGTCATCTACCGGTCCCTGGGATCCCCGGGATCATAACAAAAGAATGTTATTGTTTATTTTTTTCACCGGAAGACGATGGCTTTAGTACACTGTGTAAGTTTGTCTATCTCATTCTCCTACTTTCCACACAATCCCTCAAAGGTTAGCTGGAAGAGACCCCTCATAGGGATAAGTTCGCCTTTGTACTCTAATCTTATGTGACATGTATATTGTTTTAACCTGTTATTGTGTGCAATAAATAATATTTTTTTTCACCCTGTATAGTCAAGATGACACAGTAATATACATAATATACTTTGCTGTAATAAATTGCAATATTTGCTGTACTTATGCTATGACAATGCAGATAAATAACAGCTTCTCACTTATCACAGCATCCACTCTCCGTAAGCCCACTTGCACTGGTTTGGGCACTAAAAAACAAGTTTACTAATAACTAAAAAGAGTTAGACACACGCTAGTGTGTCAGCCAAGTTAAGCATATCCTAAATAAAATAGTATATTACCCCTTGCCAAATTCATCAAGGAGTGAAAGCCATTAAAAAAAATAGTATGACATTATGGATAGAAAACTAATAAAAAAGAAAAATACTAGTAACACCCTTGCATGTGGATTTTTTTTCTTAGTAATTTTCAATCAAATTTTTGAATCATATCTATACTTTCTTATCCAATTATAACAAATGCACCACATTAAATGTACCATTACCCTAAACGTGACATCTGGGTGGTGCTAAACAGTGCAAAAAAAACTGGCAACAAAATTGCAATACAATAAAATAAACTGAGATACATTTTTTTTTCCACTTTAATTAAATTAAACTTGGATTACTTGAAAAAAAAAAAATTGTCACATCTATTGCAATCAACAGAATCACGTTCAAAATAAAAAAATAAAAGTGAAAAAACATACTGCTCCATAAGCTCCTTGTACAGGGGCATGTGTTTTTCTTCTGCCATAATGGCATCATCACACTTCATGTCATATTTGGCTAGCAGGGCATCATCCACTGTAGCAGAGATATCCAGCAGCGGGTTCCCAATACCCACCAGCAGACCCTCATCAGCGTTAGGACTGCAAATAAACATTTCTTAGTAAAGGTGATTTAATAAGTTGCTAGATCCAGGCTAAAACCTTATTTGAAAATAATAACGTTCATTTTTTTTATTGGCCAAAAACTATTTTAACAGAGAATGGTAAACATTGTTTCACTAATGGAAACCTCAAGGGTTTATACATTGTTATTTAAACTATACATTTCCGTAAGTGGCAGAAATAATCCTCTTAAACTTTATTCTATACTCAAACTATATAAAAGAGAATGGATAAAAGATGTGATTTTATATGCTTATAAAATAAACATAATGCTCATAGTAGCGAATCGAATTACGTCTGATATTATACGCAAGCTACAGAGATGGATATTTCTAACAATAGTCATGCGAATTGGTACATACTGTTGCCAATTAATGCAAATTAAGACAATCACTATGGAAGGATGTTGTTGAAATAGCTCACCTTGTATTCATTATGTAATATTAATATTTTACCGGCGTAATATTAACTTAACTCAGCCAATGGCGATACGCGACCGACAGACTCCACTTATCTGAATAATCTGAGAATGAAATCACCGCATGTTTTTGTTGATAATATAAAATTTAAAACGTGGTCGCTTCGCTCTCCCTCGAGTGCGAAAGAGATATGTAAATGTCAAAAACGTTTGGACGTCAAAGTGACAGCTGAAAGGTAGGGATGTTATAAACTGAAAAAACCGATTCAGTCTCAAACCAAGCTTGCTAATGTATGGCAAGCTTTATTTATGTTCCAATTACTGCCAACCTAATAATCAAAACTCATTCACTCGTACGTCTTTTGTCTTTGATTGTCAACTCACTCATTACATCACCTAGCATTTTGTTAATTTTATTTCATTCATTCGCAGAGGTAACCTAGAACCGGCGGTAGATCACGTTTTGCGATCCCAGTGAGAAACTTCGAGAAGTAAAGGTTTGCATCCTTTATTTAAACGTTATATTCGCAAATATATCACTTCAAAATGTTGCGATTACCTCGAGTTGTTCGCCATTCCATCTCTTTGAACAAATGTCACCAAAATGCCAGATTTTATGCCAAAGATGTGAGATTCGGTGCTGATGTAAGAGCCCTCATGCTGCAAGGTGTAGACGTCCTGGCCGATGCGGTGGCAGTCACAATGGGCCCGAAGGGCCGAAACGTAATATTGGAGCAATCGTGGGGATCTCCGAAAATAACCAAAGACGGTGTGACAGTTGCTAAGGGAGTAGAACTGAAAGACAAATTCCAGAACATCGGCGCAAAGCTGGTGCAGAACGTAGCTAATAACACCAACGAGGAGGCCGGCGATGGGACTACGACCGCCACGGTGCTCGCGCGCGCGATCGCCAAGGAGGGCTTCGAAAAAATTTCAAAGGGTGCGAATCCCATCGAGATCAGGCGTGGCGTGATGTTGGCGGTCGACGCGGTGAAGGACAAGCTGAAGTCGATGTCGAAGCCGGTAACGACGCCCGAGGAGATCGCGCAGGTCGCGACCATCTCGGCCAACGGCGACACCGCCATCGGGCAGCTCATCTCTGACGCCATGAAGCGCGTCGGCAAGGACGGGGTCATCACAGTCAAGGACGGCAAGACCCTCACCGACGAGCTCGAAGTCATTGAAGGTATGAAATTCGACAGAGGTTACATTTCACCATATTTCATCAACTCTTCCAAGGGTGCCAAAGTAGAGTTCCAGGATGCCCTGGTCCTGTTCTCTGAGAAGAAAATCAGCAATGTCCAGACCATCATCCCTGCCTTGGAGCTGGCTAACCAACAGAGGAAGCCTTTGGTAATTGTAGCTGAAGACGTTGACGGTGAGGCACTATCCACCTTGGTTGTGAACAGGCTGAAGATTGGACTGCAAGTAGCTGCTGTTAAGGCTCCCGGATTTGGTGACAACCGCAAGGCTACCCTCAGTGACATGGCTATTGCTGCCGGAGGAGTTGTGTTTGGAGATGATGCCAACCTCATCAAACTCGAAGATGTTCAGCTCTCAGACCTTGGACAGGTGGGTGAGGTCACCATTACTAAAGATGACACTCTCCTCCTGAAAGGAAAGGGCAAGAAGTCCGACATTGACAGACGCGCTGAGCAGATCCGTGATCAGATTGCAGAAACCACTTCAGAGTATGAGAAGGAGAAGCTACAAGAGCGCCTGGCACGTCTCGCATCTGGAGTGGCTGTTCTGCATGTCGGAGGCTCCAGTGAGGTTGAGGTCAATGAGAAGAAGGATCGCGTCACTGATGCCCTAAACGCTACCCGTGCCGCTGTTGAGGAAGGCATCGTCCCTGGAGGTGGCTCCGCTCTCCTCAGATGCATCCCCACCCTCGACTCCCTTAAAACCGCCAACTCCGACCAGTCCACAGGTGTAGAGATCATCAAGAAGGCCCTAAGAATGCCGTGCATGACTATTGCCAGCAACGCTGGTATTGATGGATCTGTTGTTGTTGCCAAGGTTGAGGATTTGGGCCCAGAATTCGGATATGATGCACTCAACAATGAATATGTTAACATGATCGAGAAGGGAATCATTGACCCCACAAAGGTTGTAAGGACCGCACTCACTGATGCTAGTGGAGTAGCTTCCTTGCTGACCACAGCGGAAGCTGTTATTTGTGACATCCCAGCTGAGAAGGAACCCAACCCAATGGCAGGCATGGGTGGAATGGGAGGTATGGGCGGTATGGGCGGCATGATGTAAGCTATCTTTAGAATTTAACCAATGCATTTATGGTGTAAAAGAAACTTATTGTGCATCACCCGTGTTAAGGTATTGATATGTATCGTAGTCTGAATGATATACAAATGTGAAGTGTATGAATATTTTTTTTATTGAGTCTGATTGTGTTACAAATGTAGAAAGACAATTTTCTGTCTAGATTTATTTAGTTTTAATTTTAGCTTGAGAACTTGAGCGGTGTTATTTTTAATAAAAAATAATGTTATCAAAAATGTTACATTATTTTGTTTCATTCTTAAGTTGGAATTTCTTATTAGCTAGCCATGACCCCGGGAATCACATTAACACCGATAACAGTTATTATTATAACACGCGATACGAAATTGCAAGTCTCGCGTAAATGTCGATGCATATCGAGCGCTCGTGGGCTAGCGGCTCCCGCGTACCGCGTGCGGTATGCGAGGTTAAGCAACGTGGGCATGGGGCAGTTCTTGGATGGGTGACCGCTTTGAGTGGTTATGAACAGCGCTCCCGTGATTTGGAAGGCACGTTAAGCCGTTGATCCCGGGTGCTTTCTATGATAACGGTCATTAAGCCAAGTTAGAGGCCTTCGGGTGGCTTGAGAACATCTATCAGTCAATTGCCAACTCACTTGACAAGACTAATTCCAATAAGGTCTGGTTGGGATATAGTGAGTCGTATGCGTTTTAATTAGTAGCTATTGAATGGGAATATATTTAAAAAAGCAAGAAAATATCCTGTCAGTTCATCAACTCATCCAATTGGCCGCAAACTGGTGCATCAAATTAACAGGCCGTAAACCCACCTACCAAAATCAAAATCAAACATTTTTCATGTCAAAATATTAATTTACAGTTCGAGAAAGAATAATAATTTCGAGACCGATTTACCGACCCTATTTACTTTGAAATCATTCGTAAATACTGCTATTCAACGTACATTGCATAACATTTACGTTATGTCCGTGATAAGTTGATAACAGCAGTCTTATCATTATCGTCGTTCAATGTAAAGCATGGGGGGCATATGGGGGGCTAACAAGATAGTTTGTGCCACATGGTAGTAGAAGGGTAGGTATTTACGATGTCACTTTACCTAGGAATTAAAAAAAAACAAATCCGTCAACGACAGGGCTGTGCTGTGTTCAGCTGACGTGAAAATCCACCACAATCATATATTATGCAGGCTTAAATTTGTCGCCAGATACCGAAATTGTTATAGTAATATTCAAGACTAGCGGCCGCCCGCGACTTCATCCGCGTAGATTTTAGATGGTAACAAAGATACAAATGAAGTTTATTTGTGTCTGTTGTAAATTACTCAAAAGAAAAAATAAATATCGGCCATCTAGGATTTGAAAATGGATGTCATTTTCGTAATCGGCACCCCGAGGAACCTCGAAGATGACACCCAAATAAATTTTTAAGACATAAATGTCCGCCATCGTGGATTTGAAAATGCATATCATTTTCGTAATCGGCACCCCGAAATTGACACCCATGTCGATTTTTAAGAAAAATAATTGTCCGTCATTGTGGATTTGCAAATGCATGTCATTTTCGTAATCGGCACCCCGAGGAACCTCGAAGATGACACATATCGATTTTTACTAAAAAGTAAAGATTTGCTCCCCGCACAAACTTGGAATCCCCTTTTAACCCCATTGGGGGAACAATATAGAAAAACGCTGAAACATGTTTTGTTGTATTTAAACAGAGTCTGTATATGAAGTTTTAAATTTCTCACTTCAAAAAAGATTTGCTCCCCGTACAAACGTGGAACCCCCTTTTCACCCCTTTAGGGGACGAATTTAGAAAATCGCTGAAATTAGTTTTGTTATATATAAATAGAGCCTATATATACAAAATTTCAAGTCCAAAAAAAATACGTTTCCCATACAAACTTTCATCCCTTGTTTTACCCCTAGCCTACGTTATAAATGTAACCGACTGTGTAAAATTAAACTCTAGCGTTAGTAGTTTTCGGCTGTGCGTTGATGAGTCGGTCAGGACTTCTTCTTTTATATATATACTAGCGACCCGCCCCGGTTTCGCACGGGTGCACTATTTAATGGATGTTATTATACATATAAACCTTCCTCTTCAATCCCTCTATCTATGAAAAAAACCGCATCAAAATCCGTTGCGTAGTTTTAAAGATTTAAGCATCCATAGGAATATAGGGACAGAGCAAGCGACTTTGTTTTATACTATGTAGTGATAGATTTTGATAGCAGGTACCTGTCTTACAAAAGTATGAACATCAGAGTTCTCTTAGATTTAGGGAACTTTATTATACATATGCTAATTGGTTCCCAAATATTACTAGCGTTATAATAATAGAAACAGTTTCTTAAAAATGTTCCCGCACTCTGTGACGATGACACAGCAACTTGCGTGGGAAGAAGTGAACATTACGTATCTAATTAATTCATTTTTTATACTTCTTCATTACATGAGCGGTTACTCGAATCGGACACAGTTCATTCGCTTTTGCCACCATGACTTTCTACGGTCCTATGATTTCTCTAAGTATGCCCTTCCTAGAGGGTGCGTCCTAATGGATTTAATTAAAAAATTGCAGTTATGTAGGAACTTAGCAAAATTTGGCGTCAAACATGAATTTAATTTAACTAATGATTGTCAAACGTATTGTTAAATGTAGCTCATAATTCCTAGAATCGAAATAACTAATTGCATTGCAATGAAAATCATTTAATTAATGAATATGATTTAAATTAAAAAAAAAATTAAAGTCATGTAATATAATTTTCTTTTAGGTTCCGTACCAAAAGGAACCCTTATGGTTTCACTTAATTACCTAATATAACAATGATTGATTCAAGTTGGTTGAATATGATGTTATAAAAGTGAGTAAAACGAAACATAAGTATATATCTGGTTTTGTATGTATGTATGTAAATACTTTATTGTACACAAGACAAGTAAAATAAATTATACAGAAAAAAAACAGATCAATCATGTACAAAGTGGTGGTGGTGGTGGTGTGTGTGGTTTTCTGACTATTGGCGAAATAAATGTCATAGTTCTTATTCTTAAATTTCGTGAAGTCCGCACGGCGGCGGGGACGCGCTAGCTCCGCGTCGTCGCTCGCCCGCCGCCACCGCGTTCGAAACAAAAGACGACGACAAAGCCTGCGGCCGGGCTGCCGCGCTTGTTTCTAATTCTTACTGAAATTCTAGGAATTTAATTAGGAGCTTTCTTATAATTTTCGTTTTTTTTTGCATTTTTTGAGAAATAGCCTCGTCCGGAACAGGGATGATCTTCCTTCCTTCGCAGTAATGTACCTACTATTAACCTAAAACAAAAGCCGAGAGTGTATACAAGACGCTGCATTAGACGGAGCTAAGTTACCGATTCTGCAAAAATAGAAGATACAATTCTAATAACATGGTATGTCACTAAAGGCTCAATCGCTTTGGCTGACTGATGTTAGTTAGCCTTGGTTTTTAGGGTCCCGCACCAAAATGGTTTCACTTTGTCTGTCTGTCACATCGTGACTGCGTGACATCGCTCATCGCTAATAATCTCAAGAAATACTTTATGCTATCGATTTGAAATAGTTATGATTATGAAGCAGGGTAACCTAGATGCATAAAACATGTTTTTTTTTATATATATTTTTTACTGTCTGTGAAAAGTGACAGATCACCTATTGTTTATTTATGAATGTTTCTTGTATTTCACAATATACAATGCCAATATAGAACAATCAAACAAGATCTCACACTAGCTTTAATAAAACTAACTTAAAAATAAATATACCTAATAAAGAGACAAAAATTAGGTGGTTCAAAATTGAAATTCTAGTGAATATGTCAAGTGGGGTGTCATATGGAAGGGCTTGAGTTACATATTCTGAAAAATCAGAACAACAGGTTCAGGGTCGGCAACGCGTAAGTGACTCCTTTGGAGTTGCGGGCGTCTATAGGCTGCGGTGGCCGCTTACCATCAGGTGGACCGTAAGCATGTTTGCCATTGTATAAAAAAAAAAATTTTTTTTACGTTGAGTCATTTTTGAATTATGGCGGAAAATGCAAAAAAACCGTCCCCCGCTCCTTATCTCCGAAGTTTACCAAGGAAAAAATATGGAATTATTACATAACAATAATATCTATGTGTATATTTTATAGGAGAAGTATAACTTTAGCTCTACCTAGTATTTCTTTTTTTATCATCAAATAACATTTCTATACTAAGTTTGTAATTTTATCACCTGTGCATGTATTATTTTTATAAATTCCTACGCGATCATGCTGAAAATACCTTCTTTCAAATAAAAAAAAATTAAACCGGTTGACGTGATAAGGAATTATGCTTGCTTGCTACTAAGTTATTCAGTCGCTCAAATTTGTGTCAAAATTCGCCGATAGGTGGGGCTGTACAAATGGGGTTCAATTTCTATACCATATTGTTGAGATTTTCCTGAATTAATTCGGTCGGGACCGGTAAAAATCTGTGTACGGAACCCTCGGTGCGCGAGTCGGACTCGCACTTGACCGGTTTTATCTTTATTGCCTCGCAAGAGGTGTGAAAAGTAGAGTTCTCCGGGATAAAGCTGTTTTTGTCTTGGGCGCGCTTAAATTCCTCACTGCCCTCGGGACTCAACTCATAACACACTCGCTATGCTCGGGAGTAAAGGGATCCTTCGTTACGCCAGTGACATAAAACAGTGCTTTATATAGGTATCCTCTTGGTACTATTTTCTGTACGATTTGAAAGGTGCTCAATCTTTGCAAAACTTTTTACGCGGTGCCGATTACAAGTAAATGATCATGTTTGTCTTGATTTGGTTGGTAATAACAAACGAAAACTATAGCAACGTAAAAATAAATGGCATTTATTAATTTGTCTCCTTAAACCTATTGATAACATTCAATAATACGTATTAAATACATGTATCTTATATCTTACACTGTTCTATAAAATGTAAACATTTACAAAAATATCTGATCCTCATCAGAATCCCCAGCACCATAAATAAAATGTCTTCTCACAACGTTATCGACATTATTGTCCACTATTGCACTATCGGTAGTGTTATTTTTACAGGGAGTCACCGGGTATCTAACGGGCCCCAACCATCTCCTCCCAAGCCCGTAATTTCTTGGCAACGCTACGTTTTTGGAAGAAGAACTTTTCACAGACTTGTCCAAACTAGTTACAGAAGACTGAATGGACTGTAAAGATTTTTTCACGTCGTCATCCAAGTCAAAATCTACATTTGCTGGTATACTCATGCTCAGAGGTCTTCGTTTTAGCCTACCATTAGGTATTTGACCTCTCCAAGTATTAAACTTTGTTCCTTTCTTCTGTGGACTACTTTGTTGGGAAGAAAAATTCCCTATGTCAGACTCCTCGTATACTTGAACTTCTGAGAAGCATTTTTGAAGATTACTTTTTAGGGGTGTATTTTGCCTGCTTGCTTTGTCCTGCATTCGACTGATTACTTTCTCTTTCGTTAGTTTTATTAATGCGTAGATAGTCTTTAAAGCTTCTTCGTTTAGCAGTTCATCATCCGTTATGTCTCCGTCAAGAGTACCCATGCTGGTAGCAATTTCGTTTTTACCAGGAACTCTCGGTTTTTCTGATATTCCCGTAACATCAAACTTTGAATCCATTGTAGAATTCTTCTTAGAATTCTGTAGGACAATTAGTTCCACGACTTTCGGTGCTGATTGCAGCATCGCTAATGCTTTATCATACTTTACGTTGAGTAAAGTCTGTCCGTTAACAGATATAATTTGGTCCCCTGGTAAAAGTTTTCTACTCAGATCTGCTGGTCCCCCAGAAGTAATAGATTTAATGTAAACATTGCCATCAGAGCCTTCAGCAACCTGTAAACCCAGAGCGTTCATTTGATCCCGCTCTAGCGTAGCTGTGACAAAAACTCTTTCTCCTTGAACACATTCCATATTATCTAACTTTTCGAATAAAGAAGTGTTCACGCAAGAATCGTTACTGACTGCGTTGTAGTTGAATGCGTCCGGGTAAACCTTTGGTGATTCAAGCACGTATGCAGTTGCGGTATGCGTCAGTTCTTGATGATAATGTCGCTCTGGCAGTAGCTTCATGCTGTTAACATTGCAATGTTGCCTCAGCTCTAAGTCGTCAGAATCACTCTGCGTCGTCGTTAAATCGCAGTCTTTTACTATACTTTCTGACCTTCGATTTGGTTTATCTACAACAGATTTCATTCCATTGAATACTCTTGTACCCATTTTTACTCCGCGTCTTCTGGGCAAGCTGCTTTCGGAAGAGGAAAACCCGTCGTTGGACGTATTTCCTGGGTTACAGCAATTCGTCAGGCTCTCTTCACTTGGCTGTGGCGAGAGAATCCGTCGTAATAATTCTTCCGTGTTGGGTTTAGCATTCTCTTTGTCTTGGGTTTTCTTTTCCCCAAAAATATCCACTCTAAACCTTCGTTTAACTGGTCTCCTGGTCCGCAATTGGTTTCTAACAGCCAAGTTGTAACTGTCCTCATAATTACTGCATTCGGCTTTCTTAGGAGTGCTATCTCTATTCAAAGGGCAGCTTAGTTCATCCGATAAATAATTAATGAAGTCCTCCTTTGCATACAACTTTAAATATAACCTGTGATGCAATGAGGCCAGCCAGAAAGTAAAGTAGCTTTTATTGTCAGTCATTTTTAACTTGTATTTGACTCCGATTTTGGACAACCCCGAGTGTGAGTTGGGCATTATGTAGAGACTCTTTTTGTTGTAATAGAATGTGTGTATATGATGCCAAGGCAGGCTTTGCAGTACTATGCGATTGGTTCCCGAGTCGTCCGAGATGTGATTGCTTCTAGAATAGAGCGTCACACCTCTTGGTCCAATAGAGAGCCACACGTCACGACAGAAACCGTCTCTAGTTGCCCATACTGCAGAGTAAAAATGCGCTCCATAATCCCGAAACGTCTGTGCCAGTGTTATAAAGTTTATCATAGCTTTATTCCTGTCCAATCCCCGTCTGGACTCGTGCGCCCTTTTCATCTTTAATTTAACATCTGCCATGTCATCAGTAATGGCAGATTCTGGCAGATAATGTTCAAGTAAAAAGTAATCAGCAGAACCATGTTCTCTATAGGAGAACTCCCCAAATTCGATGTGTAAAGCATACCCAGCTAATAATATGAGATTCTGAATCACAGAAGTCAATTGCCCTTCAACTGTTGCTCTTCTAAGTTGTAAATATACTCTGTGCCGCCATGCACCACCTTGGATGTTCCTAGCTATGTTGGTAGGTAAGAAGAATTTTATCCTTAAAAATACTGTTAAGGCAATTTCTTCATTAACAAATTTCTTCTTGTTACCCACTTTATGCCATGCTTCCGGGGCGATTTTCTTTATTTTGTAATCATCTGGTAGGAAAACAAAGTCGCCACCAATTAGTACAGCAATCCCTAACATAAAATTGTGCTCATATTTTTCACTATGAACTAGTGCTTCAAAAAGTTGTCCCGCTGTGACTGTGTTAGGGTCACAAAGTATCTCAACTTTTTGCCCGTTCATGAGGACCACTGTTATCACTCGTTTCTCTGCAACAGCAGAAATTGTCAAGTCCATATGTTTGGCAGGCTGGGAAGCCCGGACTATGAACTCGGGGCCCACACACCCATCTTTGCCTTTACCTGTCCCCTCAGTTTTATATAATCTTGAAGCAGCTCGTTGAACTGGCTTACCTCTCCTAAAATTTGTTGGCGGTCTTCTATTACCTTTGTCCACAGCCACGGAAATAGTAGATAAAGATACCGAATTATTAGATATAGTGGGTTGTTCCAGTGGGCTTATTCCTATTTCCAAAGTAGAATGAGCATTAGACAAACCACCCATTCTGGCATTGTCAAATAATTGGAATATTGAATTCCTATCATGCTTTGTAACTCTGCAACTTGGAAAAGGCTCCCTTTCATCTGGAGATTTTATGAGATCAACATAGCTACGCGGACGGATACTGACTTTTAAATCTGTGTTTGTACTTGCTTCATGAGTTTTAGAGTATCTAGTTTTAACATCTATGGAATGTGCTTTTTCTCGGCTATCTATAATCGGGCTCAGGCCTATGGATGCGGCTGAACAGGAACTGCGGCCCGAGTCCTCGTCACAGCTTCGTAGCATGGCTGAAATAAATAACGACCATATAGCAAACGAAAATAAATCAAATCAACAAGTAACGCACTCGCAATGTTAAATAGACCTTGCCGATGATCATTACAGCCCCCACCTAAGCATAATAAATGAGAGATTTCCATAAATGGACATTATCACCCACACGTCCAATAAATATTCAAGATTTACCACTCACTTCGCCTCAGTTAGGGAAAGTACGTGAGAATATCTCAAAAAACTTGACTTAAATTATTATTATTAGCCTCGTTAAAATGACAAATAAGCTGAATTTGAACAGTAGGTAAATTTGAATCTAATCTTCACAGTAAGTACCTATAATTAATAACTTACCAGATTTTTTTTGTATTTCTAACGCCGATGATTCATTGTTTCACTTAAACTTCACATCTTATTACGATAATTACGTGACTTCCTTTCGCTTTCATCATTATTAAAATTAAGAAATTCATATAAACATCGAAAAGTTGTCGGTTTAGTTTGATTTTGTTGATAAAGCAAATTACATACAAAGCGTTCAACACTTGTCGCGTGCACTTGCTGGCTTTGCTTGAATTGCTACTCGCTGTAGGTGGTAATTTTTTGTTTGCATGCGAAATGAAACGGCAATTGATGGAGCCGTGGGAAAGAATGAGACAAAGGTTATGTTTGTTTCTGTGTCTATACAGGAAAGAAATATCATTTCAATTAATATGGGCCTGTGAATAGTATGTGTTAAGTTAAACGAGTGAAATAACTCAATAAGGGGCCGTGATCATTTTACAAATTGAAAATTAATGATCACTGAAAAATTTGGAAATATTACTAGGTCACTATGCAGTATCTAAACGCTTTTGTAATAGACTGTGTTACCAGCAGTTGTTTTATCCAGTATCCTACAATTTATAGTATCAGTGAAAATAATTATCCATTAAAAAAAATACATATATTTGTAGTGATATTAGAGATAAATAGAGTAGTCCGTTTTTAAAATTACTGATTCCTTTTTTTAATTTGCTTACTAATCATTAACATATATTTTTTTCTGTACTCTCATATTCTGAGGGCCTACTCCGAACTTCGAAATCAGAACGTATCGTGCCGTCCCTTTCACTTTTATACTGTATAACACGAGATTGAAAGGGACGGTACGATTCGGATTTCGCAGTTCGGCCGAACAGCAAACGGAGTTTTCCCTCTTTGTCGCACTTGCAAGTTTGCATATAAGTGAGAAAGAGAGGGAAAACTTCGTTTGTGGTTCGCGGTAGCCCCTCTGGTAGCGTCGTGGTGTGGTGTTTACACTTTCCCGTTTTCTTTTAAGTTTAGTCTAGCAACTTTAAGATTCAGTTGTCACGATGTGTTGTTCGACGATGACGTATTTGTATCACTGAAATTCCTAAAAATAATTCAAAATATAGGTTTCTAATTGTCTAATTACTGTAAAAAGTTTTAATTAAGATGGCTACGTTAATTCAGTCATACGAGCAACAATATTCAGTGCTTACTGCGGATATAACATCTAAAATAGGACGTCTAAAGTCAGGCAACGATGGTATGTTTTGAAAATATCTTGTTTAATTGCATTGTAATTATGGATGGCTGTTTATGGTCTTCTCAGATTGATTATCTTTATATTGTGTTGATGTTTCAGACAATCGTGATCAGTTGATGCGAGAAATACAAGCAAATTTTGAGGAAGCAAATGATCTTGTAAGCTATGTTCGAACTTGCATGTTTTTATTTCTCAGTGCATTTCACTTTCGCACAACCGCATGTTTTACGAGCGCTCACCTACTTCAGGTTATAAATAAACAGGTTTGAAGTAATTGTACTTATGATTTGGCAAGTATACACTGCAAAAGCTTATGCTGTAACTAAACAACGTAAATGTGTTCATTGATGTTAGTTATGGATACTAATTTGCAAATTAATCAAAGTAGGGTCGGTAGGTGGGTTTACGGCCTGTTAATTTGATGCGCCAGTTTGCGGCCACTTGGATGAGTTGATATTTTCTTGCTTTTTTAATATATTCCCATTCAATAGCTACTAATTAAAACGACTACAACTATAGAGTCGGACATGTAAAAGTGTAAATATCTTTAATTGAAAAAACTTCCTTCTTCAGGAGGCCGCAAACTGACACAGGCCGCATATAGTGTCAACAACCAAACTGCCAACCAAATTGATAGCGCTATCTCTTGCATACTTGCATGGTGTTACGAAGTTGGTCTCACATTTCTTATGACGCCGGTCGTCTGTTGTTTCGCGGGCACTACAATGAAGGATTGTTCACAGCTTGAGCAATTGGAGTTGGAGTCGCGCGGCGGCGCCGGCTCGCGCGTGGCCGCCTACCGCGCCGAGCTGCAGCGCGTGCGCCAAGAGTACCGCGCAGTCACCAGCAACACTGGCGGCTGTGAGTACTTAGGTCAATCAACATTTTTAAATCCCAGCAACCAGTCCCTCAAGTTCCTTCCCATAAAACCGGTGTAGTTTCCCTTCTTTTCGCAATAGCCCTTTCACGTAGCGGGTGCTGTCTCTGGCTGTATCTCCTCAATAGTGCATGGCAGAGATAGTATCCGCTAGGTGTACACATCCCAATACATTATCGTATCTCAAAGGGGCCTCTTCGTGTTGGATCTGTATCCCCATGAACGCCTTCCAAAAGGACCGGACATTGTGCCGTGATATCCCAAAGGAGAGATACAAATAATAATAATAAATCTTTATTGCCACGTAATAACAGAAAAGTACAATACAAAAGCGGATACATAAAAAAAAGTGAAAGAAAAAAGAAACATTACAATAAAAAGAAAACAGCACTTAAAAAGAAATACAAATTACTTACAATTTTAAAAACTATGACTGCGGCAACTATTTGACAGCTTGAAAATCGAAATGGGTAAACAACTAACACAGCAATCGCAAGATCTGAAGCAAGAACTCCACTCTTCAATCACCAATACGCTAACAAATAAGATAGATGAAAAGCTTTCACCATTAATAGAAGAAAATAAGAAACTCTCGTCCAAGATACAAGAATTAGAAGTGAAAATATGCGAACTAGAAAAAACGAAGAGAGAGAACAACATCATACTATTCGGTATACAGGAAGATGAAAATTCAACAGAAGAACTGTTCGAGAAAGTGAAAGAAAGTGTTAAAACTGACTTAAAGATAGAACTTTCATATGAGGAAATTAATAAAATACACAGAGTTGGAAGAAAAAATGCAGAAAGCACGTCAAAGGGAAGGCCAGTTAGAATTTCATTCGTAAGGGAAATAAAAAAAAGAGAGATAATGAAAGCTAGAAAGCAATTTAACGAAATATATGCAAGCGAAGACTACCCCAGGGAGATTCAGAACAAAAGAAGAGATTTACAAGTGAAAGTTCAAGAGGAAAGAGAGAAGGGGAACACAGCTTTTATAAACTACGATAGACTTGTGGTGATAAAAGGAAACAAAGATAGCAGGAAAAGAATGCCTTCAGGGTCACCGCAAGAGGAAAGCCAACCAAGGAAACAGCAAGCTATAAAAGATGGAAAAGCGAACAGGGCAAATGCTTTCGATGTCATGAGGAACAGGGCCAACTCATTATCCACAACAGGCGAACAGTCAAATACAAGTAAATACTAGCAATTAGAAACCAACCGGAACCCAAATTATAAAACATATTTAAAAGATCATAAAGCAACACCTCCCCCAAGCCGGTTGGTCCCCGTGGGGGAAAACGACCACAACCTTTCGATATCACACAAAAACGCTGGAAAAAATGCTGAAGACATTTATATATGCAATTACAACGCTAGATCATTGTCAAAAGAAGAACAACTCATAGAATTAGAGTCTGCCTTAACTTACATAAAATGGGACATAGTAGGATTAGCAGAAGTGAGAAGAACTGGATATAACATCGAAGAGAGAAAAGAATATACACTATACAGCTACGGAGAGACTAAAGGACAAAGAGGAGTAGGATTTATGGTTCGGAAAAATGTAAACCGCTATGTCGAAAATTTTAGATACACATCGGAAAGAGTCTGTGCTATAGATTTTAACATGAACAACTTTAAATTCTCTATTATTCAAGTATATGCTCCTATGGAAATGGCGGATGCTAGTGAAATTAACTCTTTTTATGAAAACATAGATGAAGCCATACACCAAAGTTACAAGAATATTATTCTTCAGGGGGATTTTAACGCTCAGATAGGGCAAACCAAACCAGAAGAAAGCTCTGCATTAGGAAAATACGGTTTTGGAAAGCGAAGCCAGAGGGGAGAGATACTCGTCAACTATGTGATGGAGAACCAACTGAAAATCCTTAACACATTTTACAAAAAGAGAAATAGTAGGCGCTGGACATGGTTGTCACCTGGTGGCAATGTTAAAAATGAGATCGACTACACTACAACAAATTTTCGCCAGAATTTCAAAAACTGTGAAGTCATATGTAATTTACGACATAACAGCGATCACAGAATGTTAAGGGCTACTTTAAACATAGGAAAAGATCGAAAATCTAGGAGAAATTTTAGAAAGCAACTAATAACATCACCCCCTGAAAATATAGATGAGCTCCAGATAACCATACAACAAAAACTAGAGAAAACATTCGACAAAGAAGAATCCCACACAGTGCAAAGCATCTACAACGAACTAGAAACTACAATAATTGAAAACTTTGCGAAAAAATCTAATAATAAAAAGAAAGAGGACAACATGTTAACAAAAGAAACAATGGAATTAATTAATAGACGTCAATTACTAAGAAATATTAATCAGAAAACTAAAGCACAAAAGAAAGAACTATCTAGTCTCTACAAAATCGTGAAAAAGAAGATTAAAGCTGATATAAGAATGTACAAACTAAATATTGTGAGAGAAGGCCTGGAACAATCAGGAGCAATAAAAAAGGCACAAAAAACTACAAATCTCGGAAAAGCAATTATGCCAAAACTTCACAACAAAAAAGGAGAAGAAAAAACCAACAGAAAGGACATCAACGAAGTGGCCACAATTTTTTATGAAGAGTTGTATTCAAAACAGCAAACAGACGAAAGAATAATTGATCTAAGGGAAGAAGGAAGACAAAACAAAGAATATTTTTATGTTGACGAGGTAATGAAATCAATAGATAAACTCAAAAAAGATAAAAGCCCGGGGCCGGATAACATCAAAAATGAAAGCATTAAGATCTTGAAACAAGCAATTGCATTACCCCTAACAAAACTATTTAACAAAATCCTGGACGAGAAGGAAATTCCCATTCAATGGTTGGAAGCTCACATATCTCTATTATATAAAAAAGGAGACCCACATGACATTTCCAATTACAGACCGATAAGCCTCATGTCCAACATGTACAAGATCTTCTCAATGACATTATTACAACGCCTTACACCTTTCATAGATAAGAAACAACCTACGGAACAAGCTGGATTCATGAAAGGTTTTTCCACAATAGACCACCTTCACACACTAAGTCAAATAATTGAGAAACACCAAGAATTTCAACTACCACTCTATATAGGTTTTGTTGATTATAAAAAAGCCTTCGACTCAATAAACCATTCTTCGATATGGCAAGCTTTATTAAATCAAGAAATCCCAACATACTATATACAAGTCATAAAGGAGATATACAAACAAAGTACAGCCAGAGTCAAAACAGATAAAATGGGAAGAACAATACAGATTAACAGAGGAGTGCGACAGGGAGACCCGATGTCACCAAAGTTGTTTCTAGTTATATTAGAAGAAGTTTTTAAAAACTTACAATGGAAGCAAAGAAAAAAAGGTATAAAGATAAATAACAAATACTTGTCAAATTTGAGATTTGCCGATGACCTAGTAATACTAGCCAACAGTGCAATCGAACTCAGGATACTACTACAAGAACTAAGCACAGAAAGTAAACGGGTTGGCCTAGAAATGAATCGAGATAAAACAAAAGTTATGACAAACTCAAAAGAACTGAACATTCAGATTGATAGTACATCTCTAGAATACATACAAGAATACATCTACTTAGGAAAACAAATATCTTTTATGGACTGCACAAGCAAAGAAATAGAAAGAAGAATTGGACAGACATGGAAAAAATTCTGGGCTATGAAAAACATCTTTAAAGTGAAGATACCAATGAAACTTAAAAAACTTGCTTTCGATACATGTATATTACCATGCCTCACATATGGCTGTCAAACCTGGTCGCTCACAAAAGATACCATGAGAAAAATCCAAGTGTGTCAAAGAGCTATAGAAAGAAGCGTCCTCAATATAAAGCTATCAGACAGAGTACGTAACACGGAAATAAGAAGAAGAACAAATTTTATAGATGTAAAAAAATACATACTGAAACAGAAGTTCAATTGGGCAGGCCACATAGCAAGAATGTCATATCAGAAGTGGACAAAAGCAGTAACAAACTGGAAACCTAGGGTCGGGAAAAGGAAAGTGGGCAGGCCAATTGCAAGGTGGGAAAAGGACATAACAGAAAAAATAGGAAAAGATTGGAGAGAGATAGCAATTGATAGAAAAACATGGAAGAAACAAGAAAGCAAATATTTAGAAGATATATACAACAGCGAATCGGAAGAGACCTAGGTCAAAGATGACCTTACGAAAACCAGATAATATATTAGTCATTTAAAAAGTAAATGAAAAAAACAAAGGATTTCGTAAAATAAAGGTTTAATGTAAATGTAATGTAATGTAATGACTGCGGCAATGGGTACCAGGCTCAGCATATGCTGGAGCTTGCAAACTCAGCGCTGATTTTCAGTCTGGCCCCTAGCCCCTCCCCTAGGTCGTGACCCATTTGTTGTACCAACAGTAGTACAAGTGTTGTGTGATGCCAGAAAATAGATAAATATATAAAACAAAAATAAATAAATAAAAAATAATGAAGTTTAGATATCTAATGTAGGTACGTATGATGATGATGTGTTTTTCTTGTTATTCTGTCTCGTCAGCGAGGAGACAACAGTAACCATGTTTCTTAGATAAATGTTTTAAATATGGAATTCAAGCATGCTCAGGAGATGACCGATGTCCAAATGGATTTAAACTTATCACTAAAACTCATGTTTGGTAGATTTAAACCATATAAAATCACAGTTTTAAAGAGTGACTCAGGAGACGTAACCGTGGTAACGAGCAACAAAGAATAGTTGATCCACCCACTTACACCTGCTCCATAGCCTACTGCAATGGAAAGGGCTATGCTGGGAGTTTCCCTGCGTGATCGCATCAGAAATGAGGCCATCCGTAGCAGAACCAAATTAACCGATATAGCCTTTCGAATCGCTAAACTTAAGTGGCACATTGCACGTAGAACCGATGGCCGTTGGGGCCGGAAGGTTCTCGAGTGGCGACCACGGACCGGAAGGCGCAGCGTGGGTAGGCCCCCACAAGGTGGACTGATGACCTGGTAAAGGTCACGGGAGTCCGCTGGATGCGGGTGGCGCAGGACCGGTCATTATGGCACTCTTTGGGGGAGGCCTATGTCCAGCAGTGGACGTCTTTCAGCTGATATGATGATAGCCTCCTGAGATAGGTCTCAGGAATTATTGATTGGTATCCCATTCAAAAAAAAATGCAGTCAAATTTTAACCTAGTAATACCAATCATCATCATCCTACTAGCGTTATCCCAGTTCAGTTGCATCCTGAAGGATGCCCGGGGTCCGCTACCTAATCCCAAGATTTGGCGTAGGCACTAGTTTTTACGGAAGCGACTGCCATCTGACCTACCAACCCGAGGGGAAACCAGACCTTATTGGAATTAGGCTTGTCAAGTAAGTGGGCAACTTGGCTGTTAGAAGTTCTCAAGCCGCCTGAAGGCCTCTAACTTGGCTTAACGACTGTTATCATAGACAGCAGCCGGGATCAACGGCTTACCGTGCATTCCAAAACACGGGAGCGCTCAGTTTATAACCAGTCAAAGCGGTCACCCATCCAAGAACTGACCTATGCCCACGCTGCTTAATCTCGCATACCGCACGCGGTACGCGGGCACCGCTGGGCCAGGAGCGCTTCTACCCTAGTAACACCGATGTTAAATTAAAATGATTATGATAAAGTTCCCAATTGCAATCTTGACATTAAGTGTCAAAGCAGATCACGGCTCCATAGGAACCTGGAAATACCCGTTATGTTAGCATGCCTAATAATCTGTCATCCGCATTCCCTCTCTTTTTTCATAACGTCTGTAAATGTCATGTGAATGTATGTAATGTCCATATGTACTATTTGTTTTAGGTTTCCAGTCTGATCCTTCCCCAAAAACAAAACAATCAGGCTACCGAACATTCTCCTCGCGCGTCAAGTCCAAAAACTTGATATTGGCAAATCCACCTTGCTAAAACCAGCAAGGAGTAGAAGCCATTTAAAAAAAAAGGGGACCTGGAAAACGCCAGTAAAATGAGTATGATAAGTTAATAAAAATACCTTATGTCTTCAGACACAGACACCGAAGAGAACTTCGACGACTGGACCTCCAACGACCAACGGCAGAAGCTTCTCGACAACACAGAGCGGCTGGAGCGTACTGGAAAAACTCTAACCGAAGGCTACAGAGTGGTGTTGGAAACGGAGCAGATTGGTGCCGCTGTGCTGCAAGACTTGAGCCTGCAGAGGGAAACCATCGAACGGTCCAGGGGAAGGGTGGGTGCCGAATAGGTTTTTTTTAAATAGCCTGTTTTTTATAAAGTCCCAATGAAGGGCCTCCCCCCTCTCTTTTTCCTTTTAGCCCGTTTTAAAAAACGGAGTATTTTTTTATTTAGGTGTTGTGGCTATTCCCGGGCTTTTCAGCCCTCGTATCACTGCGACCATTTCTGATCTATTGTGATCGCCACATACTACAATTCTCGGTCAAGTCCTACAAACTCAAAGAATCGCAGGATTTTCCTGTACTCGAGACACTTAATCTCATCCGGGCGCATGATGTGCCCAGCAATGAGCTACGACTGCGCATTAGGCTAGGGCATTCGGTTAGGATGTGTGCAGGCGTCTCCTCCGCTTCAAAGCAGAGTCTGCACGGAAAAAACAGCAAAAACGGAGTATATTTCTATTAATTTTAATTGCCCTCAGTCTAGATTGCCCCGCTGCATCTTATGTTATTCTGTCATTAATAAATATTTTTTCTAATTCTATAGTCCTTCCTTAGAGTATATATATTTCTATAGAGATCCTAAACGCGTGCTACCAAGAGTGACAGAAAAGGTCTTATGCAGATAAATTGAGAATTGGTTTGAAATGACTGCCGGGTTACCATAAATTACCTCCTTAACTTGGGCGGGTAATCGCGTGCTTGACGTAATTGGGCACAACTGTCATAAAAATAAGTTGTGCTCAACAAAAAAAAGGGAAACTATTAAATGGACAACAAATGATATGTAACTCTCTGTCGCTCTTATACAAAGTTGCATATGACCATCTCACTTGGTAGTGGTATTATTATTCAAAAAATCAAAATCAAACATTTATTCTGCAAATAGGCCACAAGGGCACTTTTACATGTCAAAATATTAGTTTACAATTTAGGAAAGTCTGACTATAAGAATACATTTTTCATGTCAGAATATTGATTTACAGTTCAAGAATGAATAATAATTTCGAGATTACAATTATAACAAAATTAATGTCATACCGACAGTGAAAATAAACTTGCAAAGTTATCTGATTACGAATATTACAACATCAGTAAAGTTAGAGATGTATAAGGTCTCAAGATTAAACAAGGAGTATAATGAAATTAATATCTCTGAGCGTCAAAATTAAAATTAATTTAATATTGTTAGAGATGTTTATGGTCTCTAAGTCACTGATAATAAAAAAGAATCCACAACAGGATGATGTCTCTCGTCAATCCCCTATAAAAAGACACTAGTATTAACGTAGTCACTATGTCCTTGCAAGCATGAACAGACCGGACTCCACAAACAGCACCCGATCACGAGTATGACGCGTATCTCAGCCATCGCCTCCTTCGACCATCTGTTAGGGAAGGTGGCGACCCGATCAACGACGCCACCGTAGGCAAAGCCCTTAAAGCGAGCATGACATATTCATAACTGCGGACATTGATAATAACAAAATTAAGGCGACTGTGAGGCGAGAAATAGCATCGCATCAATTCATACAATATCCCAGAGATGTACATGGTCTCTGAGCGTCCAAATACTTGCTTGTCGTGTCTTGTAAGTGTATGATTCCTTCTGTTTATTTGCAGCTTCGTGAAACGGACGAGCAATTGAATCGCTCGTCGCGTCTCATGAACACGATGTTGATGCGAGCGCTCCAAGACCGATTCGTACTAGTGATGGTGTTCCTCGTGTTGGGGGTGTTGCTGTGCATCGGACTGTACTTCTACGTCACGTAACCAGACCAGACTGTAATGTGTGTGTTAGTTAACGGGTTAGGGTGAGTTGCACTAAACCGTCTGTAATCGTAAGCGGTGTTCGTTAAGAGCGCTTTAATAAAATGTAACAGGTCCACTAGCGCCACTCGTAAATAATTGAAATTATTTAAATTTAACGATATATAACTAAACGAGCTCAAAATTAAAACGGCCGTTTTAACTTTGGACGCATCGATTGACGAGTCCAGCAACGTAAAAACTAGTTTGATGGATTCAATAAGTACTTAAATACAAACTACAGTACGTAGCGGCCCCCTTTTTCAGTTATATATCGTTAAATTTAAATAAATACAATTATTTACGAGTGGCGCTAGTGGACCTGTTACATTTTATTAAAGCGCTCTTAAAATCTGATTGTATGGAAAGTTGACAAGTTTCTATGGGATGACAGCTGCCGCCGCCATATTTGACGATGACCGGCCTGTGATCGTATGTTGGTGCAACCGACCCTTAATCTGTAAAAATTGGAAAACTCGACAGTGAAGAACTATCGTCAAGAGCAATTGAGCATTTTATATCGAATTTCCTTACAAATTCACCCGAGGGGCTACCGCGAACCGAAAACGAAGTTCGAATATCTCCCTCTCTGTCGTACTTGCCAATTCGTGCGACAGAGAGGGAGATATTCAAACTTCGTTCGTTTTCGTTTCGCGGTAGCCCCTCCGTTTTATTCGCTCCTATATGTAAGGTGACTGAGCGTTTTAACGACTGTCATGACATCGCATTATTGTTAAAAGTTGCTGCAGATTTAGATTTTTGGTAATTTTGGGAACCCTGGCCGTCAGTTAACCCTTTGACAGCCAGGGACGGCTGTAGACGTCAGGGCAAATTCGTGCCCCGGGAGCCAGACCAATAAAGTAATAACGCCATACATCATAAAAGGGTTGCCAGGAGTCGTATTTCATAGTTTTTGAACGGTTAAATTTGGACGGCTACTGACGTCGGTGGCTTCAGCGGCACGGCGTGCTTCGCAATAACTGAAAATGTCGTCCTCACTTACAGGACTGGCGGCGGTTGTAGTACCGAAAACCACCCACTTTTACAACTAGTGATATTTTTTACGCTTTCAACCCCAAATGGCTTCGCCATTAAAAAAAAAATAAAGTGAATCGACTAAAAATCAGTATTGTTTGCGTACCTGCTCAAAAGACTTCTGTGTAAGATAGGGTAAATCGCCAATAACTAACTGCCCACTCAAAAAAATATCATTCAGTTACTAGCGACTAAATTTGTGCAGTGAAGACCGCCTTTAACAAAATACATGAACTCAACTCTGTACCCAGTTATTTTAATTTTATTTATATAATTGCAGAGATACCAGCTATTATAAATCATAAATCATTTATTTGCGTGAATAGGGTCAGATTACAGTTGTTACATATACATAAACGTTCTCCTTATTCAACCGTCCACAAACACCATGCAAATATTAGATGTAGTTCTAAACCTAAGTATTTATTATTACAATATATGCAATTTGTACGAGATTGATTGAGAGAGAGATTGGTTTGCTCGGTACATGTTTTTGCGAAGTGGCTGTTATTGGGGGTGTGGCCAACAATAGGCAATTTACCCTAACTCTAGCACAGAACAAGCCGTCGTCTCCAGGCGAAAAAAATAAACATTAGCATTCTTTTGTAATGATCCCGGGTATCCCCGGGACCGGTAGACGACGGGTTAATACAGACTAGCCGATTCAGCGTGTAAAGCAAAATTAGGTTTTAATATTTATTTCGTTCCTTTAAAATTATTCTGTCCTTTATATAGCTTTATTTATTAATAGATTGTATAAGAATAACTGTAAAAAAAGTGTATTTATCAATCATAATCATATTAGCTTTTATCATGAGAGCACTTGTATAAATGTAAAATGAATTGAATAAATGTGAAATGAACAGTTAAACTAATAACGTGAACTTCTTCAGTATAGTCGCCTCCAAATATAACTAGGTACTAAAACAACAAAGGATAAGATTGTAATGTTGACGGAGATATCCGGGATGGGTAAATACCGGATTAATTTGTAAAGTACCTAAACATATGTGTCAAATATTTCATTTATCATCAAATATAATATTTTCGTCACTAAAGTTATCATACAATACAAATTTACTGCTCACCAAAATTAGTACAGAACAGAAAAATAAATTAGGTAAATATACGTAATAAATATGAAAATTCTTATTTCAATTGCTACTAGTTTCAGTACCGTTCTCTTGTTACCAAAACAGTATTTGGGTCAATCAACTTTTCTTTATTGTTATTCAGTCCCGTCAGCGAGGAGACAACAGTAACAGGGTTTCTTAGAAAAATGTCCATAATATGGACTTCAAGCATGCTCAAGAGATGACCCATGTCCAAATGGATAGATGCTTTTCGCTAAAACTCATGTTTGGTAAATGTAAACCCTATAAAATCACAGTTTTCAAGAGTGACTCAGGAGTCGTAACCATGGTAACGAGCAACAAAGAATAGTTGATCCACCCATTTATGTTAATTGGTCTTATGAAGTTTCTTTCAAAAATGACATTCTTGTTACAAGCTTTTATTGCTAAATGTACTTTTTCCACAATCATCAACTAATCATTGAGAGGATTGTAATGAGTAGAAGCAGGACGGGTGTATCTTGTGTAGTTTAGGAGTTGCTGTGGTCACCTTTACTCTTGCATCATCTGTTTAAAACACAAACGAACGCGTTTGCGTTTAGTCTCAGTCTATGGTAAATAGTTATTTGTTATACAAGGGTGCAAAGTTGTATTTTAACCGCGAGTGTGGAATTGAAACACGAGCTAGCGAATGGATTCTAGGATTGAACCACGAGCCAGCGAACGGATTCTATAGTTATAGAAAATAGAATCCGTTCGCTGGCTCGTGGTTCAAAAATAGAATCCTGAGCGTAGCGAGTGTTGCAACACACGAGACATAAAATAACTTTGCAACCGTGTATAACACAAATCTTTTCACCTCACTAGAGCGAGGATTTTTCTTTCCTCCTCCTAGTCCTAACGTTGACAGTTGCGTCCTAAATATAGTTATCCATTACCTAATCCCGAGATTTGGCGTAGGTACTAGTTTTTTAACACAACAGCACAATATAAAATTATTATTGCCGGACTGTCTGGACTGGCCTTTACGTGTTATTATGTTTAAAAAAGTTACAAATAGCGTGTTCGGATTTCAAATATTCTTTGCACTCTTGTGGATAAAATGCAGTTTTGCTATCTGTTTTTAAAGAATAAAAAAGGGCTTTCCGAGCTAGTGAGGTGAAAAAATAGTTACCATCTAAGGCCATCATTCCGACTATACCGACATTACTCATCTGTCATAAGTCATATGATTGTTCAAATATTTTCGATCTTTGGGAACCATCCGTGAGATATTCATGAATTCGACAGGCACGTATCCAGAGGGGGGATAGTTGGGATTTATCCCCCCCCAGAAAACGTTTTTAGCCAGTAGTGATTACAGCGATTTTTACACAGTTCACATGGTTGTTTCACTGTTTGTCCCCCCCCGAACCAAAAGTCTGGATACGTGCGTGGAATTCGCCTGTTATTTATTTATCGTATGGCATACATTGTTCTCCTCCTAACTGTAATTAATTGATACGAAATATCAATGCATTTAGTGTTTGATTTATTTCGAGTCAATGCAAGACTGTTATAGATAAATGAATGTAGATAGATCTAAATATTTATAGGTATATTAATGCGTTATTGTTTATTGTAATCATGATCAGATTAAATACAGTGAGATGCTTTTAAACCAATAAGTGTTTTAATTGTTCTTATGTACTCTATGAGAGATTTCACAACCATTAAGACTGAGGGGCTACCGCGAACCACAAACGAAGTTTTCCCTCTCTGTCTTTGTTACACACACTGACACTACAGTGCGATTATAAGATCCAGACGGGCTACTCAGAACTTCCAAATCCTAACTTCGTATGGTGCCGTCCCTCTCACTCATATAGTGAGACACGAGAGTGAAAGGGCACGATACGAAGTTCGAAGTACAGGCTGATATGGATAAGAATAAAATACTTAATGTATATTTACAATATTTATTCTAATAATATATCTATAAATACATTTTTTCACACTTACAGAAACAATAAATAATAGGTACAGTTGAATTAAATAATAAAACCATACTAGCGGTGCCTAACAAAGTTAACAAGATTCATATGGAAGTCATGAGGTCTTTACGTTTCAAATTTATACCAAACATTATGAATATTACAAATAACAATATTAGAAATGAACCCTAATGTGAGTGGATATAAGATATAACTTTAAGGAGCCACTTAATTATAGAATGTACCTACTTAAAAATAAATAGATTTTAAAGCGGAATGATATTGCACCTTGATCGATCAACTTTTTTTTGTTGTTATTCTGTCCCGTCAGCGAGGAGACAACAGTAACCGTGTTTCTTAGAAAAATGTTAATAATATGGAATTCAAGCATGCTCAAGAGATGACCCATGTCCAAATGGATTTATGTTCATCGCTAAAACTCATGTTTGGTGGATTTAAACCCAATAAAATCACAGTTTTAAAGAGTGACTCAGGAGACGTAACCATGTTAACGAGCAACAAAGAATAGTTGATCCACCCGCCTAACCGACGAACAGGACCTAATCACATGCAATTACATAAAGGCTTGACCACACCGCAGCTGAAAACGCAGTGACGCGCCGAGTAAATTCAGAGTTTTTACGGCGGTTTTATTTTCGTCATTTTCGTCTGATTCATTTGATCACTTCTCGCCAGCTGTCCTAACTTTGTGTAGATAATGGGGGCTATCGTTTTTGTACTCACCAGTTGGCGCCACTGTCGACTAAGGTCCAGCTGTCAAAAATTGTTATTGGTTATTATGGACATGAGAACGAAGTTTACATTTAAATCATATTCAATACCTTAAAATCGTACCATAAAAATATCGAATATACCGCATTGTAGCGTGGGCCCGTTTTGTTCGGAAAAAAGGAGGAAATAATTTTCCGAAAGACAAATCTGTCTCAAAGCCCTGACAGTCATTGACCCTTAATTCATATTTGCCATAATCAAGCTCAGGTATTGCAAAATAGTGACCATATTGTTCCAATTAGATATTAACCCGCGTAGCGCAACCAAAAAGAGTGACATTTGACGTTTCGGAGGACCCCACGCTACACTAGCGCCTCTAGCGGCGAATTCATACGCGATAGCCCCCATTGCAAGTTGACAATTACTTTAGAAATAAGCGTTTCAAATGTTCAGAGAATAAAAAGATCAATAAAAGCAGTGAGGTGACTCATGAGTGAAGTTTTTAACTCATAACTTGTTTTTTTGTTCTCTGCTAGCATTGAGCAATGAAAATAGTTATTTCTATAACATTTCCAAGACTGTTTGATTTGCCGTAGATAAGACGTGGCTGCCATGTGATAAATAAAGAACAAAAGAATTTGGTGTTTTTTTTTCTTTTTTCTGACAAGCCTACATCAATATAATAACCTTAATAACACGCCTAAAGTATGACGCAATGTATCTGCTGGGATTAAAAACATATAAACTGGTTTATATATATGAGTAATAATACACAACAAATTACAAGGACAGTTGACATAATATATATGTATAAAGGCGAGTTTCCCTCTCGTCACAGCGTTTACGGTGCGTCAGCGTATTTGAACTGCAGTGTGATCGAACCTTTACGTTACATCTCAGACGATATCATATAGAGCAAAGCGCTCAAATATATCTGAAGTTTTCCTTGTCAAAGTTTTTATGAGACGTACATAGAATTAGAATTGTAAGTCTCTAGAACGTATCATTGGAATTCTGCAATGTAACGCCTAAGGCCGGGTTTTATAAAGATCCGTTAGACCAAATGTCAGATCAAATTTCAGTAACTCAGTACATTTTTTGACATAACAAACCGACATAAGGTCTAACGGATCTTTATAAAACCGAGCCTAAGTAGACCAATTGCTTCTAAGAGAGTTTTGGCGTCTCATATTTTATTACAAGTGATGTATCTATACCATATAGTATTTAAAAGATATATGAGAGAGAATAATACGCAGTCGTATAACTAATAAATAATTTAGTGTGCAAAAGAAACTCAAGTCTTGTTACAAACTCGTTACATAATTAATTGTATGCATATTCAGTTAAGGAAATTAAAACAAGTTACATATTGGTCAGTCACTCTTTTATAGAACATTTTTGGCGCCCAAATTGCAACTGAATTTTCAAAAAGAAAAATCTTACTTACAAACGCAACTTTAAGTGTAAGTATCGAAAGGCGTACATGATCATTTTTAATATTTTGCTTATAAGGGTCGGTTGCACCAACATACGATCACAGGCCGGTCATCGTCAAATATGGCGCCGGCAGCTGTCATCCCATAGAAACTTGTCAAACTCTCCGTACAATCAGATTTTAAGAGCGCTTTAATAAAATGTAGTGGGTCCACTAGCGCCACTCGTAAATAATTGTAATTATTTAAATTTAACGATATATAACTAAAAAAGGGGGCCGCTACGTACTGTAGTTTGTATTTAAGTACTTTTTGAATCCATCAAACTAGTTTTTACGTTGCTGGATTCGTCAATCTATGCGTCCAAAGTTAAAACGGCCGTTTTAATTTTGAGCTCATAGATTGACGAATCCAATCCAATTTTTAGTTATATATCGTTAAATTTAAATAATTACAATTATTTACGAGTGGCGCTAGTGGACCCACTACATTTTAATAAAGCGCTCTTAACGAACACCGCTTACGATTACAGACTGTTTGGTGCAACCTACCCTTAATCTCTCACAAAGATTAAAAGATTGTGATAGGCAGTTTCTCAGAATTAATGTTTAACAACATTAACATAATATCTATTTTTGCATGATAGATGATTGACATTACATCAAACTGCTTGGGATTCGGTGAACTGTAATGCGAATACAATTTAAGTCACACACACACACATTATTTATTATACAAGTATGTAGTGTTGTGTTCCTAGAGGTGAGCGAGGTTGCCAGAGCTCCCGAGGATGCATTGTGTTGAGAGAGAGGGACCTCAATTTGTCCCTTCTGTAGTCAACACAGTGCATCCCCAAATTTTATGAAGGGTCGGCTTTGGTCTCCTTTCGAGTTGCGGGCGTCTATAGGCTACGGCATCCGCTTACCATCCGGTGGACCGTACGCTTGTTTGCCACCGGCGTCGTATAAAAAAGTCACCTTTGAAGTTTTGAGGTTATAAATCGCACCGGGATGACAGGTGTCGTATCGCATCCAAGCAATTTGAAACGCACTACAGTGCCTTTACCATGAGTTTGCATGACCGTACTCGCTAGCTGCGTAAACAATTTAGTATGCCGATTCTTAGTTCTATTGCGTAACCGCCAGAGGCGCTGTACTTTTGCCCGTACAATTTTTTAAGCAGTCGCTAGCGAGTACGGTCATGTAAACTTGTAGTGATAGACCACCCAAAGCGCCAGCTGATCAGCTGAGCTAAAATAATAAATGATTTTCTATTTTATAACTTCCGAGAACAGCGCCATTAACCTTGACATTCCAATACTGGATGGAAAATAATAACACTTTCCTTTGTTCACTATTGCGCAATACGCATTCCTTGCATTCCAATCTTTCCTATAAAAGCAATGTATTTTACCTAATAAATCAGTTCGTCAGTATCGTCTCGAGTTTCGACTTGTCATTTATAATTCCCTACGCCGCACACTTCATGGCGACCTTGCCAGTCGGGCTGCTCAAGGCAGCCTCAGCATAATCACCTACTGCGAACCATCTACATAGGGTCGTACCCTTCATGGCGACCCTTCCACTTGGGCTGCACCAGGCAGCCCTGATCCTGATGCAAAGCAATGTATTTTACCTAATAAATCAGTTCGTCAGTATCGTCTCGAGTTTCGACTTGTCATTTATAATTCCCTACGCCGCACACTTCAAACTCATGGTAAAGGCACAGTACTGTCACGTATAACCGGTTACCTAGTTACGTAATTTGGCAATACTATGTGAGGCTGGACTCCGATGGGGCTTAGTCGTCGACTGGGTGACCGAGGGCCGCCAGTTTCGCTTTGTATTCGGTCAACTTCGAGTCCTGGAATTACAATTGTATGAGTTGAGAAGGAATATCATCCTGAAAAACCGTATTTCTTAGAATTTAAATATGCTGGATTAACTTTACTAGAAGAACTAGTACTGTAAACTATAACACTTTTTTTAACCTGACTGTGGCTTTATAGGCCGGGCCCAATAAAGCGATAAGAGTGCGCGATTGGAGAGTAGCCTGGGGAAAATCCAGGGAAAAACCTCCGGCACGACCACGCGTGTGGTTCGGAACACTGGAATACTCTAAGAGTTTGCGCTCCAGTGAGATTGGTTGAGCGGTTTCAACCGAATCTGAGGTGTGAATGCTGCATTTTATCCACAAGAGTGCAAAGAATATTTGAAATCCGAACATGCTATTTGTAACTTTTTTAAACATAATAACATGTAAAGGCCAGTCCAGACAGTCCAGCACCAATAATTTTATATTGTGCTGTTGTGTTAAAAAAAACTGGTACCTACGCCAAATCTCGGGATTAGGTAGTGGACCCCGAGCATCCAACTATATTTAGGATGCAATTCTACTGAAAAAAATATCTTTTCCTCGCTCTAGGGAGGTGAAAAGATTTGTGTTATACACGGCTGCAAAGTTATTTTACGTCTCGTGTGTTGCATCACTCACTACGCTCATGATTCTATTTTTGAACCATTCGCTTCGCTCAGGATTCTATTTTCGAACCAACCACCAACAACCATAGAATCCATTCGCTAGCTCTTAGTTCAACGTTAGAATCCATTCGCTAACTTGTGTTTCAATTCCACACTCGCGGTTAAAATACAACTTTGCACCCTTATATAACAAATAACTATTATGTTAATCCGCCAGGCTATAAACTCGTTGTATACGAAGTTTCATGATGCATTCATCCTTTTTTGCATGATTGAGTAACAAACATCCATTACATCTAAACTTTCGCTTGTACTCTAATCATGTGACATGTAATATACAATGTTTTAACATGTTATTATGTACTTACTATAAAGTGCTTACATCAGGCGCGGATCCAGGATTTTGTTCAGGGGGGGGGGGGGGGGGGGGGGGCACTTTCAAAGTTTCCGAAAATAATACTGACTTTTGATAACTGTTTTTATTGACAGAACATATTTCCTACGTCAGGACATAGGCAATTGCCCTCCCCTGACACAGGCTTCAGGCGGGGACAATTGCCCCTGTTGCCCCCCCCTGTATCCGCGCCTGGCTTACATTTATTTTAATGTTATAAGGGACAAACGAGCAGACGGATCGCCTGATGGTAAGCAATTACCGTCGCCCATAAACACCTGCAACACCAGAGGAGTCGCAAGTGCATTGCCGGCCTTTCAGAAGGGAATATGCTCTTTTCTTGAATTTATAATATTAGTATGAAGTAGGATTCACGTCAAAATAAGCCCATACATTTTCATACAGAAATTAGAATCATATACGCGTTGCGTTTGCCTGCGATTTTTTCCGTGTATAACTCGTTTATTTTCTCTCTCTCTCTCTCTCTTCTCTTTCAGCATATTTGCATCCACTGCTAGACATATGCCTCTTCCATGTTTTTCCATTTCGTTCTAGACGTAGCTCGTTCATTGCGTTAGTTTAATTGCTATTCTTTTATTTCAGGCGCTTACCTAGTTATCAACGATCGTTACTGACACGTTGCTTTTAATATATAGTACCTAGCACCTAATTAGTAATTACAAATGTTACATTGTTATCTCTCTTTGCTCCAAGCGATTTTTTCTGCTTGCACATTGGCAATATAAATATAAATGTTATGTAAATAACGGATAACCGTTATTGGCCTTCAGTTAACTAACAACTTATGTAAAAATATGTAATATAATAAGGCTGTTGTTATCCTTAATACAAATAAAGTAAAAATAAAAATAACAAATCATTCTTCCATACAAACTTCCACACCCTTAGGGCATGATCTCCGGGATAAAAAGTATCCTATGGCATCCCCGGGATTTAAACTATCTCCATACCAAATTTCGTCTAAATCGATAGGTAACAGACAGATGTAATATTTGTAATAGATAACTTTGCAAGTTTATCTTCACTGTATGACATTAATTTTGTTATAATTGTAAACTCGAAATTATTATTCTTTCATGAACTGCGAATTAATATTTAGACATGAAAAATGTATTATTATAGTCCGAATTTCTTAAATTGTAAATTAACATTTTGACATGTAAAAGTGCATTTATATGGCCTATCTGCAGAATAAATGTTTGATTTTGATTTTATTATTAATCGAATGGCAATTTTTTCACCACCCAGGGGTCACGTGTAGGGTAGCGGTGGGTGACTGGTGGGTACTCCCTACGGAGTACAGATGTGGTGCAACTTCGACCCCCCTTTGTCAAGTGAGTGAGCAACTTGACTGTTAGAAGTTCTCAAGCCGCCCGGAGGCCTCTAACTCGGCTTAACGACTGCTATCATAGACAGCAGCCGGGATCAACGGCTTAACGTTGCCTTCCGAAGCACGGAATCGCTCTGATAATAACCACTCAAAGTGGTCACCCATCCAAGAACTGACCTGGCCCGACGTTGCTTAACCTCACATACCGCACGCGGTGCGCCGGCGCCGCTGGGCCACGAGTGCTCCATCCGATTTTGATTTTGACAGACAGATACACTCGCATTTACTATATTAGTATAGTAAGTATAGATAAATGAAATAAATGAACTTTATTCTGCAAGTAGGCCGCAAAGGCACTTTTACAAGTCAAAAACTACTAGCGTTTCTCATGAGACCACTGCCGAGAAGAAACGCCGAAAGAAACTCGACAGTCAGTCATTTTCTCCTAAATATGCTTATTACAATGATACTACTTAACCTACTTAAGTAAATGTAAGTGGTAAAAAAACAAAAGAGAATTGAAAGAAAATAAGGAAAAAATAACAATAGGTATTTACAATGTGTAGTTACACAAGAAAACGAAACATGTCGAATCGTTTGATATGCTTTCCTGCAAGAACTGTGTCAACTAGATACAATGAAAATATTACTCTTTACGCTATTTAGGTATTTGGTTTGGGCCATGCATTTCTGTCTGTTAGATAGTCCTCAACCGTATAAAAAACATTGATGTCAAAGGCTTATACATCAATGTTTTTTTTAGGTAAATTTTAATATTAATATTATGGATGATTACCTGATCAGCCACCAACTCCAGCAAGTCATCCTGATCCTTCCTCGTCTTCTCCAACTCTTGCACCGCCTTGTCCTCAGCTTCCCTCGCTTTGTTCAGTTCTTCATCCAACCTGGTCACTTCCAAGCTCAGCTGATTCAGTCTGGCTTCGTACTCTGGCGATTTCTCTTCCAGGCCCGGTAAGGACTTGGATGCTGACACTTGAGCTTTGAGGAGCGTGTTCTCGTCTTTTAAGTGGGAGTTGGAGGATATGGAATCGTTTAATGCGCCCTGGAATCAGAAATACATCATCATCATCATCATCATTTCAGCCGAAAGACGTCCACTGCTGAACATAGGCCTCCCCCAAGGCTCGCCATTTAGACCGGTCCTGTGCCGTTCGTTTCCACCGGATTCCCGCGACCTTCACCAGGTCATCACTCCACCTTGTCGGAGGCCTACCGACAGCTCGTCTTCCGGTGCGTGGACGCCACTCAAGCAGTTTCTGGCCCCATCGACAGAAATACATAGTATAAAACAAAGTCGCTTTCTCTGTCCCTATGTCCCTATATCCCTATATCCCTATGTATGCTTAAATCTTTAAAACTACGCAACGGATTTTGATGCGGCTTTTTTTAATAGATAGAGTGACTCAAGGGGAAGGTTTATATGTATAATACATGCATCAGCATTGCACCCGTGCGAAGCCGGGGCGTGTCGCTAGTATAAAATATATGGATAATAAGTTGGGACTGCCGCTAGTCTGGGATGCCACTTGTGTGGATACCGTAGCGCCATCCCGTCTCCCAGGAACCTCGGTCAGGGCTGGCCGATGCGGCTGAAATCTCAAGCGGCTCAAATATGCAGTCATTGACAGTGCCTACATGTTTGGGCCGTTTGGGGTGGAAACAGAGAAAAGATTACTCGGGGATCCAGCACAAGCAATCCTAGGCAGCACTTTTTAACAAATCGTGTAGTACGTGAGTGGAATAAACTATCAGAGACTGTGATAAGTGCCCCTTCAGTGAACAGTTTCAAAAATACTTGATAAACATTTGAAATAAAAAACGGACATTAAACAAATGCAGTGATATACACGCATCAGCTTGTAGCTGCTAGTGTATAATAATAATAAACCCCCAGGGCAGCTTGTGGCGAGCTGAATGGGAAGTGGCGTCCCTTGGGTCCCTTGCCTCCGAGAGTCGGTCAGGCCCCTGTCTCCGCTTGCCTTTATTGTCAGACTATATGCTCGCAGGGTGGAAGTGTATTGCACGTAATGGCGTAATAACGAGGAAACCCGCTCACGGGGGTAAACTCCGCGATGGTGAAATCGGAGCCGCACCCCTCTACACCCTGAGCTGCTTACACCAGTGTTGCTACCCTCGCTGCCATCTGGTAGCTTCTAATAGGGCGGCTCACCTAGTGAGCGGCGAGTCACCGTCTGCCTCAAGTACAGTGATGAGACATTTTATATGGCAGGCGTCCCGTTGTCTCATCAATATCCCAGCAACCAGTCCCTCAAGTTCCTGCCCATAAAATCGGTGTAGTTTCCCTTCTTTTCGCAATAGCCCTTGCACGTAGCGGGTGCTGTCTTTGGCTGTATCTCTTCAATAGTGCAGGCAGAGATAGTATCCGCTAGGTGTACACATCCCAATACATTATCGTATCTCAAAGGGGCCTCTTCGTGTTGGATCTGTATCCCCATGAATGCCTTCCAAAAGGACCGGACATTGTGCCGTGATATCCCAAAGGAGAGATACAAATAATAATAAACACTAGGCCGTGGGGACCTGGTGCTCCCCTATAAGGAGCTAGGGAAACGCCTTGTCTTGGCGACGGGTGACCAGAAGGCTGGCGCGTGCCTCGCTCAGCGCATCGGTCTTGCTGTGCAGCGCGACAATGCCGCCGGTCTTCTGGGCACCCTACCGCTGAGCTCTGAATTAGAGCCCATTTTTTATTTGTACAATACAATACAATACAAATACTCTTTATTGCACACCTCACACAATAAAATAGCACACAAAAAACAAAAAACAAAGATACAGGGAGACAGAGGCAGAACAACAGGCGGTCTTATCGCTAAAGAGCGGTCTCTTCCAGACAAGTAAGTTTTGTAAGTAGGTTTTTATTTTTAGCTTAGTATGTTTTTCAGCTTAGTAGTAGTAGTAGTAGTAGTAGTAGTAGTAGTAGTAGTAGTAGTAGTAGTAGTAGTAGTAGTAGTAGTAGTAGTAGTAGTCGTTAAGCCAACTTAGAGGCCTTCGTGCGGCTTGAGTACATCTAACAGTCAAGTTGCCAACTCACTTGACAAGCCTAATTCCAATAAGGTTTGGTTTCTCGGGTCAGATGGCAGTCGCTTCCGTAAAAACTAGCTACTACACCAAAATCTTGTGATTAGGTAGCAGAGCTCTTCAGGATGCAACTGTACCGGGATAGCGCTAGGATGATGATGATGATTACCTGCAGTTGATGGTTGTGCTGCAGCAGCCCTTCCACCTGCTGCATGAGCTGCTGGAGCCGCGCGTCCTGCTGCCGGATGAGGTTCTTGTACTGCTCCAGGGTGGCGTCGTCGGGGGAGGCGCGCTCCGGTTCCGCTATACCGTTCTCTTGTTTCACGATCAGGCTTTGGGTCACTACGCCTGTAGTCATAAATAAATAAAAAATAAATAAATAAAAAAAATACATATATATTAGAGGACAATCTTACACAAATCGAACTAGCCCCACAGTAAGCTCAAGAAGGCTTGTGTTATGGGTACTAGACGACGCTATATTTAATAGATATAAATAGTTAAATACATAGAAAACATCCAAGACTCAGAAACAAATATTCATGCTCATCACACAAATATTTGCCCTGACCGGGATTCGAACCCAGGACCGTCAGCTTCACAGGCAGGTGCACTACCCACTAGGCTAAACCGGTCGTCAATATTTGTCAATTTTAGCCTAGTTGGTAGTGACCCTATGACGCTGGAGGTGCCGGTGGTATTGATATGATGAGATACTGCACTGTTCTCATTTTATTTTATTTTTTAGACTGACGCTCAGAGACCTTATACATCTCTGAGGATATTTATTTATTAGATTTTATTATTTTCATGTTGACGTGTTATAGATATAGCTCAAAATATTTTATTATGATTGGTGTACCTACTTTATTGCCTTTTATCTTGACGCTTAGAGACGTTATACATCTCTAACAAATCTCGATTGTTATTAGTTTCTTAGTCTTATTTTTGATATGTAACACTACATTTAATTAATGATACTTTGATTATTGTATTATTTTAATTTGATGTACCTAAATAGATTTTGTCTTGTAAAAGTGCCCTTGAGGCCTATTTGCAGAATAAATGTTTTGTTTTTTTTTTTTTGCCGGGTTCGAACGGTCAGGGCATTTATATGTGTAATGAATTAGTATTATACGCGATTAAGTCCCGTTTTCCAATAATAATGTGTAAAAGAAGTACTAGTTCCACAGAACTTAGGTACTTATACCCGTATTTAATTAAAGTAACTTTTTGAAGATACTACCCACCACAGACGGAGCTATAGTATATATTCTAGCAAGGCATCTTACGATATATTTTGCCTACTAGTTGATAGTCTACAGACAGAGCTGTAATATATTTTTTCTACTCGTCGACTGCAATGTTTGAATTAAGATATCGTAGACGAAACTAAAATCACATACATTTCTCCATTGGTTCCCTTCAAGTGAACTCTTATGAAATAGACCAATCACGTGTCGCCTTTTACTGTACTCTTATGAAATAGGCCAATCACGTGTCGCCATTACAGTACTCTTATGAAATTGACCAATCACTTGACGCCACGGCATAGAACAAAAGACATCAATGAGCGTCCGACCCATGTGCCTAAACTTCATTTTCGCAGGACTAGTCTGTTTAATTGTTTCGATTTGTTTAATTAATTTCCGTTGACTCGTAGAAAAAATAGTGTATGCAATAGTTATATAATTAGCTTTTTAAGTCTCGAACCTTAATTAGACCACTCGGCAAGCCTCGTGATCTAATCGCGGTTCTCGACTAAAAAAGCATACATTATATAACGATTGCATAAACTACTATTAATATACCTAAATATATATCATAGCTCCGTCTGTGACGAGCTTTAGATTACACGTATTTTTTCCTTTATTCAATTACAAACTACTATGCATTTAAAAAATAAGTGAATTCACTAAAAGATCGAAAATAAGTCACGATATACGTGTAGTTTTCGTCCGTAAATTTCCCTCCTCTGTCGTTACTCGGCGTCCCCCTCTGACGTTCCCATCCCTCCCCCCTCTGTCGTTACTCGGCGATCACTGATTAGGGGCCGCACGGTCCGGCGTCCTAGGCACACACTTACGGACCCGGACGACGTAATCACAGCGTCTATCGAAAGATGGAACGCTGCGCTTGCGGCGTCCAACTCTGATACGACGCGTACACTTAGGCATTCCCGCCGGCGGGGACGTCCACCGCGCGATCGCGACAACAGTGACACATATAATCCCTATTCGTCCCGGTACCGCCGCACACCGGGTAGAGTCAGTCCGACCCAGGTCGGGCCTAGCTGAGTTTCTTGCTGGACTCTTCTCAGCTAGGCTAGGTTTAGTGAACCAGCGACAAAACTCCCAGTAGCTCGATTCCACTCACACCTCAGATTCGGTTGAAACCGCTCAACCAATCTCACTGGAGCGCAAACTCTTAGAGTATTCCAGTGTTCCAAACCACACGCGTGGTCGTGCCGGAGGTTTTCCCCTGGATTTTCCCCAGGCTACTCTCCAACCGCGCACTCCTATCGCTTTATTGGGCCCGGCCTATAAAGCCACAGTCAGGTTCAAAAAAAAATTCTATTGTGTTATGGGCTTATCCAGAAATCATGTAAGGTTTTGGCCCCCTTTCAGAGCCCCCCACCCCCTTGGTGATCTTTGGTGAGGTTCTAGGAGACCCCCCCACGAAACATCACGTGTATTTATTCACCACATAAGATTTCAAGCTTACATGCTCATTTACATTAGAATTACGATTTGAAACGGGATATTTACCATGTATATTTGTATTTTTCAGTTCCCTATATTTCGGCACTGTTGCAAGCGCCATTATCAAAGATTAAATCACGTGCTGCGAGTTTTAGTTGTGGTCTACCCACACACCATAGCGATCTACCCTCTTCCTGGTTCGCTTTTTAGGGTTCCGTAGCCAAAATGGCAAAAACGGAACCCTTATAGTTTCGTCATGTCCGTCTGTCCGTCTGTCCGTCTGTCACAGCCGATTTACTCGGAAACTATAAGTACTACAGTGATGAAATTTGATGGGAATATGTGTTGTATGAACCGCTACAAAATTATGACACTAAATAGTAAAAAAAAAAATTGGGGGTGGGGCCCCCCATACATGTAACTGAGGGATGAAAATTTTTTTTTCGATGTACATACCCGTGTGGGGTATCAATGGAAAGGTCTTTTAAAATGATATAAAGTTTTCTAAAAAACATTTTTCTTAAAGTGAACGGTTTTTGAGATATCAGCTCTCAAAGTCGTAAAAAGTATGTCCCCCCCCCTCTATTTTTATAACTACGGGGTATAAAATTCTAAAAAAAATAGAGGTGATGCATGCTAATTAACTCTTTCAACGATTTTTGGTTTGATCAAAGTATCTCTTATAGTTTTTGAGATAGGTTGATTTAATTATATTTGCTGCTACGGAACCCTTTGTGCGCGAGCCCGACTCGCACTTGGCCGGTTTTTTCACTTGAAACTCGATTACGGTCACGATACACCACACTCACAGTAACAATACGCGAGTTCTTTCCGGAAACAGACTCTTTTCGATTTGTGAACTTTCGGATCACTGGACGCCAGACACTTGACAGTTGAAACCCATCTTCCCGGTACAAATATACATGGTAAATATCCCGTTTCAAATCGTAATTCTAATATTTATTCACCATTCAAAATTTAGACTGGAATGGTATCGTGTTAGTTGATATTGTGTTTATTTTCGTATATGTGTTATGCAAACGCTCCAAAATTTCAAAAAACGTTAATAGACTTGATGTTTTTGACGTGCGAAATGATTTATAATTTGCTACATGAGTAGATACTATTTTTCGGTTTTGTAGGCACAGGAAAAAAATACAATGAGGTCTACGTTGTCATATATTTAAAATAAAAGAATTTACTAGAATAAAAGAAATCAGCACACCCAGCAGCACCCCTGCTCTTTATACTTAGTCTCGCTTCATGTATGTAGGTACTTTTAAGCTATTTTCTAGGTATTCAGTTTTAAAGAAATTTACAAAACAATTACTGTTTCACCAACAAACTAAAAACCTATCTCATAAAAAAAGCCTACTACTCTATCACAGAGTTTCTACAAGATGATTACCTAATATAGTTAAGTCACATGTTAAATGTCAAGTTATCATCATCATGTGTGATAATCCATATTGAAAGGGACCTTATGGCGGCCGGCACTTACGCCTTTATTGCCGCTGTTCCAATACAATAGTGAAAAGCTGAAACGTAAGCGCCTGCCGCCATAAGGTCCCTTTCGATGTGGATTATCACATGTAGTTTCACATTTGTTTAGCTTATGTTATTAATATTTTTCAAATATTCTCTAGATTAGACAAACAACTTAGCTCTTAAGTAACATTGCTATACCCTACCAGGGTCCATGTGATTCCATTTATTATATTTTAACAGCGCTGTAAATACCATGGTTTGCAATAAACATTATTATTATTATTATTAATTGTAATGTGTTGTTATTTTGGTGTGCAATAAATTTGGTTCTATTCTATTCTAAATCTAGATACTCACTCTCCAGCACCTTGAAAAGTTTGCAGAACTCGTAATCTATCAATATCTCCGACGCCATTTTGACTCTCAACTGCGGATGTTTGGCTGCTTTATTATAAAGTTCGTGTTTGGTAACTTCACTCAACTTGGCCGTGAAGGTTTCTATGCCTATCCTCTTCAATAGAAGCTGCTTCAGGGAATCCTTGGAGTAATTCTCAACTGAATCATCGTTGAAATGTATGCAGATGGCTAGGAGGAAAGCTGATAGCCCTGGAAACAAAACTCAATGGCTTCAAAATCAAAATCAAAACATTTATTCTGCAAATAGGCCTCAAGGGCACTTTTATAAGTCAAAATCTATCTAGGTACATCAAATAAAAATAATACAATAATCAAAGTATCATTAATTAAATGTAGTGTCATATGTCAAAAATAAGACAAACATGGTATACATAAATACGAAAATTAATAATACTTAATTTTAAAATTAAATAAATAGTTTGTGATCAAGTTCCTTATTAGATTAATTTCAAATAAAAAACTGTTTTTTTTAGGGCACATAACAAAAGAATGCTGTTGTTTATTTTTTTTGTCGGTCGACGACGGGTTAATAGCTACTACACACACAAAACCGGCCACGTGCGAGTCGGACTCGCGCACGAAGGGTTCCGTACCATTATTTATAAATACAGCAAAAGAATCACGTATGTTGTATCGAAGCCCTTAAAATATTTATTTTATTCTGTAATTTACTATTTGTCGTTATAGCGGCAACAGCAATATCATCATCATCATCATCATCATTTCAGCCGAAAGACGTCCACTGCTGAACATAGGCCTCCCCCAAGGCTCGCCATTTAGCAAACAACAGCAATATATAATCTGAAAATTTCAACTTCCTAACTATCACGGTTCATGAGATACAGCCTGGTGACAGACGGACGAATAGACAGACAGACAGACGGACAGACAGCAGAGTCTTAGCAATAGGGTCCCGGTTTTACCCTTCGGGTACGGAACCCTAAATAGGGGCTACGTTATTAAGCATCTCCTTTAATCAGTTTATTTGAATTATCAATACTAATTTCGAAAAGGAAAAATTGAAAAATCACAAGCAGGCAGACAGGGGGATATCGTATGTTCAAATCCTACTCGGAGGCTACATTTTTAAATTTTTCTCTATAATTACAACTTGCTTTAGCGGGGTTAACCTTTATCAAATTAATAACCTTTGTCATAATTCAAGTTCAAAAAATGAAAATTTCTAAGGCCTCATAGAATAAAAAAAAATAAAAAATATTGGGCGCCAAATATGTAGCGAAGGACCTAACCTAACTTGCAGCAAGTATTCGTTCTCATCATGCTCCTTGGAGCAGGTCTGGTTGACGAGGTACCCGACACCTGGGACCTGGAAGGATAGTGAAGGACCTAACCTACCTTGCAGCAAGTATTCGTTCTCATTATGCTCGTTGGAGCAGGTCTGGTTGACGAGGTACCCGACACCTGGGACCTGGAAGGCTAGTGAAGGACCTGACCTACCTTGCAGTAAGTAGTCGTTCTCATCATGCTCGTTGGAGCAGGTTTGGTTGACGAGGTTCCCGACACCTGGGACCTGGAAGGCTAATGAAGGACTTAACCTACCTTGCAGCAAGTATTCGTTCTCATCATGCTCGTTGGAGCAGGTTTGGTTGACGAGGTACCCGACACCTGGGACCTGGAAGGCTAATGAAGGACCTGACCTACCTTGCAGCAAGTATTCGTTCTCATCATACTCGTTGGAGCAGGTCTGGTTGACGAGGGACCCGACACCTGGGACCTGGAAGGCTAATGAAGGACCTAACCTACCTTGCAGCAAGTATTCGTTCTCATCATGCTCGTTGGAGCAGGTCTGGTTGACGAGGGACCCGACACCTGGGACCTGGAAGGCTAATGAAGGACCTAACCTACCTTGCAGCAAGTATTCGTTCTCATCATGCTCGTTGGAGCAGGTCTGGTTGACGAGGGACCCGACACCTGGGACCTGGAAGGCTAGTGAAGGACCTGACCTACCTTGCAGTAAGTATTCGTTCTCATCATGCTCGTTGGAGCAGGTTTGGTTGACGAGGTTCCCGACACCTGGGACCTGGAAGGCTAGTGAAGGACCTGACCTACCTTGCAGTAAGTAGTCGTTCTCATCATGCTCGTTGGAGCAGGTTTGGTTAACGAGGTACCCGACACCTGGGACCTGGAAGGCTAGTGAAGGACCTGACCTACCTTGCAGTAAGTATTCGTTCTCATCATGCTCGTTGGAGCAGGTTTGGTTGACGAGGTTCCCGACACCTGGGACCTGGAAGGCTAGTGAAGGACCTGACCTACCTTGCAGTAAGTATTCGTTCTCATCATGCTCGTTGGAGCAGGTCTGGTTGACGAGGTCCCCGACACCTGGGACCTGGAAGGCTAGTGAAGGACCTGACCTACCTTGCAGCAAGTATTCGTTCTCATCATGCTCGTTGGAGCAGGTCTGGTTGACGAGGTGCCCGACACCTGGGACCTGGAAGGCTAGTGGAGGACCTGACCTACCTTGCAGCAAGTATTCGTTCTCATCATGCTCGTTGGAGCAGGTCTGGTTGACGAGGTACCCGACACCTGGGACCTGGAAGGCTAGTGAAGGACCTGACCTACCTTGCAGCAAGTATTCGTTCTCATCATGCTCGTTGGAGCAGGTCTGGTTAACGAGGTACCCGACACCTGGGACCTGGAAGGCTAGTGAAAGACCTGACCTACCTTGCAGTAAGTATTCGTTCTCATCATGCTCGTTGGAGCAGGTCTGGTTGACGAGGTACCCGACACCTGGGACCTGGAAGGCTAGTGAAGGACCTGACCTACCTTGCAGCAAGTATTCGTTCTCATCATGCTCGTTGGAGCAGGTCTGGTTGACGAGGTACCCGACACCTGGGACCTGGAAGGCTAGTGAAGGACCTGACCTACCTTGCAGCAAGTATTCGTTCTCATCATGCTCGTTGGAGCAGGTTTGGTTGACGAGGTACCCGACGCCACCGGGAACCTTGAGGAAGGCGCTCACGGCAGCAGGACAATGGCTCGTCCATTGCGATAGCAGCATTAACAGGGCTACCTGATGAAGAAAAATAATTATAGTTGAGATATTTTGTGCTACCCATTTTACAAATTTGTTATTGGATTTCGTATCTTCTATCATTCAAAATGTAGTCGCTTTTGATACATGTTTTTTAAACGCAATGGTACGAACGGTGGTTATCGATGTTCAGTCATAAAAAAAAGGCGCATTTGCGCCGCTTCTCGCTTCAAACAGTCAAGTTCAGTTTAACCACAGAACATTGTGTCCCTACAAACTTCAATTTTTTTTTACCATGACGGTGACAAACAAGCGTACGGCCTGATGGTAAGCCCTCACCGCAACCTATGGGCTCTTGCAACTCCAAAGGTTTCACATGCGGATTGCCGACCTTTCAAAAATGTATACTCTCCTTTCTTGAAGAACCCCATACTGTAAGTATGTCTGTATGTAAATTCTTTATTGTACATGAGGAAAAATACAACACAAATTACAAGAACAGTTGAGATATTTGACGACCGGTTTAGCCTAGTGGGTTCGAATCCCGGTCAGGGCAAATATTTGTGTGATGAGCATGAATATTTGTTTCTGAGTCTTGGATGTTTTCTATGTATTTAAGTATTTATATCTATTAAATATATCGTCGTCTAGTACCCATGACACAAGCCTTCTTGAGCTTACTGTGGGGCTAGTTCGATTTGTGTAAGATTGTCCTCTAATATTTATTATTTATTTATTTATTTATATGTACAAAGGCGAGCTTATCCCTGTAAGGGATTTCTTCCAGCTAACCTTTGAGCAATTGAGCTGCTGCTCATTTGACTGACTTCTGATCCAGGGTGATCAGTCAAGCCCGCAATTGGTACTAGGGTTTCTTACCTTTGGTTGTAATTTAGTGGTCTGCTGTAGAGTGAGCGTGCACTGGTGTAACAGTGACACGGGCGCACTACCGATATTGGTAGCGAGTAGTACTCGTAATAACTGTTCCTTTTGTCCGGGGTTCTCTATTAGGGCGTGCGTCAGGGCTACAGCAGCGAACCAGTTTGAGAGTACGTCGGATGAGAATAGTCCTAAAACAATAGATATTTTAATTTGAAGTTATGCCCTTTAACCACCGAATGTGCTTTAGCCTAGTTGGTAGTGAACCTGCCTTCGAAGCTGGAGGTCCCGGGTTCGAATCCCGGTCAGGGCATTTATTTGTATGATGAACACGGATATTTGTTCCTGAGTCTTGGATGTTTTCTATGTAGTTAAGTATATATTTATCTATATAAGTATGTATATCGTCGCCTAGTACCCATAGTACAGGCTTTGCTTAGTTTGGGAGCAGGTTGATTTGTGTAAGATTGTCCACAAATATTTATTTATTTATTATTTAATGTCAAAAAAGTATCCCACAGTTTTCAACCTTATCATAAATTAAGAAGATGTCATTTACATTCAGCTTATCAGAAAAAGTGACGTAAATGACACCTTCATAATTTTAACTTAAGCCTATAGGACAGAGTTGAAAATTGCTTGTAACTTTTTGTCATTCAGTAATTAAGGCGGTTTCCGTACGACGGTGCGGTGTGCGAGCGAGACAGCGCTATGCAATTGTATAGCGGCTTCCCGCTCGCACTGCGGAATCCGCATCACTGTGACAACCGCCTAAAGGCTTATAGATATGAAATTATACATCATGTTAGCCAATCGTATATTTCCCGGTCACACCCCATTATTCCTACATTAGTTTAATTCCCACTAAAATTCCTTTGGCCTTATCTGTTACTTCGATATTTATGTTTGTTAGAAAGGGACAAAACACATTTAAGTTAGCAGAGGTCTCTTAAGTTCTATGGATAAGGAGACACTTTCAGAATAGTTCAAAATAGTTGTATCTAAGTAATTTCGATCCACCACATTATTGTACTCCAGGCACGTATCCAGACTTTTGGTTCGGGGGGGGACAAACATTGAAACAACCATGTGAATTGTGTAAAAATCGCTGTAATCACTGTACTATAATTTTTAATAACTTAAAGAAGTACCGTCCGTAGTTTAGTTACACACTTATAAGTATTTTATATTAAGTATTTATAGATAAATCCCAACTATCCCTCTTCTGGATACGTGCCTGTTGTACTCACACTATTTTCTGCAAATGCATGTACCTTATTACTGTATCTATGTTTCATAATGTCACTTTGACAGCTGCCTCTTTGCCACCATAGCTCGACACAGTAACTTGTAGCTCCGTATTAAATATTAAGTCAATAATTATAAAGTGAAGAAATACAAACTCTGAAGACCTCACAACATCTTTTATTTAATAACAATACAACTTACTTATGCAGTGAAACTTACCGCCGCACAATAGATGGCCGCTGGTGAGACTGGACACGTCCGATGAGGAGGGCAGCAGCGTCTGCACTAAGCTCGCCTGAGACATCTCGTTGTGGTACAGGTAGCATTGGAAGCAGTACAACACTGCACATCTGACAACAACCATTTATTTTAAAAGTCATCCACCTGAATTTTAGGACAGGGGCCCATTACTCGAACGCAGCAATAAAACCTTGTACCAAATATTAAATTTTTGACAGAAACTTATTGCTATAATAAAATAATAATAAATAATAAAATAAAATAATAATATTTGTTCCTGAGTCTTGGATGTTTTCTATGTATTTAAGTATATATTGATCTATGTAAGTATGTATATCGTCACTTAGTACCCATAGTACAAGCATTGCTTAGTTTGAGACTAAGTTGATTTGTGTAAGATTGTCCACAATTTTTTTTTATTTAGATAATCATATAAAGGCTTCCTATGTGGTCTGAAAATCATGTTTCGGCATTGCTCTGCCCCTATTACACCAAGTTGACATATGTATGTATTTGACATATGTAGGCTAACAAATCCACAATTTTCATGTGAAAACTGTTTCACCAACTACAATTGTAATGTTTTTTGACAATTGTCGCGCCTGTCAGCTTTTGTTGAAATAGGGGCCTGGTGGTGAAAGCTTGCTCTGTATTGACTACTATCTAACTTGGACCTGCATTTGTCTTTAGTAGTCCACACAACTAACAGGTCGGCAACGCCATAGGCAATGCTGATTACCATCAGCTAGCCCTTATGGTTGTCAATCGCGTCATAAATGAAATAAGGAGCGCTCGTGGCCCGGCGGCACCCGCGTGCCGCGTGCGGTATGCGAGGTCAGCAACGTGGGTAGGAGACAGTTCTTTTAACGGTTATAGGTGTAAGAGATGATGCCTCCTGCCCTCACTGTGGGGAGGAAGAAACTAGTAAACATTTATTAGCAGAGTTGAGAGTGTAATATGTACGCAGCAACGCGTTATAATATATTCGGTAGAGATGTGTTGGAGGAGGGAGAATTGAGGGATGTCGACCTTAAAGATGTCCTTCTGTTCTGCAGGAGAACGGTAGATTGGAAAGAGCAAATGTGGGAGCGCCGGGACAATAACCTCGAGCTCAAACTCTGGGAAATGGGCTGAATGATTCTGAACAAAGATCGACAGCCTGCCTGTTTCCGGCCAGGCGTCCCCACACTACATCTACATCGGGGTCAGTTCTCATGGGTGACTTTGAGTGGTTACTAACTGAGCGCTCCGATGCTCTGGAAGGCACGTTAAGCCGTTGATCCCGGCTGTCTATGACAGCAGTCGTTAAGCCGTTAGAGGCCTACGGGCGGCTTGAGAACTTCTAACAGTCATGTTGTCCACTCACTTGACAAGGGGGGTCGAAGTTGCACCACGTCCGCAGGGAGTACCCACCGTTACCCTACACGTGACCCCTGGGTGATGCTAAACGGTGCAACAACATCTGGCAACAAAAAAAATGGCATACAATAAAATAAAATAAATATTTAAAAAAGAATGTCTCACCTTAAAGAGAACGGTTGTTTCTCATTCACCATCGACATCAGCAGCACCACAATAGCTGGCCTGGGCGGGTTCGAGGGCGCCATCACATTCCCCAAGAATTCCTGGTTAATGACATCCCCCCTTATCACCTCCCCCACCGTATTTATAGTTTCCGTCAGAATATCCGCCGGCACACCACTGGCCATCAATATGTTACATAAAGAGTCCAAAAGACCAACATTCTTCATGATTTTCTGACAGCTAGATATAATCTGAACGGCATTGCTGGGTGACACCAGAGTCCTAACGATTTGCAGCATGCAATGAACGTTTGACACTTTCTGCGGTGACCAGCCATAGTCTTCCGCTTCATCTGGAGTATTGAACATTGGCAGCATCTTCTGAATATAGCTGCCTTCTTTGAAAAAGTTAATATTACTGCTGTTATTCTTCAGCAAATTCAACATTAATAGCAAACAGTCTTCTACAATAATACCTCCATCTGAGAAGCCTTCTGTCGACACTATATCAAACAGTCTGTCAAAGGCGTTTTCAAAGGCAATTATCTTTTGTATATTAGCGTTCCCTCTAGTAAGCTTTATTAATAACAAGAGAGTTTCATTCCTGATAACTTCCCTAGGATCCCCGAGTAAGTCCATCATTTTAGACACACCCATAGGCTTCACTAGTATTATCTCCTGTATATCCTTAGGCCGGTTCGTCAATAGTGAAGTTAACAATTGGACTGCCGATAGTCGTACTCTAAAGTCGAATTCGTCGAGTAAGTCCAAGACTAGTTGTATGTTGTGGTGGTCTTTGATGAACATCTCTGTGAACTGCTCCCCAATGTTCATGGGTACGTGTGGGTTGTCCTCTTCCTCTTCGAACTGGGTTGGGTACATGACGTTGTTAAGGGTGTCGAGGGCGTAGTTGATTACCTCGTTGTCCGCCCGGTCAAGCTCCAATACCTAGAATAAACGACTACATTGTAAGACTTAGAAAAGCTTTCTTTTTATTATTAATAATGGGATCGCTCTTGGCCAGCATCTATTTAATTTAATGCTGGTAAGGCTAGGTACGCACGAGAGGCTAACCGCCTTAGAGTATAAATGTTTCTAAAGAGTTCCTATACGCGGGCCACCAAGAGTGACGGAAAAGGTCTTATGCAGATAAATTGAGAATTGGTTTAAAATGGCTGCCGGGTTACCGTAAATTACTTCCTTAACTTGGGCGGGTAATCGCTTGTGTGACGTATTTGGGCACAACTGTCATATAAAATAAGTTGTGCTTGACAAAAAAAAGTGAAACTGTGACAGGGACAACAAATGATATGTAACTCTCTGTCGCTCTTATACAAAAATGTATATGACTGTCTATACGAGTATCATGAATAATTATGATCAGTAAGTGTGGACGTGTTTTGATATTTTTCTAGATACGAAAGTGGACTGGACCGATGCATTGATGAATGCTGCCAAATGCAGCTTTTCCCGTGCGGTCCGTTTGAAAAAGAACCGAACTGCATGGAGGGCAATTGCATGCAATAACTATCCTCAGTCATGAGGGATCAACTATAATAAATAAATATTAGAGGACAATCTTACACAAATCGAACTAGCCCCACAGTAAGCTCAAGAAGGCTTGTGTTGTGGGTACTAGACGACGATATATTTAATAGATATAAATACTTAAATACATAGAAAAGATCCAAGACTCAGAAATAAATATTCATGCTCATCACACAAATATTTGCCCTGACCGGGATTCGAACCCAGGACCGTTAGCTTCACAGGCAGGTGCACTACCCACTAGGCTAAACTGATCGTCGCTAACTATGAAGACAAAGTGTCTCTCTCTGAAAATCCACACCCAAGTTGTTCATGGTTCACAACGCTGACCTGCTTGAGTGTGTCCATGCCGTGAGCGCCCACGTCCACGCGGTATTTGCGCGACATGGCCTTGAGGGCGCGGCATGCGTCCCGCCTGTCCTCCAGTAAGGTGGAGTTGTTCACGCGGTCCACTAGACGCTCCACCTGTAGACAAGACACTGGTTAACCTTTTAATTGACAATGTAAAGTATAGAGTACACAATTTTTGACACTCTTTTTCCTATTTGTGTTTCCAAGCTCATATAACCTAGACCTTTTTAAGGCACGAGTGAATAGACACCTTCTGGGTGAGCTCGCTTCATCGTCGGCCTCATCTTTGCCCCCTGGCTAGATGTTGGCCAAGAGCGATCCCATTTTTAATAAAAAAAAAAAATATATTACCTTTTGTAGCTATATATTTTGCAGCCAAGGTTGGAACTCTTTTTTTGGTGAAGGAAAGGATTAAAATGTATGCAGACAGTAACGGCAATTTGTATCAGATTATTTGGAGTTCCTTTTTTCTGCGTGCAACAGAATGTACAATTTCAGCCAAATTTAGACCATTCATAATTTTTATGGCATATTCCTATTTCTTTTGTTTCATTCAATTTAAGTAGAAAATAAATTAAGGAACAAAAGTATAAATGGAAAAAAAGTAAATTTTCGAATTGAATTAGCCACAAGAAGCACAGATATGGTTGTCCTTGTTATGGTATTCAAGGGGCGGAGCCTTTGCCCAGCACTGGACACCTTTGGGTGTATGGGTGCATGCTTATCGGCTAGGAAAAAGTATTCAAATAAATTGATTCTATTTTCACAGTTACCATTTAAAGGTCAAATTTTGAAATATAATTTTCATCCACCACTTGAAGACTTGAAGTTTTAGAGAATTTCAGAAATTTCAGAATGAAATCTTATAACTCTGTGTATCAATCGCTTATTGGGAAGAAAGAAGTCAAATTATTGTTTATGTTTCATACATAATTATCAAAAATCTTACATTTTTTTGGATCAATTCCATTCCCATCATTCGAAAAGTGTTGAATATGGTTGCTAAACTAATCATGCTCCTATCATTATGCCAAACTTTACACGATTTCTTAATTTCACAGTCCAATGGTTTTAGTAATCACACATCACTTCGCAAATCACTTTCATAGTCATACCTTGTGATATGAACATTAATATTCTGTATTCGGCATATTAATACAAATATATGGACAAATGTTGTTTTCTAGTTTTTATTTTACTATGCATGAAGGACATTTATTTTACTATGCACAGGTTTGTCATAGTATCCACTATTTCATAAAAGAAATTAAAATAAAATAAATATTGACAATATGTTAAACAAAACAAATAGTTTAAACACGAATTAATGTATAAGAAGATAGTCTCAACTAATAAATGGTCATACCGTCGCGATAGAATTGCCTTGTAATTCTACGAAGGTCCCTGAACTATATTTAACATTAGAAACATTTTTGATACAAATCCAACACCGTACCGTTTCCGCACCCGATGGAGTTTGTCCCGGCTCCGGGGCCCCCAGAACGGTTTTTAAGCCGCTCTTCAAGAAATCCATCGTAGTGGTTTTATTTTCCTTCTAATACCATACACCACTAATATAATACACAACAAATTAGGACAAAAATTAGAGAAATATGTAGTCGCGTTAACCCAAATATCGACACGTCAAGGGAATTGACACATATTTTGACAAGTACACGACTGATAACATATTTTTCTTTACAAGAAACATCTAATAGCACTAACCAAACGCAATTACGGAAGCGTTCATGACGCGTTCTAATAAAAAAAAATCTTTTTTCTTTAGAAAATGTCTCGTCTGAAACGTCAAATCTTCCTCAGTATATATATAATTTACTCTATGAAATCTTCACCTGTCAGCTAATTATTTTGATTCGTATTTTGCACAGTTGTTGAAATTATATTCTTGGTACAAAAGAACTCATTTTTATTTAATAATGTCAACCGATTTAAATGCCAGCTTCAACGAGCAGTTTATGAACATTAACACTAAATTGAAAAAGTAAGTTGCACCAAGATACAATGGTTCGACTCCATGCACTAAGCAGTTATTTTGTTAATAGATAAGTATTTACAGGCGTTTCTTGAGGAAGCCGAATATTTCTGAAGCTACCAACGAGTTCACAGCCCTCGCTATCCAGTGCGAATACTCTGAACAGCCCACATTTGCCGGACACTGCTATATCGGTGCTGCAAAGTGCGAAGCTTCCGTTGGCAACTTCTTGGGCGAAGCGGAGTACTTGGTGACCGCAGCAAGACATTTCATGAAGGCGGAGAAGAAATTGAGCTCGTTACAGTTTACTAGTCCTGATAGAGAGAATTTAGAGGTGGGTCAGGCATAGTCTTTACCATTTTACCCAGACTTAAATATTCTCAGATATTGTCATTATGTCGGTTACGGACCAGTTTAAAAAACTTAAGGAAATTGTATTCTTTAATCAGTTTTTTGGAATTATCAATACTTTATTGAAATATAATAAACGGGTCACTCACATCTTCAAGGTCGAGTATAGCTCGACATGTTTAGCGCGGCTTGATGGGCTGGTTGATGTTGGGGATGGCGGTGTGGATGGTGTCACCAACATCAACCAGCTGATCAAGCCACGCGCGAGCGCACAGTGCGAGACGCGCGGCCGTTGCAGCTATTTCTCATGATTAAGGGCCACATATTGGTCCGAAACACGTTGGGCTATACTGGACCTTGAAGACGTGAGTTTCCCATTTATTATATTTCAATATGTCTGAAGTGGGAGTTTTATAATTATCAATATTTTTGTCATAATTTGTGTTCAAAACAAAATTTGTTAGGCCTCTTAGGGCGGATTTTGCAATCCATAGATCGAAGTATTGGTTAAATAAATGTTAGCTCTGTAATTTTCTTTCATATGACATTAGAAAGAAACATCGATAATTTTAACTAAAGAATAATTATATCTAGGGATTGAAAAAAAAAATCCCTTAATTTGAAAACATTGTCCTCAAATCCAAAATAAGAAGCTTCGTATCACAAATAAGATTTTTTGTGTGTTAAATTGCATCTCTTCTCAGGCAGCAATTGGATGCTTCACACAAGCCCTGACCAAGTATCCGGAAGCCTCCTCCATCAGACTATCCCTACTGAGTGAGCTGGCGAATGACCTGGTCACATTAAACCTGAAATGCGAAGCAGTAGCTTACTATGAACAGGCACTGGCTTTGGTCCAAGAGACCACAATGAAGGTTATGTTTTTGAAGAATTATATTAACCTTCTTATTGACTGTGGTAATTTAATTTACTCTATTTTAATCTTGTAACTTTTAGTCAGTAAAAATATTAGGTATATATATATATTTATTCTTTATTGCACAAAAAGATATCTTAATGAACAAAAGGCGGACTTAATGCCATGAGGCATTCTCTACTAGTCAACCCCCAGGCAAAGCAGAAAGATAGGTGGTGCAATTAATACCAGAAAAAGCGACTGGACTTAAAAACAACAGGATATTATATTGTCTTGAAATATTTTTGAAGTATGTCTAAACTATACTTTTAAACATTAGGTAACATGAAAAACTTAAAAAGTAACTTATAACTTAGTGTATACACGTAATTATTATAAAACAAAGTCTAACTAAAATAGGCTGTTTCCTCGTTGAAACAGAGAATTATCTGTTGAAGCTGCCAACTCTCCTGTCGCTGGTTATGTCAACTAGCCATTTGACCAAAAAGCGGTATAATTGGTGTGTAACTAGATTATTAGTTTATTTATTAAATATAATTATGTCTGTTTTCAGGAAAATATGATATAGCTTTAGAAAAAGCTAATGAATTGATTGATTCCAAAGTGAACCTCCCAGAGGAGATTCTTTCAGAGTAAGTTTCAAAGCTCTTCTTTTTTATATACAATGAATCATTTCATTTACTAGATTCCAAGTTAATAAAATAATTAACTCCATGTTTGCAGCAGTTTCTGAATGCGATTTGTTTGTGACAGGGATAGTGAGATTGATGACAGTGAGATGAAACAAGACAGGTACCTATCCTGTAGCTTTAAGGGTCCTTATCAGCTAAAAAAGGGAATCCATCATTTAAAAAAAAATCGTTACATCGATTATCGTTTCCTATAACTGTCGCGGTAGCGCCCCAGGACTACTGCGACCTAATGTCATAAATTTTAGATAATTTTTTTGGATTTTTCATTAAGAAATATGGTCTTTTTCCGCTTAAATTCTACTACACACAATAAAATCAAAAATGACTATGTTACTATCTAAAATTTTAATAAAGTCGTCGTATACTTTAATCACTTTATTGGTATTATTAATACTTTTGTCATAATGTGAAATCAAACCATTTAAAAACTTATAAGGCCTCTTAAGTACAAATACAAATAGGTTTATTTCTCAAAATTTTACAATGTTCAGTCTATAGTAAGTATAGTAGGTATTGTACAAAATTAGACGTGCTCCAAAAATTTCAAATCAATTTACAGAGTTCAGCTGAGCCGGATTCTACTCTCTCTGTATTCGGATCCAAAGGGAGATGCGAAGACAGACTCCCTTCGGCAACTTTTCGTTGACATTCTGAATGATGCTGACAGTGATGGTAAGGCTGTTACTCAATATTTGTAAAATGGCTTTTGTAATGTTACATGTGTGACATATAAGTCTTTCACAGTTCAGTTTCATACCGGACCACACAATGGGCCATGATGGCCCAATGTACAGAAATCAGTTATGCATTAAATTAAAGAGAGAAAGACTTTCATCTCATTCCACCACATAGCTGCGTCCTGGTGCTGCGCCATTGTGTGGGTCGTAAAGAAATTGGGTGTGGCCCTGAAGTTTCTTCTTTTCGTTGGGGTTGCAAGCACCTATAGAGACCTAATACATCTCTAACAAATTTCGATTGTTATTAGTTTCTTAGTCTTATTTTTGACATGTAACACTGTAGTGTATTAATTAATGATACTTTGATTATTGTATTATTTTTATTTGATATAGATAGATTTTGACTTGTAAAAGTGCCCTCGAGGTCTATTTGCAGAATAAATGTTTTGATTTTGATGTGGATATTTTCCATTGCTGCAGCTATACCATTCAATGCCGACTTACGACTGAAATTGCAGTCGGCGATAGTGTCGTGCGCGAGCGCGAGCAGCGACGCGCACGCGCTCGCGCGCGCCGCGGGCGCGCTGCGGCCGGCGCTCGCGCACGCGCCGCAGCAGGAACACACGCTCACGCTTCTTACTCAGAGGTTGCATGTCGCGTGAACACAGTTTACATTGATTATTACATTATAAATAAATAAATAAAATAAAATAAGCCTTTATTTCTGACTATTGATTTACAGTAATACTTAATAACTATATTATGTTTCTGACATCCGGGATGTTTTCGTTGGTGTCAGTCTGCCCCTTGGCAAAGGCCTCCCCTAGAATTTTCCATTCTTTTCTGTCCATGGCTTTCCTTCTCCACATTGGTCCAGCCATTTCTCTTTCCGCAACGAAAGTATCTATTCTTTGCCGAACCGAATATTCGGGCGAATTATTCGGTCAACGTAATTCCTTCATTTATCGTTGTAAAACAAAAAGGTAAAATTTTAGTTCATTAATGCGAAATATTAACAAAAAATAAGTTAAATCACTGTTAATAATGGGTCCAGTATTAATTTCACGAAGCAGTAATTATAATGCACTCTTGTTACTTGTAACAAATCCCACTCAAAATTGTACGGTAAATATTCGGTAGCTGAACCGAATAATTCGGCCGAATACCGAACATTCAAAAACATGCCGAATACCGAATAATAACCGAATATTCGGCGCATTCCTAATTATTTCCCTTATCTCATATTTGTTTATAGTGCCTATAGGCATCACCTAGGTACATATACAGTCTCCGGTCAGATAAATAAATAACATGACACTACCATTGATTTCTATTCATTGAAACCTAGGGACTAATTTACACATATTTACCACTTCCATTCATTTCTAAATTTAATTTTAAGTGTTAAGACTGGAGCCGGCAAGATGCACATACAAAGATGTGCGAAAGAGATGTAAGCATAGACAATAACATACGATACGTGAGAACGAGATACAATCTGTCATCTCCTATCGCTCATCAACAACAAGAGGGGCTACCGGGAAACGAAAACGAAGTTCGAATATCTCCCTCTCTGTCGCACTTGCTAATCCGTGCGGCAGAGAGGGAGATATTCGAACTTCGTTCGTTTTCAGAGGGGCTACCGCGAACCGAAAACGAACGAAGTTCGAATACGTCCCTCTTTGTCGCACTTGCTAATTCGTGCGGCAGAGAGGGAGATATTCGAACTTCGTTCGTTTTCAGTTCGCGGTAGCCCCTCTGTTCGCAGTAGCACCCAAGGCTTCTATTGTTGTACCACGGCTAATAAAAAATAATATTAGCCATAGTACCATTGACATAATGGAACCACGGCAAACATTTTTTGCTATAGTACCACGGTTAAAGAATGGTTTGAACAGGCTTAATTTAAATTTTGCGCCAATATACAGCATGACTTAGATGCGGCCTGCAAACGTATTGATTTCACTTCACTACAATTTATTTTTGCGGTTTGTCAAAGTCAATAGAGGTGGTTGTAATTGTAAAGATAACAAAGAGTATAATAAGTATATTTATAAAGATATAAAGCAAGTTTCGCATTGGCAACCAGATGTCGAAACAAATGGCGAAATGTGATGTTCCGAATTATTTAAACTTGTTTGAGATTGAATCATCTCGTATGCCTCTAGAGACATTGCTACGTGTGTATATTTTTTAAATGCTTTGACACCCGTGCATGTTTGCCAACATTACCGTACACCGTACTTAACACTACCTTGGTAAGTAATCTGTGCCTTGGTATGACACATAGTTGATATGTATATCAACTATGACGTAAAATATTGTGAAATACTTTGAAAGAAACAAAGTATAAATCTGCAGTGTAGAATATGTTACAATCAGTTTCTGCAGGCATATTGTGCAATTTACTAGTAATAAAAATAAGTATAATATTGTATGCGTCCTCTATTTAAGTTTACTACTCTGTATTCTGTGATATTGAGCTTTAAAAGTACAATTAAGTAAAATGTCTAAACAATGGAATCAAGTGTCTTCGACATCAGAACCATTACTTTTAGAAGTTATGTCAGAAGAGTTGAGGAAGCGTATACATATAGAAGAAGACTTTGTCTGGGTAGAAATGGCCGAAGCGTATCCACGAGCCGAACCATGCGAGAGCTTCGCACTTAGAGGGAATACGGAAGATAAAACCTTGTGCATAAATTCTTATATCATTTCAAATGTTGTGCAACCTAATATTGACCGTGATGGGGAAATTTCTGACCACAGTGACTGTAGCACTGGTTTACAGGAAGATGAAGTTGAAGACTTGCAAGAGGCTGAATATGTTAACCAGTGCTTTAAGAACAAAGTTAAACCCTTAAACTATCCTAGACTGAAATACCGTCAACCTTACATGATGAAAATAAGGGAACGCGGCGTTTACAGTGTTGAAAAGAGGCAGATTTGTAATGCACAGAATGGCAAAAAAAATTGTGAGCAGAAAAATAAACTACTGCCTAAAATGAAGTTTGATGCATCAACCACTGCTATTCTAGAAATGACAGTAAATCACAGATATTTGGGACAGTACACTGAACTAATTTATACTGGAAGAAACAGTGTTATTTTTCATGCATATTGTGGCTGGAGAAAACGCACACCTATGGAGTATGAAAATGCTGTTAAGATTTATAAAACAAGTAAGGATGAAGAGAAGAATAAAATTATTTATAAAAATGTACAGAAAGAGTTAGAGCATTTGAAAATGATATCAACGCTTCCTAAAAGAATATGTTGGCGAAATGTTCCAGTACCGGGAAAGGCCTGGAAAAATGTCATTGTAACAAGCTATGTTCCATGTTGTAAAACAGTCACTATAGAAGATGTGCCACATGAAAATGATAAAGCTATTTATAATTCAATTATAGATCAGATGGATAAATGGTACAACATAGCAAATCTGGTACATGGGAAGTTGTCTGTTAAGAAGATATATTGGTTTAATATACCCTTTTTCTTGGGCTGGTCACACTCTGTGAAAAGAGGTCACCCGCTGGCTCTTATTAAATTAATGAAAGATTGCCATTTTGTTACAGAGGTAAGATAAAGCAAAACTATTATGTCTGTTTTTGTACATAGTATTATAGTCCTATAAGTCATAAACAAAATGTGTCATTCTGTCAGGAAGGACCACATTAAGCCATGGGTTAACCCGTCGGCTACCAGTTACTGACATCCCCGGGCCCGTTACAAAGGAAAGCTATTGTTTATTTTTTCGCCGGGAGACGACGGCTTAATGTGGTCTGCCATGGCAGAGTGACACCTATATGCCAACTTGTTGTCGATTAGAAATTGAATATGAACACTATAGTAAAGCATGAAGGTGACGGAGAATGTATGTCATAGGCACGACAACAAGCCGCCTCGAGGACTGAACTTGAGTGTATATAAAACAAATGTTATGTAGATTTGACTGATCTCTTGTTTCTTTGGTCTATGACACATCATCACTTTACTATCAAGCTCATATTAACAATCTTACCAATTAATTCATTAATATTTGACTACATATTTATATATAATATTTGTTTTGTTTCAGTTTTACAAAGAAAGAGGTGTCCTAGTGAAATCGGCAACAGATCTTTTCAAGCAGATAACAAAACAGGAAATAATAGATGATAGAGTCTTAAAAATTGTTCAAGGCAATGATTTATATAAAAAGTATAAATCAAATCCTAACAGAAAAACAAGCCCTGTGAAACCCAATACAAATAAGAGGTTCAAATGATTTTCATTCGATTTTCATTGTTTATTCTATTAAATACTTTGATGGATCAGTTTCTTCTTTTTCTGCTTATGCTGGAAATTCCTCTGGGTATGTTTCAAAACCAACAGGACACTGAGATCTGGCTTATTTATGCTGGTGATGTATTTGAAAAGGTTCACGATTGGAGCCTTCAACACTGATTTGAAAGAATAGAATAGAATGGAAATGTATTTATTTAGCACACATTATTAAAAAAGTATACAATTTAATTGAAAAACAACTTGTACATCTTATGTGCTAAATAGGACACCCACTCAGCATGCATGTATGTATGTATGTAAGCACTTTATTGTACACAATAACAGGTTAAAACAATATACATGTCACATAAGATTAGAGTACAAAGGCGAACTTATCCCTATGAGGGATCTCTTCCAGCTGAACCAACCTTTCAACCGTGAACCTTTTGACAAAACCTTTTGGCAATCTGATTATCATTTTGAGAGGATTTTTCTAGCATATCATCAATATGATATTATAATATTATATTATTTCATGGATTTCAAAGTTCAGCTGACTGCTAAATTTTATTGATTAAATAAATCTTCAAATTCAAATACCATCTCATACATAAAATAAAATAAAATATAAGACCACCTGTTGTCTACCACTGTTACATGTAATGTAATTTCTGTTTTTCTTTTGATGTACTCCGTTTAGTGAGCAATAAAGAATATTTGTATTGTGTTGTAAAAGTAATCCTTAGATGGGTATGATAATATAATATCTTAATTGCAAAAAAGAATTTCCATTCAAAAAGGTAACTCAAACATTCACCCCCTTAAATATTAATAAAACTTAACAAACCTCGGCTAACTAAAATGTCTGTTGTCACTGTCTCACAAGCACAAAGTGACAGATAAGGACAAACGAACTTTAGTGGCTAGTAACTACTATAGGTTTGATAGGCGTTTATGGATAAAGGGGTTAATCTTCGCCCCCGCTGTTAGCAATACATCAACATCACTAATGAAAAGAGAGTCATAGGTATGGCGCCAAAAATATTTTGTCTACACCCATATAGTAAATCCTCTTTTATGTGCTCAAAAAGCGGACGTAAGAACCAGTCTTGAGTTGGACGCCGTAAGTGCAGCGCTCTATTTTTCGATGGACGCTGTGATTACGTCGCGTCGTCCGGGTCCGTGAGTGTGTGCCTAGTACGCCGGAACGTGCGGCCCCCTAATCAGCGATCGACAGCCTTCCTAACTAACGGATTCCTATGATGGGGAGTGCCGTCAAAATAACGTCTGGCAGTCTGCCTAAAGCAACCATACATGGTGCAAATCCCCAAGTCGTGGTGCAGACTGAGGTTCGACTACCACCACGGGGCGCCAGTCGCCCTACGGAGAAAACGATTCGGAATGACCTGAAGCGGCTTGAGCGATGTCATAGACACGTGAACAAAAGCTACACTTGCATAAGACACGATGAGACGAACACAAGTTTCGTAGAGGGTCAGCTTATTACCAATGGCTTGCGCCACGTCGAGAAAGAATGCTATTGATTTTTTTTTTCTCCGGGAGACGACAGGTACATGAAGAAAATGAACGAATTGACTCAGGATTGTCTATTTCTATCTTGTAGCTGCGTCTCTAGATTGATGAGACAAATTGATAGGTGTGAATACGTAGAATGCTTCAGATATTGGCAGATCCACATGTTTACCAACATAACGAAAATTTGACCACTATTTTTTTTTGTTGAGAAAGACTGAGAAATTATAATCACTACGACTTATGATAATGTTTTAGTTATCATCGATTGTGATCGAACGATTATAGTGGTTACGTGTATGTATATACGCCATAAGACTAAATAACTATTTACTAAGGGCGGTAAACATAATGTCTTAGATCACAGGTATTTCGCGATAAATATGTTACCTGAGGCTTTCTTTATTACCGCCTGTCGCGACGCCCTCTTTAAATGGGAATGTTACTTTATTACATTATATAATATAATGAATATTATATCTCTTATGTATTTATGTGGACTGCGATAAAATTGAGGACATCACGAAAGGATTATGAGTAGGTAGGCAGTGTTGCCAGATGGTTACATTTCTTACATTTTTCGTAACTTTTGACCGGCTCGCGTAACATGTAAGTAACTTCTGTTGTAAAGGTTTTTTTTGTAACTTTTGAGAATAATGAAACTATTTAAAAATAAAGGTCAATTATATCTAACTGGGACCAAGCGAGACAATTTATAGGCTTTCATACAGAAAAGGTGACAAAAGAACCTACATGGTACGCCTGTCTGTCCGTCTGTTGCAACTATGTATGACATTCGAGATTCCGCCCATCAGACTGGCGTAATTCTGTCGCCGAACTCGCCGAACTATAGTTGTATGTGGCTACTCATTTCTTAAAATCGAAAGTTACGAAAATAATTATGAAAAATATAAAAAAATTTAACTTTTCCATCAAAAATGTAACTTTTCAAGAAAAGAAACGTAATTTTCGTCCTAAGGGCCCTGGCAACACTGTAGGTAGGTTACCTAGTCTTACTCAATGACAGACAACGCAGTCCTAATTTCATCTGCTTCGCTCCAGCTTCATCACAACATGCAGCAATGCTCCATCTGTGGGTTTAATTAAAGTACCCATGACTCCTCTTGTCACATTTTGTTTAACCATCAGCACACTACAAGCTCTGACTACCAACTAATCTCTGTACAGTGTTGTATGTAGTGAATCATATCTTTATGTATCTTTATGCAGTGAATCAAATACTATTATATGTAATTCCAACTGGCTTTCTCTCTTTATCTTACAATCTCTCTCTCTTGCCATCAACGGAGGTAATCAAATGGGTGGATCAACTATTCTTTGTTGCTCGTTGCCATGGTTACGTCTCCCGAGTGACTCTTTAAACTGTGATTTTATAGGGTTTAAATCTACCAGACATGAGTTTTAGCGGTGAGCAGCAATCCATTTGGACATGGGTCATCTCTTGAGCATGCTTGGAGTCCATATTATATACATTTTTCTAAGAAACTCGGTTACTGTTGTCTCCTCGCTGACGGGACGGAATAGCAACAAGAAAAAGTTGATTGACCCAAATTATATAGTCAACTATGACTATCAGCTGTCATGTAAGAGTCTGGTAAGTCATTTGTCAGCCAGCATCATCTAGTTAAAAGGATTCTTATGAGTGCCATGGTTATCCGCTCTGTCAGTTTGAATGGATTGCATGTAACTCTACACACGTGTCACTCTACGGCTATAAACTGATCCATGGCTATACTGTTACATTACTATGGCGACCAGCGCCTGTGGCGATCCACGCCTGTGGCGATCAACGCCCTAGCGATTAAAGCCTTGCGGCAATAAAAGCCCTTTGGTGATAAACACCCTGTGGCGATCAACGCCCTAGCGATAAAAGCCCTTTGGTGATAAACATATTTTGTTTACTTATTATGAAAGTCACACTTATAAATTTCATTTTATTTTCCGCGTTAAAATGCGATACATTGCTGTATGACGTCACACTATTATAAATGAAATTACCTCTTCGCGTGACACTTCAAAGAATAATATGGCGGTTGTCACTGATGCGTTTTCCGAACGGTTTTCGCAGTGCGTACCATCGTGCGGAAACTCCGTGGGGTCGATTACACAGTGATTATTATCACGCGATACACTCATGTGTCAATACGTATTGATCGTATATTCATGAATATTAAAGCAAAATGCATGCATATTTCAATACCACGATAATATTGACACCTCAGTATTGTTATAATAATAACCGTGTAACTGACCCCTATGGGAGTTCATAGCAATACTGCAAGTTATAAGATTTGCAAGATAGGGATATGATGACCAAACAACCAAGGTCTATCTCGAGGCTTGTGGATGCGCCTTCACAAATTGTACGATTGAGTGTTTTACTGACATTCTCTCCCTCTCGCACTCACTAACTCGCTAGCAAAGAACGAATGCTTGTTCCGAACTACGATATACAAGATTTATACACAAATAATTGCGATTTAAACACAATCAAGCTTGATTTAGTTAGTCTAGTAGATTATGAAATTCATTTGGTATTTTTTAGTAGTTTCCTGACCACTCTTTTAGTAGGAACGCCGATTATAAAGTGGTCACGCTACTTTGAAAGCAACAAAGTATAAATTTGCAGTGTACAATATGTTGCAATCAGTTTCTGCGAGCATATTGTGCAATTTACTAGTAATAAAAATAAGTAACATATTCTGTTATTCTTCTTCTTCTATTTAAGAGTTTACTACTCTGTATTCTGTGATATTGAGCTTTAAAAGTACAATTAAGTAAAATGTCTAAACAATGGAATCAAGTGTCTTCGACATCAGAACCATTACTTTTAGAAGTTATGTCAGAAGAGTTGAGGAAGCGTATACATATAGAAGAAGACTTGGTCTGGGTAGAAATGGCCGAAGTGTATCCACGAGCCGAACCATGTGAGAGCTTCCCACTTAGAGGGAATACGGAAGATAAAACCTTGTCCATAAATTCTTATATTATTTCAAATGTTGTGCAACCTAATATTGACCGTGATGGGGAAATTTCTGACCACAGTGACTGTAGCACTGATTTACAGGGAGATGAAGTTGAAGATTTGCAAGAGGTTGAATATGTTAACCAGTGCTTTAAGAACAAAGTTAAACCCTTAAACTATCCTAGACTTAAATACCGTCAACCTTACATGATGAAAATAAGGGAACGCGGCGTTTACAGTGTTGAAAAGAGGCAGATTTGTAATACACAGAATGGCAAAAAAAATTGTGAGCAGAAAAATGAACTACTTCCTAAAATGAAGTTTGATGCATCAACCACTGCTATTCTAGAAATGACAATAAATTACAGATATTTGAGACAGTTCAATGAACTAATTTATACTGGAAGAAACAGTGTTATTTTTCTTGCATATTGTGGCGGGAGAAAAGGCACACCTATGATGTATGAAAATGCTGTTAAGATTTATAAAACAAGTAAGGATGAAGAGAAGAATAAAATTATTTATAAAAATGTACAGAAAGAGTTTGAACATTTGAATATTATATCAATGCTTCGTCCTAAAATAATTCGTTATCATACTACTCCGGAACCTGTAAAGGCCTGGAAAAATATCATTGTAACAGGCTATTTTGGATATTGTAAAAAAGTCATTATAGAAGATGTGCCACATGAAAATGATAAAGAAGTTTATAATTCAATTATAGATTATATGGATAAATGGTACAACATAGCAAATCTGGTACATGGGAAGTTGTCTGTTAAGAACATATATTGGCTTACTATACCCTTTTTCTTTGGCTGGTCACACTCTGTGAAAAGAGGTCACCCGCTAGCACTCACTAAATTAATGAAAGATTGCCATTTTGTTACAGAGGTAAGATAAAGAAAAACTATTATGTCTGCCTGGCTGTCTGTTTTTGTACATTGTATTATATATGTCATAAACAAAATGTGTCATTCTGTCAGGAAACCACATTAACCCATTGGTTACTGTGGTCTGCCATGGCAGAGTGACACCTACATGCTAACTCATTGTCCATTAGGTTGAATATCAACACTATAGTAAAGCATGAAGGTGACGGAGAATGTATGTCATAGGCACGACAACATGCCACCTTGAGGACTGAACTTGAGTGTATATAAAACAAATGTTATGTACATTTGACTGATCTCTTGTTTCTTTGGTCTATGACACATCATCACTTTACTATCAAGCTCATATTAACAATCTTACCAATTAATTCATTAATATTTGACTACATATTTATATATAATATTTGTTTTGTTTCAGTTTTACAAAAAAAGAGGTGTCCAAGTGAAATCAGCAACAGATCTTTTCAAGCAGATAACAAAGCAGGAAATAATAGATGATAGAGTCTTAAAAATTGTTCAATGCAATGATTTATATAAAAAGTATAAATCAAATCCTAACAGAAAAACAAGCTCTGTGGAACCCAATACAAATAAGAGGTTCAAATGATTTTCATTCGATTTTCATTGTTTATTCTATTAAATACTTTGATGGATCAGTTTCTTCTTTTTCTGCTTATGCTGGAAATTCCTCTGGGTATGTTTCAAAACCAACAGGACACTGAGATCTGGCTTATTTATGCTGGTGATGTATTTGAAAAGGTTCATGATTAACACCTTCAACACTGATTTGAAATAATAGAATAGAATGTGAATGTATTTATTTAGCACACATTAAAAAAGTATACAATTTAATTGTAAAACAACTTGTACATCTTATGTGCTAAATAGGACACCCACTCAGCATGTATGTATGTATGTATGTAAGCACTTTATTGTACACAATAACAGGTTAAAACAATATACATGTCACATAAGATTAGAGTACAAAGGCGAACTTATCCCTATGAGGGATCTTTTCCAGCTAACCTTTGATTGCATGTTGTCACGGGAACCGTGAACCTTTTAACAGATTTGCTTTAAAGAACTCTTGAGAAAAATAGTAAAATTATCATTTTGAGAGGAATTTTCTAGCATATCATCAATATGATATTATAATATTATATTATTTCATGGATTTCAAAGTTCAGCTGACTGCTAAATTTTATTGATTCAATAAATCTTCAAATTCAAATACCATCTCATACATAAAATAAAATAAAATATAAGACCACCTGTTGTCTACCACTGTTACATGTAATTTAATTTCTGTTTTTCTTTTGATGTACTCTGTTTGGTGAGCAATAAAGAATATTTGTATTGTGTTGTAAAAGTAATCCTTAGATGGGTATGATAATATAATATCTTAATTGCAAAAAAGAATTTCCATTCAAAAAGGTAACTCAAACATTTACCCCCTTATTAATAAAACTTAACAAACCTCTGCTAACTAAAATGTCTGTTGTCACTGTCTCACAAGCACAAAGTGACAGATAAGGACAAACGAACTTTAGCGGCTAGTACAGTGGTGGGCAAAGTACGGCCCGCGGGCCAACTGCGGCCCGCGAAAGCATTTTATCCGGCCCGCCGCCGATACATCGAATTAATTAGTACATGGCCCGCGATGATTATATTTCGACGGTTCAGCCAAAAACCAGAGCAGCGGTTTTATACAAAAGTGCAGTTTTGCTGCAATTATGGCCCTCCTCCGAAATTTCTCAAGCTTACTGGCCCGCCATGAAAAAAGTTTGCCCACCCCTGGGCTAGTAACTACTATAGGTTTGATAGGCGTTTATGAATAAAGGGGTTAATCTTCGCCCCCGCTGTGTGTGTGTGAGTTTCATTAAGTGCCATCGGTTTCTACGTATACGTCTACCGGAGCGGTCGGTTACCCAGTAGGAACGTGGTTGTTCAGCTCGGGAATCGACGCGCGCAGTCTTCCCATGCTGCCGCACGACATACCCGACGTGCCATGGATGAAGGTCGGCTCCGACATTTTCCAATATGGAGGAAAATATTTTCTTATACTTGTCGACTACTTTTCGAACTTCATAGAAGTCTGTCCAATTAAAAATATAGGTTCTCGGGCGGTCATACTCGCAATGAAGGATCAATTCGCGAGGCACGGTATTCCATGCGAGCTAGTAACCGACAATGGACCCGCGTACGCATCTAAGGAGTTCGCAGAATTCAAAAAGAAGTGGGATTTTGATCACACCACGACGTCTCCTCACTACTCACAAGCTAACGGTCGTAGTGAAAAAAGCGTACGAACAATAAAAGATATGCTAGTTAAATCGATTCATTCCGGCACCGACTTTTACCTAGGCCTTTTAAACTTTCGAACAACGCCCCGCGAGAACTTGAGTTCACCCTCACAGTTACTCATGGGTCGCACGCTTAATACTAGACTGCCGGTACACCTGAGTAAACTTCGACCGAGCCGAGACAATACACGCGATTATGAGAATATAATACGCAACCAGGAAAACAGCAAACGGAACTACGACCAGCGGGCGCGCGCCCTGCCCGATCTGCGGCCCGGCGACCCGGTGCTTGTCGTGAACGGGCAGCACAGGAAGACTGCGCGCGTCGATTCCCGAGCTGAACAACCACGTTCCTACTGGGTAACCGACCGCTCCGGTAGACGTATACGTAGAAACCGATGGCACTTAATGAAACTCGAACCGACTTCACCCGTCGACAACAGCAATTACAACGATAACGCTGCAAGTGGTGAAGAAGCCTGGTCGAGTGCCGACAGCGACCAGCCGCCATCTCCTGGCGACAAGAGTGCTGGCCCCGCGGTCGGGTCCGCCTCGCAACCTGTCACGCACGCGCAGAACGAAAAAACACGGGAGCCCAGACCGGCCGCGATCAGAGCCCGCATTAATTTAAAAAAATATTTGTAGTTTATCATATGTATGGGTCATGTTTGTCAATGAATATTCGACATCTGTTTATTCAATGATTCAATGTACTTATGTATCTATAGTTAAACCTCTTGTGCTGGCCGATCTTAAAAAATAGCTATAATAAAAACTGGTACTCAATTTTGAACCTTCTACTATACAACATTAAGCCACTTTTGTGTGATTACTTAGAAACAAGTCGGCCAAGTCAAATAATACCTAATATAGGTACACTTATTTTCACTTACTCATTATAAAAATAGAAATCCAATTGTATGTGCATGCCAACTAAAATTATTCATAGGGAAGAAAGTAGTAAATAATGGTAGGGATCCTTATTATATAATAATATCACATTGTTCCAAGATGTTATGTTAAGTATTCCAAATAATTGTTGCTCGATAATCCTTACCTGCGTACAATACGTACATATGTATAATTAGGGTCAACCTTAATTTAGTCAATGATATTATAAGTTTGCAAGTGTGTTTGCCCGTGCTATTAATAGCGTACGTGTAAGTAGATACGTAGTAGTAGCTATATAGGTAAGGTTGATTGCGCAACAGATAAAATACTCGTCTTTACTTAGATAAAGCCAGCCAGTATTTATTATTCCTAACATAACTATTGTACCTAATCTTGTTAAAAAGGGGATGATGTTGTGGATATTTATAATTATGTGTTTAGGTGGGTAGGTTTAAGAAGAATAAAAGCAGTCCTAATCTAACACGCCTTTCATTCACAACATACATCAACATCACTAATGAAAAGAGAGTCATAGGTATGGCGTATTATCACATATTATGAAGAGCCTTCTTGGCATTAGAGTACTGAAATAGACTGCTGAAAAGATGGTCACTAAGGTCCTGCGACTTTAAAATAGATCAAAAAACATTAAGACTCTTTTTTGTCGCACAATCTTTGTTCCTTGACATAATATTATTTACTATAGTACATAGGACCAGGGTAGTCAAAGTCAACAATAAAAGGTGGCAGTTATATTGTGTAACATACAAAACTATTCCATACACGTCAATGGGTTTCATACAAAACAAACCTACATTACCTTGATAGGTAACAAAACTACGCTTTTCATAAGCTCTTTAACCACCTACTGAGTATACCATGGACTCTACACAATGTTTTAAGATTTTTTCTCTTTCTCCGTACTACCTATATCCCCAACTGCTGTGACAACATCAATGACAATGCCAAAGTTTGCTCCTTTGTCAACAATCAATGTTGGTTCAGTCACTTCATTGCCGAAGTTTAAAGCAGTGTCAACTTTCAACTTTTGGGATTGAGTCCACATTTCCTCGAACTCATCTTCAGTATCATCTGACTCACTCTTGCTCTTGCCTGGCTTAGGTTCGCTAGTTTTCTGCCAGCAGTATTCAAATGGATAGCTCACATTCCTGTTATCGTCTGGTGCAATTTCAAAGCGTGACGAAAGAGAGTTGTAGGTGGTATGGACTCCTTCCAGTAAGTTGACATCCACTTCTTCAAAGCCTGTGATTGATTTAAAGAGCTCCTCAGCTGTCTTCACGTCTGGCACTCCTTTTTTCTCGAAGAACTGAAATGTAACAAATTTTTATTACATTAATGGTTCTTTGTTTACATCGGAGCTAAAATTGTGTGATTTTAGATAAGACTGTATTAATAGAACTAGCACCAACATTATTTACGTAATTATCATACAAATATCTATTAATTACATTATGAGTGTGTGTGAAAATGTAATAAGAACAACCTAGTATAAAGAAAAAATATTTATAACCCTCAGTGAAATTTTTGTTGTAAAGTATTGAAATAAAGAACAATAATTTCATCTACAAATTATATGATAAATTTGAAGTGATAAGTTTTCTTACATTGCTAATGTTGCGGCAATCCCTGAGCAGAAACTCTAGCCCGCAAGGATGGTCCGGCTGCACGGACTGTGATACATCAATGAACCAGCACTTGTTCTCCCACCACAGGATGTTGTACTCCGAAAGGTCAGCGTGGATCATGTGCCCTACATTATACAGTTTGTGAATACCATCCACAACCTCCTTGTAGACACTCTCCCATTTCTCCGGGCTTAGGATAGCGTCTCTCAGCTTCGGTGCTGGCTTATTATCACGGCCAATAAAAGACATGACCAAGATATGTTTCTTCAAGCAAATCATGTCTGGGCAATTTAGCCCAATCTTCTGCATTCGCATCATGTTGTGCATCTCTTTCTCTGCCCACATGTGGACAATCTTCCTAGGGTTTTGTTTAGAGAAACGATCTTTGAAGCGGTAATCAGCTTTAATGTACTTGTCGCGAGTTTTGAACTCGTTCAAAGTGGTTTTGAATACTTTGATAGCACATTCTTTAGGCAGGATCATATCTGGGAATGAAGAGTCACTGTTAGCATGGAGGACTACAGATTCCTTCCCAGTTGATATTATACCATTTATATTCTCCAACATTCCAATGTTGATAAGCTTAAACAGAATGAGTCGAGTGGGTTCATCAAGACCCATTTCAGCAGTTGCTTGGCTTTCTTTACGATCCAACATCTTAGGTCTACGAGGATGGTGATGCCTAGTTTGTTCCTTCAGGTGGTTAAATACAGAGTTAGGCAGTCTCATGTCGAATCCAGCACCATCGCCGGTGCACACCTCTGGTGGGAAGGCCATGATGCGGCAGGCGTTCCTGCGCCCATTGATCACGCTGTCGTGTTTAGTCACCATCTCTCCATCTTTAATGATATACCCACGCTTCGGCAGACTCGCGTATTCCTTCTGATTCGTCTCGAATCGATCCCAATCCTTCCTTGCAGCCACTTCTACATCTTCATCTTCCGAATCCGTGTCATACACGAGATTCTCGGGGACATTGCGATAATTATCATACGACACGGACACTTTAGCATCTCCATTGCGCTTCTTTTCGACTCTCTTGATTTCGTCATCGTATTCTTTGTCGAACTGACATTGCAACACTTTTGCAATAATAGCATCCGAATCGCAGTATTCAGTCAAGTTTGAATCCTGTATCTGCTGCAAGATCTCTGGAGGTATATCATCAGACGATGGCGGGCACACCTGCTGATCTGATATCAGCTCAGCGAATTTAATTTCTTCTTGGACTTGAAGTCCTTTCGCGTATTGTTCAGACATTATGTCCGACAAGTTTTCTGCCACAACGGGCGCTGATACTTTCTTCCAGGGATTCGACATTTTCTGTATCTTGTTAAATAATACTATCACAGACGGTTTACTAAGAATAAGTAGAGATTTATAATAAAAATAAATTATTTCACAACAATTATTCAGACACAATCCACAGATAATTTTGTGAAATGAAACACAGATTATACAATACAAAGCACAGACAATGTACAGGCGAAACGTCAACTCGGAGGGGCTACCGCGATAAAACGAACGAAGTTCGAATATCTCCCTCTCTGTCGCACTTGCTAATACGTTCCACGATTCGGGCTTATAGATGTTCCTTTTACTGACGTGACTCGCAACCAATATTTCTCCTTTTCTCTCACAATGTAGGAAAGTGTTAAGGAGAGGTTAATTCAAACATCGAGTAAGTCGGTTTAAAAGTCGACGAGTAAAAAAATGTATATTAAGACATCCTAAAATACTGCTAGAATTTACTCAGTGACAGATCGTTCTTTCAATTAAATCTAATCCATCTTTCGCTTTTCAAACATCTTGTACCTATTTGCCCCTTTAAGTGTAGAAAGCCTCCGCTCGCTACGACAGCAACGAATAATGACTGCCTAATACTGAATACTGAGCTGTAAGGTATGTATTAATATATATTATCGCTCTGTCTGTGACGGGCTTAACATGGCATTTGGTTACCTTATTTGCTTTTAGGAAAAAGTTAGGTAGTGTACGATCTCATTTTTTTAAAAAACGGTTACAATTTGTAACAGAAGTCGCCGATAGATGGCGCTGTACCCATGGCGTTCAATTTCTACACCATGTTGTTGAGATTTTGTTGATTTAATAGGGTTGGAACCGTTACACATCTCTATACGGAACCCTCGGTGGGTGAGTCCGACTCGCACTTGACTGGTTTTTTTAAAACACGGTTACGACCCCGGATTTTTAACTTAATATTAATATCCGATAAAATAATAAAATCAACGGGTTATCGAATTATGATGGGTTATGCTAATTTAATTGGTCTATTCGGCCATCGATCGCAATCGTGTCTATTGGAACTGAAATCAAATTTTTACGGTTGACTGGCCCAACATACTTTCTTCGCGAATATAACATTCACCTACGACTAGAAAGCAAATGAAGTATATTAAATTTAGTAAGCATCCTTTTGTGCCACAGTACATTATAAGTACGTCACGACTATACTACACAAGACAACTTGATAAGCGTCAACGGAAATCTGTACCCGTCCGGTCCCTGGGATCCCAGGGCTCATTACAAAAGAATGCTATTGGCTTAAAAGGAAAGCAATGAAACCCAATCTGAGTTTTAACTTTTATTTATACCCTAAGAACTCATTTCGCGGCCTTCTTGCTGATCCTGGGGTTGGCCTGCTGCGCTTTGTACACCTTGACAAGCTTCTGTTCCTCGATGAGGAAGGCTCGCACGATCCGCTGCTTCACGCATTTGTGGCAGAGGACGCCCCCGTACGCGCGCTTGACGGTCTTCTTGCGGTAGCAGAGGCGGGAGCGCTCAGCGGGGCGGGCCGGCTGGATGCCGCGCAGTTTGCTCTTGCAGTTGCCGCATCTCGGGATCTTCTTGGGCTTCTTGACGTATTGGTAGACCAGGCGGCCGCCAGGGGTGCGCACTCTGAAATTAAGGTAAGAAAATGGTATAAATGCTTGACAAACTAAGATCTAAGCAGTGTTAACCAGTGCCAAGTGAACTATGATTTAGACGTATCAGCGTCAGCTGCCTGTCTAAAATATATAATAATATAATAACATAATATAATATAATATATATATATATATATATATAATAAATTAAGAAGCCTCTGTGGTTTCGTTACCCAGAGTGCGCAACGCAAGCAGGACGCCGCGCAACGAGACCACTGCGTGCCCGAGTGTATGATGTAGTCCCGCTCGCATCGCGCAGCCTGTGGCGTCGCTAACCAGGGGCGCTACCGCGAACAGCAAACTAAGTTTTTCCTCTCTGTCTCACTTATGTGCAAATTTGCAAGTGCGACAGAGAGGGAAAATTGCCGAGGCCCTGGGCTCCGAACTTCGTAACGTGCCGTCCCTTTCACTCATATGGCGTATAGCACGAGAGTGAAAGGGACAGCACTATACGAAGTTCAGGGTACAGGGCGTATGTACGATCCGGCGCGCAGGCTGGTGTAACCAAGCCTTAAATATGCGGTATGGTAGGTAATAATAATAATCATTTTATATTTTGTATGACTGCTTTTATATATGAATAATGTAAAAAACCTAATTTAAGAATAATAATGCATAAATAATATAAATAAATAAATAAATATTAGAGGACAATCTTACACAAATCGAACTAGCCCCACAGTAAGCTCAAGAAGGCTTGTGTTGTGGGTACTAGACGACGATATATTTAATAGATATAAATACTTAAATACATAGAAAACATCCAAGACTCAGAAACAAATATTCATGCTCATCACACAAATATTTGCCCTGACCGGGATTCGAACCCAGGACCGTCAGCTTCACAGGCAGGTGCACTACCCACTAGGCTAAACCGGTCGTTGCGCATCATGCATCATCATCATCATCATTCAGCCGATAGACGTCCACTGCTGAACATAGGCCTCCCCCAAAAAGGGGGGGATTTGCCATAGTCGCCACGCTTGGCAAGCGGGTTGGCGACCGCAGTTTGATTGGTGGTAATGATCGAAGGATGCTGCTGCCCACCCTCCGATTTTCCCTTATTCGCCTTCTACGAAACCCACGGGAAGAGATGGGGTGGCGCAATTCTTACCCGGCAACCACACGGGGCAATTACAACAGCAGGTACAATTAGTAGACAGATAAACAATTACATGTCAACAACTATAGAAGAAAAGTTGTATCTGATACTTTTCTAAAAGATAAAATGCTTTGAAGAACTGTATCAAATCTTTTTCATCTGCAACTTAAGTTTTCTTGAGAACAAAAGTAATAGGGAGAAAACTTGAGATATTATTGAACTTAGTGTTAAGGCCCACAATGCAAGAACTTGCATGTGATTTTCATTATATTGCAGGATTTGATTAATGTCTTTTACCTCAGTAACACACACCTCACAATATAATCAAAACCAATCTTAAACTGAACACCCTGGAGGGTGTAAACGCTGGAGCGTTTACAGCTCCACTCTCAAATATGACTCATGCATTGAAATAATATATACTGTTAGAGACATTAACTTCAGAATTGTCTTTACTCCAGTAAAGTAGTCTTCAACGAACTAGCAACACTTGATCTAACTTAGTCTACAAGAGTTTTGTAGATAAAGATCATCAATAAGAACTTGTATTAGAAAAATATATATATGTTGCATACATGTATGTGGGATGAGTGAAATGGAGCGTAAGATGAATGAATGAATGTGATAAAGAACGACTGAATGCAAGACAAACGAATGAATGACCGATGTAAAGAAAGAGATCGAGTGATTAGTAGTATGTGCAAGTGGGAAAGAGAGAGCGATAGAATGGAAATTTTGAATAAAAAACGGAAGAGAAGAGAGAGAATTAAGGGGACGCTGAAGACGAGGTGGTGTAATTTCTTTTATTACAAAATAATATAGTTATTTCAAGATTCAGAGTGGTTTTCGTTACGCCCCGATCCTACATGTATGCCTATTTACCTAGTCTAGTTCTGGTCCCTACTAACAAGTTTTCAATTATGGTCAATTTGCTTAAAGGCCGGGACACTACCCTTAAAACCGGGGGGAAAGGCAACCCTATGCCAAATGGATCCCATTCAAGTTCCAGTTGGAATGCAGTCCATTCATCTTGGCCCTAAAGTAAAAATTCCATGGGAATTTCTTCAGCATGTTAACAGAACCTAATCTAGTTGAATGAAAAATGACTTCATGGAAATGTAAACAATAACCAGCACTAGCAAGGGGAAAATTGTGACTGAGAGTTATTTTTTCTTCAAACTTTTAAGTAGATTATCCTTGTGTTTCCAAGAAAATTATTTTACAATACAATACAAATACTCTTTATTGCACATCTCAATTAAAAGACACAGTACAGTACAATGAATACTGGTGAATTTAATAGTGATCTTAATATTGTGCTGCACCTAGTTGATGCCCACATACATACGTTGTAATGATTTTTACGCCAATTACATTACAAGTTGTTTCATTTACTAACCTAAACATAGTAACATGCTACGATGGATGAAAATAAACAGTAATCAAAATTATGTGATGTGTCCGAACTTTTATTCTGTATCAGACACATGTTTAATTACTTTGAAATATCTATCTAGAAGTTCTAGGCTAGAACCAAATCAACATACCGACTTTTGAGGTTAGGTTAAAGGTAAACTAAAAGATAAAAGGTACATATTTCAAGTTATCTTATATTGAAGTTACCTGTGATAGTTGGAAAGACTATTATATTAATAAAACATGTAGAAACACTTACATTCTCCTCTGGTTTGATTTGGTATTGTACGACAGACGTCGTCTGAACGTAAGCCGCTGTACCATTTTGAAGCTGAAATATTAAAGAAATTATAAATTACACATACACGACACTGTGATGCACTATTTACTGCATCAATTATATAGTAATTCCAGGAGGATTAATACAGATTTTATGAAATCTTTTAAAAACACACAAATGTCCGACCTTTTTGACAGCTCTTGACAAGAAAAGAAAAATATTTCATTACGTTGGCTTGGCAACACCTACAGGTAGTCGGTTCTCATTGTTGATGAAAAAACATCGGAAATAAATAAAATGTAAGTATTAACACTTTCTAAAACACGACTTCGGGTTACTTTTGGAGCGATTCATTTACGAAATTAGTGTAAGCAACTGTAGTATATTTCAACTCTTCAGAATAAATCTCCTTGAACATAATTTGTGAGAGGAATATTATGAAACGGGCAAGATATTGTAGATGTATTTTATTTTGTTCATAATAAGAATGTAATAAAACTATTGAGATTGAGTAATATTTGTTATTAGCTCGTACCAACACTCTATTAACATATTTGACCTTATTAACTGAGAACTAACTTTAAAAAAAAAAGTTTTTTTTGAGGCTTGTAAACCCAAAAGTTGTAAAATGGCCGCTGTGTGATGTTTGTGGTGATGTTATTTGTGTTTTGTATTGCTGAACTGTGTTTTTAAAGTGAATATTGGCTGATAATGGGTAAGTTTTACGCCTTTTTACTGCTACTGTATGTGGTACATAAATCTTAATAGCTTAATTTGCCCAAACATTCCTGAAAACAAATCTGTACAGGAACAGATTCCTGCTAGGTTGTTCGAGTTGACGAGTTTTTTAGAGTTTACTTACGGAGGACTAAGCTATAACAATATTAAAAGCACATTCGACTTGTTTCGGGTACAGATGTTATGAGGACCCGAACTGCGCTGTAACTGCGAATTGGAAGACGGTAGATGATGAAGTTGTAAAATAAAAATCCCAAACATTGCTAAATGTTTTGGAAATACTTGCATGTTTTGAGTGGTATTGTTATAGTCCCTTGATAGATGAATCCCTCTAAATACTTGGCATTATTTAAGAGAAACAATAGTTTTGGCAGAGTTAAAGTACCTCTCCTTAAGTTTTGTTATAAAAGCTCATTTGCTTTTGGCAATAAAGTTACTTAATGTTTTCCTTTCTGATTCATTATGTTCTTAGAATTAGTGATTCCCTATTAAGTCATATTTTTAAAGTGAATCTAATAATCAAACGAGATATGTTTTTATTTTAGTCTGTGGAATTGTTATCTTTATAATAGATAATTTAGCATATTTGTCAGTAGATGGCACTACAGTACAGTTTCCATTATCTAGGTCCTAGATAATGCACACACTAGCGACACCGCTAACCCTAGAATCTAGACGGCGGTGTGGCTGGTGTGTGTGCTTAGATTAGTAAATAAGAAAATTACTAATATCTATACCAAAATACCGATTTACCATAATTTTCTCATTCTTTGTATAATTCGCAACCAGTAAAAAAAAAAACAAATAAAGGGCAGACTTTTCTTCTTAGAGCCTAATTTGTTTTTAGTCAAAAAAAATACCAATTTACCAAAATTTTCTCATTTGTATAATTCGCAAACAGTAAAAAAAGAAACATGAGGGGCAGTCTTTTCGTCTTACAGCCTAATTTAATTTTTAGTTAGAAACTTACTCTAAAAATACTTGGATGTACTTATATTATTATACTTATTTTTATTCTTATTCAAGCAGTGACAGCTGTTTATTTATTTTACATCTACAATTGTCCTCCAAGTGTTGAGCTAGAACTTAAAGGCCGATTTACATTTCCAAGAGCTTGCATGGCATTTTCTTTGGATTATGTTGCCATGAATTACCTACCAAGGAAAAACTAGTATGATCAAAACCTGCAACATACGTTTCATGTGATATTGAAGTACCTGAATATATGCCATGGTTCTTAAAGGTAGGTAAGGACCATGTGACACTGACACTTGCAGTTTTTTTTTAAAAAGGAAGTGCTCAATCTTAGTGTTCAAATTTTAAAACTTGCTAAGATAAAAGATATATGTATCCAATAGACTCAATAGTTTCTAGTTGGGCTAGAAAGTTTTCTTTGATGATATACCTATTCTTGGATTGAAAGAGAGAAGTCCACTTGGACTGTGTTAATCGTTTTATTTTAGCGTTTTGGTCTTTCAATCAATTTTCTACCCACTCTGTGTCACTTCCATTTTGAAAAATCGATTATTAAATAATCGATTATTTTGCTCTAAACTAAAATCGATTAAAAACAATCGATTTTTGCAGAAATAATAATCGATTTTTTCAATAATCGATTTTTTTTATTTATATTTCCTATGTGGTCGGTTCCACAGTGATTATTATCATGCGATACACTCGTATTATGATCAGTATCACAAGAATTTTGACGTGTATTGCGGTATATCATCACGTAATATCTTTGCAAATCAGGATATTTTTAATCCGCGATACCTACGGGGCGTGGCTTCAATATTAGCTTCATTGCTATAAAATGTCCTCATATAATGCCAGGATCTTTACTAAGACTTTGTAGACGTCTAATATTCTTATGTCTAAGGTGGTAGCTTACAATATTCTTTGATAAATTATGTTACGATTAATCGGCTGTGAAAATCATAATCGATTTTTTATTCATCGATTTATTGCAAAATCTAAATCGATTTAAAAATCGATTTTTTAATGATTGATTATTTTTTGACACCTCTAGCTCTTTGTGCTTTTTCTTTAAGGTTCTTGTAGTAATAACCGCGTTTCCTGCCACATTCTTACGTGATATTCTCACCTAAAAAGGGGTATCACGATTAATTCTCGCCCGTATAAATCGGAACCGTGTCGAATCCAATTTCGTGGTTACACATTTAATGTAATATCAGGGCTTATGTAGGGCTGTCACGGTAACGAATGGAAGGATCTGTATATTATCCAATATTCACACGATCGTTAAATGAGCGATAAGGACGCGGCTAACTGTTAGTATAATTATATTTTTTAACAAAGGGCATGTAGGGATGCCGATCGCGATTACTATGTTTATTCTTCTAAAATAGAATCCCATCAAAAACACAAATGTGTTGTAAACGGTTTCGCCAGCGGAAATGTTGCGCTAAATTAATTCTACGAGTTAATTAATGTTAATTTATTTCTTGAAATTCGTGATTCATATTACCGTACAGGTATATTATTATGATAATGTGAGGAAAAAACTGAATTATCATTACACTACCTGCGACTGTCAGCCCTATACTGTACTGCATCACAGGCATGCAGTTAAATATGCGACACCAGTATTATAACTGGCATTTTTGCTGCGCCTTTGTTATTATGGAGTTGCTTTAGATTACAGTAATGTAGTTGTCCAAAATTAGGAAATTAAATATTATACAATCAAATGAGACTGAAGTACTTTATGAAAGCCTTGACATTCCAAGATAGGTAATTTTTCCAATATGGTTCAGTGGTGAATAAGGTAAGAGAAAATAAAAAGATAGAAGGCAGCGCCTTCTCTGAACACGATAGGTACGCGTATGTATTAATGTTTAAAAATACGCACGTTTAATAAATAACGTCATAGAAGACTAGGCACACTAGATTCCGCCAGAGATTTGATCTTGACTTTAACCCTATTATCCCAACCCAACACTATTATATTGTTAGAATAGTCAAATTAGTCTGGCTGTCATTTAGTTATTGGCACTTTTATTTTAAAAGCCTACGTTTAATTAATTACATGTATAGTCAACCAAGAAAGTGGTCTACCACTTTTGAACCTAAGACAAGACGAAGTCTTTTAGATACGACTGTAACCGTCGTCTACCGGTCCGTAGAATCCCCGGGCTCATTACATAAGAATGTTATTGTTTATTTTTTTCGCCAGGAGACGACGGCATACCAATAATGGAGGTACCAATAATAGAGTCAAAATCGCGTTCGTTGCCACTGGTGGTAAATGAAATACTGTACTGTTAATATTTTGATTGTACCGTAGGTGTCAGAATAAACTCGGTTCAAAGAGGCTTCTCCGAACCGTTCGACATTGAGATGGGTCGGCCATTAATAATAATATAACATTCTTTAGGGCTGGCTGGAGCGCTCGTGGCCCAACGGCGCCTGCGTGCCACGTGCGGGGTTAAGCAACATGGGTCAGGGTCAGTTCTTGGATGGGTGACCGCTTTAAGTAATGATAATAATTTATTTATTATACAAAAACAGAAATACAAATTATGCAAATATCTGTTGAGACCCAAACTAGGCTGAGCCTGTATCTTGGGACCCACTGAGACGGTTAACAAAACACGTGAGTAATCATACTCCACATAAATAGCACGACGTGAGCATTGCAAAATGAAAATTAAGTTATTAGGTTAGGTTTGGTTAAAATTAAGTTATTAGTTATTACGAACATATTAATTTTTAACTTTAAAATTAAGTACACAAGGAACACATGATTATTAAGCTAGGGTATACGGTATTTGAGTGCAAGAGGCTTAGTGTGTATGTGTATGTGTATGTGTGTGTGTGTGTGTGGGTGTCGGTGGTTATTAACTGTGATTTCCCGTTCTTTGGAAGGCACGTTAAGCCGTTGATCCCCGCTGCTGTCTATGATAGCAGTCGTTAAGCCGGGTTAGTGGCCTTTGGGCGGCTTGAGAACGTCTAACAGTGAAGTTGCCCACTCACTGGACAAGCCTAATCCCAATAAGGTCTGGTTTCCCTCGGGTTGGAACGTCAGATGTCAGTCGCATTCGTAAAATGTAGTGTCCACGCCAAATCTTCAAATACAAACACAATACAAATACAAACATTTATTCTGCAAATAGGCCACAAGGGCACTTTTACATGTCAAAAAAATTAGTTTACAATTTAAGAAAGTCTGACTATAATAAGTAATACATTTTTCATGTCAAAATATTAATTTACAGTTCAAGAAGGAATAATAATTTCGAGTTTAACAATTATAACAAAATTAATGTCATACAGTGAAGATAAACTTGCAAAGTTATCTATTACAAATATTAAGTTAGAGATGTATAAGGTCTCAAGATTAAACAAGGAGGGAAATTAATATATTATCCCAGAGATGTACATGGTCTCTGAGCGTCAAAATTAAAATTAATTTAATATTGTTAGAGATGTATATGGTCTCTAAGTCACTGATAATAAAAACGAATCCACAACAGGATGATGTCTCTCGTCAATCCCCTATAAAAAGACACTAGTATTTTGGGATTAAGTAGCGGACCCCAGGCATCCTTCAGGATGCAACTATACTGGGATAACGCTAGGAGGATGAACATTCTTCAGGGCTGAGTTTGTGTAACTTATGCACTAGTTTTTAACTTGTGTTTAGTCGCTGACATATTTCAGTACTAGTACGGTCACATGCAATAATGTGTCCTTCTCCAGCAAGAGGTATCTAAGTTTTAAATAAGCTTGGGAGACTCAACACAGTGCAACTGGTATGGATACCGAGGCACGAGGGTTTCATCGGCAACGAAAAAGCTGATGAGCTTGCAAGAAGGGGATCAGCAAACTGTTTTGTAAGTCCGGAACCGTTTGTGCGCCTCTCCCTGAGAACCATAACATAAGCCTTGAAAGACTGCCGCCATAACCAAGCAACAACATGGAGGAATGAGGCGTGTTTAAGGCACTCAAAGCTCTTCATGGAAGGAGTGCATACAGGTTGGACCATAAAAAATTGGAAATACAGCAGAAAGCAGGTCAGGATGATAACTGGGGTGTTTACAGGTCACTTCGGGGTCAAAGGATTCTTGGCCAAGATGAGACTAGCAGACGACAGAGAATGTAGAATGTGTGGCGAGGATGACGCGACAATGGAGCACTTATTGTGTGAATGTCACGTCCATGCTAGACGGAGAATGAATGACTTTGGCAATGGTTATCCTGAACTGGGGTCACCGACATAGCCTTCAAAATTGCGAGACTTAAGTGGCAGTGAGCAGGGCACATTGCTCGCAGGACTGACGGTCGATGGGGCCAGAAACTGCTTGAGTGGCGTCCACGCACCGGAAGACGAGCTGTCGGTAGGCCTCCGACAAGGTGGAGTGATGACCTGGTGAAGGTCGCGGGAATCCGGTGGAAACGAACGGCACAGGACCGGTCTAAATGGCGAGCCTTGGGGGAGGCCTATGTTCAGCAGTGGACGTCTTTCGGCTGAAATGTTGATGATGATGATGATCTTGAACCAAACGAACTCAAGAGTACTCCCGCTGAACTCCATCATACGGTTTGTGGAAATGTTGGAGAGCAGCATGGAGTAGATATAAAGGAGGGGCAACTGCACAAAATATCCCACTGGGTCGAAGTGCATCTGCAAGGGCCCTCATCTAAACAAAATAAGACCTCTTACTTAAGAGGTTACATCAACCTTTTACTTCGCAAATTAAAAAAAATACTGAGACAAGACTCATTGGCGCCTTTAGAGCAAAAACCAAGACCAATAAAATTCGATACAAACAAAGTGTATTTTCTGTTATTATTTACTAGCTTTCTGCTATAAACTATCACAACAACCAAAAATAGAACTTGTGTAAGCCGACATACGTCTGCAGTTTCTGTGGATTCAAATCTATACAGGTTTGAATGAACAGAAACTGAGATGATTTTCCGCGTTCGATTTATTTTCTCTCACTGAAATCACTGCGGTTTTCCCCATGTGCGCAAGAGTTGTTTACTGCTAACTCAAATGCATGGCTTAGGTAGGTCATGTTCTAGTCATGGTCTTCAATATGAATCATTTACATAGTTGTGAACTGATTTGCTCTTTTTTTTTACCCTGTCTGGCTTGTTTATACTTACCGACCAGCAATAGATTTTGGAGTAACCTAGGGATGCGGCCTTAAGGGCCAGCATAGAGGTTTGATGACTTGCTGTTGTATTCATCTAACTTCTGTAACTATGTTTAACTGTAAAATTTGACGACCACTTTAGCCTTGTTGGTAGTGCCCTGCCTTACGAAGCTGGAGGTCCCGGGTTCGAATTCCAGTCAGGGCATTTCTTTGTGAGATTTTTATTTTTAAAGAGAGATTTTTATTTTTAACTCATCTTCACAATTTTTAACTCATCTTCACAAAATTTACGTCCAAAGAACTGGTTGTTTGGTTCAAACTTTGGTAATTTTAACCAAAGTTTGATGCCATATATGCCGAAGACAGTGAATTTTGAAGCATATACATATCATAAATTATTTCGGTTAACCTCGTTGTTCTTAATACGGTAAGCCATAAAAATCACGAGAAAATGGAGAATTACAGATCGGAGGTCATAGTGAGCTAGGAGCCCTTTAAATTGCAAAAACTACTGAACGGATTAGGGGGCGTCCATAAATTACGTGAGATGTTTAAGGGGGGGAGGGGGTCGAATCAAATCTCATCTAATCTTACGTTGGAGAGAGGGGGGTTCTCGGCAAATATCACGCAATTTTTTTTCTGATTATAACAAAAAAATATTATACTATTTTGGTCCATTTAATCCAGATTGTACACGTTTATAAGATTTAATCTTAAGCGTAATCGTAATACGATTAAGATTACTCACTAATTCGTTCGAAAGAGAATAATTTCATTCATACTTCGACGTTAACTCTCAGCAATATTGTTTACTAGTCTTAACTAGTCGTAAATAAAAGCACGAAGCATTTTTTTTTTCTTTTTACAATAACAATCCAACGCGTTTACGTAAAAAACCCACATTTTAAAAATCTCACGTGATATTGGAGGATGGGGGAGGGGGTTGAATAAAATCTCACAACATCTCACTAGGGGGGGAGGGAGGAACAGAAAATTAAAAAAAAACACCTCACGTAATTTATGGACGCCCCTTTATGACGAAAAATTCCGGTAATGCAGCTTAGACACCAGAGCAGGACATACTTATGTTATAATTTATACGGCGCGTACAAAGTTATTATTTTCTCATTGCACCCACATTTGCTAGTTTCTGTTTGGTCCTATGGTCGACTGGTAGAGAATGCCTCATGGCATTAAGTCCGCCCTTTGTACTTATATTCTTTCGTGCAATAAAGTTTAAATAAATAAATAAATAAAGTCGCGGGCAGCAGCTGGTTATTTTATAAATTTGAGCTGAAACTACCAAAGCTGGTAAAACGTGGATACGACTTTCTGTCCTCCCTCGTCTAACATACATTCCTTGTCTAACATACAATCTAATAACGAGTTCGAAATATGCATTGACCTTTGTGTGATTAAAATGTAATACAACTTCATTGTTAAGAGGCCTTATAAGTTTTAAAATGTTTTGATTTCAAATTATGACAAAAGTATTGATAATACTAATAAAATTATTAAAGGATACGATGATTTTATTAAAGTTTTAGATAGTAACATAGCCATTTTTTGATTTTATTGTGTAGTAGAATTTAAGCGGATAAAACAAGTTTTTAGCTTGAAAACGGCCGATTTGGAGGCATTTTTGAAACGATATTTCTTAATGAAAAATCCAAAAAATACATTTAAAGTTTATGACATAAGGTCGCAATAGTCCTGTTCTAGATAGTAACATTGAGACAATGTCAAGATACGTGTCAATTCAAATAGAAAATGGCGTAAATAGATGAGCGTTTTTTTAACTGATAAGGACCCTCAAGGGCATAAGGTTTGTCAGATATTTTGAAACAAAGTCAAAGTCAAATCTTTTTAATGCATGTAAAAAGGCACAAGTCAAAAATTAGAAATAATTACTGTAGTTATGCAAGTAAACCCTTGGGAACGTAGTGAACCTTTAGGAACGGTTATATTCGAGTGCACGTAGATATTATTCCTCTGGATTATTAAACGTTTACAGTCACTTGCCTCCATTAATACCAAAAACCTGCTCGTAGGCTCGCCCACTCGTACCACCATTGTTCGGTGCTGGAGGCGTCAACTCTCGCCTCAACCCGAATCACAATGTACAATGCGACCAGCCCCCTGCGAGCCGGCATTACTTAGTAATGGAAACATCAATATTGTGACGAGTTACTCATTTCCAAATGTAGGTGCACTTGCCAAAATTTATCAAATGAAGATTCTTCCGTAATAAAAAATAAAATTAAAATTAAAATAAAATAAATATTTTTGGACAATCTTACACAAATTAACCTAGTCCCAAACTAAGCAAAGCTTGTACCATGGGTACCAAGTGACGATATACATACTTATATAGATAAATAGATACTTAAATACATAGAGAAAACATCCATGACTCAGGAACAAATATTCGTGTTCATCACACAAATACATGCCCTGACCGGGATTCGAACCCGGGACCTCCAGCTTCGAAGGCAGGGTCACTACCAACTAGGCTAAAGCGGTCGTCAAGTAGTAATTTCGAGAACATGCTTGGATCTATTTATCCTTTCCAAATTAACATCTTAAGCGACCTTAAGAGGTCTAAGGTTACAAGCCTGAAACTTGCTTGTGGAAAGTTATTTGTTTGCGAGAGACGTATTACGTATCTACTTAATGCATTGGTTGGTCAACTGGTCAAAAGTGAAATGTAACAGGAATATTACATTTAAAGCCTTTGTAATTACTTAAAAGAGGCCTTTTTTTACAAAAGTATTGATAATACCAATGAAACGATTAAAGAATACGATGACTTTATAAAAATTTTAGATAGTGATATAGCCATGTATTGATTTTATTGTGCGTAGTAGAATTTAAGCGGAAAAAAGCCGTTTTTAGTTCGAAAATGGTCGTTTTGGAATGATGTTTGAAACGATAATTGTTAATGAAAAATCCAAAAAATACATTTAAAATTTATGACATTAGGTCGCAATAGTCCTGTTCTAGATATAGTAACACAAAGAAAATGTCATGATATGTGTATATTCAAACAGAAAATGGCCTAAATAGATGAGCATTTCTGGCTCTTAAGTAGGTTAAGTAATCATTGTAATAAGTATATTTTTGGAGAAAATTACTGACTGTCGAGTTCCTTCTCGGCAACGGTCTCTTGAGAACCGCTAGTAGTTTTTGACTTGTAAAAGTGCTATTGCGGCCTACTTGCTTAATATAGTTCATTTATTTATTTTGTGCTTTTGCATATTAAGTAGTTGGTTGTTGTAAATAAATAAATACATAGTCATGTGAAATTTAACCTTGTGTCTATGTCAGAAAGGCACTGATATTGTCAAACGATTCTCTCATTAATTGTCAGCTTTCTTTTCAAATTAAAAGATGTACCGATTATAATATCAATCTTTATATTCTGACCAAAACCCATCAGACGAGCAATGATCCTAATGGACAAACGTATTGTCCATTTCAGATCGCCATTAACAATGGATCGATCCGTAGTCTCGATCTGATAATTCTCAAAAACACGAGTATTGTTGTCGAGCCAAAAAACTTAGATGATTTACAAATTTGTATCTTAAGTCAGATTGAGCGATACATAAATTGAATTGTGGTTGCCACCGATCGTTTTGCTCGTTGGATTAATGAAGACGATAAGCCTGTGATCTTAGTAAGGAATGTGAACATTGAAGTTATTTTTATCGTGACGACTGTTTAAGCTATAACATTCTGCTTATTTGTAACCATTTCCCTATACTCCTGATAAGTTTCTTTACTGAGAAGGTTGCTCGCAGTCCTGTCCAGTGTTCCAAACCACACGCGTGGTCGTGTCGGAGGTTTTCCCCTGGATTTTCCCCAGGCTACTCTCCAACCGTGCACTCCTATCGCTTTATTACGCCTACATATAAAGTCACAGTCAGGTTAAAAAAATCGCAGTCCTGTACCTATTTTATGAATTAGAGTAGTATAAATGAATAAGACAAATGATTTGTGTACGAAATAAATCTGCTCTGTAAATTATGGCTTTGTCAGATTCAGATTCATTTATTTCAAGATAAAAATTACAATATAAATTTGAGTGTATAAGATATACTACTAAATCAACCACAAAAGCTTAGAAATCATTTAGGACTGCAGTCTACATCAGGTCTTTAGAAAGTAAGCCGTATAACTTATAACATACGTTTTTCAGCCAGTTACTGGAGTTGCAAGTAACTAGACAAAAATAATTTATCACTGTAATAGTAACAGAAGTGTCGGAGGCTTTATCACGTGATAAATGCGACTTCTCGCATTCTGATTGCGAGTTTGCGTGTGATAGGTACGTAATACTCGTCTGTACGGAATAGAGATCATTCGGTTCATAACAAGGAATCACTAACCCTTCTCACTTTATTGACGATGATCAGTGAATCCTGGTGTTAATAAAGCGTCAAACATTCCGTTCTCAATAATATGGACCGCGTCCAAATTTATTCGCATCTGTTGACGTCACGATTCTTTCGTTACGACAGTGAGTACAAATCCACGCGGTTTGTTTACCGAAGGAAATACTAACGTGTAAGTTTATACAGTTTACACGTCGGGCCGTTTACCTCTCTAAAATGAGGTATTTGTTCTACAACAAGCCTTTGTTTAGGTTTAAACAATGTATGGATAGCCATACAACATTATGCGTTCAGACTGCGCGACCTGATTTGGATTTGTGTCCGGAGTTTAAACAGTTGAAACAAGCTTGAACAGTGTAACGGTGTAGTTGGTTTCAATATATTGACTGTTTTTCTACCCGGGTTAGCGGGAACGTTCTGGAAGCGGGCAGTGCAAGACTCATCAATGTCATCCAAGCAAAAGCCGGATGGCGACTGTAATTCATTAAAAAAAGGCGCAAATGTTCTGGACATTTATTTAGTCTACATTGAAATGTTAATGAAACCGTCTCCGATAATCGTCAAAAGATTCTCTGTTACATCGAATCGATAATAAAACTATAATCCCTTGTATATATTCAAAATAGTGTAGCTTTTCGACATTCTTTATCGATATTACTTTATTCTTTATCTTATTAGTTTATTATCCAAACATTTTCGATTAACTCAATTAATTTTCGTAAACTTAACAGACTCACCCTTAATCTATCGATTTTCGATTATAGAAAATTAATTCGCGCTATCTACATAATGAATTCATAATCTTTATGTATCTCAGAGAACATATGAATAGTTGAGTGAGGTCGGAGGGTCAGATAAAATACGAAATACCCACTAACGTCCGAAGCGGTTCGGAGATCTCCAGATAGCTGTCTTCGGTGTGGGTGAGCATGAGCATGGATGTTAGCTCGATATTAAAGCAGTTTTACACTGAATCGAATGAGCATCGAGACAACGTGGGCATGTAATGTTTAAGCGTTGCGATTTGAACAGCCGATACGGGTGTAACGAATTGTTATTGAGACGGCTAGACGCTGAGTTTTTGTTTCTCATTATTTTTATGTAACCTTTACGTATAACAAGTTGTTCTATTATTGTTTTGATCACATTTACCAACAACATATTGTGGACTCGCATACTTTATTGATGTTTATTGTGTTCAATTGGGTCATTCTACTTTTTCATGACCATTTTTCTATTACAAACAAAAAATGTATGATATGTATTGAATTAGTGTACAAAAATAGGATTTCGAAATAGTACCTGAACTTAATAAGAGGAATTTATAGGTAAAAATACTTAAATATTAACATATTGCTGTCAAAGGTGGGTAACACAGTGGTAAAAACCTTTTTTCATACAAATGGTGAGACATCTAAGGACCACTGAGTTATTCGATTTATGGATATTAGCTGTGGTTCGATAATTACCAAAACTATCGGAAGTGTTACTGCAATTGTGTGTTTGTTGTGTTATAGATTGAACAATGTAAAATTTTGAGAAATAAACCTTTTTGTATTTGTATTAATCCTTTTTCTAAATAACAATACAAAAATATGAAGTCAGGGCCAAGTATTCCAAAATTTGCATTTAAAATAGTGTTTGAAAATGATGTACATGAAAAGGTAGAATGGATAACTAGACTTGTTACTTAAGGCTGATAAACTGAAAGTTCTGAAAGAGATTCTTAAGAGTAACGATCAAATAGAAAATCGTTGTTGTTGAAGCAGATACTATGCTTAATGATCTCTCTCTGTACATGTACGTTGATCCTTCGATAATCTGGTTATTTATTCTTCCTCCCTAACCTTACCACGCACTCCATCGCCTAATACCCCCATATTAGTTATTTATTTTGGAACTCGCTGCGTTGGGACGTTAAGCCCTGCTTAATGGCCTCTTTCCGTCTTTACGGCGTATTTAAAGGATTTGACACTTTTAATTTGAAAAACATGTAGGCCGGATTTATGGATTTGAATTTCTGAATAAGGAATTTGTTGGAAGAAATCCTATACATATACGTCAACACCTTTAACTGACCATTCGTGTCCTTTATTACAATGCCCGTAAAGTGCACGGATGGTCATTTAACTGTCTTGGCGATGGTACTTAACTAATAGATATTAGAAAGCTACTCGTAGCGTAGCGCGTACCCCTTTTTAGTTTTTTCTACATCCTGTCCTGATCAGCATCCAGTTAAAATTCTCTGATACAAGTAATAATAATAAAAATAATAGTGCTCGTTGACATCAATACCCCCCTGACGAGAACCTCGTGAAGGCTGAGAAGGACAAAGTCAGTAAGTACCTAGACTGGGCACACGGGGTAACCGCCATGGGGGATGTTGATACGACGATTATTGTCCCGATAGTCGTTTCTGCGAACGGTCTAATAGCGAAGTCTCGACCAACATCTCAAGAGGCTCGCTAGATGGCTGGGTCAAGGGTCAGATACAGAAGGCGGTACTCCTGGACACGGCGCGTATAGTTAGGAGGTTCCTCTCTCTGTCGCCCTAACCACCGGCAGCTTAGGCCCCGCCTCGCTGCCGGCGGCACTCTAGGTTAGGTTTTTATAATGTTTTTTTATTTTGTAAATATTGTTTTATAAACTCAAACTCAAAATATTCTTTATTTAAATAGGCCTAGCAACAAGCACTTTTGAATCTTACTTTTTAACTTATATTTTACTTTTTAACCCGTGTGGGTGCCGGGTAAGAATTGCGCCACCCCATCTCTTCCCGTGGGTTTCGTAGGAGGCGAATAAGGGAAAATCGGAGGGTGGGCAGCAGCATCCTTCGATCATTACCACCATCAAACTGCGGTCGCCAACCCGCTTGCCAAGCGTGGCGACTATGGCAAATCCCCCCCAAGGGAAAAATAAATTGAGGGAGGCCTATGTTCAGCAGTGGACGTCTTTCGGCTGAAATGATCATGATGATGATGATGATGGTTTTACTTTTTATATAATTATTATAAAACCTAACTTAAGTGAAAAAATAAATAAAGAGAAAATAATACAACCTATCTGCCATTAAAACAGAGTAAACTCCCAGAAGTACTGAACATGCACGACTCACGTACATGCCTGATCGTGTAACGGGTTGGGGGTCGTGTTAAGCGGGCGACGGGCGTAATTCCGCGGTAATGGCCCGCACGTGATAGTGCGCTGCGCCTGAGCAAGGGCATGCGTTGCTGTAATGAAGTGAACCTAGTACCTGTTTCGTCTATGGTTTTGATGGAATCTGATAGTTATTAATGACGACCGGTTTAGCCTAGTGGGTAGTGCACCTGCCTGTGAAGCTGACGGTCCTGGGTTCGAATCCCGGTCAGGGCAAATATTTGTGTGATGAGCATGAATATTTGTTTCTGAGTCTTGTATGTTTTCTATGTATTTAAGTATTTATATCTATTAAATATATCATCGTCTAGTACCCATAACACAAGCCTTCTTCAGCTTACTGTGGGGCTAGTTCGATTTGTGTAAGATTGTCCTCTAATATCTAATATTTATTTATTAGAAAAAAATTGAAGCTATATGTTATATTGTATTAATGTGTCCGTAGCGTTAGCCCGCGTCGAACATAAGTAGTAGAATTCGCTTATAACGACTCCGCTTATAACATTTTACCGCTTTTAACGACTTCGAAATCACCATAGATTAGATTTGATACCAAACATTTTCAAAGTAAATCAGTCCGTTTTGTGCGACGTCCTGTTAGTACGACGTAATATCACCGGTACCTTGACTGTCGCTTTATCCGGATTCCACTGTACTTCCAGCTCTTCTCCCTGTCAAAGATGATTTATAGATTCACTGGGATTCTGAACTATTCCCGTACCAAATTACAACAAGATCTTTTCAGCCATTGCGACGTAAAAAGGTAACACACATAGTCAAATTTATTATGAGGACATAGGGACAAGAGCATATGATCATTGTTTATGGAGTTACAGCAAATGAAGTATTCCGATAGGTCCAGTTTTTAGGTGGAATTTTAGAGCTGCTCGAATCTATTAATTTTAATTCTAAAGAAGATGACCTGTAATATTGATACCCCTATGATTAATGGTCACGTCACGTCCGTTTGAGTATTGTAATGATTGGTCGACCTTCGAATGCACGCCAATCCAATGCAAGCACGTTTGCGAATCTCACTGAAATACGTTTTCCAACACGAGTGCAGCAATCTGGGGGTAATTTCTCCAATTGATATGGTCGGATGTGTTATTATTGATGTTCTGGCCGCGACTGGCGGTGCTTGGCGTAGCTGTGTCCGCGCCTGGCTGCGCAGCCATCTGCAATTTGTACGTGCGAATGGTCCTTCCCTAATTGCAACTCGCCTCGTCGCTTCGAATTTCTACGTCGGAAATGACCAATTATTTGACAGCCCCGCAAAGCTAATGCCACAGCATTATCCCTCATTTTCTTTAACATCACGGGAATATTGAGACCTGTCAAGTAATTGCGTATTTTTGCAACCGACTGCGTTATGAGAACTGTAATTTGCTATGTATATGTGTTTAGAATTTTCTCTTCAGTTGGTACGATCGATACATACAACCTTACATATGTCTGATGGTAAAATGCTGTCGTGTTCCCATAATAGCTTGCAACAGCGACCGAGAATGTCACTTTAAAGTCGGCATGGACACGTACAGTACAGGCGGCTCCACGTATTTTATTGAACGTTGGCAATCTGTGTTCCTATTAGGGCAGCGGTGGTGCTTGTAGGATTGCGGGTGCGCATATATGGGCATTAAATGGCCGCCGCGACCCGCGGTACCGCGGTTTACACGCCAGCACTCGTTTTTTGTGGGAAGTTCCTTGCAAAGGAAATTACGCCCGATTCGGCGCCAAGCGGCCGCCTCCGCTCTTCTTTTTGCCTCGTCCTCGGAGTTTATTATTTTTATTTAACACCTGCGCCCGGTAATCTGTGTTCGACGATCTCCCGAACGCTTAACTCTTTTTCTTGTTGTCTGGCCGGCCCCCGCCCGATTTATGGCCGCTGAGTTTTGTCGAGCGTTAGGTGTCGTTTAATTCTCCCGCCCGACACGGTGACAATCGATTATGCTCGCCCTTGATTAAGAATTCTTTTGTGGGTCGACCTCTTGCCAGAATCGTCGGATTATTCAAATAAATCGTGAGCTTAACTTAAGCCTAAGCGACGCCTAAATATTAATTCTAATTTGTTTGCTCATGTTCATTTTCTAATGCCCACTCATTAAATTTAGGAATCTTGAATATTATATTACATTACATCATATATGCATTTGTATTTTTTTATATATCACATCGCTTTTCTAAATACTTAACCATTATGCACGGAGGTACATATCGACGATCTGCCGATTTCAACGGTGTGTATAACTCAATATCGCCAAAAATGTCGGTTATCCCATTTTGCCTTTCCAGCGTCGATATATTCATTTAATGATGATATTGCCAATAAGAATATTATCTCCAATCTCCAACCAAGTCACCAATGCCATATTTTTTAATGAAAAGAAACTAATTTCTCAATTCCTTGTATCATTCCTTTTCACCAGATTTCATAGTTTCTAAAGAGCCATAGAGAGAAGCTGGTCTACTTGCAGAACTCCAGAAAAAGTAGCCCTGGGACCATTAAATTGTTGGTCTTAAAGGGCCAAAGCATTTAGTTAATGATCTATGGTACCGTTATTTCACGAAGCTGGCTTAATTGCCGCTACCGCGAGGCTGCGCCGGCGCCGACCAACCCTATTATTAAGTTATCTCTAATGCGGAGCATTCATAGTTTCATATTTTCGCTGACTCATCGGGAATTGTAACACACACCTCTATCACGACTTTCTACAGTTGTTTTTTCCACATGCTATTGATTTAAGCGTCGATCATTCATCTCCAGTTCTTTTCATTGCGTACGTGTAGGTACTATTGTATTTTCTCCGTATGTGGTAGTGGGGAGGTTTTTTAGAGTCACAATTAACTACCAGAAGATTGGACTGATTCTATGTTAACCTGGATATACATATGGCCTCCGTCAATACTATGAAAATATTTAATCGGCAGCTGAATTTATTTTTAAAATAATTTTGATTTTATTAGGTAGGTACGGCAGCAACGAAAGTTACCGAAAAAAATTATGTTACAAAAATTCTAGACATATTAATTTTACATAAGTTATTGAATAAAGTTACAAAAATAAAATTACATTTGCACCATACAATTCCAAAAGTAGCTAAAGAGAGTATTTCCAAAAGTGGCTGTACAGTATATTTTTAAAAGTTGTTGAAAATTTATAACTAGTGGCTCTGTGAGCTGTAGACCTCGTGAGTGAGTTTTTTTATCATTTCCAAAATCTGACATAATAAAAAATATCAATTATGAATATCGAACCTCCTAACAAAATTTTACGAGAAGCGGTTGAAAAATGCGACCTGTAGAGGAGAACAAACCGAAATTCGGATGCAGAAACTTACAAAATCTTTGAAATAAAAATTGTTTTTGAAAATTTCCAAAAACTGACTCGACCTAAAAAATCTATATAATTACCGAACCTGCTCACAAAATTTCACGAGAATCGTTTGCGAAATGCGACCTGTAGAGGAAAACAAAACGTTGAACAAATATATATTTTTTAAATTTCCAAAAACTTATTCGACAAAAAAAAAACTGTATATTTATCCAACCTGCTCACGAAATTTCACGAGAATCGGTTGAGAATTGCAACCTGTAGACGAGAACAAACGGAAATCCGGTCATACGAAAGCATTTTTGTCGAAGCTGAAGCAGAGACCTTCCTTTCACTCGGTCAATTACATATTATTATTTTATTAGCCTGATCTGTGATCTGCAAAATATCAAAATTTTCTGAACACGTCAGATTACATAAGTGCACTGATATGTATAGTAACGAAACTTGCTGAACATGGTTTAATTACATACTTAAGCCTTCATTTATAGTATGGCAAGGTACATCGACATTACTTAGTTTACAGTGTTCATAGAGATTTATGTGACATCCTGTTCAGTTACATTTAAAACTATAGTGTGCATGTGTTTTGAAAATTTGGATCTGTTCATGGACTTTCGTTGCTGACTGTACATTTATTACACATGTCACATCTACGATTGTATTTTGTTTTGATTTCACAATAGTATCTGGCTCACTGAAGCTATGCATGTCTGAAAGGATCTTACTTTCAAATGTATCGAACTCGTATCAACACTATTGTAATGCTATCACAGACGTTACGTAAGATCTCGATTGGATATTTAAATACACGGCGCCAGCACCAAGGAAAATTACAATCACGCCGTTCAAGAGCGTGTGTGGAGATAAAGTAAAACAATTAACGGATTGAGATTGAATTGCCATGAGTGTAATTATCTCCATACCAAGAATATTGTTATCAGCTGAATTTCAATTACAATATCAACTTCTAATATCTTACGCGACCTTTTTGGCTATCGGACATTTTAATGAAGTTAACGAATGTGTTAATTTAAATTTGGCGATGATTATATGATGTGGGAGCTAATCTACCAATGATTGGGTTCCAGTATTTTTGAGACTTATTTAATTAGCAAGCTTTGAGGCTATTGCCTTCTTAGATTGTACAATCTTTTGTATTTTTCTTTTGATCTGTTTGTATATTATTTAAGTTACCGGGTTCGGTTTTTGAAATGACTTGAAATAAAATTGACACGGGACAATCATCTTCATAGTGTGCAAACATTCTTTCATGTGGTGGTAATGCAAGAAAGAGTACAATATTCTGGGGCGTTTTCTCTCAGCTTAAGGAACACAAATCCCAATGTTTACCTATAGCCGCATCGCTACAGTCTTTTCTAATGTGAAATTCCACTGTGGCGCTCCCCTAATCTTAGCAGGTCTTGGTAACTAGTTCTTTTCTTTAGTCATCGTAATGCCTTGGGAATAAAGTCGATAAACCCTCCACAGAATTTGTTCTCGGCTCAAATCATAAATTAAGCTAATACGTTTATCAATTATGGGCTCGTAATATCCTTATAAAGGACATCCAATTAAATTTGCGGTGTCCAGTTTAGATAAGGCGGGCTACTGTTAAATTGCGAAATTGCACTCGAAAAGCTCGAAGGCACGAGTTTACCTGCGCTCTCGTTCACAAAAAAACGCGCAGTATATGCAAAGTCACAGATGCTGCTGTGTTAAACCAATAAGTTTGATCGCTGTTCAGAGGTCACGTAGTTATGTGTTTTATTAGACTTAGAAAAGGGAGAAAAAGTGAGGCTTACACTACTCGCATATTAAGTAAGATTTGTTCTCGACAATGCAACATGATTTCTTTTAATGCATTGGGCTTAACAGTTAGAATTTTCTGTTCTTAATAATATTTATTTAATTTCTCTTTCGGACCCCGTATTCCGAATTGTTCTGAAGTATGTATGATGTGAGACACTTAATTTGTTGTTTAGAAATGCGCACGCTACATGCAAATGCGAGCTATGTGGATCCATCGATTGAAACTTAGTGTGTGCCGATAAAAAGCCTTAGTCGTCCCCTACAAGGTACGTCGGCTCTCTTCCTGCTTTAGGTCCTAAAACAACCGACTTAAAGTTTAGGAAACCATTGGTAAATTGCTAATGACATCAATATTTTGGAATTTATCTGTTATTAAAACCAATACTATACAATATTCATAAGTCAGTTCGGTATTCCGACTGGACCCCGCATTATAAAATAAAAACAGTTTTGAGAAACACGGCCCCGTGGCGCCTGCGCCGACCTTCCAACTAATCTCTTCCACTTGCACGCACCATCATCTTTATCCCACTCGTAATAAAAACTTAATTCGCCTACTCAACTGAATTTGTAAAATTGTTTGATTATAAATCATATTCGCCTCCTCGTGCCCTCAGAACGTGTGTTTTTACACGAATCTATCTCATCAAGAAAAACGAATAAAAATAATGTTTTTATGAAAAACGGCTGACAGTTCGAATGAAATCTTCGTAATTATCGTGGGGCGTGAGGAGATTGTATTTGCAGTCTGACAAATTAGTTTAGAGAAACACATTAGTCTCCCAAATGGGAGTGCATTTTGTATGCGCGAATGATAATGATCCATCCATCAGGTCCGAAACTGGCTTAGGTATACTATTGACTGTGCCCTAAGATCCTAACTCTTGTTATGTTTAAAATGACTTACATATTATTGAAATTTCAAGAATCATGTCAAATATATGATTATTTCGGAAATACAGAATATGCATAATTTTTTTCATGATCGGACCAGTTTTTATGAGATTTTGTGTTTATGGAACAACTACAATTAGAACAACACGAAAGATAAAACCGGCCAAGGGCGAGTTGGACTCGCGCACGAAGGGTTCCGTACTAGTATCTATAAAACAGCAAAAATAACTTAACCAAAATTACAGTTAAATCAACCTATCTCAAAAACTATAAGAGATACTTTGATCAAACCAAAAATCGTTGAAAGAGTTAATTAGCATGCATCACCTCTATTTTTTTTAGAATTTTATACCCCGTAGTTATAAAAATAGAGGGGGGGGGACATACTTTTTACGACTTTGAGAGCTGATATCTCAAAAACCGTTCACTTTAAGAAAAATGTTTTTTAGAAAACTTTATATCATTTTAAAAGACCTTTCCATTGATACCCCACACGGGTATGTACATCGAAAAAAAAATTTTCATCCCTCAGTTACATGTATGGGGGGCCCCACCCCCAATTCTTTTTTTTACTATTTAGTGTCATAATTTTGTAGCGGTTCATACAACACATATTCCCATCAAATTTCATCACTGTAGTACTTATAGTTTCCGAGTAAATCGGCTGTGACAGACGGACAGACGGACAGACGGACAGACGGACAGACGGACATGACGAAACTATAAGGGTTCCGTTTTTGCCATTTTGGCTACGGAACCCTAAAAATGGATTTCAAAGTACTCCGTAAAAACCGAGCCCTCAAAACGTCCCATACTTATTGAGCATAGTATATGACGTCACATACTATGTTCCCGTACTACAATTGTGTGAAAAAACAATAATATGCTGTTAAGAAATTACATAATTTTTCCAAACTTTCAAGTTTCCTATCATTTTAAGATTTTGAGTATTTTTTTTTGTCATAATTGGATGGTTTACTATCCATATAGTGACATCTTATTACTAATAATTCCGCATGCATATTCCCTATTATGTAATGTGTATTACCATTATAAATGACCGTTTCATCTGAACAACTATGATTGGGCCGAAGTTATTTCCTGTCTACCTACGCTTTATATTTACGTAGTGTTTAAAGATATCTGTGTGTACGCTTTAAAATGATCTTCGTGAGTATTGATCTACGTATATACATACTTTTCAATGGACGAATTAATTTAAATCATCGATTGTGTTAATTGGGATCAAACGGTCGTATTCCAAGGTTATTTATTTTGTCCCAAACATTTTTAATAGACCTCGGACATTTTCTCATCGGATCTTTGCTTTTAATTTAATTAATGTTCCCACAAATCCGACATTTAATTCCAAGATCGAGTTATAGCCGGCGATATCAAAGGTGTTTCTGTCTATTATTAGATAAGTCGGTGTATCGTTCTTGCCAAAAGCTATCAATTATGCAAAATGTACAAAAACTATAATTAAAGAGACTTATGGCGCTACGGAAATGCCACTGATTATTGAAATCATTATTTAACCTAACCTACGCATTTAAATATTATGTTAAGTTTTAGTTAAGCCAAGTAACGTTATTCTGAATAGTTTAGACATTAATTTAGATAATGGCGTCGAAGCACGTTTTTTCTTTATCGACAGGAAGCCAAACATGGGAGGTACGTCAGTTTGAATGTATGTAATAGTCTTTTAAATTGATTGAATATAGACTTAATCAGTTGATTCCTCTTTTAAATGTATACATATTTGATAATAGGTAGGGCCAACCTTGGCTACTCGGTGATATGCTGTTATTCGGCGATAGTTTGTTATCGTCTTGAAGCTGAGAAATATATTAAACAAAATAACAAACGAGAACCCTTCCCTACCGTAATGACTGCAAGTGGCGAAAATTTAAAAACAGTACAAGCTACAAAAATATCAGATGACTGCTACAAAACGATAACAAACTATCTACGAATGGCTGCATATCACAGAACAGCCAAGGTTTGCCCTAGCATAAAATTAGTTGGTTATTACGGAGTAGGCTTAAGCTGTTGAAAGAAACCATTTAATCTTCTACTAATTTTTTACTTTCTGAATCTTAAAGTTATTTCTATTCTTACGCTCTCGATCTGATTTTATATTATTAATATATTTAAAAGGACTCCATTTCGTAGTCCTTATAAATATATTCATATTATTCATTTGAGTATCGCTTTTCCAGTCACACCTTTAATGCCGTACATTCATACATTCCTAACCATTTTGAAAAGACATCTTGCCTATGCGTCTTATCCGATTCCCCAAGTCACGATATCCCTGAAATGGTTCGTTATAACGTTGGGCGTCATATCTCAGCATCAGCCGCCATTGTTGTGATTGACAGCCCGCGTTGCTTCGTTAAGCCTCTTCACGTGGGCATCCTCGTAAATAATACAGCTTTTTACGATCTGTGATATTTCATGTGGGACTGAGTCTAAAACGATTCCTGTGGTCGTCTTCAGAATCTACGCGTTGTGGTTTATATTCTGTATTGTTCGGTTGTGTTGGTCGTTTTATTATATGGTTCGATTTTGTATTGTGGTCTACGGCCATTGCTGAACTTATGGGTTAGCCGCTTCATAATGATTTACATCTACTCATCTTATGGCTCAAAAAGTCGATTTCGTAGATTTAAGTGTTTCCATCTTCCCATATAACGTATACTTACCAGCGTATTTCTGATCGGCTCGACTCCTTGGCATTGCGTAGAGATGTAGCCTCACTCTGCATTTTCTATCGCTTGTATCACGGGGAGTGCTCGCAGGAATTGTTCGGAATGATCCCTGCCGCATCTTTTCGTCATCGTCCTACGCGTCAGCATTTTCATCCTCACCATTTAGATGGTTGGCAGTCCAAAACTGTGCGTTTCTCAAGAAATTTCCTGCCTCGCACAACCAAACTATGAAATGAACTGTCGCCTGCGGATTTCCGGACCGATATGACCTTCTTCAAACCTTCAAGAAAAGAGCATATTCCCTTCTGAAACGCCGGCAACGCACTTGCGACTCCTCTGGTGTTGCAGGTGTTTATGGGCGACGGTAATTGCTTACCATCAGGTGATCCGTCTGCTCGTTTGCCCCCTATAACATATAAAAAAAATACTTCTTCATTTACACGTGATATGTGAAACACAGTGCTTACCAGAGGACCTCGTGAGTTTAAAAGAATCCCTTCTGACTGAAATACCGCCAGGATTCTGTTTACATAAGTCCGGTATACATGTCGGATGCTCGTATTGTGTCAGTCGGGGTGAGTGACGCGTGCGCGGGCGCCGATGATTAGAGGAACGGTCAGATTAAACGAACCAAAGCCACTGGTTTACTGCCTGAAATATTTACTTTATAGCCGCTTTCATGTTCGTGTACGTTAACTTACTTGTAGCATCATAAAATGTACAGCGTCAGGTCAGATCTTCGCGAACTGTGTTCAATTTAATCCAACTATACACTAATCACAGGCATACAGTTACTATTTAAACAAATCTTGTGTCTTGTATGGTTGCATGTAAGTATATTATATATGTATATTTCAACTCGTTTATTCAATGTTTCATTATTGTTTCAGGTAAGTACCAGTGGGCGTCACACATAGTATCCTTCATTATTTGGATGGCTTCCTTCAGGGATCAGCATCACCACTGGTGATGGCGTCAAGACGTCCCAGTTCTAGTCAATGGATGGGAATCTACATGTTCCAGTCATATCGTAGCGGTGTTTAATGGTGTCGAGTTGTAGGCAGTTCCTTAGAAATTCACCCGAGTGGGCGAGAACGACGCTCATAACATTTAATGCGCACCGTAAAACTTTTATCATAGCATCTTCTCCACTCCTTAGTCCCATTTCGAAATGTTGAAAACCTACACGACGAAAAAAATGTAAATTAAGTTTCGTTACGGTTAAATAAACGATTTCCTGTCATCTTGCAGTCACGCGAGAGCACAAAGGGTTCTCATTAACGGGTCCGCGCCGGATCTAATCCTTTAGTTAGACCTCTATTGTGACCCCGGCCGGGGCTCCGAACGCGAGCCGTGTAGGACTTGAATAATACGTCATTAAGCTATAGAAAACCAGAGAAACCACTTAATCCAGACACGGAGTTGGAAGTGTTTTTTGCAGCAATTTATTCACTGCAGTACTAAATGGGATTGTATTTTTGTGAAGAAACTTTAATTTCCTTTAGTAGCGCTAGTAAAGTAAGTAAATGATTGCCGAAGACACGTAACAAAGTTACACTAAAACTGCGTACTCTTAGTATAATTTTAAGTTTACTCTCTAGTTCTTTAGATAGGTCTTTGCCTTTTTTAGGGTTCCGTAGCCAAGTAAGTTGTCAGTAAAATGTTCTCCACGTATTCCATCTTTCCCTTATCTAAGTCTTGGATCTTACTTAATTTGTCTTAGTTATTTCACTAAATATATACAGGCTGTTTATTCAAATAATATGCGATTTATTTGTAAGTCGTGGCTACAAGGAACTCGTGCGATAAACTAGATCCGATCTCAACGCGGCACGACCAAGTATTTGCTGAACAATTGCAAATTAGTTCAGTAAAACGGCTAATAGAAATGCCAATGTTGAAATGTTTCTTGGTTACAGGTATCGTTGATCTTGTCCTATGTCCTATTCACTGTGGCTAGTTGTGATCTTTCTAGGTTATTGCTTCGAGAAAGGGTTTGGACAGTCGAAACATATATGAGCAACGTTTTTTCGAATCGTCGGCTGTCAGCGTATTTCTGATCGGCTCGACCCCTTGGCATTGCGTGGAGATGTAGCCTCACTGCATTTTCTATCGCTTGTATCACGGGGAGTGCTCGGAGGAATTGTTCGGAATGATCCCTGCCGCATCTTTTCGTCATCGTCCTACGCGTCAGCATTTCCATCCTCACCACTTAGATGGTTGGCAGGCCAAAACTGTGCGTTTCCCAAGAAATTTCCTGCCTCGCACAACCGAACTATGGAATGAACTGTCGCCTGCGGTATTTCCGGACCGATACGACTTTCAAACCTTCAAGAAAAGAGCGTATTCCCTTCTGAAAGGCCGGCAACGCACTTGCGACTCCGCTGGTGTTGCAGGTGTCTATGGGCGACGGAAATTGCTTACCATCAGGCGATCCGTCTGCTCGTTTGCCCCCTATAACATATTGCAAAGAACTTGGTTAATATTCCAGTAACAACTCCTTCTTAGAAATCAGTCCAGGATATACCGTCTAATATTATTGAAACAGATGGCTAGCTCTAATCGGATGATACAGCACCGCCAAATATTTGTCCAATTGTTCCCCCGCCCGCGTTACATCGATGATCTCATGCCCATTCTAAACGGACGGCCGGTCACATTGTGCTGTTGCAGATATTCATCTTATCAATGTGCTCATTCAATTTATAAACCATCAATTCTCAATTATGATCTATTCATTGTGATTTATCAGTCCTAGAAGCTCAATTGGTTTGCTTTATCGAATACGAAGTAAAACTGCAAGATTTCAGTAGCAGCAATCACTTTAGTTTTATTTTTTATTAATATATCTTGAATGTTTTTTTTAAACCTGTAAAATAAACACCCACAACCTGCATTCTTAAAAATGTTCATCCCAGTCGCCTATAAATAGTTACCGATTAAAGTTGGATAAACGTTAGTAAAAAGTAAGCGGCTGCATCAAAGTGGCTTTTTATCTCCGGGTGACAGTTAACAAAATCCTTTTAATTAGCCCGGTGTCCGGCAGTGTCACTCCCACGCCGAACGCTACAGTTTTTATTAACTCCTCAATATCTGATTAAACCTTTTTGCACGATTCACTTGTTCCGATGCTTTAATTGATTATGTTGTCATTGTCAGATTGGAAATTGCCTTCGCCATATATGCATGGTGATGTCCTCACTACACGTATCTTTGTAACACTCGTGTATCCCAAGGATTGATCAGTCTCTATTGTGTCATTTTGCATTTCGTTTTCATTGTCAGTGATGTGCACCATAAAATGCATTTAGAACGGTTATGACGTGATTTATGCGTCTATAAATCAGTTGTGAGACATTGTCGAGACTTATTTCGTTAGATAGTTGTTGCCTCGTCTAATTCTGAGTAGAGATGTTAAATATCATTTGCTTGGTAACAACAGTGTAGCAACTGTTCCGGAACACACCCCGCATCTTCACCAGCTACACTAGACCCCGCGAACACTGACGCCGTTCCCACTCGCTTCATCCAGAACCATATCAAGGCAATATGTAGGAGATCAAACTAAATTGGCTATTGCCTCCGTTCGCTGAATGAACGTAATCGGCACACTCGTAAAGGGCGCTCTTATCGGCTGCTCGAGTCATAAAAGTCCGCATAAACTTTATGCTGTTCGCCGTATGAAAACGCTGGGCTATTTATATGTTTGTGGATTTACTGCCGAGGAAGCCTACGGGCATCCGTCCGGACCGAAATACACGTCGCTAGATTCCGCGACGTCTCGAAGGGTTGACGAACTCTTAATTATATGCTCACAGCAATGATAACGTTTGTTATATATTTTATACTATAATGCACACAATTTCGAGTAAGTTTCCACGGAAACGTCGAGTTACACGTACCTACTCTTTAAAAGGGAAAATGTGTTTTCGATTGCTAAATTATGGGACGGCGTTAACGAGTAAGTCTCGACAGTCAACGACCGCTAAATAAAAAGGTCATTGTCAACGCAAATCTCATCAATTACTTGACTGCATTCGTTTTAATTCGATAAAGACTCGATGAAAATGTTCGATTAAACTTAACGTTCTCGAATACCCAGTCATTTATAACTACTACTTAAGTTTGTGAGCTGGTAAAGATCTTTGATAAACGGGGCGGGTACCGGAATGTTCGAGCAAATGGTCTTACGAATACAAAATGGTGATCTGGTGTTGTGAGGATGGTGTGAAGTCCTGCGGAGCCCAATTACCCTGCCCGCGGTGGTCGGCGCCGCGTATCGCGTTCACCATCGATATAGAACCGGTTCTTTTTCGTTTATGGGACGCACCATCTAGATACCCGCAGCGAACTACCAGGGCCGGGTTTTTAGAGAACAACGAGAACATATTTTATTTATTTATTTATTTAAGGTTTGCCAACAGATATACCAACAACAGATATAGGTTTGCCATATGACTTACAAAGTAAATTGTATACACAAAAAAACAGAGCAGAGTGTTTATCCAATTACAGGCAAACACAACATGCAAATAGACTAAAGCTAAACATTGTGGGGTGGTTACAACCACCTACTAAAAAAAAAAAAAGAGAAGCACATTGTATATGAAAACAATAGCATAGTAGAGAGATTGTTAGTGGACGGCTGTTGTGGTTAAAGTTTACAATACTCGTAACTATACAAAAACTTCTTAAAACTAATTTGAGACATAGACAACAAGTCCACCTTAGTGGCTTTAAATAGCTTGTTATGCTCCCTACATATCCTAGGGAGGACACTTTGGGAGCCGAGATTTGTGCGAAAAGTTTTTATGGCAAAAGGTCGGAAATTAAATATACGCGAGTTTTGCCTCGGTACTGAGAACTTAACCATACCCAAAAGTTCGGGAGAATCAATTACCCCCGCCAAGATTTTGTGCAGAACATAAATGAAATCTAAGCCTAACACAAAACATCAAGGGATATTCATAAGTAAAATAATTTATTCTATAATACCGTCAACAAGGCAAGTGTTTTGAAATACTTCCGTCCATTTCCAGTAATGGCTTATTCATTATTTTCATTCAACAAGGGATTTCCAGATATGGCAATACAGCTTAGACTTAGTCAGACGTGTTTAATCCCTGCTATTGTGAGTTCGTAACTGATACGATACGAGACGATTCAAAGACACAACTTGCTTACCGTTTGCAACCTTATCCCAATGAGGATAGGTCTACAAATACATACTATGTTATGTCTGTGTCTGATACCTACTACTGCCGTCAAGGTATAGCAGTTAAGTGTTCGAACAAATAAAAACACAAGTTCGTTGCTTACCGTACGTTGAGATATATTTAATATGTGCACGATATTAAATGCATTTTACATGGCACTTTGTCGTCTATTTTAATTAAACCTGGTAATTGGAATCGCTTGAGTGCAATGCAGGAGCTATGCGTAAATTACTCCTACTTGGAGCAATATAAATTCTCTGCAACTGCTTCTGTAATAATTATGAATATGAACTTAGTGTCTTCAATTACCCTTCGCGAGGCAATTATGCAAGGCCATCATCAAGGGGTAACTAATAATTAATACTTTGACACTTCACTTGGCTTAACAATTAACTTGTCTGACTATTTGTCGCTAGCCATAGTAGCTATCCTTTGTAAAACGTTTTATATGTATATATTTGTGGTGCTGGATTGGAATTATCCATAAATTGTATTCGATGGGTTTAAAGAGTATATTCTAAAAAGTATTTTTATACAAACGCCTTAAGGGAGGCGTACAAAATAAAAAATATAAGTAAATACAGTTTACGTTGGCAGCGGTACTGCTTAATACGAAGGAACAGTTGATGAATTTAGAACTGGATATTGATTGCACCTATAGCTCAGTTGGCTAGAGCGACTGGCCGCGAGTGCCGGGAGGTCGCAGGCTCGAATCCTGCTCGGTGCCTAAATTTTTCAATTTTTCCTTTATTCTAAATTTATATTCTAAAAAGCTTTGACTACAATATCACCCATCATACCCATATTAATGTAAATTGTAATTGAGGGTCTGGTGCGTCCTGCTTCTAATATTTTTTTGAAGTAACTACAGACGTGAGTTTTTATTCTTAGACTGTTTGCATATGACTCTTATAATTCTTATACAACGATGTTCCACAACTATACGCTTGAGTCTTATCTCAAGCTCGTTCTGCTTAACTGTATCTTTATCATCGCCATCTCTAGGATCCGTCTGCTATAAAAGACGGTCGTTTAAGTAATTCTTCCCACATGACCCCGTTCCAGGGGCCGTGAGATAATCGCAAACGGTAGTGTCCGATCACGTACCGCCTCCTTATTAGGCTGAGATTTTTTCCGAGCTGGCGCGTGCATGCATGATGCTGGCCGCTGCTACTAGGAACCGATGCACGGATTCGTGTCGCAGTTATGGTGTTCTGGTGAATTTATTATTCCAAGTTTTCCACGCAATTTTTTCGACCGAATTTCATTTATGCCCTAATGTAGACATTATTATATTATATTACTAGCGACCCGCCCCGGCTTCGCACGTGTGCACTATTTAATGGATGTTATTATACATATAAACCTTCCTCTTCAATCACTCTATCTTTTAAAAAAAAACCGCATCAAAATCCGTTGCGTAGTTTTAAAGATTTAAGCATACATAGGGATATAGGGACAGAGAAAGCGACTTTGTTTTATACTATGTAGTGATATTGAGCCTAATATGTCCCACTGCTGGGCAAAGGCCTCCCCCCTCTTTTTCCATTCCTCGCGGTCTTGCGCTTGTGCGATTTCTGGCCAGTCTTTTAAAAAGGAGTCCAAGTTATCCCGCCACCGCCGGCGAGGTCTACCGCGTCTCCGTTTTGAGTCGTTTTGAATGTAGACATGTTAGGTATTAAATGCTGTTATTTAGCAGTTTAATATCCTATTTGATTGCTGTCCGCTCGTTGTACCTATTAAAGTTATCTCTGATGTAGGATTTACTATCCGAGGTAACAGTAGTATAATTAAACCGCCTTGGGCTCGGGAAACTCACAATCCCATCAGCCGTAAACGAGCGTAATCACATAAAAGTCAGCCACGAGTGTGTTACAGTGAAATATGATAATTTTTTTCCCCATCACTTGCGCTCCGAACAAAACAAAATCATCCTCGTTTGGCGCCGGCGGTCCTGCGCGCCGACAATTTTAAAATCACTGAGGTTTTTATACCATTCCAATATGGACCATTGAAATGAGCAGAATTTTAACTTCACCGAGAGTAAAGTATTCACGCGGCGTTCATTGTTAATTCGCACTACAATTACGACCTGAAGAAATCTCAGTCCCAGCTCTCTCAACAAGCGCTTTCGGAGTAGCGGGCGCTCGGCTTGGAACCCGCGCCATATCTATACAAGCTGAGACCATGTGAAGCAACGCGCGATTTATTGGACATATTAGCGACCATTTTAGGTCACATGAGGTCCCATAAGGCAACCCGGAAGCGAATGTGGCCGCGCTCGCGACTCGCGCCCTTATGAATTATCCAAACGGACGGCGTCGCGGCGGCGCCGGCGCCGGTGTGTACCGACAATTAGAGTACCAGTAAACACTACGCGAGATAATAAACGATTCGGTTGAAACCGCTCAACCAATCTCACTGGAGCGCAAACTCATAGAGTATTCCAGTGATCCAAACCACACGCGTGGTCATGCCGGAGGTTTTCCCCTGGATTTTCCCCAGGCTACTCTCCAACCGCGCACTCCTATCGCTTTATTGGGCCCGGCCTATAAAGCCACAGTCAGGTTAAAAAAAAAATGCTTATACAGCATGCTTACGCTCGCACAAATCTTGCACTGTAAATCATAAACTTGCAACAAATATGGACTAACATGAGCAACCACAGCGTACTTTGGATTCTTCCCGCGTGTCTGATATTAATTAAACTCGTTTAAGGTAAAAGTACGCTTAATGCCCATGTAAGTGCTTACATAATTACTATTTAAATACGTAACTCTCCTTTTTAAAACAAGCCACGTTTAAATTGTTTTCTTTACTCGAATAAATTGTTTTCTTTCCCATGTTTTCTACAGCGCTTTTACATGCGTATAAGATTGATAGTACATACATCCATGATAGATAATGCAAAAAAACTCACGTGGCGATCCGTCTTTGTCCCATTTGTAACTGTCATAAAATCCGATCAGGTTTCCTTTTAAGGTAATATCGTCGAGTTTGTACTTGTAGCTATAAAAATTTATTATAATGTTTGCTAATGGCCGGCTACTTATTTTATTTCCATTTCATTAGGGTGGGAGCTATTGAGAGAAGCTTATCTATAATTGTCGCAGTAAAAGTACCGTCCGTCGGGCCACTTTTCGTCGCTTGAGAAGGCCGTTGCGAGACTAAGGGCTCACCTATTATAGAGAACGATTAAGTGCTTACAGCTGTACCTAGTGCTAATGGAGAACTGGCAAAAATATTCTAATGAGGGTTTGTATGCCTCATAAACGAGCATATTGGCTCTTTCTTACAGTTGTTTTTAGGGTTCTGTTCCCAAAGAGGTGCCAACGAAACCATATTATGTTACGGTGTCCATCTGTTTGCCGCATGTATCTCATGTAGCCTAATAGGTTGACAGTTGAAAATAATTATATGTAGGAATATTTTCGGTAAACTAAATACCTACTTGTATTATGGAATCCTTTCATATGCGAATCCGACTCGCACTTTGCAGGTTTTTATGTTATTTAGAAAAGTTGACAAATCATTGCATAATGAATATCGCAATATCGCGTGGGTTAAAACCTTCATGATGGGTTTCTAATGGATTCGCAATTTCGCATTAAACAGTTTACTTTGTCCAAAATTGCGAATCCATTAGAAAAAACATTTAGGCCGGATTTTATAAAAATCCGTTAGACCATCAATAACTCAGTACATTTTTTGACATAACAAACCGACATAAGGTCTAACGGATCTTTATAAAACCGAGCCTTAGTAATCTAACGAGTTAGTTTAACAAAGAGTTCCATGTTATTATTATACAATCTGTTATTCCTTATTGGAAATATTTTTATATTCCTTTATAAAGTGTTTATTATGTACATAAATTATATTCGTATTTCTATGCACTAAGTACCTATTATCTAAGTTATTAAGTTAATATTTATTAATTCCGGACGCTTACATCCAATTTATTCGCCGGAAAGTGTGATTTACTATTTGTATCAACAATAAAACTATTTTTACGAGTCGTACGGCGTCTCGTTGAAATAATAAACAGAGATGTTGCCTACAAACGTCTGTTCATTATATGTGATGGCAACACACAACTTTGTTTACGTCATAAATATTATTAGGGACGTTAGTTTCGCTCATATTTTTAATAATGTGTGCTCAGCCGACATCCACCCGCGTATTTATAGCTCGCATTAATAATAATGACCTGTTTTGATCGCCAACTTTATTAGTATTAAATTAAAAACGGCTGTTGTAATCGGTGTCCGGAAATACGTCGTCTATAGTCAGGCAAACGCTTCACTTAACTACATATTCCATGTCTTCGTGACCCCGATACGATATCCGCTGATAGTGATCCCGTAGACGCGTACGGACCAAGTGCCCAATGAATCACTGCTGAGCGGCTACCGCGACCGAAAACGAACGAAGTTCGAATATCTCCCTCTCTGTCGTACGAATTAGCAAATGCGAGAGAGATTAGAGAATGCGATTCGAGTTTACAATTATAACAAAATTAATGTCATACAGTGAAGATAAACTTGCAAAGTTATCTATTACAAATATTACAACATCAGTAAAATTAGAGATGTATAAGGTCTCGAGATTAAACAAGGAGTATAATGAAATTAATGTAATATCCCAGAGGTGTAGATGGTCTCTGAGCGTCAAACTTAAAATTAATTTAATATTGTTAGAGATGTATATGGTCTCTAAGTCACTGATAATAAAAACGAATCCACAACAGGATGATGTCTCTCGTCAATCCCCTATAAAAAGACACTAGTATTAACGTAGTCACTATGTCCTAGCAAGCATGAACAGACCGGATTCCACAAACAGCACCCGATCACGAGTATGACGCGTATCTCAGCCATCGCCTCCCTCGACCTCTGATCGCAACTCGTGCAAAACACTAGCTTTGGTGCATCAAATACTACATTTGTATTAACGGGTCGGCACGGCAGTGGAACAAAAAACTTATCTTAAATTTATTAGACCAGTTTAAAGCCATAAAAATTTTAGTTGCCTTTTATTCTTAGACAGTTTCTAGTCTTGATTGAGGAGGGGAGATAAAACTTTTCACAAACGCCGGAAGACAGATGATTTGCATGTAAAAGTTGTTATATATTATTGAGAGATGACCTCTAATTAATTTATTTTATGGCTCCACTCACGCAGGTGTTAATGTCTACGAAGCTGGGAGTGCCTCCTATACACTGATAAATATATGTGTTTTATGACTTTATGTTTAATTATTTGCAATTATATATATTGACTTCGCTAAAGTCGCTAATTGGTGTTACTCAGGCGGCAAGTTTTCAAAGATTTGAGCTCTAGATTGAAATGGTACCATTATTTATTAGGAAGTGGCATAAATAAATGTGTTTAACATAGAAACGAGTTTTTTAATTTGCCAGTCCCGTCAGTTATGGCACATTTTATTATTTATTTGTTTATTATAAAAAGGTATAATTTCACAATTGCAGTCTGTCCCACAAAAAGTTTTACACAGTTTGACTGAGATCTGAGTCTCTTCGGTAACTAAATTCACATAATTATATGACTATTACTATTTACTAGTGTCTGCTATGCTATTTATGAAATCATTAAACATGTCAGACATGCATCATCATCACCAGCCTCTCTGATTTATACTATTATGTCAAAAAAAGTCGAAAAAGTTCACCAAAGGTCAGTGATGTGTGTTGCTCTTAGTACTAACATGGATATTACGATATCAAGGTGATATGGTACCTAAACAATATACTCACATATTCTCTAATGGAGCTAAGCATTTTAGAAAATGGACCCAACTTAAATTGAATTTTTCAGTCGTCAATCTCACTGCTCGACTGTCCCATCGGAAGTCCAGCGCTGGCGATTGCCCGCATTATGCTGAGATGGTACCGTTTCCAGATAACACAACTTTTTAGACTTAGTGTTAATTGTTGTCTTTGTCTCGAATAATTATATTTCTTATTTCGCTCTTTCGTTTGTACAAAGCAGCGGTTTCTAATAGCCCTTCAAGTTTCAAACAGGGTTATATAGTTATAGAATCCTATCATAGCTAGAAAATCTTATTTAGGAAGATAATACCCCCGCGATTACGCGCGTCATCAAGTATCTAGCCACCCAGGCTGAAACTGATACCAATCTAGCCAAGCTAACTGGGCAATTAGCTTCTAAATCAGGACGCGTAGCACTCGGTGCTTTAATTGATTGTAATGTACGCCACTAGCTCATGAATGGTCCGCTAGAAACTGCTCCGTAGAATACCTAATTCGGCAACGCTTATTGAACACGTATATGCTTGGCGCCACATGAGCTCACTGTGGTGTGAACGTAGCCGCAAACTCGGGCTAGGCACACTAGTTCAATACTTGTTGAGCCATGGATCCGCTGTTGATCAACCAGTGTATCTCCGAGCTAATCGCGAACAGTTGCTACGAATATAGAGATCAAATTATGATAGGGCCGAGGCTTCACACGAACCGAAGCCGGTTTGAAATTTGGATATTTGTCACATGTTAAAATATATCACATAGTGTGCCTAAATGGATAGAAAACTTTCAAATAGTGAATTAGACAAATTAATCAGAAACATAAAAAGATATGGTACTATAAAAATAAATTATATATTAATTAAATAAATTATATTTGACATGTATAAATTAATTAATAATGGCTATTCACTGACATTTATAATAATTAACAACAATTTGTTCACACTGTATCTAATAATGATTGTACTAAGATAATGTTACTTTATATATATTGTGCAAAATTGTAATGTGACATGTAATATTTAACAATATTATCAATAAAGAGTATGAGTATGAGTATAAAGATTCCCAAAAACGTTGTTTTTTATGTCCATTGCAAATTGGAAGTTACCTATAGATTTGTCATTTTTCAACACAAAAGAAGTGTGGCAACTGGCAACTATGTCCATAAACACAATATTTCACGACCAACGGGAAATTACCCGTTGCACCATACAACGGCACGCAGTACGAGGCTATAGAGCTGTGACGTCATATTTCGCTGTCAATCAGTATGGAGCGTTCTCAGTACTCAAGAACATTGCCTCTCACTTTCGTCTTTTGTGGTGCTCTAATTATAGTTGGTCCCATACAAACATTACATCGTTTCTAAAAACTGGTTCAAAAGGCACTATAAAAGTGAATCAAAAGCGAAGTAGTCAAATAGCGAAATGGGGTGGGAGACATTTTTGCATGATTTGGCTTCTTAGGTTTGTTTGTATAACAGGTAATGTAAGCTTCTAATTAATTGCTTAATGCTTTGGTTTACGACTGAGTTGCTCATTAGTAAAATGCAGCTTGCTTCGGACTTAAACTGGACGGTAAAAAATTGACCATATATGATTGGAATCATTAATTAGCAGTCATCTTGCCTGCGGACATTTTATATGGTTTTATTGAATCGATTCTTGTTTCTCGTGGGTGTCTTAACAGTCGACTATGGGTATAGGGTTTAAGCGTTATGATGGCAATGTATCAAACAATCCCTATGTTAAAACCCACAATAGCTAGAAGTGGCACTGACATTTAATTTACATGTTTGTCGACTCCTTTTGGGAATACCGGCAAAAAGTCATACAATACTATAGTATCACTACATAGTATAAAACAAAGTCGCTTTCTCTGTCCCTATATCCCTATGTATGCTTAAATCTTTAAAACTACGCAACGGATTTTGATGCGGTTTTTTTTAATAGATAGAGTGATTGAAGAGGAAGGTTTATATAAATATAAAATAAATAAATATTAGAGGACTATCTTACACAAATCGAACTAGCCCCACAGTAAGCTCAAGAAGGCTTGTGTTATGGGTACTAGACGACGATATATTTAATAGATATAAATACTTAAATACATAGAAAACATCCAAGACTCAGAAACATAACATAAATAGTGCACCCGTGCGAAGCCGGGGCGGGTCGCTAGTAATATTATAAATTCGAAAGCAACTCTGTCTGTCTTTTATCTCTTTAGGCATAACCCGCTGAACGGATTTAGATGAAAGGCATGGAGATAGTTTTTATCCCGAGGAAGAAGTACATAGTGTAGTTTTTATCCCAGATATGATCCCCTAAGGGGATAATGGAAACGAAAGTTTGTAAAGAGGTGGTACGATATAATCGACTGCTATGCGACCAAAGTCGCGGGCAAAAGCGAGTACTTGTATATATTGTATCATGTAAGTCATGTTTAGTTAATTAATGTTAATGTTGATATTAATATCAAATTATTTGTGTTTATTGTATGCTTTCAACAACTACCGTACAATTACTGAGATTAACAAAGCGTGTTAAAGCCAGTCTGCTGATTAAAATTCATCTAATTTGTATTTCTTCCGTGTAATCGTTTGTTTCTGTTTTTTAATGCGTCTAATGTGAATAATGCTTTATTAGTGGAACACCCAAGACAATTTTTTTAATGGCTGAAGTACTGATTAAATCGAACATATTATTGAGATTTTTTATATATATTTTTGTACTACAGTTTACCTTTACAGTATAAGTTATGAATTATAATTAGTTAGAGCGAAACAATGATAATATTCTTTAATTTCGTTAAAAAGCTAAAAAAAAATCCATTTTAATTTCGTTAAAAAAAGTTTAAAAAATTCCGCTTTGAACTCTAAGTACATTCTCGCAGCATTAATATCACGAAGCCGATCATTTATAAAGAGTTCGCATAATTTATTTAATCTTTATTACACGAACATCTTATCATACGAAAGGATTTAGTAAATGTGGCAATAAGGATTGATTTTTCAAAAGTAATGAACCTGTTTCAATTAGCTGAAAGTCACAAGCTGGCAGCAGTGGTGAAATGGCCCGTCGTGATTGGTCAAGCGCATGTCAAACGTAATGCCAGGTTTAAATGAGACTTGTAAAATTGAACTTGTAGGGTACACGTTTCGATGAGGGCTATCGTTTTTGTGCTCACCAGTTGGCGCCACTGTCGAGTAAGGTCCAGCTGTCAAAAAAATTTATTGGTTATTATGGGCATGAGAACGAAGTTTACGTTTAAATCATATTTAATACCTTAAACCCGCACCGTAAAAATATCCAACATCCCGCATTGTAGCGCGGCCCCGTTTTGTTAGGAAATAAAGGAGGAAATAAGTTTCCGAAAGACAAAACTGTCTTAAAGGAATGACAGTCATTGACCCGTAACTGATATTTGCCATAATCAAGCTCAGGTATTGCAAAATACTCACCATATTGTTCCAATTAGATATTAACCCGCGTAGCGCAACCACAAAGAGTGACATTTGACATTTCGGAGACCTCGCGCTACACTAGCGCCTCTAGCGGGGAATTCATACGCGATAGCCCCCATTGTACAAATTGTGGTGGCGTGAAACGGGCTCCGGAGGTGAACGGCTAGTAATACTATTTTAAAGAGGTGGGGCACAGCAAAATGTCATCTTGCTCGAATTTGCAGCAGCCCAACTGGGGAAGTACCCCCGTAGTGTAGAAGACCACAGCCATTGTTGCGGCCAAACGCATCCTTAGCGTAACCTATAAAACGTCACACGTCATTGAACTGTCAGTTGATGAAAAATAGACGGTCGGTTTTGGATACGAGCCGAGTGTGCGAACGCGCATAATGGCTTAAATTGTGTAGATATATTTGGTTGAATTCGCGGTGTGTGGCATATTTACTATACAGGTATGGAGTGTTGTGTTCCAGGAGGTGAGCAAGGTTGCTAGAGCTCCCGGAGATGCACTGTGTTGAGAGCTAAGGGCGAGGGACCTAAATTTGTCCCTTCTGCTGTCTACACATTGAACCCTCAAATTTTATAAACGGTCGGCATCGCGCACGTGACTCCTGGAGTCGCGGGCGTCTGTAGGCTGCGGTGTCTCCTTACCATCAGATGGACTGTACGCTTTGCCACTAGCGTTGTATAAAAAAATAAGCTAGTCAAACATTCTCATCCATTAGTGAGGACAGTGCGATTGACGAGATATATAACTATCCCCTGTAGTAGTACCTGTTGTAGTACAGCGCAGTGACAAGAATACTCACTGGTCACTGCAAACTTAACAAACATCTAACACAAATGGGCATAAAACAAAGCGCAGCATGCAGATTCTGCCAAGAGTCGGAGGAAACTGCCATCCATATCCTCTGCTCCTGTGGACCACTTATGCGCAAAAGAAGTATCTTCCTAGGGAGGCACATCATGCCCCCAGAGGAGATACAACAGATTGCGACCCAAAGAATCTGGAAATTCCTGGAAGCAACGGGTATAAGCAGAGAACTTTAAGTGCTGCCACAATAGATCAATACTGGTCGAGGCGGCAACGAAGGCCCACAACAAACAATAATAATAATAATAAATCCCCTGTAGTAGTGTTATATTATACCTTCTGCGTGAGGTATATACAGTTTGCAAGAGTATGCACCTACCATACTAAAATTCCGGATCGTGACCACCTTCTAATTTAAACACATTCCGCCGCTATCAGTCTGTCGTTTGTCCGCAATAAACCTGTCAATGCTCTACAAATGGCGCGGCTTATGATAAACTAGGTATGTCGAGACTCGGGTCCATATAAAAATTAGTAAGTACAATGGGGTTAGTACGAATACATTTTCATAAATCAAATCTATCACATTAGACCTACATTAAAATAAAATAATGATAAAAAGAAAAAATAATGTCAAATGAAAAGTAATGTATTATATTAACGAATGAAATTAACTATTTTTATAAACATTATTTAGTATCAAACATTTTGGGGCTTGGGGCATTTAGCTATCCGTAGCAGAACTGGGGTCACCGACATAGCCTTCAAAATTGCGAGACTTAAGTGGCAGTGGGCAGGGCACATTGCTCGCAGGACTGACGGTCGATGGGGCCAGAAACTGCTTGAGTGGCGTCCACGCACCGGAAGACGAGCTGTCGGTAGGCCTCCGACAAGGTGGAGTGATGACCTGGTGAAGGTCGCGGGAATCCGGTGGAAACGAACGGCACAGGACCGGTCTAAATGGCGAGCCTTGGGGGAGGCCTATGTTCGGCAGTGGACGTCTTTCGGCTGAAATGATGATGATGATTTTGGGCCTATCACCTACGATAACGAAGTTCCAGTGTCTCATCACCACAGGGCAGTTGAACTTGTCCGGCACAACACTCAGAGCCTGTAGTCCGAACCTCGTATCGTGCTGTCCCTTTCACTCTCGGGTTATTCACTATATGAGTGAGAGGGACGGCACGACACGAAGTTCGGAGTAGCCCCTCAGGAGGCTGTTGGTACTGACTGGCACTCTGCCCATCACGGAAGCAACACGTTTCCTCAGTATTGTTAGAAAGCCATCCGTGTTATCTCCAAAAACATACCAGAGGCACTGCACCAGCGACCAGCTTTTCGATTGCAGTTTTAATAGTCCTTATTACTGGTTCAACATCACTACATAGTATAAAACAAAGTCGCTTTCTCCTGTCCCTATGTCCCTATATCCCTATGTATGCTTAAATCTTTAAAAGTACGCAACGGATTTTGATGCGGTTTTTAATAGATAGAGTGACTCAAGGGGAAGGTTTATATGTATAATACATGCATCAGCATTGCACCCGTGCGAAGCCGGGGCGGGTCGCTAGTTTAGATTAAACAATCCCTGGTAAAGAAAAAAAATGTTGTCATGGTCCTTACGGGGTTCTGCTTTACTGTAAGGTTTGGCTACGGTTTTGCAGTTATCTGGATATGCTACTGCTTGCATCTTTAGATAGGTACTATTCTGGCGCAACAATCCGAAGTGGCTCTTAGTCTCAGACTCGGACACTAAAGACCGCCGGGCTGCTCTGCACAATGCCATCCCCATCCCATCGACTACGACCTGTATACCTCCTCGGGTTTTTCTGAACTTTGTCACTAGAATTTGCATTTTACTTCTATACCTAATCTTTTATTTTTCTATCTCTAGCAGGGTTCGGATACCGGTATTTTCTCCATAGAAAAATACCGGTATTATTACGGTTACCGGTTCATTATTTCGTTTTTAATGGGACAATCTAATAATACGACGTTGTTACCTAAATACATGATTCAGCCCTACGTAAAGAGCAAAAAATAATACAACATATTGGGCTAATTCAGGGTTTTTTAAAAATACCGGTATCGGTCCCTGATCTCTAGTCGTTAACATCAAGTGTGAATAATCGTGCTTCTCTGTTACGTAACATTTTACTTCATCACCACTCTACAAAGGATTTAGCCAAATATGAGGTAACTTAGGTTTTATATTCTCTGAAATTAAGCGCCTCGACTCTTCAAGTTCTCACTCATATATAATCTTGTAAATTATTACCAAATCATTTCAGAATCCAACCGAGCATGTACATTAGCGATTGGGCACGGGCAGGACGAGGTACCTGCATCATTTGCAAAATGAGCTGCATTTATGTAACGTTGCATTTTTTCATCCACATTTCCAGTGTCCACTCATGCTCGCTTGAATGTAAATATTCGATTGCATTGCTAATGCACTACAATTATCGAGAAGTAAATAACTAAGTTTGGTGTAAGGTTTTGTTTGTTGTATAAAAGTGATGAGTTGACGGTGCTTAAATCCGTTTTCTACTCGTCGACTTCAATGTTTGAATTAAGATATCGTAGACGAAACTAAAATCACGCACTTTTCTCCATGAAGAGCTCCTTCAACTGAACTCTTATGAAATAAACCAATCACGTAACGCCATTACTGAACTCGTATGAAATAGGCCAATCCCGTGTCGCCGTTACTGTACTCTTATGAAATTGACCAGTCACGTGACGCCGCGGACATACAACAAAAGACATTTCCGCAGGACTAGTTTGATTAATTATTTCGGTTTGTTTACTTAATTTCCGTTGGCTCGTAGAAAATAGTGTATGCAATAGTTATATAATTAGCTTTTTAAGTCTCGAACTTTACTCGTGGTCTAAACGCGGTTCTCGACTAAAAAAGCATACATTACATAACGATTGCATGATTGACTATTGTAGTCATGTCAAAACTTATTTTCAAAGGTGCTCAAAAGTTAAATACGCTAAATTCAGCGAAGTTCGTAGTACACTGATTGTCACTAGATGTATAAATATTGCAATGCTATAAATGACTCTAATTATCCGTGCACTCTCCACCTGACTGACCCCTTACCGTGAAGTTAAACGATCAGCCAGCATGCCAGTATTACTGGCATGCACTATTAAATAGCGATGTCTATTCCCCCTTAGCTATTTACATCATTTTTCCGGATTCTAACGATGACTTAGACTTGTTAATCATTTCCCACTAATTAACATGTGTTATTACAAGTAACATCTATATCATTGTTGGTGAATTTTACGCTGTTGCGTCTCATTTATAGACAGGTTTTTTCATTTTCAATTCAACAATTATTAATCTCTCAAATCTTGGAATGTTTTTTAATTCGGAACTTTCTTCATTAGAGCTCAAAACGATTTTTGGCTGTATTTGGTATGGAAGGACTTAATATTATTAATCTCTCAAATCTTGGAATGTTTTTTAATTCGGAACTTTCTTCATTAGAGCTCAGTACGATTTTTGGCTGTATTTGGTATGGAAGGACTTAATATGAAAATATTAATGAATTAGCTAGGTAACACGCACACACACACAGATACACAACTTGCTGACGCACAATTAGAATTATATTATATTTTATTTTATTTTATTCTATGTTACTAAGAAATATCCCACTTGACATTTCAATTCAATTTAACCTGGATATACTTTGCTTTATTATATACTTTGTTTTATTTAGGCCTAAGCTTGTTTTATTGTATTCTTTCTGTTATGCCACTAGCCGCTTATGTAATAATTATATGTAAACCGCACCGATTCCCCCACGGGACAGGCTATGCCTAGTGTGGGGGTCAGCACAAAATGTAACTGTTTTTAAATATTTTTGGGAAATAAACTATTTGTATTTGTATAACTCTTTTTTTTTCATGGCGTAAGTCGACGACACAGACTGTCACTAGTGAATATTAAATTAGTAAGATTGACATGACGACCTAACAAACGCTTGAGAGGGTTGTATGGCGAACGGACTACACTTTCATGGCCACGCATACGCCCCATCCCTAAATTTTATTTCTTTTGTTGCCGAGTCTGACTTACGCTTCGCTTCTCCGAACTCTTAACTTCAAACTTGTCAACATCTGTTCATTTCTTTTCTAATTTACTTAGATTAACAGGAAGAGATCCCTTAAAGGGATAAGTACGCCTTATACCCTTTCCTTTAATATTTTTCAAATTTATTGTGTACAGAGGTTTACTACTACTATACTACTTCCTTCACTACTTACTATGTGTTTACAAAGGTGTTTAAAAATACGTCAATGTATTGATTACAGTGCCTGTCCATGCGAAACGGGCTTTTTGTCCAGGGAAATTCACAACGCTCTTCTCGTCATAATCAAACCGATGTAAGTCCCACCTCAAACTACGTAGAATTCTTCAGAAGCGACGGGTCAAATAGCACTAGAGGCTAGCACACTGACGATTCAAAACATTCTGTGAGTTTTTATAGACAGGTTATGTATCCGTGAACGTATTAACAAGTAATGTGTCGATTATGACGAGCGGTGATAGATGGGGAGTGGCCTGAACCTTCATTACCTAAGGCTCGTTCCGTTCGACGCCAGTGTTGCCAACTCGAAATTTCAAATAATACTAAAACTATATACGAAAATCTGCTAAAATCTGCTAAATATTTTGAAAATATGCTAAATAAAAATCGTACTAGTTATCAATATTGCGTCTTTAATTATCAAATTAGCTGTCTAATCTTCGTAGTAGAACAGGATTGCTACCGCGAACAGCAAACTTACACTACGTCCGAACATGCAAGTGCGACAGAGGGAGAACATTTCGTTTGCTGTCGCGGCCGCACGTCAGTTCGCCCACGCCAGCTGAGATTGACAAAACTGATGTAGTATTGTTTGGTGCGAACTGCGAAATGTCATCTAATATAATTAGCGAAAAATTACAGAGAGATACAAAACTGAACACTTTTTAACAGATTCATGACCTGAAAAAATATGCTAAAAAATATACTAAATGCTAAATGTAAAAAATGTCTGCCAATAAGTCGAAAATATGCTAAATTTAGCAGAAAATATGCTAAGTTGGCAACACTGGTCGACGCCTTGATTCGTGAATATTGACCAGTTATGATGAGATCACGCGTTTCTTAGAAGATGGATGTTTGTTAGCTTAAGTTACCTACTTTGGAGCAACTTGAGCAGTAGCTCGATTCCACTCACACCTCAGATTCGGTTGAAACCGCTCAACCAATCTCACTGGAGCGCAAACTCTTAGAGTATTCCAGTGTTCCAAACCACACGCGTGGTCGTGCCGGAGGTTTTCCCCTGGATTTTCCCCAGGCTACTCTCCAACCGCGCACTCCTATCGCTTTATTGGGCCCGGCCTTTATAGGCCTCAGTCAGGTTAAAAAAAAAGCAACTTGAGGAAATTCAATCTGACATGTAATTTCCTCATGACTGCACAAAGTGGAACCTTCTTACAAACAATGTACCCAAACATGTATTTTCTTATTTGCATTAGTTTTTTTTCTATTTTCTTTCATTTCCTATTGCGAACATGTTGCGAACCCCTTTTGTATCGGGGGGCCTTATAAACAACATTGTTTTTGTTCTTATCTTCAGTACTATATCTGCATTCTTCAGTCAGCGCATTGCTTTTACCAAACCAACACAACACAAAAAGTAATTTTCGCGCGTAGATATTGTTGTGAATTGTACTTAACGTTCGCAATGTTCGCATATAATAGACGAGACAAGAAACCCATACTTAGTCAGCAGTGTGTCAGCATCTTAAATCTGTTTAAGAGTCTAACAACAATATGGCTTACGTAGAAAGACGATGAAATGTCTCTCGTCGGCACGAGTTCAAAGAGATGCGCCGCGTTGTATACAATCTGTAGGTTCCTTGAACTAACCAATGTTCTTAACATTGTAGCATTTGTAAATATGTCATTTGCATAAATAGCACAGTCAACGAAGGAGGTGGTCGACTCTATTATTTTTAGTTAAGGTCCATAAGTGATAGACCACTTTCTTGGCTGATTAGTGATTATACTAGCGACCATAGAACTAGAATCCGCCGATTTGCTGATTTTAACATACGGGAGGATATCGTTAAAATCCGGACACCGTTTAAATGTTTTCATACATAGGAAATTGTTATAATCTTTTTGTCTTTTACTATATTCGACGGAACCTCGCATACCTACGTTATTAGTTTCTTAAATCGCATTATGTTTAATGCATTTTAATTATGTAGAATAGTATAACTAATTAGAAAATAGGTAATTTCTTTATCGGCTCTTGCCATGTCTTGTGACGCTTTTTATAATTTATTCGCATATACATATCGACATGAGATCGTTAACTATCAAGTTAAAAATAATATAAAATGAAATATCAAATGTCAATTGTACGAAAAACACAGGTAAAAACAGACGGGTGTCAATCGGAACTGTCGCGCTTTTGATATGTGGATGGTAATCGTGCGGTTGGCCTTTAGTAATACGATGACCGTGGCAACGCAAATGAAACGCCACGTCAGGGCTAGTCTTCAAAATGCTTAGTGACAATTGAAGTGACGAACCAATATTAGTTTGAACAGAAATCACGCGTAGTTTTTACGAATACCAGGGCCATGTTACATAAGATACTAATGATGAAACGACTGGGGACAGATTGGAAAATCGCATAGCACACACACAGCACTGGTAAACACTGGTGTAATGTGATATTTAGCAGAGTTGAGTCATCGGTTTGAGGTTGCCAGTCCTTATTGTGCATCTTCATTCACACTTCAATCATCAATAATAGAATTCTAATACAAAGGCGGTAACACTAGCACCTAGGTGGTTCGTTCACTAAGGCTGGCCTCTCTTTGGAATTCCGTTCTGAATTCTCAGAAATGGGTTCGTGCCTTATGAATAAACAATCTGTATCAATTAATGTAGTCCATTTTGTCCAAACATTTGTTAAACTACCTTTATGATATTGCAGTCATATTTTTTATGCCTTAAATTAATATTTAGAAAATCATCCTCTAACCAACACGGGCTGGAACAATGTTTTATTTTCCCTAGCATACCATTTAAAATTCCTTATAATAATTGTAAATACAACATACTGTTAATATTTTATTCAATTTTGATTCTAGAACATTAGAATTGGACTGAACTGAAGAATGTTTGGTATAGGCAGTTTACATAGAGATCAACGATTCCCATAATCTGTTGTGAACGTATATTGATCCCGATCAATTCCGATCATAGTAGTAGATCAAATTGAATAGGAATTCTCGTTGTTCACAGATATGGGGTCGAGAAGATGTAACTTCTATATGTAAGCTTTGTATAAAGCTATATGTAAGTTGTACAAAGTTACCAGCCGGTATATCCTTAAACGGTTGGGCAGTTTCATGGCAGATTCCCTCTTTCTCACAAATTGCATCAGCACGCTACAGGCGAACCAGCATAAACTGAACCTTCGATTACGCACAGTTAATATTATTCTCGGTTCCAAAGCCTACTATGGGTGACTTCGCAGTCGAGTGCAAAAGATTTTATGAATAGATAGACAGGTAAAGGACGCGATAATTGGCAACAAGTGGGTGCCACTTAATCTCGTGTTGCAATAGCTGGTTAACACGGAATCGAGCTTGTTACCCGATGTGTGCACGCATACGGCGGTTATTTGTGCATCTTGATCGCTGAACTTGCGTGCGATAAACAAATGAATCGAGGATTTTCAAGGGACGGTTTCAAACAATATTATTGAAAGTTTGCAAAACTTTTCTCAGATCAATAAAAGAACACTTCCTTCTTTTTGTAGGATTGACACAAACTCTAGAAATGTTTAAATAAGAAGTATATCCCGAAATATATTTTGGCAGCTATCAGCAACAACTATAGGTACAAGGTTAGTAATATATTTCTCTAAAATGACCTAATTACGGTACCACTTTTAGAGAAAAAAAGAAACGCTGGCATATGAGAAACATTTAGTAGTAGCATTTAGGTAAATGAATATACGCGTGCCAATAAATGATATCAAAAGAGGACAGTCGCCGGGAGCCGGGATCGGGAATACTAGTTTCAGTTAATGGGATTGGTGAGCCAATATCTGTCATCAAATATAGACTCTTTGTCAACGGAGTAAGGATCTGTCGTAAGTTTTAGATACTAGTCGGACTATACACGTATACATAGGAATAATTATAAGATGAGGTTTCACAGAAAAACTGCATGCCTAGTGGCCCAGCCATACCATTATGGCACTCGGTTTTTTGATCTGTAAAATATCTAAGACAAGAACCTTATGTTCAGCTACTAAGAGCTAAAGCCCATTGGTAATGCAAGCTCTATTTCATGTTATGGTAATTCGTATACATTATCGAATACATTTGTTTCCAAGGTTTATTTGCGATTCCCATCATGGAAACACTCACTAATTATCTTTGTGCTTTTTCTTGATCCTTCAAATATCTCAATTCGTAATTTATCCTGACAGCGGTCTCTCGTACATTTCCATTTTATACGGATTTAAAAGCAACTTGGCTCCATGGAAATAAAGCTCAACATTCAACAGACATCTTTAATCAGCAATTTATACGGAATATATGTTTTTGATTTCATGTTCTGATATAACTGATATTTTTTTGACTCTCGTAACGCGACGAATTACTACAGCTTTTGTTTTATTTTATGAATTGCGTCGCAGAAAAACATTGCATTGTATGTGTTACATTTACATATGCTAGTTTTTAGCAGATAACAATATAAATTAATAACTTGTTGTCCTTAAGATATACATTGAGCTGCATCATAAATAATTCGTACAGGAATGTAAGCACCCACCAGCCGCAGGTGGGATTGAGCGGGACATTTCTGTGAAATACTTCAGATTATGAAGCATTATTTATAATCCGGTTTATAGGCTTATGACGAAACTGGAATAAAGAACAATAATAATCCTATCTAATCTAAGGTTAAACTTCAAAATTGCATGGATTAACCTCAAGAGTCACTATTAAAAAATATATATATTAGAGGACAATCTTACACAAATCGAACTAGCCCCACAGTAAGCTCAAGAAGGCTTGTGTTATGGGTACTAGACGACGATATATTTAATAGGTATAAATTCTTAAATACATAGAAAACATCCGTGACTCAGAAACAAATATTCATGCTCATCACACAAATATTTGCCCTGACCGGGATTCGAACCCAGGACCGTCAGCTTCACAGGCAGGTGCACTACCCTACTAGACTAAACCGGTCGTCACTATTCTTGTAAACTCGAAATTATTATTCCTTCTTGAACTGTAAATTAATATTTTGACATGAAAAATGTATTGCTTATTATAGTCAGACTTAAATTGTAAATTAATATTTTGACATGTAAAGTGCCCTTGTGGCCTATTTGCAGAATAAATGTTTGATTTTGATTTTTTGATCTTGTCTTGCTCAATTTGACCCTAGTAAATCTTTTACCCCGATGCTTGAAATTTCGGCGTTCCGCCAGTTCATACGACTAAATCCCCGGTTTCTAAGAGTAATGACACATGTGCTAGTGAGCCTTGGTCCTCAACGACATACGTAGAGTAGCCCCAACTAATCATAATGAATAATCCCTTACTAGAATATAACTAGTATCCATTATAAACAAATCTGTCACCAAGAGGTTGTCAATTCGTGCACACTCCATCAATTGAATTTGTCCAGGCCGACGATGATGGATGCCCGCACCCTGTTCTCAATTCTTTCCGGCAATCATCCAATAAAATTACATTACATTACACTTCATCATAATGTAGTATTCAAATGCTTGTGACTGCTGAGATTATTATAAATTAGGTATTACATATGCCCAATGGGAACCTCATTAACTTGTAAACTCGTAGATCTGTTGACTCAGTAATGTAGCATGCAACTAAATAAATGTATTACAATATGATTTATGAGCTGAACACCTTGTTATGTTATGAAAAGTGAAGTTAGTAAAACATTAATATTAATTGTATTAAGCAGTAACCTGCTAATGCAAACTACAAATTGAGAAATAAGGGAAAAATTTAAAAATTTAGGTACCAAGCATTTGAACCTGTGACCACCCGGCACACGCGGCCCGTCGCTCTAGCCAACTGGGTTATAGGTGCAACTAACACTCGGCCCCAAATTCTTCAACCGTTCCTTCACTTATACAAACGCCTTACGGGAGGCGTACAGCGACATCTACCAGAAGACTCAGGCTTCATAACGGCACTAACGTCTCAAATCATATTGAAAAATCGTTAGTTACGATGTGCCATCCCATACTAAATTAATTTTGTTTTAAGCAGTAACGCTGCTAACACCAACAAATATCTTTTGTCTCAATTTTTCCTTTATTTCTAAATTTGTAACTTTACTATTATCCAAAAAAAAATCTGCTGGAAAAGGGATGGAACTTTTTTTAATGACATGGGACAAGGAACAGCCAAGAAAAAGACCTTTTCTCACCAGGTTATATCAGGCGACTGTATGACCGATGATGGCATCTAGTTTTCCCCTTTGGCTTGAAAGGTCTGGATAACGCTGAAATAAGGGGGATGATTTCATGTTACACATTGGCTGTTTGCCCAATTCTTAAGGGCATGCCTCGATTCGGTCAGCCATGCACGCCCCTCGTGAAACAGACACGTTTGTCTTTCGCGCACGACAAATCTGGATACAACACTCTTCGGGAATGTCTTTTCTCGATAAATATCTGTGTGCAGTTTTATTAAATTTCCTCTTGACAAAGTTTAGACGAGGTGAAATACCATCAATTTAATTTAATTGTGTCGTTTAATAATGTGCTGTTTTAGTAGGCTGAGTAAAAAAGAAAAATAAAGACTCAATTTTGGATTTTCTTTCTATCGAGAAAATTTTAAGCAATCATGTTGCGGGTATTGTCACAAATCATATATCTGAAAATCAATCCTTATTGTTTCCTCGTCTAGGCAGTACAACGTTTCAAAGAATGCGATATTTCGACCTTAATAGAGAGGAAGAGAGCATTATACCTTGATTTATTAAATGTTTCTGTAATTTAATTTGGCGGGAAGCGACACAGGATTGGGAAAAATGGCGTATTCTTGTTTCGGAGGCCAAGTCTCTCTTTGGAACCTTGCGCCGTAGTTAGTTACACTTAAATTGCTTAAGGGTCCTTACCAGTTAAAAACCGCTCATTTATTTAAGCCATTTTCTGTTTGAATTGGCACGTATCTTGACATTTTATCAATGTTACTAACTAGAACAGGACTGTTGCGACCTTATGTCATAAACTTTAAATGTATTTTTTGGATTTTTCATTAAGAAATATCGTTTCAAACATCATTTCAAATAGACCATTTTCAAGATAAAAGTTTGTTTTTTCCGTCTAAATTCTACTACACACAGTAAAATAAAGAAATGGCTATGTTACTACCTAAAACTTAATAAAATCATCATAGCCTTTAATAACTTTATTGGTATTATCAATACTTTTAATAATGCCTTTGTATATACCATTTCTTTTTGTATTTGTAATTTTTGTTATTGTGTTACAATAAAGAGTTTTACTACTACTACTACTACTACTTTTGTCATAATTTGAAATCAAAACATTTTAAAACTTATAAGGCCTCTTAACTGAATAAATTAATCGCATTATATGTATTCCAATAGTTGAGACCAATTCGCAAATGGCAAAGTCTTTCGAATAAACTTAGCTCCGTGTCTCCTAATGAGCGGGGAAAGCGCGACCTTTAGTGTCAGCTTAACATTGCCGTTTCGTGCTCAAGATATTGTCACGGTTCTATAACTTAGGTAACGGCAACGTCTAAAGTACTTTGTCGTTGTAAATCAACAGTACTGCTATGTGCAACATGTTTCTTTTTTAATTTGACTGTGGCTTTATAGGCCGGACCCAATAAACCTAGCCTAGCTGAGAAGAGTACTCAACGACTTGAATTTGAGGTAATCAGTATAATTAAGTCGATGGAGCATTGAAGACACTAGATTCAGTTACGCAGTAGTGTAATTATTAGATTTAAATGTTCCGAAGTGTTTGGTTGATGTAGCTGGTGACCGAAGAGTTAGCGACTTCCTCGCACAACGTATCAGTATTTCGGTACAGCGAGATAATAATTATATAATAACTAAGCAAAGCTTGTACTATGGGTACTAAGTGACGATATACATACTTATATAGATAAATAGATACTTAAATACATAGAAAACATCCAAGACCCAGGAACAAATATTCGTGGTCATCACACAAATAAATGCCCTGACCGGGATTCGAACCCGGGACCTCCAGCTTCGAAGGCAGGGTCACTACCAACTAGGCTAAAGCGGTCGTCATCTGATAATGCCGCCAGCATCCTTGGTACAATTCCCCAAGGGCCCGTTTTAGATTTGAATTACTTTTATATTATTAATGTTATTGTTATTTAAGTAATATTACCGCTTGTAATTAAAAATTAATTAATTTTCCTGTATTTTTTAGTGGCAGAAAGATAAAAATGTTATACTCATTTAAAGTATGCGGTACTTTAAGGCCGGGTTTTTTAAAGATACATTAGACCAAATGTCAGATCAAATAACAAACCGACATAAAGTGTAACGGATCTTTATAAAACCGAGCCTAAATGAGTATACAATTTTTGTCTACAAAGTGCGCTAGACGTTTGATTTACGAACGACTTATTGGTAGTCTAACATTTCACAGATTTAGCTAGCGGCTATTTAGAAAAAAAAACTTGAATAAATTCTCATGTTTAATTCAAGCATATCGAAATACTCTAATAACCGTTATTTGATATACCTCAACATTACACTAAATGAATATGAATCGGCAAATGACTAGTCTGGTTCGACCATACCTTCCGCTTCACTGGTCTATGGTGTAAAGCCTTGGATAGACGTGCTAATACGAAACCAAGCAGGTTTTAAAAATGCTTTTGATAATTAAGTTTGCCATTTGTTACGTAAATATGTCGTCGTATTTTATCTTATTCATTCATTATTTTTTATATAAAGCTCTCTTTTTATATAATTATTATTAAATGAATATTTATGGACAATCTTACACAAATCGACCTAGTCCCAAACTACGCAAACCTTGAACTAAGGATACTAAGCATCGATATACATACTTATATAGTTAAATATATACTTATTTACATAGAAAACGTCCAAAACTCAGGAGCGAATATTCGTGTTCATCACACAAATGCATGCCCTGACCGCGATTCGAACCCGGGATCTCCAGCTTCATTGGCAGGGTCACTACCAATTATGCTAAGATCGTTTTATTTCAAATTATAGGCCGTTAGAGAAAGGCGTTTTGCACTTTGCACCATAATTCTTTTGAATTTCTGATCATATTTGCTTGTGTTGTGAGGGGCTAAGATGATCGCTTATATGTTGGACATATAGCATTCCTCCCTCTCGCACTTACATACTTGACATTAAGGGACGAATGCTATATCGAGGGATGATAGGCAAAACTCACTATCAAATCTGTCACTACTCTTCGAAACCTCGTATCTCAGTACTGAAACGATGCTGATATACGAGCTTTAGTGACTTGCTTGTAACCCGACGATATATCCGTCATATAAGCGATCATCTAAGCCCCTCAGAGGGGCTAAGATGATCGCGTATATGTCCAACCATATAGCATTCGTCCCTTACTGTCAGTATGTAAGTGCGAGAGGGACGAATGCTATATGGTCGGACATATACGCGATCATCTTAGCCCCCCTGGTGTAGATAAATGTATGTGGCGAGGTAACATTACCACGGACATTAAAGGACACCCGAGGAAGAGATGGGGGGATGTCTTCACTGAAATAACGGGTGTCGATTGGATGCGTAAGGCTCGTGACAGAGCACTGTGGAAGAGCTTGGGGGAGGCCTACGCCACGGAGGCGACTACTCATCATCATCATCATCATCCTTTCAGCCGAAAGACGTCCACTGCTGAACATAGACCTCCCCCAAGGCTCGCCATTTAGACCGGTCCTGTGCCGTTCGTTTCCACCGGATTCCCGCGACCTTCACCAGGTCATCACTCCACCTTGTCGGAGGCCTACCGACAGCTCGTCTTCCGGTGCGTGGACGCGACTCAAGCAATTTCTGGCCCCATCGACCGTCAGTCCTGCGAGCACTGTGCGCTGCCCACTGCCACTTAAGTCTCGCAATTTTGAAGGCTATGTCGGTGACCCCAGTTCTGCTACGGATAGCTTCATTCCTAATTCTATCACGCAGAGAAACCCCGAGCATAGTTCTTTCCATTGCTCTTCCATTGTTCGGGAAGCTTCGCAGTGTATTCTCCTCCAGTTTACCGCAGTGCCTCAAGTCAAAAGTCTTTGACCAGTGTGTGTTGCCAGTGATGACATATGGATCCGAGACATGGGCGCTAACGATGGGCCTCATAAGAATACTATGTAACTAAACTAAATGTAATGGTAGAAATAAAGGCTATTTTTATTACCATTAGCACGCGGACGGTTTTGTAACAGTGTGTTCACGGTTTAAATCAGGTGCGGATTTGCCCCGCGGCTTGTCATTAGTTGGGCTGCAATCAGGCCCGTTCTGGGCCGCGGCTGTCGTTTGCCGTGCTCACTTTGTCACGCTCCAAGTTGTCCACAATTAGGTGCAGGTTTACGCTAATTGTGCCTATTGGGAGACTGTAGTCCATTTGAGTGAATGCAGTAAAAGCTTGTTAAGTAGAGTTTGTTCGTAGTTACGAACAGCAGGCGAATCACGTAACTTTATGTACTAACGGTAGATAGATTTTACTGTCAATTTTGAAGTATAAATGTATGAGCTGACAATTAAAATTTGACATTAAAATCTACCTAACGGTAGTACAAAAGTTACGTGATTACCCCGCAGGGCTCGGAACCGGTTTTTACAATTTTTGAAATATCTCTTAAATTTTTTTTCGTATCTCCCTTTTTTATTAGGGTTCCGTAGCCAAAATGGCAAAAACGGAACCCTTATAGTTTCGTCATGTCCGTCTGTCCGTCTGTCCGTCTGTCCGTCTGTCACAGCCGATTTACTCGGAAACTATAAGTACTACAGTGATGAAATTTGATGGGAATATGTGTTGTATGAACCGCTACAAAATTATGACACTAAATCAGGGGTGGGCAAACTTTTTTCATGGCGGGCCAGTAAGCTTGAGAAATTTCGGAGGAGGGCCATAATTGCAGCAAAACTGCACTTTTGTATGAAACCGCTGCTCTGGTTTTTGGCCGAACCGTCAAAATATAATCATCGCGGGCCATGTACTAATTAATTCGATATATCGGCGGCGGGCCGGATAAAATGCTTTCGCGGGCCGCAGTTGGCCCGCGGGCCGTACTTTGCCCACCACTGCACTAAATAGTAAAAAAAAGAATTGGGGGTGGGGCCCCCCATACATGTAACTGAGGGATGAAAATTTTTTTTTCGATGTACATACCCGTGTGGGGTATCAATGGAAAGGTCTTTTAAAATGATATAAAGTTTTCTAAAAAACATTTTTCTTAAAGTGAACGGTTTTTGAGATATCAGCTCTCAAAGTCGTAAAAAGTATGTCCCCCCCCCTCTATTTTTATAACTACGGGGTATAAAATTCTAAAAAAAATAGAGGTGATGCATGCTAATTAACTCTTTCAACGATTTTTGGTTTGATCAAAGTATCTCTTATAGTTTTTGAGATAGGTTGATTTAACTGTAATTTTGGTTAAGTTATTTTTGCTGTTTTATAGATACTAGTACGGAACCCTTCGTGCGCGAGTCCAACTCGCCCTTGGCCGGTTTTTTAAAATTTGTTTTTGTTAACCTTCCTCTAGGAAATAAATGATTTAAAGTACGAAATTATATCGTAAAACGCAATTAACCGAAATTTTTAACCGGTTAATTGTATGAAGACGAAACCGGTTTCCGGGCCCTGGTTACGACTGCTGGCCACCCATGCAAATATTACGCTGCCGTCTACGGTCGAGGCAATTTTTGGCTTCTCTGCTTCAGCTCGGACAAAAATGCTTTCGTACGTACAATCGGATTTCCGTTTGTTCTCCTCTACAGTGCCTTTACCATGAGTTCACATGACCGTACTCTAGCGACTGCGTAAAAATTTGTATGGGCAAAAGTACAGCGCCTCTGGCGGTTACGCAATAGAACTAAGAATCGGCATAGTAAATCGTTTACGTAGTCGCTAGAAAAACAAACAAACTCATGGTAAAGGCACTGGTCGCATTTCTCAACCGATTCTCGTGGATTTTTTTTGTTAGCAGGTTCGATAATTATACAGATTTTTTTGTCGATCATTTAGAACTTTTCAAAAAATGAATCTTAAAATAAAAACGCGAGGTCCTCAGCTCACAGAGTCGCTAGTTTATTAATAGATTCAGATTATGACGTCTAGAATCTCCGGGGTCTCTAAGATGGGAAGTTAAGCGTTTTTTTTTAACCTGACGTTACAGACTGGGCAAAATAAAGCGATAGGAGTGCGTGGTTGGAGAGTAGCCTGGGGAAAACCTCCGACACGATCACGCGTGTGGTTTGGAACATGTTAACCGTTTATTATATTTCGTATGCACATGCAGTCGTATATGATATTTTTTTGTCAAGAGTACTATTTGACGGAAGGCTGATATTGTGTCTTTCTTATATGAGATGGGATTAGCGAAAAGCTTAATGTCATTGAAAAAGAAATCTATGAAATTGATTACAGCCCTGTGTTCTTCTAAACCAGCGCTGTTGTTCACAAACCGACTCGTACTCACCTGTATACGGAAACTGTCAAAAAGTGACAAATGACATTTGAAAGTTTCCATATAAAAACGGGTGAGCTGTGAGATAGGTGAGCACGGTGGATAGTGAATCGTGTGGCTGATGTAAGGATTTTTATCGCCAACTCACTCATGGCGTTAAACTCTTGTTCCTCTAGCCAAATCACAATTGAAAATGCCGATGAAATGTAGACCATATTTCCTTCCTTAGTATCTGACAAACCGACTCTTCAAGAAAACCGCCGAGAGCGCATACACTATTCAAAATTCAAAATGCTACCATGCATGTCAGTCTTTAGATTTGGATTTTATTTTTAGAACTGTTAGGACGAACATAAAATTCGCGCCATGCCAACCGTGGCGAAGTTTATCGTAAACCGCGTTTCGACACATGTTTTCTGGCAAATAAAAAAGATGCGAATGGTAGATGCCTTCACACGTTCCGTCTGAGCCATTCCCGCGGCGGCGAATAACAAAATTCTCTCCGTATAAAAGAACATCCGGCGATCATCCTCGCTAACTCGTATCTTATTCGGCACTGCCTAGCCAAAAGCAACCCTGCTCAATACCAACAAGGTTAAATTTTAAAGAGAACTATGGGGTGTTTTTGCAATGATTCCAATTGATATAGGCTTCCAACAAGCAGGGTAATGGCGCAGCGGGATGTGTATAAATCCACTCCACCCATTGTTCTGTCGTGGAACGCACAAAAGTGCACTTTCCACATTCGGCGACTGACTCTATGGAGTCGCCTCGATTAATAAATTACGGCTGGTAACCATAGAACAATAAAAATCATTACAACGTTACAAAAAAGTTATTACGACTATTACAAACGTAAGTAGTGCATTTTTACTAATGGCTGCGATTCTGATACCTAACTAACCATGTTAATCAAGTATTGTATAAAACTCGTATGATTCTGAGTTTATCATATGGATATTATCTACAATTCTACATCAATCATTATCATTTCTCATTAAAAAATACAACAACTAGTTCAATAATCGGCATAATCTATATACTTAATTTGAAGTGGCTTTTCCATTCCTGTTGGCGACTTGTCATTGAGAATGAGAACATTTATATTATACTTTCTTAGCTGTCACAGACAGTTGAATTCTTAAACTTATAAGCAAAATACTGATTTTTTTATATTTGAATAATAAGATAGTGGCTTAAATATTGTATTGTATTGTTCTTGATTCCTCTGTTTCGTGTCTCGCGGAAGCTTCTTGATTTGGTGGCGAGACAATTCCCCCCAGCCGGGACGGCTCGCCGCGGGAAGTGTGAATTCGACGCGACCGATCCAATAAAAAGGATCGAGTTAACACCGAGTGGAAATCGAATAACGATGCGAACACAACTCTGGCCGACTCCAATAACTCAACGGCTATAAAATTCAAGCAGGCTCCCATAATCCTGAATTAAATAGCATTCTTGCCTATAAAATACCATAAGCATTATCCACGGTTTAGCTGTGGTTGCGAGGTGCTCTGGTCGTTTTATTGCAGCTCTCTCTGTATTTTTATTGATCCTCTATAAATCTCGATAACTATAAAATGATGCTAGGACCTTACGGAGGTGCTATATATCACACGGATACCTCTTACAGACATAAATCATCACGAGCTGAATGGCGCTTATTAAAACTCCCCGCTTGGTGCGATCGAAACTCTTTTTCGTCCAAGTCTTACTATTGAAATAACCGGTTGGTTCTTATTCTTATCCTACCATTTTATTTCCGTTTATAAAAAAGTTCAAATTCCTTTTAACGAGCAATGCCTTTTTTGTAATTCAAACACCTTTTTTACGTTTTCTGGATTATGGAATACTATTGGTAAAATTTCTAATTCAAATAGACACGACCCCATTCTCATATTCTGTTAAACATCGTTGAGTTCATCTAATATTTGGTTACTTGGAAAACGAAAGCTATGAGCGGTTTACCGTCGGAACTAGTATCGTTAGCCTACTATTTTCATGAAATGTATTTAAATTGTAAGTCTACTAGGAACGGGCCAACGCATGTGCGCGGAAATGCTGGCTTTGATTCCATTTCTGGACAACTCCTTTTAGGTTTAGTTTATGGCGAGCGCGGACAACAGATTTTGTAACACTGCCTGTTTCTGCTTTGTGGCCATGTAACAAAGCAATGTTTCTCCTTAGTTTCGGTGGGCAGTACTAGTAGCTACAAGCTACACAAGTTTCTAAATAATGACAGATTTAGTATACAGTAATGTTTTAGCTAAAATTAGATAAGTTATGCTCGTCGAAGCGGTATTGAGCGGGTCAGTTAGCTAAATGTAAAGACGGCAGTTGAGAATCGTTGGCGACGTTGCCAGTAATGTCTACGAGCCCCAATGCAAAATAGCTCGTCTAGTCGCAATTCTGCATGCGTATTTTTTTTCAAAAACTAGTATTTCTACCCGAATCGACTTTGATGATTAATGGAATACACTAGACGCAATGTCACTAAAGCTAGCTTAGTTTTGAGTTGTACAAAGTGTACATCTCGTTATTTATTTTAAAATAATTTAATTATAAATATTACATCTCACACGCAAATAATTACGTCTGCTTCATATTTAAGGCAAAATAGGTCGTCTATTTAAAATAAAACCTGTTTACCAGGGTTCGTAATATAAAATATTATTTTCAAATTGAATACGGAATATTCTCTGTCATGTAAAATGACAAACCACTATATAAAAGGGCAAATTCAGCCTAATTTTTTATTACTCCAAATCGTTTTTCTATCGAGATGGCACGAGGTAAGCCAGTGACTGAAGAAGTGCGGAAAATTATAATCTCCAGTAACAATAAAGGCAAATCTACGTACCAAATTGCCAAGGACCTTTCTATGCCAAGGTCTACAATCCAAACTATCATCGAGCATCATCGAAAACACGACAAAATTTCTTGTTTAAAGAAATCCGGCCGCCCACGAATTACTACTAAAGCAGAAAACAGGATTCTGAGGAAGATCATCAAGAAAAATCGTCGTGCAAGAGCTGGAGAACTTACGGTACTATGGCGTGACGCAATTAAAAAAAACATTTCAGTGGATACTTGCAAGAGAGTGATGAAGAGGATGGGCTACGGTTTTTACACTGCTAAAGAGAAACCGTTACTTACACAACGGCAGAAAACTAACAGGTTGAAATTCGCCAAAAAGTACAGAAATTGGACCGTCGATCAGTGGCGTAAAATTATATGGAGTGACGAATCTAAATTTGAAGTCACAGTAGGCGATGAACGAAGTAAAGTCATTCGCGAAAAAGGAGAGGCATTTCAAAAAGATTGTCTTAAGCGTAAGGTAAAGTTTCCAGCTTCCTTAATGATTTGGGGCTGCATGTCGGCACAGGGTGTCGGCTGTCTGCAATTTATAGATGGAACCGTCAATGCCGAAAAATACAAAAGCATCTTACAAGAGAGTTTGCTGCCGTCTATACGTAAGTTAAAGTATAAAAATGCGTATACTTTTCAACAAGATGGTGCCTCATGCCATACCGCTAAAGCAACGATGGCGTGGCTGAAAAAGAAAAAAATACCTACCATGTCGTGGCCATCCAGCAGCCCGGACTTGTCTCCCATAGAAACGTTGTGGTGGAAAATGAAGAAGAAGTTGCGAAAGGACCCGTCCAGATCAAAAGCTGATCTTAAAGAGAAACTTACCTGTGTTTGGAATGAAACAACCCCGGAAGAGTGTCGACAGCTGGTAGATACAATGCCGCTCAGAATTAAAGCCGTTTTAGATGCAAAAGGAGACGCCACCAAGTGGTAGACGTTCTAATCTGCGTCGGTAACACTAAAGACGAACTTTTTTGCATTTTAGTACAATTGGTGAAACAATGTTTTTTTTATTACCAAGGAAAGTTCGTTTTTTTTTTCATTGAATAAATAAAATACGATTTATAACTTATACTGTTTTTATATTGCTAATTCTTCCAAACACCTTCGTCCCCCAGAATTTTTAGGTTAACGTTAGTTTAGTACATTTTTTTCCTACCAGACGTACTCATTTGCATTGGGGCTCGTACTTGTGTAGTAGTAAATTAAAGTACCCAAGCTTAATTTGTTTTATATGGAAATGCGGCGCGGCTCGCTCAAACGCGAGCTCTTAATAAGGACGTGTGTCCTTTGCTCAGCGGTGTGGTCACTAACATTCCTACACGGGTTTGCTCTCGGGGCACCACATTTTTGTGTGCCCGCGCGCTCTTCGTTTTTCACCACCATTTCCCGCCTCGGCTTGCCGCCGGGAATTTAAACGAGCCAAACGATTTCGATCGCGGCCTACCTACGTGTCGTTCGAATATCGCGCGAGAAATTGTAGGCGTTTAAAAAATTCAAATATTCGTCCAGCTCGGATCTTGATATTTTCGCTCGCCGCTCCGTAGTTTATGTGGTATTTTTCTGGAAAATAAACTACATTGTAAACAACTCTCCGGTCACATTACGTTCTTTTTACTACTAGATTAGTTTTTAGTATCATTTTATGCGATGACAGAGATAGATCGCAAGCGGGAGTCTAGTTATAGCTGATAATATAGATGTAGTTCGCGTCTTGTCTATGAGAACTCAATCTTTATCGATGGAAGTTAACAAAAGAACGTCGCTCATGACCATATGAAATATATTACTCGATTGTTTTTGTACGATGCGCATACGCGTTGTTTTTGCGGGCATTGTGTGATGGACAGTGGATTAACAGGAGCGTCGGCGCCACCGCGCGGCCGCGGCGGCGGCGGCATAGCAAATGCGTCTCGGTGTGCGGTTCTTATCTCGATCGAATTTAGGGTTACCAATTCCTTTATCACATGCATATAACCAATATTTCGTTACTACAAGCCGTGGACTCATCTCATTTCTAATAAATAACCTAACCTAAACAATTTGATAGGAAGAAGTCTCAGAATTGGCTATTTCATAAAAAAATAATTATGGTGCCATTCGGACCAGTTTTTAGCGACGATCAAATGTTTATATGGGATCAACTACTAGAGTAACGGCAAAGTACAGCATAGCTGACGAGTACTGTATACGCTCCATACTGATAGGCAAGGAAATGTGACGTCACAGTTCTACGGCCTCGCAACTCGCAATACCGTCGTTGTATGGAAAAGCGAGCTGGCCTTTTTAGTTATAAAATATTGCATTTATGGACATAGTTGCCATATATATATATTTTATTGAAACACGAGAATTCTATTGGTAACTTTCAGTGTTACCAGAGTCAAAAAAGTTTCAATTTCAATTTGGACTATTAAAAAAAATCATTTATGCGAATCTTTATAGTCCCATATCTTTTTATGATTTTGATTAATTAGTCTAATTTACTATTTATTGTCATAATTTGATGGTTTTCTATCTATGTAATCTATGTGACAATGTGATGCTGATGAAACTGTGATAAATTTTAATTGATAAATTTAAATTATGTTTCGATTGTTTTGTATACATTATATGTCATAACATTTAATTTTGAAAACTGTTCTTCCTTTTATCTTAGCCCGTAGGTAACCCTGTGATGAAATAAGTTTCCTCCATTCATATTTGTCTGAGGAAGCCGGGATTAGAACAATCAAACTTGTTACAGTGACCTATTTACAATATTAATATCAGGATTAACCTGTGTCAACCCTAATCGAGCCGGGGTGCGCGTGCGCCGAGATGCGCGTGATTGGCCGCATTAACATAGTACCCGTAATACATTCGGATGCATTGTGCACGCGGCCCTTTACAAATTCATATTTTTGTCTTGTTTTATTCTTAAATGGCGTTCGCGTAAATCTCCGGGTAACGTGAGAGCCTGCTGTTTTAATGTGCCTGTTGACACTTAAGTTTTCTGACACTTGATACTATGTGTGGCTTTGAAAAACCAAAAAAGATTTGTCCTTTATACGAAAATTGACACGCTGGAGCCTAATTTCCATTTAGATATGTATCTGTAACAACGTTATCCTTAACAAAATTAAAAAAAAAATTGTTGACATCAGATTTAATTTATAGTCATTCATAAGCTGCGTGTTAAGAGGCCTTATAAGTTTTAAAATGTTTTGATTTCAAATTATGACAAAAGTACTGATAATACTAATAAAGTGATTAAAGAATACCATGACTTTATAAAAGTTTTAGATAGTAACATGGCCATTTTTAAGTTTTATTGTGCGTAGTAGAATTTAACGGAAAGAGGCTGTTTTTAGTTTGAAAATAGTCGTTTGGGAGTGATGTTTGAAACGATATATCTTAATGAAAAATGTAAAAAATACATTTAATATTTATGACATTAGGTCGCAATAGTCCTGTTCTAGCTAGTAACACTGAGAAAATGACCAAGATCCGTGTCAATTCAAACAGAAAATGCCTAAATAGATATTCATATTCATTTATTCATTGCTTTGTGTGATCGATGATCGTTTTTTAACTCATAAGGGCTCTAAAAAAGAGAAATAAAACAAAAAATGCCCTCAAGCTTGTAGTTGAAAATGTACACGCATTTTCAACTTATAATTCTCTATTTTATCTGAAACCTATTGTCATACATCTTCTGTCGAACCAAGACATGTGCTTATTCCAAGTTTAGTTACCATATTTTTATGCTAGATGGTACCCATTAAACTATATGCACCTTACAATAGTTACAGTTATGTATTCCACATGGTACTTTATTTTACCTGTAAAGTTAATCCATGCTGTCACAGCTAATTGAACCGGCCCGTCGTACCTTCAAATTGTCTACAAATATTTGCCCTGGACACGCGAAGCGCACCGCAAACACAGTCCGTCTGTTTGCTCGGCCACAGCGCATTCTTATACTCGTCGGTACAATACGGGCACGTAGCACTGAGCACGTCTCTGAAATAAGAAAAACACTACGTTTGTCAACTCGTATTTTGATTCATATAGAAATGGCCATACAATATGTTAGAACGCTTATTATTAGATACAACAGGTGGAGATTTGTGAAATGGGGCTTATTTTATTAGTTATCGCCATTGGAGTGGCACTGGAAATTTGAAGTAATTTTTTTTAGAGCCTTTAGGTACTTACATGTCCGGCATTTGTTTTATAGTTATTGTAATATAAATATGTCGTTTTTTTCGAGTTTGCAAATCTGCTTAAAAAGTGGCATATCATCTAGTTATTTACTCTCATTACTCCTTTATCATTGATCAATTATTTTGACCACAGGAGGCCCTTCAGTCTATGTTTCGGTCTATAGATAAGGGTAGCGACACATATCCTTGTCCCGCCGGCGGGGACGTCCACCGCGCGATCGCGACAACAGTGACACATATAGTCCCTATTCGTCCCGGTACCGCCGCACACCGGGTAGAGTCAGTCCGACCCAGGTCGGGCCTAGCTGAGTTTCTTGCTGGACTCTTCTCAGCTAGGCTAGGTTTAGTGAACCAGCGACAAAACTCCCAGTAGCTCGATTCCACTCACACCTCAGATTCGGTTGAAACCGCTCAACCAATCTCAGTGGAGCGCTAACTCCTAGAGTATTCCAGTGTTCCAAACAACACGCGTGGTCATGCGGAAGATTTTCCCCTGGATTTTCCCCAGGCTACTCTCCAACCGCGCACTCCTATCGCTTTATTGGGCCCGGCCTATAAAGCCACAGTCAGGTTAAAAAAAAACATATCCTTGACTGCGTTGGTCGATCACTTACCTAACAATGTTAAAGTGCAAGTTACCAACTTGTCAATTTCAGCCGTCGTCTTCTGGCGAAAAAAATAAACAATAGCATTCTTTTGTTATGATCTCTGGGATTCCAGGGACCGGTAGACGACCGGTTAAATCTCTTAACTCTAACAGGTTAGCTGTTATTATAACGATTTCGAGCTACAGACTTTAAGTGCCCGGCGAGCGAGTTTCGCTTATCTCCCGTGATCTGGCCAGGCTCTACTACTCGGTCACATCTGTGCACCTCGCATCGTCGCGTAATAGGGGGGCTCCGCGTATACTTGAGATCATTTCAGGTTGGCAGAGTTGCTTAAGTGAGTTGTTTAAGTAATTCGTTCAAAAATAAAATAAGATAGTCCAAAAATATTTATTTAAAAATCTATTTTGTCTTAATTGTTTATATTTAGCCATTTTACCTAAATTATTTTATTTTAGATTTAAAAAATCCGATATGTAAATATAAATTCGCTAATAGGCTTGTGTAGTACATGTACTAAGAACTAAAAAGACCTAATTCCCAACACTGTACTAGAGCGAACTATTCCGTAACGTTTCTGCTCTTAGTACATTTAGTACATGCGGAGCGAAACAACAATATCCGATCAGATGACCGAACCTGTGAAAGCGACCGAACGAAAGTTCACAAACATATAGTTCGTTCATTCAATTCTGTCAGACGAGAACAAATAGGCCCGTTTCTTTCGGTGTACTAGTGTACTAAAAGAACTAAAAGACCGAACTAGTACATTTGAGCGAATGTACTAGTCAGGAGCGATCCGCTCAGTGAACGAGCGCGCACCTATTCGCTAACAAAAATAATTTCAAGCTTGCGATTGTACAGTAAAGGAAGTAAACACGTACCTCCTTAACCCTTATTGTAATTGTTACAAGAGCGAAAAAGGTAAGTGTTCGATTTCCTTCCCTGTACGGGGCGTCGCATTCCGGGCAGGTGCACAGATATTGTGACCGGGTAGTAACTGCGTCCCTGCTATCTGCAGCCTGGTTACTTGACACGTTTTTCCTATAAAAAAATTAAATCGCAGTACATATGCTACAGGCCACATGATTAGACAAAATCTGGACAATTGAACAAAAGAAATAGTTGAGTGGTATCCTAGAGGAAATAAAGGGAAAAGAGGTAGACCTAATCTTAGATGGTCAGACGACCTTAAAACAACTGGAGGAGGTATTTGGCTGCAAAAGGCAAGGGATCGTGACAAATGGAAAGCTCTGGATGAGGCCTTTGTCAAGGGACAGGTTGAGGTTGTCGATGGAGAACTAGAACATTAGATTAGATAAAAGAAATAAAAGTATAAAATATAATAAAAGTAAACATAGATGTAAGAAAACAAAACTTCAACAATAAAGGCTATTTTTATTTATTTTTTAATTTTTTTACATATGCTACAGATTTACCTGCCGTGATCTCACGTTTTGTAAATATTATTTTTAGACTTAGGTCTTTTGTTATGATTCTGGGTGAGCAAAACTGTTGTTAACAAAATGTTATTTGTATGGGATTATAAAGTAACTTATCTTCACTCTCACGTGACTATTTTTATTGTTGCTGTGCAAATTTAATGTTATTTTTTGTTTGGTTTCAGGTACGTATTCATCGCTGAACCCAACATAACATCATCATCATCATCATCATTTCAGCCGAAAGACGTCCACTGCTGAACATAGGCCTCCCCCAAGGCTTGCCATTTAGACCGGTCCTGTGCCGTTCGTTTCCACCGGATTCCCGCGACCTTCACCAGGTCATCACTCCACCTTGTCGGAGGCCTACCGACAGCTCGTCTTCCGGTGCGTGGACGCCACTCAAGCAGTTACGCCAACACAACAACAACATAACATCCAAAACATAAATAAGAGCTTCATAGCTTGTCAACCATTTATGTGCGATAAGTATCATACAACATTAAAAAGTCGTATCCACCAAAAGCTGTATTCCTTCGCTACATCTATGGTCTATCTCTATCTTCGAACGGTTCCAACTTTTTATTGCGTCTTCTTTTATCACTTTATAATGTTCTATCTGAGCGACAGATCATAAAACTCTAGGACTTTTATATGAAGTTTAAGTAGTAGTAATGAGAGATGTTATCAGAGAATAAGATCGTTGATATAAGTAGATGAGTTTTATACGTGGTATACAGATAAAAATATTGAAGAGGCTAAGTCTTCCTCATCTTTTAATTATGTTGGGTATCAGTGCCTTTACCATGAGTTTACATGACCGTACTCTCTAGCGACTGCGTAAACGATTTAGGGTGGGTTGCACCAAACCGTCTGTAATCGTAAGCGGTGTTCGTTAAAATCTGATTGTATGGAAAGTTTGACAAGTTTCTATGAGATGACAGCTGCCGGCGCCATATTTGATGATGACCGGCCTGTGATCGTATGTTGGTGCATCCGACCCTTACTTAGTACGCGGATTCTTAGTTGCGTAACCGCCAGAGGCGCTGTACTTTTGCCCATACAAATTTCTACGCAGTCGCTAGCGAGTACCGTCATGTAAAGTCATGGTAAAGGCACTGTAGCGTATCCATCGAACTCTAGTCCATTTGACTTGCCTATTTCATCTATAACATAATATTTTGAAAGGAGTAATTTGTTTATTTCGGGGATTTGCTATGGGGTTTTCGGGGGCGAACAATCGCTAGCTAGGTCTCATTCTTGGGTAAACGCCAAGCAAGGTTCGCTCACCCAGATACTGATATATTAAGGGGATTCCTCGATTCTGTCAGCCACGCCTCCCCGTGAAAGAGACTTTCGCGCATGACAAAGAGGGATGCAACACTTCGGGAATGGCTTTTCCTCTTGACAGATTTTAGATACGGTAAAATACCATCACACTAATTTAATTGTGTCGTTTAATAATGCGTCGTTTTAGTAGGCTAATTAAAGCAAGGAAAATACAGACTCGACTACGGATTTTTTTCTATCGAAATAATTCTTTGCAATCATGTCGACTGTTATCAGACACTGATAAATATAGTCAAGAATCATGTATCAGAAAATTAGTCCTTATTGTTTCCTCGTCTGGGCAGAACAGCGTTTCAAAGAACGCGATATTAGACGACCGGTTTAGCCTAGTGGGTATATAGTGCACCTGCCTGTGAAGCTGACGGTCCTGGGTTCGAATCCCGGTCAGGGCAAATATTTGTGTGATGAGCATGAATATTTGTTTCTGAGTCTTGGATGTTTTCTATGTATTTAAGTATTTATATCTATTAAATATATCGTCGTCTAGTACCCATAACACAAGCCTTCTTGAGCTTACTGTGGGGCTAGTTCGATTTGTGTAAGATTGTCCTCTAATATTTATTTATTTATATTTTTGCTTGCACGGCATTAACAACATCATCATGCTCCGATTATTGAAGAAAAATCCAAACTCAGACTTAAAATCAAGACATGCTAATTTGAGAGCGAATGGTAATTTGAAATACTCATTCTATAATTCTTTGTCAAGTACAGATTACGAGTAGGTATACAAAGGTAGGACAAACCGCGGGAACTAGATTAAATACTTAGGAACCGATATCGATATTGGTCTACGTTTTAAACAAAACTTAACGGTTATCATTGACGACCGCTTTAGCCTAGTTGGTAGTGACCCTGCCTTCGAAGCTGGAGGTCCCGGGTTCGAATCCCGGTCAGGGCGTTTATTTGTGTGATGAACACGAATATTTGTTCCTGAGTCTTGGATGTTTTCTATGTATTTAAGTATATATTTATCTATATAAGTATGTATATCGTCACTTAGTACCCATAGTACAAGCTTTGCTTAGTTTGGGACCAGGTTGATTTGTGTAAGATTGTCCACAAATATTTAAAAAATATATTTATTTATTTATCATCTTTTTAGGGTCTGCCTTAGAGTGTTCCAGTGTTCCAGACCACCCACGTGGTCGTGTCGGAGGTTTTCCCCTGGATTTTCGCCAGGCTACTCTCTAACCGCGCACTCCTATCGCTTTATTAGGGTCGTCCTATAAGCCACAGACAGGTTTAAAAAAAAGGGTCTGGCTGTCACCAGGTTGTATCTCATAAACCGTGATAGTTATACAGTTGAAATTTTCACAGATAGTGTATTTCTGTTGCCGCTATAACAACAAATGCTTAAAAACAGAATATAATAAATATGTAAGGGGCTGCCATACAGTAAACTAGTTTTTTTGCTTTTTATAGATCACTAGCGACCCGCCCCGGCTTCGCACGGGTGCACTATTTAATGGATGTTATTATACATATAAACCTTCCTCTTCAATCACTTTATCTATTAAAAAAAGCCGCATCAAAATCCGTTGCGTAGTTTTAAAGATTTAAGCATACAAATGGATATAGGGACATACGGATATAGGGACAGAGAAAGCGACTTTGTTTTATACTATGTAGTGATGGTACGTAACCCTTTGTGCGCAAGTCCGACTTTCACATAGAATAGGCACTAGTTTTTACGAAAGCGACTGTGAGCTGACCTTTCAACCCGAAAAGAAAACTAGACCTTATTGGGTGGTCTAATGACTGGTTTCCCCGCGATGTTTAAACTTCATCTATTTTTATGAGATTGCTTCTTATGAATTAACAACAGACGAGTAACGCCTATATTTGTGTACAGTCGGAGGGCATAAATACATTTTTGGACCTTATTTCAAAGGAGTAAGGTAAAAAAATGTATATATATGGGTGCCCTTGACTGTACTTTTCAATGCTATTGATTGTGACTGTGCACTGCTAATTACACTTGGTCTCCAATTAATTTATACAATTAGTGTTTTTACACGGCATTTAGGTATTTAATTACAAGCAGAACTTAAATAAACAGCGTGGTGTATTGGCAACACTATTATACGGATTGCCTTATGCAGCGTAATCTCTACATGTGATGACCCTTTTTTTATTTTAGTTCTAATTATTTTAAATTTTATAAATGCTTCGTTTGACGCCATCTTACGAGTGTAAGAGAAAGTTATCGTCCAGCTTGTACCCGCAGACGGAGGTTTTAATTGCAGCTGCCTTGCTGATGACTTGGTTTTACAATTTTTGTACAGATGTCCTTCTTTTCAATTAGGAGAGTTAACCGTCCTTTTCGAAGATTGTTGTGGATTTTTCTGGGTGTCGGTTTGGATTGCTTGTAGTTTCGTATTTATTTCTAGAATGTTTTAAAGTTTACGTGAAAATTTTCTTGCCAACAAACATGGATTTTGATTTCATTCGATTATAATTTTCGAAAGCTGATACATCTCGGTCACCTGATGCCATTGTAATTCCTTGCCCTTGTATCTATTGTTTACATCTGTGTAATTAAGCGTTGCCTAATTTAGAAAATAAATTTGGCAACGCGGGCGGATTTCAAGTTATGTATGTTGCTTGCGGTTTCTATTCTTGTTTACATCTGTGTGACTTTTATTTACCGATGCCTAATTTCTTTTAAATAAATAAGCATATATTGTTCTTATGAATTCATAACAAATAAATATTTGTTCTTGTGGCTATCTTTTTGTTATTTATGGTACACTTATTCTCTTGGCTTTCCGTTAGATATTGATGTTGTATACGTACAGTCTTCTGCAGTCATTGATTGTTACGTATATATATATTACATTGGCGAATGATTGTTCATTCTACCATCTTTCCCTTTCTGTCTACATATGTATACATATTTGTACCTAATTTCAATGGAATATGGTGAAAAAATGTCATATTCGTGCCTTCGACTATACTTGTAGATAAGGTTTTTTCGTAATTAATACAGTCAAGTTATTCCAGCACTCTGTTGGGGATACATATATATTAATTTATACAATCAACACTCTGTTAAACCTTGCTAATATTAACTATGTTTATTAAATTCTTTGTCCTGCATAATTTATACTCGGCATGGTCGTCACACTACTTTTTTGTTTGTCTGGTTTTACATGCGCGTTGGTAAACAATACAGCACAGATTCAATAATTAAAGGTAGTATAGTATATAAAAAAGTGTAATGAAACTTGATACATATTCATTTTAGTGCGAAGTGAACTAGAACTCTAAAGTTTAACTCAATGAGCACCAAATTGATTGACTCGTTCCATATGAATCTGATGTAAAACCAGATTCGACTTTTTCAAGTAAGTTCGCTTGTTTGTCATTCATTTGTAGAGATGCGGCCAATATACGGTTAATTGTCACAATTCCACATGTTTTTGAATACCAGTATTCGGGTAAATTTATGTAGACACGTTTCAAGAATTTTACAATATTGAGTAACAGAATAACAATATTAATAATAAAAATAGTAAAAAAAAAAATAAAAAGAGATTTATTGTCGCCAGAAAGAAGTTACACAAAATAAGAGCGACAAATAACAGAAACAGAAATCAATAATAGAGGTAGGTACATTAAAATAAATTAAAAGTAATTGCGACAATAGGCTCGGGCTTAGCATATGCTGCGAGCCTGGACGGCTGGACAGCGCTGTTTTTCAGCCCGCACCTACTTCACAGCTCAATAATATATGTGTAATAGCTAGTTATGGGAAACATTCGCTTGAAGAGTTGAGATTAGATAGAAAACTCGGGCTCCTTCGGAATAAACCGGTACCAAGAAGGAGATGAAAGCTTTGAAGATCTCTGTGAATGATAGTAAAGATTAACTAAAGTTTCACATCGCCGTTGGCCATTTCCTGCGTAAAGCTAAGCATGCAAAAAGCTCAAAGCTTGTTAAGAAATGTCTTGAGTTTTTTCCCGCGGAATGCCGCGCGGGCGATGCGTTAATTGAAGCGGTTATTAGTAGCATGTCGCGTTCGCCCGTAGTCTCATTAGTGCTGCAGCAGACCGGGCGGCGATAGTGCGAGCTATTCGTGCGCCGCGCTGCCTAGGCTCACACGAAACCACCCTGAAGCACCAACGGAGAATCCAATTGCCAATTCTTAACCGTATTCCAACGTCATAAGGCTTACAACTGAATCAAGCGCAAGCAGTACGTTCCCTGCATAACACAGCCGAAGTACTAATTTTTAGATTAATCGGGGGCGTCCGCCCGTATTATCAGGAATTATCATGATCGTTCCCATCATGTCTTATGGTACTGTTACACATGCTCAAAATTAGAACATAAAAATCATGCTTATAAGCATGCTTAAGATGAGCATGCTTTCGAGCTGTATACATTTGCTTGGTATAAGCATGCTACTCCCATAATAACTACTAGTATGCTTATTAAGCAAGTGCGTCCACACTTGCTAATCTTACTAATACCCCGCCCCCTTCCACCCGCGCTGGACGTAGCATGCCCAAAAATCGCACGAGCGACGACTTTTGACCAAACTCGAAATGAGCATACTCATTATTAGCAATTTTTCAACACACATACTATTAAGTAGCAATTGCTCGATAGTGGTATGCTTTCGTCCTAATAATCAACATGTGTAACTGTAGCATTATGCTCTGACTTAGAAGACGCGCGCTTTAACATTCTAAAAACTGAAAATCCAGCATTTCTCGAAAGACGCCATAATTCAGTTGCATTCCCAATTCGCTTGAATCATCTGTAGGAAACAAGCAAATCCTAAGCATTTCATAACGATAGCTTGCGCATCGTAACTTTGTTCCTTGGAAATTCTAACTTTCGTGAAATAGTGCTACGTCTATCCACCTCCCACGTAACTCTTGAGTGAGATATGAGCCTTCACTAGCTTCAAAGATTCTTAGACGCTGATAAATGTTCTACTCTCAGTAATTTCTCAATCTAGCTGAGAAGCTTAAAAGAGTATATAAACTCAGTGTCCATTTACACACATTCATACATGTCTCCGTCTAAACGAACCGTTTATTTTCGTCGAATCATTTGTTGTCAATAAAAATCAACGATTAAATAGGGATGTTAACTCAAAACTTGACTGCTCCAAAAGAAACAGGGCAAAAAAATATGCCCTGTTGTGAAAATTCTATTCAAATATCTCAAAAAATAATGAAGCTACAATCGTTTTAACGTTGCTGGTTAGAGAGAGCGCGACAGATCAGTGACGTCATTGACCACGAGCGCCATAGTAAATGACGATCGTTCCAATACAAAGACGCGTTTCGCGGAGAAGAGACAGATAATGCCCCCTCTTAAAACTTTGAAGACTTATAATTATGTAATTATTTACTTTTTTGGCCATTTGATTAAGAACTTGATCCCTTTTCGAGAAAATTCAAACTTATGGATTTTCTTATTTGGTGTCAACATTCGAAACTATAATTCTGTTTGTTCGACCATCCAAATTTCTTCACGTACTGCACTCCCAGACTACCAGCGATCTAGTATCCATATAACCCGCCTAACCTGTTCCAGCGAACAGTAGCGCTATTTATAATTTAAAATTCGTATAGCTTATATCTCTGTAGCAGCAAGACACGATTTCCAATGACAAAGACTTTGCAATTAACCCAATGTGTAGTACCTGATGAGTTTACATCAGCAGTCATCCCGCGTACCTCACGGGGTTTTGTGACACTATGAAGTATTCTGTAATTATGTTTTTTTTGCTTGTGTAAGTATTATTGTGATTTTGTACTGTACTGTGTCCTTTAATAAAGAGTACAAGAGTTGCAATAAACAGTATTTGTATTGTATTAATTAGTTAAGACTGGCTTCCATCTTTGTCGGGGTTATTCTTAGTTAACTCACGTTTATCTTTAATGATTATACATTAGGGGTTATGGAGGAGACACCGCATTGTATGTACCACCCGCTGCGAGCGGTCTCGTATACCGCATTAAAGATTGCATTACTAGTTGTATGACACCAAAAAAACATATTTTTCTATCACTATGTATATGAAGCTTGCACGGTCAGAGTCCAATGTACATTCTTTTAACTTCCTTTCTTAAATATCCTTTATCACAGAGTCACATAATTTCAAGAATTGTCACATAAATTATGCCTCAAAGTCATGCAACGATTCAGTCTGTAATGGCTCTAGGTACAGTCGCCATTAAATATATCTGCACTCTTCAGGGTGATCAAAAATATCTGAACGTGCACTCTAACGCCTTGGTAATAGAGGCGAGTTCAGATATTTATGAACACCTTGTTAGCTTCGATATATCTGATGGCGACTGTACCAACTATAATAATTTATCCAAAATATCTCTCGTTTCTCACTGTTTGGATATTTCTATAAATTTGTATTGCAGACAAATATGCATACCTAATACGGGTTATTGAAAAAAAATCAAAAATGTTTCGTAATGAAAGTATAGACATATATATACATACAAAAAATATTTTCGGCAAACTATTCGTTTTAAATTCGGCCCCAAAACTAACATTCACAGTGGCCGCCATATTATAACGTCAGTAAGTTGTATTCAAAAACATAACCGTCATAAATATACTTACATACTCTTTGGTAGCGATAGCGACAATCAACGATTGACATTTGGTAATACAACTAAATGACGTCACATCATAGATAACCTCGTCACACGCTGCATATTTTTATTTAAAGTTATGTGACACACAGGTGAAAAAAAAACTGTTATATTGCAAAATAAAATGTTTTTTGTACGTATTAACAAAAACCTGAGTATTAGAAAAAAAACTTTAATTTAGTCCATGTTTTATATTTTAACTCGATCACTGTAAAATACCCTTTTGCAGTCTCTCAAAGATAATCTATTCGTCGTCGGTATGATTGGACTTGCTGCATAGAAACAAACGGGATACGCGCGAATTGGTTTTGACAAAGTATCGGTTATCACGAGAGGCACGGCAGCCATGCCATGCTGCGCTGGCAGGGGCGACAGACCGTGTCATGGACCCGTTGAGTCTAGGACATTCACTTGGAACAGCTGTAGGGCTAGCACAATATTATCATATCATTGACATTATATTAGAGCTCTCCATTCTAATTTTTAAAAAATCTGTGAATCCCGCCCCGCATGAGTATAATCCTTTTCGATTTGAGACGACACATAATTGTAAATTCTATCCAAGTCTTTTCTGGAGGGTGTTTTCAAGAATCTGGATTGGAGAAGGTAAGGCATCAACATAAATGGCGAGTACATCACTCACCTTCGGTTTGCTGACGATATAGTAGTGTGATAGGCAAACGCTCTGATACACACGTACCTCACGTAAATGTATATTAAGCGATTATAACGATTAAAAACAGATAGATGCCGTCCCACCCGATAAGGGATTTCCTCTTCTAAACACGTAACCAATTAATATATAAACACTAGAAAGTATGTCATATGAGTAGTTGTATACCAGAGGTTGAGATAAACTGTGTTCCAGTACTCTCGGTGTCTCTCTAAGTACCCCCTCCTCCCTCCTACCACACCTGCATACTACAGTAGTCTTGGCTGAAACCATGGAGGATTTAAGTACAATGCTCGATGACCTCAGTAAAGCCTCCAAGCGAGTTGCTCTAAGGATGAACATGGATAAGACGTGGATCATGTTAAATGCCCATGAGATGATGATGATCCAAGTCTTTTAGAGCAAGTTTAATTATTTTTGCCGAGTGGCATCAGCTTCAATTTCTGCAATCACGCGGTTCGTCAATGTGCCGGCGATATATTTAGTGTCTCATGTTCAGGGAAACAGCTTTATCCGTTGATACACTTGGTCTTGTTGTGCCAGGTATCTGGATTCTAGTTTCCTCGCGCTCCAGATCACCCTCAAAAGTCAATGTTCAACAATTCCTGAGCTACAAACACTACTTACAATGTTGCATCAACGATTTGTTGACGGAGAGCTAATGAACATGTTTTAATTAACTTTTTAATACGTTCTTTCGCATTGTTTCTGAGCAAAAAGCTTGCAATTGTTAATATGTAGCTATTTTAGTTAACGACAGCTAACCACCTGTACAAGGAGATTTATAGTCTGTTACAAAATGCTTTCCTGGTGCTCTTAGTGCTTTTAGTCATACAGCACAACACAGCAAATTATTCGTATTTAGTAACACAGCATTCTTGTTATTGCCGCGGATCGTTTGTAGTTCAAGCTGCAGGGAAAATGGCGCGGTAGATATACTGTAGCAACTCACTGTGATAATATTCTCTTGATATTGCTGTGGTCACACCAAAGCAGTCATAACTTGTGTTACCTCTTACCAGGAACGTGTGATGTATGAAGAACCTCTAGACCTACGCTCTATGATGTCGATATAAACTATTCAGCCCTATCAGATCCGACGACACTGCTTCCCTCGTTCACGATAGCATGCTAAGCCTCGTCCGTTGAACCTGCCGCCGCCCGGCCCGTCTACCGGATCCGGAACAAGGTGACCGGAATGGATTAACGAGGCATTTATACCCAAGGAAATAATACATTATTTATGTTCAGTGTGCCGTGGGTAAAAGGTTGACGCCATTTGCATCGGATTTTGGTGCGGCTAGGTGTTACTTAATTGGTTAAGACACTTTAATTGTATATTCTGACGATTCTGGTGACAGGAAACGAGTTAATGGTCGTACGTTTCTAATGGTTTTTATGTTAGTAGTGGATATTTCTCAGCGTCAGTATGAGGCTATCGATGAAGACACGCTGCGCGGCAATTAAGGCTTTCCGTTTCGTAAATTAAGTTGTAATAACCTTGATTACAGCAGTCGATTGGACCACACTCGCACTCTTTTTATAGAATTCTTACTTTCGTGACATTTACATAAAAGTAAGCGAATATTTAACAAGAGTGGCACGTAATTACCGTTAATTTTGTGAAGGAGTTCCACCAGCACCAATTCATCTGTATTTAAATAAAAATTAAGAGCGCTTTAATAAAATGTAATAGGTCCACTAGAGCCACTCGTAAATAATTGTAATTATTTAAATTTAACGATATATAACTAAAAAAGGGGGCGGTAGAAGTATTTTGTTCTTGCTTACAATACTAATGAGATTCCTAGAGTAGGTAACGTACTTATTTACGCCCTCTATTGACCTACTATCAGGTAGTTAGCAGCTACAACGCGCATAAGCATGACCTAATCGCTTAATCGGCTATTTAAATTAACCGACTTTAAATTATTATCGACACTTCACACTCCAACCGAACACGACTACAAAGCGCTCCGTGTGAATAAATCCGCGTCACAACAAAACCAAGAAACTCACTTGACAGGTCGGATTTAAAGCTTTTGTGGCACGAGTTCAGGGAATCATGCCTTTGTCGAATTTTGAAGGGGTTGGGTTCTTAAAAACCCGTATGCCGAATCGTGTGTGATGTTTTTTTTAAAGACATACACTAACTGATAACGTCGACGCGTGTCACTATTAAGGTATCTAGATTGTTTACGTTTGGAGAATGTAATAGTTATTCTAATGCAAACAAATCAGGTTTTGTGGTGGACAGGTTTTAATCCCACAAAGCAATGAGTTATGGTACTCTATCTAGGCTGCTTTTCCACTGCGGAGCAGAACGGAAACGTGCAGAATTGAACAATAAAATTATATCGCCAATTAATATATAACGCCATTCCCAATAGCATTAAAGAGCTGAACGGACACTCCTTCTATAATAAACTTAAATCATGGCTCCTTAAAATTGCCTACTATTATAACATTTCAGAACTATGTGACATTTAAATATTAAATAATATATGTGTTTCTTTTTTAAATATTATTATTGTTATTATTATTTTAATTTTATACTGGAATTCCAAATTTAAATGTAATTTTACTGTGACAGTTTGACATAATTTGTAAATCAATCATACCTTGACATTTTTATCATTGTCAATCATTGTTTCTGACGAGTAATGTATATGATCCATTGCAAATAAATGAGTATGAGTATCTTCGCTTCGATTTAATGGATTCCATTTGATTGGTAAATCCCCTCTGCTCCGCCTCTGTCTCATGTACAGAACCGTTTATACCAATTTATAATTATGAGAACTATAGTTTATATAAGATAAGATAATAGCGACTAGGTTCAATCAATAAAATCGTTGAAACGGTCAAAATCAAGCAGACGTGATACGTGAATGACTCAGGACAACCAAACTGCATACCTACGAATAGTACTGTAGAGGTTGTTACGGTATGAGGCTGGCCGTGTAGGTCCAGAATCATAACGTATACAAATTGAATTTAAACTATGATTCGAGAATGCGTCAAACTGGCATTCTTCTGGAAACAATTGGTTTTCCAGGGACTTGTCTTCAGGACACCATCGGAATCACATGTTCTGTAAATTATTATATTTCGGTACAGTAAGAAATATACTAGTTTCATATGTGCTTCCAGTGTTATATTTTAGCTACGATCTCCTCCCAGTACCTCTAAACCCGTACCTCTCGAGCAGCATACCCCAGTATTAATATATATACCACGTAATATACCACAGTACCTATCTAAGGTCATCTCGATTCAAGTTTTATCGGCCCTCAGCGGTCAAGCGACATCTGAATTCGTAGAGAACCACAAAGCAGCTCGTGCTCGTGTTTCTACTTTTTGTTTTCCGTCGCCGCCATCTTTCCCAGAAATGTCTCGGTAAAAAAACATCCGCAGTTTACCCGATGCTCGCTGCGGTCGCAGAGGTGTGAATATAATTAATGGTACATCAAAGGACCCGCCTACTGCAACCGATTCAAACAGCTCATTTCAACATACTCCCGATTTGATCTCTCGTGTTTTTATCGACCAAAATTCATCACTCATTTTAAAAAATATTTTCGCTGCTACATCAATCAAGATACGGTTACGATCCAGTGTTTAATTAGGGGAATCGTAAATCTTGGCATGGAAACCCGATTCTAATTTCATCGTATGTCTGCGCCCCAATTTGCTTTAAACTCATTAGTCGACATATAATTGCCTCGAGGATATTCCGAGTATTAATTGTGCCAATATATTCATCTATCCCGTGTGGTTGCCGGGTAAGAATTGCGCCACCCCATCTCTACCCGTGGGTTTCGTAGGAGGCGAATAAGGGAAAATCGGAGGGTGGGCAGCAGCATCCTTCGATCATTACCACCATCAAACTGCGGTCGCCAACCCGCTTGCCAAGCGTGGCGACTATGGCAAATCCCCCCCAAGGGAAAAATAAAAAACGGCGAGCCTTGGGGGAGGCCTATGTTCAGCAGTGGACGTCTTTCGGCTGAAATGATGATGATGATGATATATTCATCTTATCGTCGGGCTACACTTTAATAAATCCAAAATATCACAAGTCTAAATATAATCGAGGTTAATTTGCACCTGTGTTGAATGCTTTCCTGTTTACGTTTTTATTTTAGCCAAGGATTCTGATGTCACGAGGCATTGAATCCGAAAGAAGAGGATGCTGATGTTTTCCAGAAATATGCATATATAAGTGTAAGGTGGATGGGTGATGTCTCGCGCCGTGCTTCATGATCGTGACACCTGAATGAGCCATTGTACACGCTGGTGCGGATCGGGTCGCCTTCGCGCAATCCGTGCTCGATCTACCGAGAAACCCGGGTCAATGCCTCGCACACCCCAGCTCTAATTACTAAGACGTTATGACTTAGGTAATGCCGCAGCCTAACCTGACACCGCAGCGCTGTGTCTTTCCCTTAGTTTTTACGCACTATCATAAAATTTTACATGGCTTGTTTTTCTAGCACCACCATACAATATGGCCGGTTACATGTCCCAGCCGGCTATAAAAGGATCATCAAGCATGAACTTTTTTTTACCGAATTTCGAGCAGGTATGTTGGCTACAGGTAGTTCGTTTTGGACATATTCTATTGTAGCAAAGCAGTGATGTATGCTTTACAAGGTGCCTATTGTCCAATTCCACCAGACGACACTATGTCTGCCAGATGCTGCGACGTTCTTTTGTGTTTTGTAGGATTTTGATCGAGAAAAACTCAGGTTCCGAGAAATTCTCCGATTCAATGCACCCGGGATTCGGGTCAGGTTTTCTACCTGTGTACACTGATGTTGCGGAACCATGGGGATCGTTCCTTTGTTACATCTTTAGACCGCAGAGAACACTTACATTTCATAAACCCGTTGCGTTTAAAAGCAGGACTCTAAAGTTGCAAAAGATGCCTTTTACGACTGTAATTATCAAATTTTATTATGTGGATAATGGAATAGTATTTGTCGTTTGCGATTGCAAAGGACAGGAAGTTGCATTGCGAGCTGTAAATTACAACTACAGATGATAGTATTCGATTTTCTGGTTTCTTTTCATTCATATTCAATAGGTTTTTATGGGGAGTGGGTTTATATAATGAGAATAAGATCATATAACGATTTAAGGAATTCGTAACAAGATTTTATTGCGAGAGAGATTACACGTTCCTTTAATATCCCTTATTCTGTTTGTGAGAAAACTAGCGAAGAAGTTTTAAACATAGTCAAAGAGAAGAGGAATTTGATGTTGATTATCGAAAACAGGAGAGGAGACATGTTAGGACATCTCATTCAGCATGATGACTGGATTAGAGCAATAATAGGGGGGGGAAAGAAAAAGGGGAAGACCTAGAATAACGTATATGGCGCAAAAAAAAATGTTTCATCGTAGAAGTGAAGAAGAAGCTGGCAATTACTCCACCGAGAAGAGCCATGCTCTTAAATATTATAATGTTGAATCTCTTTGTAACAAGATCGAAATATATAGGTATTTAAATATACATATTGGCTATATCTTGTAACTAGATACAATCTCGAATCTGATTGGATTATGTAGTGTGGGTAAATGATCTAGAAACACCTAGGTGTTGACTCTAGCTGTTCAGACGGCTCGGCGGCGAACGGGAGTGCAGAAATACACGACGCACTCACCGCCTTGGCATTGTATCGCGACGCTAATCGCCAAATTTATGTCCAGTAATGCCAACGGTGAACAACCACTCGACCAAAGTAAATGAAAACAAGTAGTGTATCTCCCACTATAGTAGTAGCAGTTAGTTTTATTTACTGGGGTCCTTGTCCAATAGTAAGTTTCATAGGAAGAAGTAAATTGGGAATCACTCTTTCAACCAGAATCAGTCAGAATCGTCGGCCACAGCGAGCAAATCTACATCGATATTATGATACCTACAAATGTTCATTTGTTAATTGATTCTGAAGCAGATCGTGACTTATAGATAGATACCTTTAAGTAGCAAGTACCTAATGTACATATTGGGAACATTTTTCACGTCAGGGGTCATGCATGAAGTACTTACGTCGCAGTAATTTCGTGATTTTTTTGAACCCTCCCCCGTCCTTGTTATAAGTTGGTCACATTTGTGTGACCCCCCCTCCCTATTGTGACGTCGCATATTTTGCAGCAGTTCCAAAATCTGTTCCCATATAAATTGTTTTTTAATATAACCTATATCAAATCAAACATGTTTGAAAAAAATAAGAAAACGATTAATTATCGCTAGCTAAATAATTTAAACCTTATGCTTATACAGACAACAGTTGGAAATATTTTTAAGTTTTTTGTTAATAGTTCAAATTTGCCATTTAGATGTATTCGATTTTGAAATGTGACGTCACGTAACTTAGGATCTTCTCCCACCCCTTGTCACACTTCCTCGACCCTCTTTCCCCCTTAATGTGTGACGTACTTTATGGATGCCCCTCACGAGTTCTACATATGTTCAGTTTAATGTTGCTGTAGGTACAAGCCGCACACACGTATAAGCCATATGAAGCACCTTCTAGAGATAAACTACTTATTGTACTCTTGACACGTCTGCAGTATATCTCTAGGACCTTAGCCCTAAATCAAAAGCTACAATGTGGAGATTACTCTGGGAGCTTTCATGCAAAGCTATGCAATAATGACTTACTAGAAATCGAAAGCCGAACCACGAATTACTAACAACATGTGTTATTTCTTCAATAAAATAAATCAATGGTTATCGCGAATAGTTAATCACCAGGAACTCTAATCTAGAACAGGATCTCTACAAGTAACACCATCCTGTGTGCACTACATCGGGTTCAAATTCGATTCGCGACGTCGGAAGTCGTGCCGTTTATTCAATCTGCATGACATCATCCGCTCTCAAATCGACTATCAAGTGGATCGCCGGACATCGACGATGTAACTGTTTTACTCACTTTGCCCAGCATCCGCATCGCCACGGGCCGACCAGTGTCAGTCCGAGTCCGCTTATATGAATTTGTTGGTACACTCTGAGTCAAGTTGTACTAGTCACGTATAGTGACGATCATGGTTGAGATATATTTTCTGAATGTCCACGGCCGAATATAGGCCGATGCTCGAGTTACGCTGCTTCGAGCCAAAGGAAATGGTTTACAACAGCTAGTCTGCGGTATTTAACAAGGAAATTAAGTGCCACGAGAAATAATGACAACAATTAAGTAGATAAGCCTAAATCGTATACCAAACATGAATGTAACACTACACTTAATGCCATTTCGAGGGTAATGTTTTGATAATAAACACGTGCACGTCGCACCAATCGAATGCGTGCGAGCTGGTTTCATCAATGACATACGTTCATGGGATAGTGGATGGTGACGTAAGAGCGCACCAAAATGATCGACAGGCGAGTAGTAAACAAGCGCGTGCGCTGTGCCATTCACAGCGGCCGGAAGCCGCGCGTGTGTGGGTGTGTCTTCACACGGCTCGGCCCGCGTGTGGGGTGAAATTATGAAGTCATTTCTATACTAAATACCTGGTGCCAATGCCGCTCGAAAACGTCTGAATGGTTTTGTAACTTTTATTATATGTTTAGTCTATTATCCTATTGTAATTCTCTATAAAATATTGTCGAGAGGATGTTTTACATAATCAAAACCATAGTGTCAGCAGTGTCTTCCTTGCTTTTATAACTTTGATGTATTTCAGTTTTGATTCCTCACTAGTGATTTGGTAGGCACGTTAAGCCGTTGATCCCGGTAGCTGACTATGATAGCACTCGTTAAGCCAACTTAGAGGCCTTCGGCTTGAGAACTTCTAACAGTCAAGCTGACCCACTCACTTGACAAGCGGGGTCGAAGTTGCACCACGTCCGTCGGGAGTACCCACCGCTACCCTACACGTGACCCCTGGGTGATGCTAAAAGTGCAACATAAACTGGCAACCGTACTGTCTTCTCGAAGATCTCATGATTCGAAATAATTGCCATTGCTGCTAACTAGCGTATTTGTTTACATATCAAAAACAAATAGCATTCACTAAGGGAATGCTTGACAGATGAAGAATTGTAACTGTTTAAGCATGCCCCATCTTGACTCTAAATATTTGTATGCCTTATGGCAAAACATAGAGAGACAGTAATATTAATAATTATAAGACCTATGTACCTATGTTTACAAATAAATGTTTTTTTGTTTTGTTTTGTTTGTTTGCATTTCAGTATTTACAGTATAGTTATTTATACATTCATTTCAATCAAAAATTACTACAGTTCGATTACTGAAATTTTATACTGGCAAGTGATGTTAATCCAATTGACATTCTGTCTTAACATCAATAAAAAAAAACTTCGAACTTAAAAGAGTGGCGTAACGGTCCCAATGCCTGCTATATTGATCTAACTATTTTTTTTGTTTAATAATTAACTGCGCTTTCGCAGATTAATATCGATAAACCAATCACCCGGTTAATTTATGATGACTGTAAACTGTCGATTAAATATCGATTGAGCCCATCTCAATATCTTAGATACGTTTCGACACTAGAAGGTATACGTAAAAATCTTGTCGAGACTTGTTATCTATTAAGAGGTCACGGAGTCACGATCTAATGGAATATTTAGAACTTGTTCCGATCGGTGAGCTGGTGAGATGATTGAAAAAGGTCACATCAGCCAGATTAAATAATTTGCCAACAAACATGTCTAATCAAACTTGATTGTGTCTTAAAAAATAAGGATTGTTTCGTTAAAGACGTTTGGAAAATCGACGCTGAAATTCACGGTGAAAAGTGGTTGAGGTGTGCAATAAAGAGTATTTGTATTGTATTGTATTGTAAAAGTTGCACCCATCCTGGTAAGAATCCAGAATAGTAGTTTATGCAACTGATACATAATGAGAGGTGTTAAAACACGAGTGTAGTTTTATGAAACGAGCGTCAGCGACTTTCGTAATAGGATCACACGAGTGTTTTAAGGTCTAATTATGTACAGTTGTATATACTACTTTATCTACATTCATACATTAAATCCTCTTTCATGTGTTGAGGCACCATTGCGTTGAAAGTGCAGGAGTTCGAGTTCGTGAGCTCGTTGAAGTCTTTTTGAGCACGAGCCTGTATCGTAATGGGCAGAGATGGCCATTTTTGATGCTGTTATGGCCATCTCCGCCCCGGACCGGCGCGATATTATAAAGTTGGTCTTTACATAAAAGAGGATTTACTGTATGGGTGTAGATAAATGCCATTATATCTCAACGTCACGTCGCTACGAATATTATACCTTCCAAACAAATTGATCCACTCTTGATAACTCACGTAACTTATTGTTCATACCAATCGTTTAATCTTGTGGAAGAGAAATCAGCGTGCAACCCCTTTTCCTTTGATTTTCGAAAACATAAATTTCACCAACCAATATCAACGCAAGAGCACATTAACGAAAGGCTTTAATTTCTTCTGTAATGTTTCAGGCTGTTTGGTATTTAAATCAGAGGATATCGGAGATTAACCCTTTTTATTTAGCATACCGTTTTAGGGTTCCGTACCCAAAGGGTAAAACGGGACCCTATTACTAAGACTCCACTGTCCGTCCGTCTGTCTGTCCGTCTGTCACCAGGCTGTATCTCATGATAGACAGTTGAAATTTTCACAGGTGATGATATTTCTGCCGCTATAACAACAAATACTAAAAAAAGCAGAATAAATTAAATATTTAAGGGGGCTCCCATACAACAAACATGTTTTTTTTTGCCTTTATAGATAATGGCACGAAACCCTTCGTGCGCGAGTCCGACTCGCACTTGGGCGGTTTTTTAAAGTCCTCTCACCTCAAAACAACAGTCGCAGACAGGTTGCAAGAAAGTTGGAGGCAGCTTTATGGCCGGATGCGACAACTGTCAACCGCTCTTTATGCCTCGTTCGACCAGCCGATTTCCGTGTGAATTTCAAAAAGATTAGGAACCAATTAATCGATCTCTTATTTGAGTTATTTACTTTAGCATCCCACGCTTTTTATTAACTAGTAGCGGTGATACGTTTTGATCGGTTTGATTCTAATCTCTTCGGAAATGAATTACGTCGTGTCTGCATGCTTTCCGTTGCAGATATTAATGTCTGCTTGATCTTTGTGTTACTTAATCAAACTTTCTATTTGATGATACGTATCTTTAAAATTATATTTTTTGCCTCTGCTTTGGATTAATACCCATTTCGAATTGTAATACCTAAACATAAATTACGCACTTACGATTAACGCGATTACGATTTGTGTGTAAGTTTTTATTAAATTTTGGCGATTTGGAAATATACAATTACATAGATTAGCAATTAACCAATTATTGTAAAATAGCGCTAGTACTCAATACTCAATACTTTATTGCAATTTCACAAAGAAATAGTCTGAAATTAGTGAAAGTGAATAGTCTGAGTGTGAAATTAGTCTTCGAATAATGGTATGACGAAGGCAACGGTTTTCAATACCAATATAAATTGTATAAAAATACACAACGAGATCTGCTCTGTTTCAGTTTAAGGCTCGAGCTTTAAGGTCTAGCATGAATATTCTTGCATACATGTAAAATTGCGAGCCCAATTAAAACTCGGTCTTAATATATTGTGATAATGTCTACTATTAAGAGTGTCGTCGCTACACGCGTGCAACTTTTTTCTCATTAAGATAACCACCACTCATTTTATTTTATGTAGTGTAGACGCACATATATTACCGAAAGTGGTTATTGGGGCCCCCATTAACCTGCCGTCTAGGAGTCCCGACCAGTTTGCACCGCTATCAATGGTGCGACTAGCGAGTCAATGGACAAGCGGATTTGCATAAGCGGACTGCGTATCACCTCCATTCATTACTTTAATGATAATCTACAACTGAACATGTATTCATATGCGGGGGGTTTTGGAGAACGGAACTGATTGTTAAACCAGAATATGATAGTCAAGTCCGTGTTTAACAGTTTATCATGAAAACATCCTTCGTCTTCTGACATGTATTAGCTTTCGCCCAAGCTATAACTTTTGCAACATATGTTTTGACTTCCAAATCCGTAAAATAATCTTTAAATTTGCTCAATTCCAGTAGGTAGTCTAGTGTTCGTCCATTGACATTTCATTACATTCAATCCACGACATTTGAACCATATAGTCCATGCGCAAAATGTGTCACTAAAAAGAAAAAAATGATGTTCTTCATTCCTTCACTGTGAAGCATATCACTCATTTAGTTCAGTTTAGTTCAGTAGCTCAACAGATCCATCTACGATATCGATTGGGTTATTTTATCAGTCATTCATTCAACCATTGCGTCTATCTCACTCTCGGAGTGAATAAGTGAGTAAACGATATGATTCATGAGCTGGTCTGATTGAAATATTGAAGTATATGAATCCGAACTGAACTAGTGAATGAAAGAGTGACACGAGGTGAAGTACTTCATTTGAATCATTCATTCGTGAACTACTCACATCTAGAACTATATTCGCATGCTTTACATTAGCCTTCCAATAGTCTGTTTATACATTTTAAACTAGTGGCTCTGTGAGCTGTAGACCTCGTGATTGAGTTTAGTTATCATTTCCAAAATCTCACATTATAAAAAAGATCAATTATGAATATCGAACCTGCTAACAAAATTTCACGAGATGCGGTTGAAAAATGCGACCTGTACAGGACAACAAACCGAAATTCGGAGGCAGAAACTTACAAAATCTTTGAAATAAAAATTGTTTTTGAAAATTTCCAAAAACTGACTCAACAAAAAAAATCTATATAATTACCGGACCTGCTCACAAAATTTCACGAGAATCGTTTGCGAAATGTGACCTGTAGAGGAGAACAAACCGTTGAACAAATATATATATATTTTTTAATTTTCAAAAACTTATTCTACGATAAAAATCTATATATAAATATCCAACCTGCTCACAACATTTCACAAGAATCCGTTGAGAAATGCGACCTGTCGAGGAGAACAAACCGAAATTCGCCCGCAGAAACATACAAAATCATTGATAAAAAAAATTTTTTTGGAAATTTCCAAAAACCGTCTCGACAAAACAAATCTATGTAACTATCGAAGCTGAAGCAGAGACCTTTGTTTCACTCGGTCAACAAGTAAAGAAAATAAAAATATATTAAATGTACAAATAAAAAAAGTCAAATAAGGGTAATTTCTGATTTAAATGGTATGTCTTCGTCAGACATCATACTTGCAACGACAGAGCGACAGTTTTGTTCTATATCTGGCTGCCATCGGAAATCCCAATGAAACAAGTCAGCGTCCAGGTGTCGTTTCTCGATATGCTTAGACTAACATGTGTAGGTATAGTAATTTGATAGGACGACCAAATGCCAAAACACGTTTAGTTTTATTACTAGAATAATATTAACAAGGCTTGTCAGACCATATTTTGCAGACGGTTATGATTGATGGTGGAAAATTTATTAATTACTTTTAGAAATTTTCATGGAAATCTAATACCGGAACCATTAAGGCACATTGATTGATTGCGAACCGAGTTTACAAATAATACTGGTTAATATTATACCAGTTTGGTTAAATGCGAGCTATTTGCACGTATAATTTGGACTTGAACTGAAAGCTTATTCACAGAAGTTGCGCAGGCTTGCAATTTGGAGCCATTGATTTTTTGTTTACCTTTCGATAGCATGAACATTATTCATTTTATTCATTTACAGTTCTTGAGAAGTGAGCTATCTTCTGTTACGTTTTAGTACACCTATTGTTTACTATAGGATTGTATCTCATTGTGTTATTTAAAATCGCGTCGTCAAATTGTAAATCAGGCATGTCGCAATCGCAATGAAATCAGCAGGTGCCTGCCAAAGATAGTCATTCATTATATTGACATCTAATTATAATAATTAGCCGGACTATCGTCTTTTTAATGGAATAACTATAAAAATAATTAAATATTTGCATAAACATATTAAACGTTTATCTTTGTCAACTGATTTATTCTCTTAATTAATTGGCTTTATTATGATGCAATACAGTGCACTTATTCTTAATTGTTCATGATTAATTGGACTAATTGGAACGGGATATTGCATTTGAACTTTCACCTTAATCTCTTTTAGATTTATTATTATATCTTTCGTCTGGGTCTTCCTGCGCAAAATATATAGATAATGTTAATTATACAATTTTCATTTGTTTTTTCAAACACACAATGAATATAAATGTTGATTAATAAATTAATTACACTTATACATTATTTTACCCTGCCCTACTAACGATAATATAAACTGGAACTCATTATTCTTGGCTTTGGTGACTAGTTATCAAGAAGTATTCAGAGACAGGTCTGTTCATAATTCATAATTCAACAACTTCAATCGTATTATGATAATTTCTTCTCTGGCGATGTTGCTACAGACGACGACGAAAGACGTCCTTGGACCCAGATATTTTAAAGTACTTAGCACAATTCCGTCTTTCTTTCTCCTCGTGCTTCCCTATGCGATAACGTCAGTTCCTTGGACTTTGCCTCACGCTGGAACAGCGGTGTAATTGTCACCCGCGCTGTCCACCTTCCCGGGTTAACGACGTTATTAACCCCTTATCGATGATACAATACCACTAGCTTAGTTCCACCAATATCAGTCAACTGCGAAGCCTTGAAAAGCTGTTCAGCTCATCAAAGCCAAAAGAGCAAAGATGTCTATCACTAATATCTAGGAAGGTGAAGATGTCATGATTGTCATGATGAAACAAATTGTTAATATATGTGTCTGCTAAAAAGTAAGACGATAATGGTTTGTAAATGGCACTAAAATAATGGACGTAACGGCAGGGGTCACAATATGCGATAGAGGAGCCTGTATCTAATAAATTATTATAATTGCGCGCCTGATTTACATCCCATACAGTTCTCTTAAGTGTGTGTCACCAAAATATTAATAACAGACATTTGTTAGTTTCTGGCAATAGTATGATAGTGCGCCGCCCACCCGGAGTGCTCGGCACGCGACGTCCCCGTAATCCTACGTGCCATGAAATATCCCCTTCTCCAGCAAACGAGACACGTCCCTGACTTGGTGAATTATCGGTTTCTTTACAGCGGATTAGTGATTCTTCTAATAATTTGTCAACTGTCTGCTTCGCTGTTGTTTGTTAAAGTTAAATGGTTCTTTCAATTCATCTTCATTAACTGGTGTTTGAAGAGAGAAGATACTTTCCGTCCCAACAACTTTGCAACTTGCTGCCGGTTACCTGTTATCTCTTGACTTACAATTCCTTTCAACTCTCATACATAAAACATGCAGTCTTTATTAAACGTTCATAAAGCATGAAACTCTTCCATCCATAATAACGGACATAACTTCTCGTCGCGTCAATCGCATCTCTATAAACATCGGCTGTCAATCCCACCCGCCCTCGGGTGCATCCATCAGTCGTATCAAGCTCCTCACCAGCCCCCGCATTATTCCGCAATGATCATCAATTACACCAGTAATTGCTCCTCGGGCACCTTAAATCCTCTTTCTCAATAGTCTAATCGCGGGCGTGGGCGACGGTGACCTCTCACCACGTGTGGGCGGACTTTCTACAGCAATCGGGCAGATTCGAACTGGACAGATCCAATGGATAGCGTGAATACACTCTATGGGCGCCAAATGAATACGGAATGAAGCATTAAATATGGTTTGTTTACATTGGATTTGTATTCGAGAGTTTATTGGACGGTTTGGAGTGGTGGTGGCAATTTAGTGACACATTCACGAGTAGATAGAAACCGAGATCTCGCCAAGTTTTGATTGCTGGCTTTGTATACGGTGCGGTGCGCTATGTTATTATTTAAAAAATCAGGTCCTTTTATGTCGCGGCTCAGAGATTTACAACCTTCGCTTTTCAATAAGCTTTGGTAGAATATTAATTGTCTCATTATAATTTCTCGAGCTCTCTATTAGCCAATGTAGTATTTATGCAAGGATTAATATCACTTCTAGACAAGTGGAGTATACCACGCACAATGGTCCGACCTAAACGGACTAAGTGCGGAAAAAGGAGTCCACAACCATAACCATAAGTGGAGTATAAACATTTTTCCAAGCGACATTGCGACATCGGTAAATTATCGTATAAGTTTCACACGGCGACACAAAGCGTCGACATAAAGCCGTGATTTTGGTCCTTGAGCCGGATCAAATTGTTTTCCTGACCGTATCCGATTACGACAGATTGCCCGCTGAAGTAATCAAGCGTGTATTAGCATATATCGTATTTAATTTTTTATCTCCTTGTCGCATCGTATAAGGTTCCCTTTAAATTATGTTTATAATCATAATCATGTTACTAATTTTCCTCAAGTCTCTCAATTCACTCGTTTGCATAATATTAATATTGACCAATTCTTGTGTTACTTAGCGCCGCTCGCCTCGTTATCTCCACAAGAGCCATTTATATTCGGCTCTCATTTAACTGTTTCATATTTCACAAATCTCTTTAGTTTTCAATGTTTTCATATGAAATTATAATAGTAATGGGTGTCGTAGGTTGATATTAATGCCGCACGAGATGGTGCGGAAGTCGCCTACGCGGGCGATTAAAAGTTCAAGCTATTGCAGACACCGGGGCCCCGAATAGCCCCGACTATTGTTTGTTTATGCCACGTTTCACTTTATTATCATTTTAGTGGATTCCTAACGCGACTTGTTTATGGAACTGAACTCATTTCGTTAAACGTAGTTATTAAAATGCAAATGGAGTTGTGACGGCGCTGGTGGGACGCTCCAATAAGGTTTTCATTTGACATGCGCTTGGATAGATTAGACGTTGATTTAGAGCTGCCATTTTGATTTAGAAAGAAAGAAAGTAAGAAAGAAAAACATTTATTCGTGACGATACAAACATAAAATATAGATAAATAAACGTAATTAGAAAAAAACAAGTAATCGCCACAAAAAGGTTTCGCCTCAGCGTAATGCCGACTCAGGGAGCTGGCGCTGATCTTCCGGCGAAACCTAGGTTGTTAATGACAGTGTGTAGCACGCTTCGATTTAAATATTCAGATTGAAAGAACTTTTTAAATTTAGCTAACTTTAAACTAAAGATTACACTCCATATGTGCCTGCTCGCTCACTCATGATCTTATTAGTTTTGTAACTCTAGTAGTGTAAGTTGACACGCACGGCGCCGGGCGCCCCAGGTGGTCCCTTCCTATATATAATACACGATGTTTATGTTAATCTCAGTTTTCTAAAACAATTGTTTAAGGCAGCTTAAAAATCAGCTTAACTTAATCTAATAATACGAATTACGGTTGGGCAAATTCAAATCGCTTTAAATAAATGTGTAATAATTTGGATTTATCGGTGTCTCATGTTGTATATTTCATTAAAACGGCTAAGTTAGTTTTTCACTGGAAGAACGTACTATGTGTGCATGAGATTCGTACATAATTATAGCGTTTTATGTTAGGCGGGCACGGTCCGGTCAAGAGTCGCTGCGTAGGCGCAAGTTACAGCACACTTGATCCACGCCTACGAAGCCTTCATACGCGGTAATGCGGTAATGGATTGCATAAAAGTGTATGTTTTAATCAAAACTCACGGCGCTTACGACCTTTGTGAATGGAAATAATTGAAATTGGTATTCTAAGTGCACTTTGGTATGACTTACAGTTTCGTTAAAGTAGGTAGCTGACTGTGATTTTTTTACACGTTAGGAGTCACGTTTGGTCATGTCATGAAGGCAAATACAGTCGTAGTTCTTGAGCAGCTGAATGTGGATGAAACGGTCTGCTTATATTGCGACACAACATAACCGATGGATACCATTACCGAAATTCTAGAAAAAAACTTTAGATGGTTTCTAAATCGGGCAGCTCTTGTGTAATAAAAGATACTTAAGTGTTTAGTTAAAGCCATTATACATTAACGTTTTATGTGCACGGGAAATTATATTTTGTGTTACATATTCAATGTGCACCTACTCAAGTTTTTATCAATTTGAACTATGAAGTGGGTTACTTTTTCATGTTCAGTTTTATATTACAAAAAAAAATCTGTGATATTTATTGAATTAGTGTACAAAAATGGGATTTCGAAACAGTACCTGAACTTAATCAAGGAATTTATAGGTAAAAATAGATAAATATTAACATATTGCTGTAAAAGGTGGGTAACACCGTGGTAACAAAGCATTTTTTCATACAAATGGTGAGTCATCCAAGGACCACTGAGTTATTCGATTTATGGATATTAGCTGTGTTTCGTTAATTACCAAAACTATCGGAAGTGAAACTGCAAATAAAACTCTTTCTAAATTACAATACAAAAGTATGAAATGAGGGCCAAAATCTGCATATAAAAAAACAGTGTCTGAAAATTATGTACATAAAAAGTAGAATGGCCCAAGTATGTATTCAGATTCACACCACCTTTCAATTCCTATCCCGCCCAAGTCGCCGCCCACTGCAACGTTGCATACAAAGACTACATTATTTATGTGAATTAGGATAGCATTGTAACTGACGCGGCCGTAAGTCAGTATTAACGTTCGCGTCAGGCGACTCTCAATCCGCCTTTATGTCACGCACTTTACACAAAACGCTTACACTTTGTACAAAACGAAATAATTCCAAATGAAATATCACTTGATTAGTAAGAAAGAATATGCCTATAATGTATCGTAAATAGACAAACTGTTTGTATACAATTTAACATTTATTAATACTGTTATAAATACATAAATAAATATTAGAGGACAATCTTACACAAATCGAACTAGCCCCACAGTAAGCTCAAGAAGGCTTGTGTTAAGGTTACTAGACGACGATATATTTAATAGATATAAATACTTAAATACATAGAAAACATCCAAGACTCAGAAACAAATATTCATGCTCATCACACAAATATTTGCCCTGACCGGGATTCGAACCTAGGACCGTCAGCTTCACAGGCAGGTTCACTACCCACTAGACTAAACCGGTCGGGGTGTTATATTCGCTTTAACGTCCATGATTTTTCAAATTTATTACGTAATGATGGCAAGAGACCCGATGGAATGTCTTTGATTCCGTGGAAGATGGGACGTGTATTAGTTTGGGACGTCACGTGTGTGGACGTTGGCTCCTTCCTATCCCCACGGAACTTCCGTCAGTGCGGCTGCAAAGGCGGCTGAAAAGGCTAAGTTAAATAAATATAGGGGTATCGGCACCGAATACAATTTTGTTCCGTTCGGTGTAGAGACCCTCGGTTGGTGGGATCCCAAGGCCCAAGAGCGCTTCAAAGAAGTCGCTTTAAGGTTAGTGGACACCACTGGTGACCAAAGGACTGGCAGTTTCCTCGCACAATGCATAATAATTGCTATACAGCGAGGAAATGCTGCCAGCATCTTTGGCACTATGCCGCGGGGGACCCCTTATTTTAGTTTATTTATTTTTAAGTTTAGTTTGTAAGTCTTTTATTTGTTATTGTTTTCATAATTTAAATGTTTTACCTTATTAAATTACAATATCAAGTTTTTAAAGTAGTTTGGGAACGACATGTTTTTGCTTTGTGGAGGTCTCTATGGACGATCTCTAATTGCATCGGTACCTTTTTACTCCGGAATGATATAAATTCATGTAAAATGGCTGGCTAATTTGGATAATACTCACATAAATATGACCATATTTACGTTCGTTCCTAACGATGCAGTTCTTGACGGCATGTCAATGACAATAATGCTAAAATGTTAAATTTAATTGGATCGTTACAGAATACTAACACATGATTATTATTTCCTTAGCAATAACTAACGACTAATTACATTTAATGTGAAAACAATGCAGGCCTTGGCACTTCATTCCAAAGCTCATACGACAAGTGAAATCAAAGTAGGTAGTTCAATTAATCATCATTCTAATGTATTCATCTGATATTGTTCCATTTCAGCGCTGACCGAGTAGGTGTATTTTGTTTTGAAATGTGTACCTACACTCGTTACCTCGCCTACGATGCTTTTTGTATCGCCATTATATGTCGATTGTCCGGCGTCAATCAAATCTCCGACTTCAGTATGACTGACGTGGAAAGAGATATATGTATTTCTTTTACAGAATCATCATCGCCCACTGACGTTTCTTTATCTCTTAATCTGTACTTTCATTGACAGATCATTAATTACTTACAGTTCTTAACATTGACGCCTCGGAATTGTTTGTACACTCAGAGTAATCTCTCGGACAGTCATATCATACAATTACGCGTTTGTCACCATATCGACAGCCTATCACTAACAGGTACACAGCTTTGCGGTATTGTGTTTCAAATGCGTAGTAATCCACAACCAGTTTTGCTTGGAATCCGTATTGTTTTGCACGGTTAGCAAATATGAGGGAATTTGTCAGCTCAATGGGTCTAGCTTTGATGGGCCAATATGAACAGGCACCGTCTGGGCGCGTGACATACTTCACCAAAATAAACTCATCACACGAAAAGCGTTATCTCGACAAGATATGCAGCCACCTGATATGTATTCCCCGATAGCGGCCGCGCCCCTACAATTAAGATTATCGACTACGATTAAACATTTATTTACGTCTTCAATACTTCTGACCTATAATGGAATATTTTGCTACCGTATCGAATCCAGGTCGGTGTGAGATATCTATTTGTAGCCAGTTTAACATCGTCATTAAATTGATCGGAATTCGTTTCGCGAATCAAAGAGCTGTAGTTAGTTAATTTGTTGTAACATTACCTTATCTTAGTGCATTGACAATTAGCGTAATCGGACGCATTCCGTCTCGCACGCACGACTCATTCATTACAGATAATGCAACACCGAGTTTTGTTGTTGTTTTGACACGAGTTTGAAATAGAACAGGGACCGTTATCGAACTTAATATTCGAGCGGTTTGAACTTGTGGCCTCCGCTTACCCAACCGTATGAAACTCCGTCGATCACCACTGTCTTGCCATTATTACCTACTTAATAGGCCCCTGAGGCAAATATGTTCTAATCAACTAATAATTCTTATATGAGAGTTAAGAGGCCTTATAAGTTTTAAAATGTTTTGATTTCAAATTATGACAAAAATATTGATAATACCAATAAAATTATTAAAGGCTACGATGATTTTATTAAAGTTTTAGATAGTAACATAGCCATTTTTTGATTTTATTGTGTGTAGTAGAATTTAAGCGCAGAAAACAAGTTTTTAGCCTGAAAATGATCGATTTGGAGTGATGTTTGAAACGATATTTCTTAATGAAAAAACCAAAAAATACATTTTAAGTTTATGACATAAGGTCGCAATAGTTTTGTACTAGATAGTAACATTGAGAAAATGTCAAGGTACGTGTCAATTCAAACAAAAAATTACGTAAATAGATGAGCGATTTTTAACTGTTAAGTATACCCTTAATATACGTGTCCAATTCTATGAAAGAGTAGTGGTTACGCAGTCGCTAGCAGGTACGGTCATGTAAACTCAAGATAGGCACTGATCTTTTCACGAATAGATGTCTTCGGGAATTAACAAAACGCCTATTTATTAATTTATAAAATTGGTACCCTGTTTGCTAAATAAATGTGTCTTACGTTGGTGATCTAGACGCTATAGTCAACTGTCATTGCATATATATACAATGACACATTTTTGGATTACCATGAACAGGCGTAGTGACATTCCTCACACAGCTGCTACAAATGAACCACTAATTGACAAACCGATTATTGCCCGATGGGAATCACTAATAAAGTGACATTAATTACAAACTTGAATAAAAAAATATCTTGACTAACGACAACTCTCTCAGGGACCAGTTTGAAAACCAGCGCTGGGCTGCTAAGCTTGGCACATGCTGAAACTGGGACCCATTTGCCAACTTACACTCAAAGTTTTTCTTCTTACAGATTTAGTTAAGTTTTTTTTTCTCTTTTATAATTGTTTTTTTATTATTATTATTATCTTTATTTATTTCTGGTCTTAGGTTAGGTTTTACAATATTTTTATAAAAAGTAAAATATAATAATACACTTACAAAACACAAAAATATTATAAAATCCTAACCTAGTGTGCCGCCGGCAGCGAGGCGGGGCCTAAGCTACCGGTGGTTAGGGCGACAGAGAGAGGAACCTCCTGACTATTCGCGCCGTGTCCAGGAGTACCGCCTTCTGTATCTGACCCTTGACCCAGCCATCTTGCGAGAGTCTCTTGAGGTGTTGGTCGAGACTCTTCGCTATTAGACCGTTCGCAGAGACGACTATCGGGACAATGATCGTTGAATCAACATCCCACATGGCGGTCACCTCGTGTGCCAAGTCTAGGTACTTGCTGACTTTGTCCTTCTCGGCCTTCACGAGGTTCTCGTCATGGGGGATGGTGATGTCAACGAGCACTGCCTGGCGCTTCGATCGATCTGTCAGCACGATATCAGGTTTATTGGCTACAATAGTCCTGTCCGTGATGATAGATCGATCCCAATAGAGCGTGGCACGACCATTTTCGAGAACTGGTGCAGGTGTATACTTATAGTACGGCACTTCGATTATTATTATTATTATTATGTTATAAGGGGGCAAACGAGCAGACAGATCGCCTGATGGTAAGCAATTACCGTCGCCCATAAACACCTGCAACGCCAGAGGAGTCGCAAGTGCGTTGCCGGCCTTTTAGAAGGGAATACGCTCTTTTCTCGAAGGTTTGAAGGTCATATCGGACCGGGAATACCGCAGGCGACACTTCATTCCATAGTTTGGTTGTGCGAGGCAGGAAATTTCATAAACGCACAGTTTTGGACTGCCAACCAATCCTTGTTTGCCTCATTTAATTGTATGTGTTTTTCTTAATGGCAAATAAAAACATTCTTATTCTTCTTCTTATTCTAAACGTACAAGTGTAATTGGTCGAGTGTAGTAATAAATATTGCAAATTGGCAAACTATTGTTTATATACTGCTAAACAACGTTTGCTCGTGACTTCGTCCCACTAATTCATTTAATAGGGATGTCTTTTTTATACCACGTCGGTGGCAAACAAGATGACAGCCCACCTGATGGTAAGTGGTTGTCGTCGCCTATAGACGCTTGCAACACCAGAGGCGTTCCTCGCACGTTGCCGCGTTGCCAAGAAATTTTTCACGCCTTTTTTGAAGAGTCCCATTCTGTAGCCCATTGGGAATACCTCGACAGGAAGCTCATTCCTCAACCTAAGTGTTCTTGTTGACACCAAATAACAATATCGTCAATTTTTCTCGTAAAAGGGACAAATTTTTAATCAAACGCGAAAACAGTAACTAAAAATAATAAATAATTACATACACAATGGAGACGCCTGACCAAGTAAAACTCTGACGAAGCCGTTTTTATGAATTATAATTATTTATAACAAAATTCTCCAAACCACCATTCAGTTTCCCATTCAGATATCAACTGCGTCATCCGTCAACTCATTCACCACTCGTAAACAATTCAAAATACATTCGATCGTTTCTTATTCATCGTCTAACAGCCAACATCTTACACCTCCATCAAAAAGTACCAATCCCTCATAATTATAAGTTTTTAAAGTTTTAAGAGGGGGCATAGTCTGTCCCTTTCGCGCAAAACGCACTTTTGTATCGGAACAATCATCATTTACTATGGCGCTCGTGGTTAATGACGTCACTGATCTGTCGCGAGTTCTCTCTCTAACCAGCAACATTAAAACGGTTGTAGCTTCGTTATTTTTTGAGATTTTGAATAGGAATTTCACCATTTGGCATATTTTTCTACCTTGTTTCTTTTGGAGTAGTTAAATTGGGGATCAGTATAATCTGTTCAACTACTATGTACAATTTTTTTTACTAATAAGATTTATCCAAAGTACTCGGATAGTCTATTCGTGATTGCCAAGTCGCTCACTGGTACTCTGCTATCATTTCTGTTTTTATATAAACAGCACCGCAGATTCTTTAAAAAATATACCACTGTTTACGCTTCTTTGATAACTGACTTTGCTCCTCCTGTACATACAATCGCGGTCGTCGGTATTACATTGTTTTTTTTTAGATAAACAACGAAGAACGTAGTTGTTCCGCAGCAAGTACTAATCTCCAAGTATGTGTTTTTCCAATAACACTAAGCAAATACGGTTATCACTATTATCAATAGCTTTAAGTACAATTAGGTAGATACGGCTATTTACGGCGTCATTCATAATACAATGTTATTAATTCGACGTGGAATTATTATGAATATGTAATAACATCTGCAGCATTCATTGTTATGTTTAAGTTTGGCAATATCTTGCCTGAAATGTTTTCATGAAAGTAGTTAGTCAGAAAAACAAGGAGGCCTTCACGACCCACAGCGAATGAATGCGTAGGTAATGATATAATGACATTGGTGTTTCTGGCTCAGTGAATGTATCAATATACATGAAATTCACGGAATTAACAATGAATGGAATGAAAATACAACGTAAGGATAATAGGTTTATCATATTTAATTCAGGTGAATCACCAGTTTAGAATAATTCATAGGAAATATTTGCTCTCATTTCGTTTGTGATGAAATTTTACGTTGAAATCTCAAAGGAAGGATATGTTCTGAAGATTAGTATTCAGGAAATATTTAGTTTAACCATTTTTGATTGCAACGAGTTATTGTGTAGCTCGTTGTTCACCACTATCCCGAACCCAATGCAGTCATACATTATTACATGATGATTGCACTGATACTGAATAATATGCAAATTTTGATAATTCTAGCAATATTGTTGAGATGGCCTTTGTAAACCATGTATTAGAATCCTATCACCTTACTACGTAATTGCCGTGATATTCTACTGATAACATTGCATTATGTCGGCGATTACACAGAAGTAATCGTAGATAGATAGCAATACAACTAATTAAAGCTCGTGTCGAGTGTCACGTACGACGCACGTGTTTCTCGGACTTGCCAAATATACACCCTTATCGCGATAATGGTGGGCAAGGACTCGCAGATAGTGTGGACTCAACATAATTTACTTAAATCCTTGACTATCTTGTCTTCATGGTAATCCTGTCGTGTTAATCAGAGTATTATTTTTATTTAGGTGATGACCATAAATTTCATATGATAGTAATGTTTTTCAGTCAAAAGCTTAAGAGATAACATGTTTCAGAAAGATAAGACATTAAGGAAAATCCGTGTCTCGTACGCATTGAACTCCCTCCCGCCTTCGTTGATTCTCCTTTGTCCTGGAATCCATAGAATTCCATCGTGCTAGACGTTGCAACCAGTTCTTTCATACGATAGTATGGCTAATTGAGAACAGTACCAAATAGGGATTGCAGAACCGGTACTGTTTTCAAGAACCGGGACTTTCGGTACCAGCTAGAAATGGAACCGGGATTTCCCGGTATTTTCGGGACCGCACTAATGTTACATATAATTGGTAAACAAACCGAGAAAGGCAATAGTTATGATTCTAAACTTACTGTTAAAAGAAAACAACTGTAGGAATGTCAATGCCTTTGCCTACCTACCAGTTACTTAATTACTAAATATATAAACGGCCTTATGCATAAACGTTCATTAAACCTATTTTAGTTAAATAGCCGCTGAAATTCGGTTATCCTTATCTGACACTGACTCAGAACTGGTTTCAATGGTGAGGAATACATAGTTTTCTTTGAATTACACTTTTCTCCTCTATGCTTAACGGCTGCTTCGTGTAATTTTACTAGATTTGAGAAAATATAGAGCAAAAATGGATTTCCCGAAATCCCGAAAGTACCGGGATTTCAATTTTGCAGTCCCGGTTCTTTGCTGGTCTAAAAATTCCGGGAAATCCCGGTTCCGGTATTTACCGGGAGCAAACCCTAGTACCAAAGGAGCGTTGTTCAAGTTTTGGGTATACTATTGCTAGCGTAAACCACCTTACTGGTCCGCCACGCGTCGTTTGGGCTCTGTCTATCTCTGTAGAGGTAGACTCAAGTACTTCACAGTTGGTTCTTCATTTTCCTAGGTAGACAATCAGCCAATGATGCTTCGACACGCCCTTCCTCGTCTTAAAGTATACCTTTAGCTACAGATTTCATGGGGTTGTTCAACTCCTCGGATTGATAAGCGTTTCTCACGTCAGGTAAATGATAATAGTTCACACCGGCGGATCGTGTCAATATTGACTTGATGCTATTGAACGATTCGTTGAACCCAGACCCAAGTTGGTAGCGATGGCTACATGACTTAATCCAATAGCAAATAGTTGAAAACTCTATTTGATGTTTTTGAGTATAAACATGAATTTGATCATAAAACATTCTAATATAACTAGACAATTTAATGATGGTTACGACATTACAATTGTATTTATTGTGTCCTCTGCTAGTCATCATCATCCTCCTAGCGTTATCCCGGTACAGTTGCATCTTAAAGGATGCCCGGGGTCCCCTACCTAATCCCAAGAGTTGTCGTAGGCACTAGTTTTTACGGAAGCGACTGCCATCTGACCTTCCAACCCGAGGGAAAACTAGACCTTATTGGAATTAGGCTTGTCAAGTGAGTGGGCAATTTGACTGTTAGAAGTTCTCGAGACACCCGGAGGCCTCTTACTTGGCTTAACGACTGCTATCATAGACAGCAGCCGGGATCAACGGCTTAACGTGCCTTCCAAAGCACGGGAGCGCTCAGTTAATAACCTCATTTTTGTGTCCTTTGCTAGTGTGATTAAATAAACATGCAAATGTCAAGCTATCTTTCTCCACAGTACCATTTTCTTTTATATTTTGCTTCGCGTTTATCCATTATATATGTTATCTTATAACTTATAACAATAACTTTTATTTTTATTCATATACAGTGTGTCCCAGGGTGAAGTGACCGGCGGATGTAGGTGGTTTATTTAGACAAAGTTATCGACAAAAACCGGTAGTTGAGAGGTTTATCGACATTAGTTTTTCTTTTATTGCCATTTTAATTATTTCAGGAGATAGAGCTGACTTGTTGCACAATTTTCGCAATAATTTGGTCGTTTTGCGTTTATTTGGCAATCTGTTTTTTTTATTTAATTGCTATTATTGTTATCTATCTAAATAAAGTCTAAAACAGAATTATAAATGAAAGAAAAGGGGTAAAAAACGAGGAATAAATTTGAAATTGAATAAAAAAACCACATGTTTTTTCTTTGTTTAGCCCAAAAGCCGTGAAAAACTACAATAATCATTATTATTTTATGTATTAGTAATAAAGTACATGATATGCTCTAAAACATTACTGAACATTGTTTCTAGCTATTACTGATAGTTTTTGAAACATGACTTGTGGAAACTTGACGTTCGACAGGTCTAAACAAAGGGATTATCGCAAGTAAGATTTTTTTTCTTATTATTATTAAAAGTTTCTTTATTATTATTATTTATGAGCCTTGTAAGTTAATAAGGAAACTAAATAATAAGGAAACTTTTAATAATGATAAGGAAAAAAATCTTACCTGCGATAATCCCTTTGTTTAGACCGGTCGAACGTCAAGTTTTCACAAGTCATGTTTCAAAAACTATCAGTAATAACTAGAAACAATGTTCAGTAATGTATTAGAGCATATCATGTACTTTATTACTAATACATAAAATAATAATGATTATTGTAGTTTTTCACGGCTTTTGGGCTAAACAAAGAAAAAACATGTGGTTTTTTTATTCAATTTCAAATTTATTCCTCGTTTTTTACCCCTTTTCTTTCATTTTTTATTCTGTTTTAGACTTTATTTAGATAGATAACAATAATAGCAATTAAATAAAAAAAACAGATTGCCAAATAAACTCAAAACAACCAAATTATTTCGAAAATTGTGCAACAAGTCAGCTCTATCTCCTGAAATAATTAAAATGGCAATAAAAAAAAAACTAATGTCGATAAACCTCTCAACTACAGGTTTTTGTCGATAACTTTGTCTAAATAAACCACCTACATCCGCCGGTCACTTCACCCTGGGACACACTGTATAGAAAAAAATACACTAATCTTAATTTAAGACGCGTTACAAAACCCGTATCGAATGAATACTCAATTCGAGATCAAGTGAAAGACTTGTCGTCCTCCAAATCTTTTACGGTTTTAAGAAATGAGAAAACATGTGCAGGTAGATAAATCGAGAGAGAGATCGAAGAGCCGTAGAACAAGAGTCGATAGATATCTGATTAGAAACCTATGCAAATAACACTCACGCCTTACAGGTGTATCACGAAATTGCAACGTTGATACTATTTGATACCTCGGGGGTGACGGACGCCTATCGGGCACCGCTGTGCCAATATTGGACCAGGGTATCAATTTACTAAACAATTCACTTGACTGTTAGCTCCTCTCCAGTATAGCCTGAACGCTGAATTCTCAACAACTACATGTAATCGGGGGTCAGACGTGGAGTGGTAAGATTATAGCTATGTGCTCACTAAACTTTGTGAACAGCCCAGCACGAGTGCTACGCAAATGTTTTGTACGTTGCAAATAGAAGTTACGACCACAATCTTAAATATATACCAGACCTTCTGACAGATAAGGCGTGCAGTCAGCAATAAATGTCCGACATATCAGTAACATAAACCTTAGGCAGACGATACTATGAAACTTACGGATAGCAATAAACTTTAACTACTTATAAAATTTAAAAAACGGTTTCAATAAATTTTATAACTGGCAAAAGTTATATATCGATGTAACCGTAGATCTTCTTTGAAATGCAAAAGTAATAGCCCGTCTAGTATAAACGATTGGCGCAAAAAAATCTTTTTCTGAAGGACAAATGTAAACGCTATAACAACACGCTAAACAAAATTGTGATTTGCTAAAGATATTAATCAATAGAAATTGTTGTTGGTTATTCATGGATAATAGATCCCCCCATGTCATTATAAAATGAATCGAAACACCTTACCTCAGAAATGAAATACCGCCACTCGAGATTAAGGGTGTGTAAAAACTATTACGTAACCTGCGTTTAACCTGATACTCCTTAATCCTTGGGCACAAAAAAAGGGATCCTGTTTTGGAAGAGCGGCGCGGGCGCAAGGGGAGCGCGGGGCGCGTGGCACCTCCGAGGCGCGCCACTCTGCCGCCGAATAAATTACTCTATCGCCCCGCACTCCCCCGCCCTCGGGGTCTTATCGATCGAGTAGGATTATCCAGAGGTCGCAGGCGCCTGCGCGTGACCCGGACCCCGACAGGAATGCCATTTGCACAGTCACGACCAATTGCAGTTGATAAACGGAATTGTAACACGCTCCATGTTTACACTGTGTGTTTACTCCTATTGCGTCGCGTTCACATGAGCATAACTGATGCGTGTAGATATCACATCGATGGCTATCAAGACTGAGCAATAACAGTGTTTGATGTCTGTTAAATCTTGATAAATTGGCCTTTTATAGCCATCTTAGAAACATCGTTTCGGTCGATACATATAGCATATTAATGGACAAGAAACAAGTGGCTTTGGACGCAAACTCGTGTAGTATCGCGTGTATCGACATCAACCCACTCCCGGCAAGAACATTGTGTGAAAGTTGTAGCTGCCAAGCGCCAGTTGATTTGTACGCTCGATGTGATTTATAGATTTAATCGTGATTCCGCTCTGACGAGCTTTTGATCGCCTCAAGTGTCACCTCGCTTCCCACGGGAAAACGGCAGGTGCTCTTGTCAGCGTCTACTTGGCTAACTCGGACATACTGAAACTGATCGTGAACCATATTAAGCTAATAAAGCCTATTATTTGCAAATCAAGGCCCCGAGAACAATAGTGCCGTATATTTGAGCGTGTAATTGGAATTTATAACGACTATTTCAAATCGATTTGGCAATCGTCACTGGAATATACAATTCGGTCGGCACTTGAAGCGATTCTTCAAGTTCTCGGATGCATTAATGGTGCAGTGTCTGCCGTTATTCATTGCGGCAATTGGACGGGGCTCGGGCCGTGACTTCCCACGTGCAACATATGGTCGCTCGTGAGACCGACGCTTTTGCAACTCTAGGCCACCTTTAGCAGAACAAGGTCCTAATTGACTTTTAGACTTTGCGTTCGCTCCCGACGTTTCTTGCCCAACGAAGTCTTGCAACTCCGTGACATGACCCGACCAATCTGACCATATCTGCCACGAACGCCTTACCGGGTAACCAGTTCGCTCGCCCAGCTCTCTACTGCTTGAACGGAAACGACGGGTTCAAATAAGTTATTATAACATTTAACAACATGTCGAACGGGTATTGCCGGTGCGACTAACAGCCTCGTGGATCACGTGATTAACAGAGAACCGTAAGGTTTTATCGAGCGCTGATAACAAGCCGGAGGGACGTCGAGACGAGTCGTCGCTCGTAAAGAATGAGTTGCTGGTTCCGACATATGTTTATGAGCTGAAGACACTGCCAACTTTATGTCTTACGTCAGAATTTTAATTGGGTTTATTGCACAATGATCTGGCTGCCGAATAAGGTGCTGTTTGCAAAAGGACTCATTATACTAAATTAGTCAACATTACTCTTCTAATTGCCTTATCTAAACGTTAACTTCTTTTGCCCAATTATAAATGAATTATGTGTACTTTACTGCTACCAGTATAATCTCCTCTTTGTCTCGACAAAGAGTTAATTGTGCCGGTTGATAACCCGTTTCAATTTCAGTGGTCTGATAAAATTCGGTGTCGCGACAGTGAGCGGGAATGCGGGGAATGGTCGTATTTGAGTCGCTCGGCGGACGCTCATCTATCGCGGTATCTTAAGTGATCTAAACAGAATGCGTTATCTCGACGGCGTCAATGAATCGCATGCACTCTCACGGATCAGTGATGCCTGACATGGATTGTGGTCGGGCGACTGGGTCGTTTTATCTCCGTCCCCGTACTCATGAGTCGTGGGTGGAGTCGTAGCGTAGAGGTTGTGCATGGGTGCATACTTGCATAGTGCACGGCGTGCGCGGGGCGCGGGGCCCTCCGTCCGCGCGGCCCGGCCTGCCGTCATTCGTGCCGCGACCGCCGAGCTAGTCTCGCGCACGCTTCGCTCCCCGCTCGTATCGCGAACTCCGCTAATCCCGTGAGACGGCGTGTGTTGTGACTGTCCAACGTATAAACTTGGTGGTGTAAAAATAAAGCCGACGACAGACGGCGGCGTCCCGGGTTATATTTAAATGATAGCGCGGACTCGAGGCCGGGCTCGCCTCTACTCGTCGACGACATGAGGCTAAGTAAGTGCGACGCCTTCGCGCGACACCTAGGCTAGCTAGACTAGATCATGAATCTAGCTCGCCGTCACGACCGCAGCGAGGATCCTGTGCAGCGCTCCAATCGGATTAACTTCCCATGTACTTACAATGCGACCTGTTGTTATGCCTTCCCGCATCGCCTCGTCCGATCAGTGTTGTGTTTGTTTTGTTTCATAGCCTTCTACTTTGTTGAAATCAACGACGTCCTCATTCGTTTTTCCAATTCTCGGTTAAGACGAAGTCCGATTCACTCCGCAAATAGCATGCAGTGCGTCATTCATACCTTGCAAGTTATTCTCGTAATTATCATAGTCTATGGGCAATTACAACCTGTTTACAAAGTTATAGCTTCTGCGCAACATACGAGATCCTTACAAATAATTCCTGCACTCATGTTCATTACATCCGTGTGTATGGCAACAATGTAAATATCTATCACTTGTATCTAAGACATTAACTTGTAACCATGCTTTAAATTCATACTAACATATAACTAGGTTAACTGGAAGAGATCCCTTAAAGGGATAAATTCGCCTTGTACCAATGTAACCGAATTTGTCTGTATTTTTACCTGTGTTTTGCGTACAATATAAATATTAGAGGACTATCTTACACAAATCGAACTAACCCCACAGTAAGCTCAAGAAGGCTTGTGTCATGGGTACTAGACGACGATATATTTAATAGATATAAATACTTAAATACATAGAAAACATCCAAGACTCAGAAACAAATATTCATGGTCATCACACAAATATTTGCCCTGACCGGGATTCGAACCCAGGACCGTCAGCTTCACAGGCAGGTGCACTACCCACTAGGTTAAACCACCCACTAGGATAAAGTATTTTACATACATGCCTACATACATATTCCACATTCCTATATAAGTCTATATACCTACGTATTCCATTTGAAATTAATTTTAACGAACGCTATAGAAATATTTCTATTGTTGTTTTTACGGGCCTGTATCGGTCGAATCTCGAGGTGGCCGGGCCTACCTGTTGCCGGGCGCCAAAAAACAACCATCCTTTACACGGGACAGCGGGACCCATGCCCGTGGCAGATGGGCCTATTCGTCCCTCCTGCTTATACAAGTATTCTGTTTTAATGGCGTTCTTGCTTTTATTATAATAGTAGTTTATGCAACTGATACATAATGAGAGGCCTAATTATGTACAGTTGTATACACTACTTTATCTACATCCATACATTAAGTCCTCTTTCATGTGTTGAAAGAGCAGGAGTTCGAGTTCGTGAGCTCGTTGAAGTCTTTTTGAGCACGAGCCTGTATCGTAATGGGCGGAGATGGCCATAACGATACCGTTTTTGATGCTGTTATGGCCATCTCCACCCCGGACCGGCGCCATATTGTAAAGTTGGTCCTTACCTACACTTTTTGAGCACATAAAAGAGGATTTACTGTATGGGTGTAGATAAAGACTATTATATATGTGAAAGCTATGCATGTTACAGGTAACACTGTTCAGATTTTAACTTCATCATTCATTAAACTCAAGAGCAACGCTGTTGTCGGTGGAGTAATCGCCGTAAGTCTTATTTTAACTTATCCCACCAATAACATTTTCGTGTAAAATATTGCCAAGACGAGACCATTTCGCTCGCACTGGCAAAAAGTTATCAGATCTCACGTAGACCAAGAGTTTAACTCTATAAGTTTAGACAAGATACCTATGTGGCTTGTGAAATTAAGTTTGTAGGTATGGGAAGATCCATACAAACTTCCATTCTCTAATTTAAAGGGTGGGGGGGGGAGTGATTTACAAAAAATCTGAAATATGTATTTTATTATTTATTACACAGAGTCCCTATATTAATTTTCAGTTTCATATAAAATTTCATCCCCTAGACTAGAGGGTTAAATGTTCAGTTTTAGGATTCTTGCTGTTTGTGTACTCACACTAGCTTAAATATGCAAATGTCAGCTTTGTAGGACCTAGGACCAAAATTTTTAGGGTACTTCAGGAAGTACCCTAAAAAATTTGATGATCATCAGTGAGAGACGAAATCGGGGTTTCTAGATAGGTATCAACTCAAGACTCGACTCAAGATTATCTACCCAAAGTTGGGGATAAACCGGCGAAAACATTGATCAAATAAGACTCGGACCCGACATTGGTTTACACTTTTGACAAAAGTTTACTCAGATCATCGTCTATTTTAACAATATTTAATGAAACGACAATGACGTAAAATAACCGCCGTAAAAACGCAGAATATTCGCCCAAATATAGTTTTGACTTGAGAAAGCTTTGGGTAGTACAATCGACATCAAAAATATGTTTACACTTTTGCACCTTATTCCGTTGTAATAAAGCGAAAAATGTAAAAATAATCTTTGCCGTTGACCGTACCTACATTGATCATCAATCTGTTAATAGTGCCGACTTCTTCCCTAGCTACGATAATGATAATCGTAGTTATCCCTCAAAAAAGTCTTCCCAAGCTATCTATACACAGTTAATTAAGGCAATTCTAGTTGATTAGGAAATCACTATGATAGTATAATTGCGTGATATGTCGGGATTGAGATTGGCAGTGCGCACTAATCGAGCCTTGTTTATTTTTTATTTGCATAATATCGCTTGCTGTAATTGCAGTTATCGGCACGACCTGTCGCGCCAATAACCTCTTTTAATTGCAGCTCCACAAATTGATTTTTTATTTATTAACCAGTTTCCTGGTCTTCGCAACGAAAGCTAATCGAATCCAATGAGGGCTATCGTTTTTGTGCTCATAATCGTTGACGCCACTGTCGAGTAAGGTCCAGCTGTCAAAAAGTGTTATTAATATTATGGGCATGAGAACGAAGTTTACATTTAAATCATATTTAATACTTTAAAACCGTACCGTAAAAATTATCGAACATCCCGCATTGTAGCGCAGTCCCGTTTTGTTCGAAAAAAAAGGAGGACATAAGTTTCCGAAGACAAAACTGTCTCAAAGCCCTGACAGTCATTGACCCGTAACTCATATTTGCCATAATCAAGCTCAGGTATTGCAAAATAGTCACCATATTGTTCCAATTAGATATTAACCCGCGTAGCGCAACCACAAAGAGTGACATTTGACATTTCGGAGACCTCGCACTACACTAGCGCCTCTAGCGGCGAATTCATACGCGATAGCCCTCATTGGACGTTTATTTTGTATGCCCTACTATGAGTTTTATATTTGTAGCCGTCAATTCGTCCCACATGAAGAAATTATCTATGAGCACTTACTATCCCACTAATATTACAAATGTGAATGTTTAGATATTTGTTACTCAATCGCAAAAAATCGGATTTTGATGAAACTTGGCATACGAGTTTATAGCCTGGATTATCATATAAGATAATTTTTATCCCACAAAAGCATCACTCGAAGTGATGATATAGAGAGTGGAAATTTACGCGGACTAAGTCGCGGGCAAAAACTAGTCTGTTAATAAATCAACATACATTTTTCAGCAAAAATGTAGAATTGTAAATACATGTAACCATCGAACTGTCACAAATTGCTTGCGTTTAGTATCCAAAACTTGTTGAAAAAAGGCTTACAAAAAGTATATTTTAGTCCAGTAACTTTGTCGCCTGAAACTACGGGGTACTTTGCGTCAAATCCGGTATATCTAATTTTTTTCAGAATTATCTTGTTTATGATGTTGGAACTACCGGATTTGACGCAAGCTCTGATTTATAAAGTTACTGGACTAAAGTCCTTGTAACCACAAAAGCAAAAATAGGTATACATATAAGAATCTTTACAGCTTTGCAGACATTGTAAACAGGTGTAGAGTGGTCCCTTGAGGTATTCCATCATCAGCTTACCAAATACTAGTAAATATGCATACATGCATGCATACATTCGACCAATGATTCATAATCTACATCCGCGCGATCGCGACAACAGTGATACATATAGTCCCTATTCGTCCCGGTACCGCCGCACACCGGGTAGAGTCAGTCCGACCCAGGACGGGCCTAGCTGAGTTTCTTGCTGGACTCTTCTCAGCTAGGCTAGGTTTAGTGAACCAGCGACAAAACTCCCAGTAGCTCGATTCCACTCACACCTCAGATTCGGTTGAACCCGCTCAACCAATCTCACTGGAGCGCAAACTCTTAGAGTATTCCAGTGTTCCAAACCACACGCGTGGTCGTGCCGGAGGTTTTCCCCTGGATTTTCCCCAGGCTACTCTCCAACCGCGCACTCCTATCGCTTTATTGCCCGGCCCGGCCTATAAAGCCACAGTCAGGTTCAAAAAAAAAAAACATAATCTACATGAATGACATTCTCCCTTTCGATTACCGAAGGAAGTTTCATTGAAAGTTCTAGTTACAAAGTCGCATCCATATCTTTATCTTTTTATCGGGTAAGATTTTTATCGAATATGAATGGTATGGTTTTCCTCAAGCCATCCTGTTCGCAGATATTTCGATTTGGCACGCTCGCTCGCTTTGTGTTGGAACCTGTATTATAACTCATAGTTCAGAAAGAGTTAATTACCAGACTTCCATGCAGACAGCGGTAGCATGTTTGCAGTCGGTTTTAAAATTTAATGCGACATGATTTAAGTGGTCTTGGTTAATTTGGGATCGCTGCAGCTAGTGGCAGGGCTTTCCAGGGGACCATCCTTTTAATCTAGGGATAGGATATGTATAAAAAAACCTTGTCACCATTCACTACGAACATTAGTCTCTGGCAGTGGTAGTTTATAAGTTGCTTGGAAAGTCTAAATCTAAAGATTTTTTAAGTTGTAAACAGCCTAGCCTTCTTAGTACATTTTCACTGCAGTTTTGACATCGCCGCTGTTTTAGATCTGATGGAAATAATATCTCCTTACGGCAGTATCATCTAGTGATATTTTGTTGTCTTAGTACGTTCTAGATATGTCATTATAAGAAATAATCACAGTATTTGGATAAACAGCGGTAATCTCAGACGGTTTGCAGCGGCATTCAGTGCGCATCTCGCTGATATGACGCATTTGAGAGCATTGAATGTCATATAAAACTAATTGCAGGTGCAAACGAATGGTTCTCTTTGCTCACTAGTTCTCACTACGTGTTGGAGGCGTGATAAGTTAGAAACTTATAGTTCATATTATACTCAAACATGTTGATTAAGTGATTTGTAATAGGGTCTTACACGTATTTTTGATATGTAGCCTAAATTAATCCGTACGTTTCAATTATCGCTTGGAATTTTTATTAAAATTTTATGGAATCGATGAATATTAAACCAATAAGATTGAAATTTGCAGTTTCAATATCCGCTCGAAAACGAGGGCCGCCATTTCTGTGACGTCATACGACACGTAATGATTGAAAGTCGTAGTTCCACCGATTCGTTGTTATATCCGTCACTCGTGTCAGTTATCGAGTACTATAGCATCTGCCCGTGTAAGTTTTATTTTTGTTAGATTGTTGTTATGTTATTATGGTTTTTTCTTATGTCCAGCGATGCAAATCGATTTATCTTTCTTTGGTAAAACATATCGATTATCGAAAAACTGTATTTATCTTATTATTACAATTTTACTGTTTATACATTAAAATACCCTATTGTGTATCTTGTAAGTTTTGCCAGGCTACAACGAAGAATTCTTAACAGTCGCCCTGTCAGTCGTGTTTTTTTTTAACATAGAAAACATCCAAGACTCAGAAACAAATATTCATGCTCATCACACAAATATTTGCCCTGACCGGGATTCGAACCCAGGACCGTCAGCTTCACAGGCAGGTGCACTAACCACTAGGCTAAACCGGTCGTCAAAATATAGTTGTAGTATAGTTGCATTCTGAAGGATGCCCTGGGTACGCTACCTAATCTCAAGATTTTACGGAAGCGACTACCATCTGACCTTCCAACCCAAACTTTTTGCATTTAATGAGATTCAATTCAATTCAATTCAATTCAATTTATTTCAATATTTCAATAGTGGTACTTATGATTAATTACATGACACCTCACATTTAAGATCGCAACCTACCGCTGTTTGATTAGATTATTGTTTACAGAATCATTTTTCCCCGTGTCCCCTGCACTAGGCTTGACACTTGAACGATTAACAGTTTTAAAGTTTACCTGGCGTTAAAGAATTTTAACCGTTACATACAAAGACAATTTTAAGAACTTAAAGTATATACAGTACAATGTTATGGATATAAATTATGAGCTAAGCACTGAAAACTGACGGATGACTTATGCCATCCTTGTTGTTCCAGGCCGGGGTATAGTCTGCGAGTGCGCGGGCGCGTGCCCCAACGGCTCGGCCAACGGCACGTGCACCACGCAGGTGAATGGCTACTGCTTCGCGACGGTTGAGGAGGTGGAGGCGGAGAGCGGCACCATCGAGCTGGAGCGCACGGCCGGCTGCCTGCCGCCCGACGAGTCCGGGTTCATGCAAGTGAGTGTTGTATAGATTAGATAATATCATTTATTCCATAAATAGGTGGGGCGATGATATTCGTAAGGCAGTGGGCAGGGATTGGAGGAGAAGAGCTGAAGACCGAGCTCAGTGGCGTGCCATGGGAGAGGCCTATGTCCAGCAGTGGACTGACACAGGCTGATGATGATGATGATTCCATAAATTAACCAACTAATGTACCTCGGTGTCTCTTATGGGACGCTACTTGTGTGAGCACATTTGCCCCGTCCCATTTGAGTCACACCATGAGATCCGCGGGGTCGGCGGCAGAGTCGGCGGCCCGGGCGAAACATGTGAAGTACTCTGCCTTGGAACCAATGTACGACTTCGTGCCAGTGGCGGTGGAGACGGCGGGGCCGTGGGGCGCGGAGGCCAGGGACTTTGTTAGGGATTTGGGTCGACGGCTGAGGGAGAGGGGTCGCGATCCTCGGTCCGGTTCGTTCTTGGCTCAACAGATCTCTTTGGCCATTCAGCGTGGCAACGCCGCCGGGGTTTTGGGAACTTTCGAGCCATCTACGATCCGGGGCGGTCCTTTATGTTAAGTTAATTTGACGAAGCATGTTGCGGATTTCATTTTTGGATTAATAGTACATTAGTTGGTTAATTTTAGATTAGATGAGATTTATTTATTTCATAATATAACAATACAATATAAATTATCCTAAGTCAATTTATACGACTTTATATTATGATCGTCAAAAAAAATTATGAAATGTCAAAAATGATAATAATAATAATAAAATTAAATTATACAACAATTATCAAAATTATTTAAATAATGATCATACTACTAAAGTCACATCATTTATAACAATAAAAATCCGCGTCAATAATATAATGCCGAAAACTTAAATAATCATCAGTCACAATACATTAAAGTTAAAATCAAACAAAACTATAATTTAAAAATTTAATGTCAAACAAATTTCATTTCCATGAAGTCATTTACAGAATTTGAATTTTTTGACATTTTTTAGTAGGGACTTTCAGGGTCAAGAGTCCTTATCAGTTAAAAGACGCTCATCTATTTACACCATTTTCTGTTTGAATTGACACGTATCTTGACATTTTCTCAATGTTACTATCTAATACAGGACTATTGCGACCTTATGTCATAAATTTAAATGTATTTTTTGGATTTTTCATTAAGAAATATCGTTTCAAACATCACTCCAAGTCGACCATTTTCAGGCTAAAAACTTGTTTTTTGCGCTTAAATTCTACTACACACAATAAATTCAAAATGGCTATGTTACTATCTAAAACTTTAATTAAATCATCGTAGCCTATAATAATTTTATTGGTATTATCAATACTTTTGTCATAGTTTGAAATCAAAACATTTTAAAACTTATAAGGCCTCCAAACGAAATTTGTAATCTTTCTCTATTTTTTATTCCGTTGCTTATTTATTGTCGTGACCAAAATCTGCCAGGATTAGATGTTAATGAAAAGCTTTTAAGGACCTTACTTAATAAAAAACAAGCGATTGTTGTTTATTTGTACATTGGGTAATGCCCTGCTTATATAACAAAGTGTATCAGTTAGCAGTTATTTATTTTCCAAAACATTCACTAAATTGTGCGTCATATAAATTATTTGTTGATAATGCAAGAACCACGTAACTAGGACATCGCTCGTCTGCCGTTGACAACGTTGCCAACATAAGACTGTACACACAACTCTAATCGTAAACAATCCAGCTACTCCGCTGATAACGATAAGATTGTATAACACTTCTGAAAAGATATATTACGCGTGTACACACTGCGTCGTTACTTAACGATTTACCATGTTCTCTTTTCCACACCACAACCGTCTGTTGAATATCCGCCAGGCTTCACTAAGTCATTTTCGGTACTAAATACATGTTATAAATAGATCTAAAAGAAAACAACGGATGAACTCCGATCCCATATTACTTTGACTACTAATAGACTTCTAAATGATTCTTGTTTGCTTAACAAGGGTGAGATAGTAACATATGCGCCATAACAATGTTGTGTTTTGCGAGCGAATGCTAATCGATAATGTTTTCTATTTCCAGTGCAAGAGTTCACAAGTGCCGCACATACATCCGAAAGTAATCGAGTGCTGCAATGAGGGCGATCTGTGCAACCGGCGACTGCAGCCGCGGCTGCCGTACTCAGCGGACACGGAGCCGCCGGGCTTGGAGCCCGCGCCGGGACCACAAACCTCGCTGCTGGTAGCACCAGCGCTCTGCATAGCTCTCGTAGCGTTTCTAGCCGCATTCTTTCTCCTCTGCAGACGGCGACGCCGCGCTGGCAAGCGCCCGCCTTCGCCCCCTGTTACACATCTAGCTGAGATCAGCTCAGGGTCCGGCTCGGGCCTCCCACTCCTTGTCCAACGCACTGTCGCAAAGCAGATCCAAATGGTGGAATCCATAGGCAAGGGCCGCTACGGCGAAGTGTGGCTCGCGCGCTGGCGCGGCGAGCGCGTCGCCGTCAAAGTATTCTTCACGACTGAAGAAGCTTCCTGGTTCCGCGAAACGGAAATCTATCAGACAGTGTTGATGCGACACGAGAATATCCTCGGATTCATCGCCGCTGATATAAAAGGAACCGGCTCTTGGACTCAGATGTTGCTGATAACGGACTATCACGAGCGCGGATCGCTCCACGATTACCTTCAGACGGCGGTGCTGGATCCGCCGGCGTTGCTCACAATGGCTTACAGTGTAGTGTCAGGTTTAGCTCACTTACACATGGACATCTTCGGCACTAAAGGCAAACCGGCCATCGCGCATCGCGACATCAAGTCGAAGAACATTCTTGTCAAACGGAACGGGCAATGCGCCATTGCCGACTTCGGTCTCGCTGTGCGCTTCGTCGCCGAGCGAGACGAAGTCGACATCGCTCCGAACACTCGCGTCGGGACGCGGCGGTACATGGCGCCTGAAGTCTTAGCTGAGACACTCCAAGTGTCAGACTTTGAGGCGTTCAAGATGGCCGACATGTACTCCCTAGGGCTGGTGCTGTGGGAGATGTGCCGCCGTTGCGCCGCGTTCGACAAGGCGCAACAAGTCGAGCCCTACGCTTTACCGTACCACGACGTGGTACCCTCGGACCCAAGCTTCGAGGATATGCATGCAGTTGTAGTGGTGAAAGGGCTCCGGCCACCGCTCGCGCCTCGCTGGGCGAAGCACCCGGCCCTAGCCGCTTTAGGATCCCTAATGGCTGAATGCTGGCACCACAATCCTCCCGTGCGGCTCACAGCGCTCCGTGTCAAGAAGACCCTCGCGAAGTTCAACGCGGAGTGCGACGTCAAACTTGTTTAAACAGACTATACGCCCTACTGCATCCGGTTACACTTACGTATTCACTGTCACTACAGCCGAGAACACATTCGATGAACACCCGGACGATTCACCCTTAGTAACAAATAATACGTGAGTAGAATCGTATTTAGTAGTAAAATTTTAACTGTATCGCGAAAATTTAAATTCAAAGACTATACGTGTTGAGTTCCTCAGTTCTATTTATTTAATTTGTGTCACCGAACTGACCACCGTCTTTAATCTCAGTATTGTTAAGTTTGAAACGCCTCGGATATACCAGTGACTGGAGCGTCGAGTCAGAATCTCCTTGTATATACGACTGGATCTAGTTCTAGTTTCGTTTTATCGCCTGTTGCATTCTCGTCAGTACTATCTCTTTTACAAATCATTAATGGAGGATAAAAAACTTAATAAAAGAGAAGCCTATAGTATCGATGACAATGCAACGGTTCTTAGTTATTCACGAAGGAAAAGTGATGCAAATTCGTTGTCTTCCGTTTTTATAAGCGATGCCATAGAACGAATAGTACAGAAGCACCACTCCATAAACGCTGAGTCGATTACAAACGCATTGACTCTGCTTATTATGGAGCTTGTAATATATTATAACCTTTTGTACTATTTATTCTATGGTTATATTGGCGCGCTATACGACCGACCAGCTACCATGTAAAATTAGTTAATTTCATCAATATAGGTGACAGGTGTCATCTGACATTGACGATTTGCCCTACTAGTTCGATACAGCTTGCACTTGTTGATTGTCACCCAAAAATACAGCAATTTGTCCGTTTCCAATCGCTTATGAAAAAATACTGAATTGCACAGTTAAATTATTAATTCCACATCAAAAACTGTTTTGATCTGCAATTCGTATTTTAGATGTGCAAATGAGCAGTTCTAAGTTGTTAGGATTTTTGTGCCTTTAAGAGCCCTTATAAGTTAAAAAACGCTCATCTATTTAGGCATTTTTTGTTTGAATTTACACGTACATACGAGTATATTGACATTTTCTCAGTGTTACTATCTAGAACAGGACTAATGCGACTTAATGTCGTACATTTTAAACGTATTTTTTTGGATTTTTCATTAAGATGTATCGTTTCAAACATGACTCCAAAACGACCATTTTGAAACTAAAAACGGCTTTTTTCCCGCTTAAATTCTACCACGCACAATAAAACTAAAAATGGCCATGTTACTGTCTAAAACTTTTATAAAGTCATCGTATCCTTTAATCTTATTGGTATTATCAGTACTTTTGTCATAATTTGAAATGGAAACATTTTAAAACTTATAAGGTCACTAGCCTTATAATTGTTATGTTGGTGAAATGGGCAGGGGCGTATTTACCCTAGGGCCATCCGGGCCATGGCCGGCAAGGTCCCCCCGTGAAACTTTAAAAAAAAAATTGTACCACCCCAAAAATTTTGACGTTAATATATTTTTTAAATTTACATCGTTCTTTCTTGACTTCTGCGGCGGCGAAACTTATTGGCCCGGGGCGTCATATTACAAAATACGCTCCTGGAAATGAGGCTCGCATTAGACCTCATTGTATGTATGTATGTAATAGTACATTACTTACCAAGGGCGGTAAAACAAAGAATGTCTCAGATCGCAGGTATTTGGCGCCCGAGCCGAAGGCAAGGGCGATAATTATGCGATCTGAGGCTTTCTTAATTACCGCCCGAGGTAAGTACAAAATTTTATGTCACCCCCTGGCCAGGAAGTGGGATTTTCCGCGCGCGGAGCGTGCGGTAATTGCCACTTTATGGCCAGGTGTGACATAAAATTCTTTATTGTACATGAGTAAAACAACATAAATTACAATATATTATATTTGCATTGTGTTGTGGTCGGTCGTGTAACGCGCAAGTGTTATCGGCAGCTCAGAAATACTCACGTTTAAGTTTCCGTTCGTTATGTTTGCGGGGAGCGGGGCGAAATGGAATTGTGATATTTTTGACAATAACTAAATGAATCCAATACGAAAGTGTTTTGTATACAGTACCTATTTTTTTTTAATGCCGTTTTGCAACGTTGGGATTCCTCTTGAGTGACGCCTAAAAAAAAGTTGTGATATATTTACAGTACACAACATAACCAGCATTAGAATTACGATTTGAAACGGGATATTTACCATGTATATTTGTATTTTTGAGTTCCCGATATTTCGGCACTGTTGCAAGCGCCATTATCAAGGATTAACTGACGTGCTGCGAGTTTTAGCACGTCAGTTAATCCTTGATAATGGCGCTTGCAACAGTGCCGAAATATCGGGAACTCAAAAATACAAATCGTAATTCTAATGTAAATGACCATGTAAACTTGAAATCTTATAACATAACCAGCATATGATCTGTATATGAACAAAGCTCATAGGTATATAGGTCGTTTGAGAATGTTACATTAGCTAAATCTGTTGTTAACTGGAGGCTGTTATACATAATGTGTCAACGTAATAGGAAAACCTATAGTAGGTTGACACATTGCATAACATCGTCCAACTGTACTTTACCCCGTATTCCTTGTAGCATTCTAAAAACCTCAGTTTGGAACTCAAGCTTGTTGTACAGTCGCCATCAAATATATCTGTACTCTTCGGGGTGATCAAAAATATCTGAACATGCACTTTAACGCCTTGACAATAGAGTCGTGTTCAGATATTTGTGAGCACCTTGTTCGCTCCGATATATCTGATGGCGACTGTACTTTAATTATTGGACACCATGTACAATTAGGGATGTTAACTCAAAGTTTGACTACTCCAAAAGAAACATGGCAGAAAAATATGCCAAATGGTGAAAACCGTATTCAAATATCTCAAAAAACAACGAAGTTACAGCCGTTTTAATGATGCTACTTAGAGAGAGAAAGCGCGACAGATCAGTGACGTCATTGACCACGAGCGCCATAGTAAATGACGATCGTTCCAATACAAAGGTGCGTGTTGCGGAAAAGGGACAGAGTATACCCCCTCTTAAAAATTTGAAGTCATAATTATGTAATTATTTATTCTTTTGAGTTACTTTTTTCGAGAAATATCGAATTTATTGTTTTTCTTCTTTGATGTCAACATCCCTATTTGATAGTTTTAAATTTGTTAACCTTTCGTTTTTTATACACATGACTCTTTCACTCTTATGTAACATACACATGATAGAAAGAGAAGAACGCTTGACAAGCTGTCTCAGTCCAAGAGGAATCCTCAGCCTAATTAATTGTACTTAAAACGATCAAACTGATGAAAAAGACTAATATTAGTGAAGTATTAAAGACTTGAAATGTACAGTGTCTTAAGGGATGCCTTCGCAATGTGTAGTATTAACATGATGTAGTCCGACGCGAGCGCTTGGTTAAAAAAAAAAACTAAACACCTTTACAATATAGCTGCATCTCTGTAGATTGTTGTAATAAATTGCAACGTCTGTGAAAGCCTTTATGTCGGTTGCCAGAGGGGCTCCCGCGAACCGAAAACGTTCGAAGTTCGAATATCTCCCTCTGTGGAACGTATTAGCAAGTGCGACAGAGAGGGAGATATTCGAACTTCGTTCGTTTTCAGTTCGCGGTAGCCCCTCAGTTGGCTCTGTACGCAGCGTACTATCGACGAAACAGGGGCGCTACCGCGACAGCAAACGCAGTTTTCGCTCTCTGTCGTACTTGCACGTTCGGACGTAAGTGCGGCAGAGAGAGAAAACTTCGTTTGCTGTTCGCGGTAGCGCCCCAGGGCCTACTCCCGAAGTTCGTATCGTGCCGTCCCTTTCACTCTCGTGTTATACACTATATGAGCGAAAGGGATGGCACGATACGAAGCCCTCAGTTATGACCATTATTAAACCGTATCTCCTTGTAATAATGTTCACGGATGGTCAGTTGACTGTGTCGTCTATAGTAAGGGAGCATTGCATTTCTGTACAATGTACTACGCAAAACGCAAGACGTCAACTAGGTACAGTTAACTAAGTAAATGAAGAGGTTAAAGGCTCTTATTCCATTACAATAAAGACTTGAACTCTTCATAAGCTTAGTTACTTTTGATGCTGATTGTACCAACGCTACTGTTATCAGGCCCTGCAATCCGAACTTCGTATCGTGCCGTCCCTTTCACACTCGTGTGATACGCTATATGAGTGAAAGGGACGGTACTATACGAAGTTCGAATTTCGGAGTAGTTCTGTGATACATAGACAAACTGACACAAGTCCTATAATGATACCGTTTTCATTTTGATTACGGTATTTATGACGCTAAGCCTTTGATTAATGTCCAATCAGGGTGATTGAAAATCTCACAATGATTTATTATTAATATTAATATTACAAAAGCCAAGATTGTAATTGCGTTACAATCAATATTTATGAACTCGCGACGCCTCTAGGCGTCCTTAGCGGACGATGGCTTACAATGTTTTATTCGTGTTTAATTACACATTAAATTACGACATAGTTGTAGAACGCGTGTACAGAGACAAGTTAATGGACGCTGTTATGCAATGTGTCAACCTAGGGGGCTAGCACAACTACCGCTGCGACGCGACGCGAGTAGAGAAAAATTTACCCTCCTCTTTCTATCACGCACTGTTCGAGCGAGACAGGAATCGCTGAGTCGCGCGAGATACGATTTGTCAGCAAGTTGTGCTAGCCCCACTACTATAGGTTTTCCGACTAGGTTTGACACATTGCATAACAACATCCAAATCATAAAGGCTGCAAATCTCGACGTATGTAAACGGGGTTTAATACATTGTGTATAACTAAAATCCAAGTTATACAATGCAATCTAGCCATAATTTACTGGTCTCTAGTGAGTTCTAAAGCCTCACCAGGGGCGCTACTGCGAACAGCAAACGAAGTTTTCCCTCTCTGTCGCACTTGCAAGTTTGCATATAAGTGAGACGGAGAGGGAAAACTTCGTTTGTGGTTCACGGTAGCCCCTCCGAAGGGCTACCGCGAACTGAAAACGAAGTTCGAATATCTCTCTCTCTGTCGCACTTGCTAATTCGTGGGACAGAGAGGGAGATATTCGAACTTCGTTCGTTTTCGGTTCGCGGCAGCCCCTCAAAACGGCGTGACTGCAGGAGCGGGAAGAAGCTACAAGACGAAGAAAAAAGTAATTAATTTTTTCTATCATATAACATGGTACAGTCGCCATCAAATATATCTGTACTCTTCAGGGTGCTCAAAAATACTTAACGCCGTGCACTTTAACGCCGTGACAATAGAGTCGTGTTCAGATATTTGTGAGCACCTTGTTCGCTCCGATATATCTGATGGCGACTGTACTGCTTCCACAGTCCACAGAGTAGGAGACGCCATACTGTTCATTCTGAAGTGCCTTTGCATTTGTGAAGATTTGAAAAACTATAAAAAGATATATTGTAAAACCAAGCGCAAGCGTAGCATTTACTGGCGCCTGCGCGCGTGTACATTGTTGTAAATATAGCGTACGACTAGGTTACATGTTAATTGTTAAGTTACAATAAAATATTAATGGACATACTGTACTTCGTTTTATTTATTGTTTTTAGGCCTGCAGGCGAATCACGTAACTTTATGTACTAACGGTAGATAGATTTTACTGTCAATTTTGAAGCATAAATGTATGAGGTGACAGTTAAAATTTGACATTAAAATCTATCTAACGGTAGTACAAAAGTTACGTGATTACCCCGCTGGTTTTATATCAATCAATCAATCAAATCGTTTATTTGCTGGAATACAGTAAATACAAATAGGTCTTATACATTATAACACAGTTCCATGTATTCAGCCTGCACGCAGGCATGCAAACATTTGCGAGTGCTGCATACGTTATGATATAATATGTCAACAATAATAAATTAGCAAAGAATATAATAATTAAAAAAAAAAAAAGAAATAATGATTATAAAAAAAAAATTAAAAATAATAATAATAATAATAGAATTCACAAAAAGTAATAATTATAAAAATAAATGTCAAAATACCCATGCAGTCAAAAATTGCAGCTTCTGTCAACTTTGATTTAAATAGCTTTTTACATTGTAGAAGCATTTGTCTAAAAGCCAAATGGACAACCTGTGTTTAAAACTATTGCCCTGTAGTAACTTTATTTCGTCAGGTAAATTATTAAATAGTTTTATACACATGTTGAACACATTTCTGCCGTATAAAGTATAAAGATCCGTTATACCAAATGTCAGATCAAATTTCAGTAACCCAGTACATTTTTTGACATAACAAACCCACAAGGTCTGACGGATCTTTATAAAACCGAGCCTTAGGCCGGGTGTTATAAAGATCCGTTAGACCAAATGTCAGATCAAATTTCAGTGACTCAGTACATTTTTTGACATAAACCGACATAAGGTCTAACGGGTCTATAAAACCGAGCCTTAGGCCGGGTGTTATAAAGATCCGTTAGACCAAATGTCAGATCAAATTTCAGTGACTCAGTACATTTTTTGACATAACAAACCGACATAAGATCTAACGGATCTTTATAAAACCGAGCCTTAGAGTGGAATTATAACTGTCATAGTAAGGCTACACTTAAGGCTCACGTCGAAAGGTGTAAACATACACACATACATAAACTCACGCCTGCATTCCCAAAAAGGGGTTGGACATGGTGTTGCCATATGAAAAAAATTAAAACCCTGATAAAAGTCTTGACATGACCCATAATTCCTGACATTTCTCATACTTGAAAAAAATACCACGTCACGCTTAAAGCATCAAACGTGCTTTCAGGCCCTTTCTTGTTTTGGGTGAGGAAAAGGCGTTTTTGGACGTTTTAATTCTAGTAGTACGCGCGTGGGAATTTCGACTTTCCATGACTTATAAATATTTCTATAGAGATCCTATTAGTGTAAATATTTCTCTAAAGATCCTCTACGCGGGCCACCAAGAGTGACGGAAAAAGTCTTATGCAGATAAATTGAGAATTGGTTTAAAATGGCTGCCGGTTTACCATAAATTACTTGCATTAACTTGGGCGGGTAAACGCTTGTGTGACGTATTTGGGCACAACTGTCACATAAAATAAGTTGTGCTCGACAAAAAAAAGTGACAGGGACACTAAATGATATGTAACTCTCTGTCGCTCTTATACAAAACTGTATGACTCGCTCGGTTGTGGTATTTTTATTTGCGTGTCGCGTTTGGTAAGTCTGTGTTCCATGAAAATCCGGTGTTAGTGAAAAGACCTCTTAAAGCGTTCCGGTCCTATCCTTTCGTTTTCTACGCCGGTCCGCACCCCGCAATCCACTGCCTCCGCAAGCATTTCGATAGCGATAGCTTTGGTCAATCGCGTCGCGCGCGACGTGTGCTTTCAGTTCTTAAAATTCCTGACACTTACAAATTCCGGCCGCATTCCTGACAAAGGCTCAAAAATCCTGACATCATCATCATAATATTTAAGAGCTTGGCTCTTGTCGGTGGAGTAATTGCCAGCTTATTCTACATTCAGCTTTGTCCTTCACTTCTTTGTATGACGTAGCATTTATTTTATGTTTTATTTGCTCCATGTACGTCATTCTAGATCTTCCCCTTTTCCTTTTTCCCTCTATCTTTCCTTCTATTATTGTTCTGATCCATTCGTCATGGCGTATGAGATGTCCTATCTTTTTTCCTCTTCTGTTTTCTATTATTTTCAATAAAGTCCTCTTTAACTAAGTTTAAAACTTCTTCGTTAGTTTTCTTCTCTGTCCAGCTGATTTTTTCCTTCCGTGTCCAACACCACATCAAAAACCTGACATCAGGAAAATCCTGACGTATGGCAACCCTACTTGAGCAGAGCACCTGTTTAATACCAGTGCCACATTTAGCAATTGTAGGTTTAAAGATGGACAAAATTTGATATTGCAGTGATAGGTTGCTAGCCCATCGCCCACAACACACTACAACCCGGTTCCCATAGTCTACTCTTACGACACCCAAGGGAAGAAACGACGCTTATAAGCGTAAGCGTTTCCATATTGGCATAAACACGGCCTGAGACGAAACTTGGAGACCTTGGAGTTACTAGTATTTACACATATATGAAGATACCCATAATGAATGAACCCACATTTTTCACGCAAAATAGGCGCATGATTTGACGTCGAGTTGCGGAAACCAAGCCCGCGATTACCTATAACCTATATACCCACAATGAAAGATTATTCGAATTTCGAAGCACAAATTCGAAGATTGTTAGTACTACAAGAAAAAGGTTTCGATTAAGGTTTTTATTAGTTAAATGAGCGCGATCTCGCCAACAAACTGTTATGGCAGTTTGGCGAGCAATTAAAAGGTTGTAACTGTTATGTACTTTTTTGATAAATAAATTTAAAAAAAAATATTATGTAGGCAGTTGGACCCATATATCCCTCAATGGCGTTACTAGTTCAGTGAAATTAGCTGAAAATTTGGCAAAATTAATGGAGAACTTTTATCTATCAGGATATGTAGGTTATAGGACAAAGTTCAATTTTATCTACTCTCCCCCCCCCCTCCGGGGCGAGCGTCACCCCCCCCCCACCCGTGAAAGTGTCCCGGAGCGCGGTATTTTCCATTTTAAAAGAAAACCGTACACGATACATAAAAAGTGTACAGGAACGAAATAATCCTTGATAAATTAGCTATAAACCTCTACTACATACAAAAGCGATATCACTCATAGTTTCAGCGCAATCTGCCACCAAATACGAACGTTTTCAAAAAATTATCGATATTTTTTGCTGTAAGTTTAATTTTCTCAAAAACTTCACACATTACCGCCAAAATATGTATGACTAAAGTAAAGAATAGAATATGCTCTTTATAAAAAGGTATAATTCATTTCTAAGCACTTTAATTTACCGTTGCTGTGCTTCTTTTTTAAATTTAATTCATTCGGCCATACAGCGAAATATAAATATTCATACTAGTTCAACGGTGGTACTAAAATACCATATTCTTCTTATATATTTTCCTGTAATCTGTAGGTATAGGACTATTTTCTGTATTTTTTATATATTTTTATGGCCAGTACTTTAGGAGATAAGAGGGGGCGGAGAAATGGTCAATTTTCGCTTATTTTCTTAAATAACTTCAAAAATGTTTATTTTAAAATTATGAAAAAAATATATTTGATATCCTTATAATGAACCCTTTCATTTGATATGTCACACAATATAGTTCGCAATATATATATATTTTTTATATTATTTACACCCCACAAGTACCTCCCATGTTTAAAAATTTATTTATTTACGTAATACATCCGTATTTGGGACACCGATTTACATATGTGTGCCAAATTTCAACTCAATCAGTCCAGTAGTTTTGGAGAAAATTGACTGTGATAAACGGACGGATACACACAGTCGAATTAGTCGAGTCCGTTTATTACAGTCAATTTTCTCCAAAACTACTGGACTGATTGAGTTGAAATTTGGCACACATATGTAAATCGGTGTCCCAAATACGGATGTGTTACGTAAATAAATAAATTTTTAAACATGGGAGGTACTTGTGGGGTGTAAATAATATAAAAAATATATATATATTGCGAACTATATTGTGTGACATATCAAATGAAAGGGTTCATTATAAGGATATCAAATATATTTTTTTCATAATTTTAAAATAAACATTTTTGAAGTTATTTAAGAAAATAAGCGAAAATTGACCATTTCTCCGCCCCCTCTTATCTCCTAAAGTACTGGCCATAAAAATATATAAAAAATACAGAAAATAGTCCTATACCTACAGATTATAGGAAAATATATAAGAAGAATATGGTATTTTAGTACCACCGTTGAACTAGTATGAATATTTATATTTCGCTGTATGGCCGAATGAATTAAATTTAAAAAAGAAGCACAGCAACGGTAAATGAAAGTGCTTAGAAATGAATTATACCTTTTTATAAAGAGCATATTCTATTCTTTATTTTAGTCATACATATTTTGGCGGTAATGTGTGAAGTTTTTGAGAAAATTAAACTTACAGCAAAAAATATCGATAATTTTTTGAAAACGTTCGTATTTGGTGGCAGATTGCGCTGAAACTATGAGTGATATCGCTTTTGTATGTAGTAGAGGTTTATAGCTAATTTATCAAGGATTATTTCGTTCCTGTACACTTTTTATGTATCGTGTACGGTTTTCTTTTAAAATGGAAAATACCGCGCTCCGGGACACTTTCACGGGTGGGGGGGGGTGACGCTCGCCCCGGAGGGGGGGGGAGAGTAGATAAAATTGAACTTTGTCCTATAACCTACATATCCTGATAGATAAAAGTTCTCCATTAATTTTGCCAAATTTTCCATACATTTGAATCTAATTTTCTTGAGCTATACGGTTATCAATCCTCAACGCCATCTATACTCGTTTTTTAGGGTTCCGTAGCCAAAATGGCAAGACGGGAACCCTTATAGATTCGTCATGTCTGTCCGTCCGTCCATATGTCACAGCCGATTTACTCTGAGACTATAAACACTACAATTATGAATATGTTGACATCCCTCAATTCGCTCTCCTCTAGCATATCGCTACCGAATATATTAAACCGCATTGCTGCGTACATAATACATTCCGCTACGACATGCTTGCTGGTTTCCTCCTCCCCACAATGTGGGCAAGAAGCGTCATTACTGATCCCTATTATCTTTAGGTGTCTATCTATTAAGATTATTCTGACCAGTCATGACCGGGCGATTCTCCGAGCGTTTGAAACGCTCGTTTCTAAAGTCATTGTCGACTCAAGATTATTTACCCAAAGTCGGGATAAACCGGCGAAAACATTGATCAAATAAGCCTCGGACCCGACATTGGTTTACGCTTTTAACAAAAGTTTTCTCAGATCATCGTCTCCCTTAACAATATTTAATGAAACGGCAATGACTTAAAATAACCGCCGTATAAACGCTGAATATTCGCCCGATCCCGGTCAACAGTCTTAGATTACTCTTACCCAGTTTCAGCAGGTACCTGGTTCTCCTACGGTCGATCCCTCCTAGCACCATCTTTGCCTGCCTGCATCCAGGCACTACTTGCCACTCTCTCTCCGCCTCTTTTAGTCCTTCTATGACCCCCTTTGTAACCTCAGCCGAGAAGGGAAGGACCGGTTCAGGGCCCATCAATCCCGCTCCCACCCCTCCCTTGCCGGTTCATCCGCTTCAATGTATTGGATAGTTATTTTAAATGTGGACTAGTAGGTGTTGGTACGGAACCCTTCATTGTGCGTGGTCCGACACGCACTTGGCCGGTTTTTTAAATTAAAATTCTATGCAGGAAACAAACGAACGTGCTGTATATTTTACCATGTACGTTAACTATTTTTTTAACTACTGTAGAGTAGAAAACATTCTATCTCAGCTCTATCTCTTGCCGTCATGCCTGCATCATGTATAATGTAATCGCGGCATGGTATAGGATAGGATCGAGCCCCGTCCTATATTGATGAATAGACAGAAAAGCAGTAATAACTGCAGTCGGTGTTTTTGGCGCTGGGGGAATGTTTCATAGTAAATACCTACTCTTCGAGGCTCGTCAGTCTTAAGAACAGGCGTTGTGACGTCGAAGGGGGTTGAAACTTCAACTATGTACATGTCGACTTTTAGCACTGGTGCCATCGGAGGACTGATACTTACTCATTCCATAAACTAGAGGGCGAGACAAGCGGCGTACAAACAGCTGCATGGGTTGGCATGCAATTTTTTCACGATTTCGATGCCGTGCCAGTAGGCGTCGATCATGTCATGACTGTCATTTAAATTAAGTATACAATACCAACGGCTACTAAAACGACAATTGGGTGAAATTCAAACGTGGCCCTAGTCGAATTATTCCTACATGGACATGGATCATAGTCTGTCTTTTACCATTTACGTAACAAGCAATAACTATTAAAGTCCATTACGTGTTCATTTCAATTACTTAATGAGATGACAAGTCTGCTAACAACTACAAGAACAACCTGCAGATTTGTCAACAGATTATAATTTTATTCACCTATATTATTGTCCCCAATTGTACTCCGTATTTTGCTCAGACGCCACACACAATATTAGGCTAGCCGAAGATTCGGCCGAATTGTTCGGTTCAACGTAATTCCTTCAGCTATTGTTGTAAAACAGACTAATTGAATGGTAAAATTTTTGTTCATTATCAAAGCGAAATATTGACAAAAAATAAGTTAAATCATTGTTAATAATGGGTCAAGTATTATTTTCACAAAGCAGTAACTATATTACACTCTATTTGTAACCGTAACAAAACCCTCTCAAAATTGTTCGGTAAATATTCGGCAGCTGCACCGAATAATTCTGCCGAATACCGAATAATAACCGAATGTTCGGTGCATTCCTACTAACAGGTAAAATGCAAACTGCAATATTAGGTAAAATAACAAACTCACAAATGCATGTACTTAAATTGATATTTATTTCGCTTTATTTACATACCGTCACAATTCCTAGCATAAAACACATTCGTTCAGTCATAGCTATACAAATAGCTTCGTCATTCACACTTAACCAATAAAATTGTCTATAAAAATCTTCCGATCTGCTGGACAGCCAAGTTCCCTTGAGACGGACTGGATAGACTGTTCACAAGTCCCTAGTCTATGTGCGTCCTTAGTAGGGCGCGTATCTTCTAGAAGGAGAGGGCCCACGCATGCCGGGCCTGTGGAACATAACATTTGGTTATAAAATGGAGTAGTTAGTTAATTATTTGTAATATGGCAATGTGTACAAAAAGATGCTTGATTCCTTAAGTAATTATTAGTGCTTTTGTGTCTATTTAGGGTGAAGATCATTGACACTACGAAGAAATATTTAAGAGGTTCATTCACCTCTACATCTGTTCCTTTGCTATACACGTATGTATGTACGCAAATACTTCTTCGTTACACAGGTAAAAATACAGACAAATTTGGTTACATTGGTACAAAGGCGAACTTATCCCTTGAAGGGATCTCTTCCAGTTAATCTTTGAGCAATTGAGTAGAGAATAGGAACCAGTTAGACAAACTAACATGTGTACACGTCAGTCCGTCCGTCAATTTGAGGACAAACACATCAGGTATTTTTAGTTGATCTAGTGTTGTATCGTGAGTTAGGGCTAAAAAGTCACACGGGGATGTAATAAAAGAATCTGAACTTATACAGCCCAAATTGTCAAGGCGTAACACATTCGGCGCCATTAGCCATGCAAAATGACACGAATTCATGTCAATGGCACTGAATGTGTTGGTTTAGTCTATGAGCTTTTAGAACTACAGTAGAATCCGCTTATTACGACTCCGCATATAACGTTTGACCGCTTTTAATGACTTCAAAAGCACCACACATTAGATTTCATACCAAACATTTTCAAAGTAAATCAGTCCGTTTTGTGCGACGTTCTGTTAGTGCGACGTAATATCAGCGGTCCCTTGATTGTCGCTTTATCCGGATTCCACTGTATATATTTGGGTTGAAATAAATCATTGATTATCGCTTAAGAATATGTATGAGCAATTGAGAGAGAAGTAGGTACAGACCCCAATACAATTCCAAGAGCCTGCAGGGTGTAGCTTACAACTAATTCATAGAGATTAATATTCACCTTCTGTCATCAAATGTGTCACGGCTAAAGTCCTCGTACATCCTGTAAATATAGAAAAAAAAAATGTTACAAAATATGCATAGGAGCTAGTTGATAATTCAAGAAGCTTTTTATAGATTACATACTATATGGGATTAATTGGACGCTGTTATGGAATGTGTCAATCTACTATAGGTTTTCCTATTACATTGACATATTATTGCATAACAGTAGGAATGCGCCGAATATTCGGTTATTATTCGGTGTTCGGCATGTTTTTGAATGTTCGGGATTCGGCCAAATTATTCGGCTCAGCTGCCGAATATTTACCGAACAATTTTGTGAGGGTTTTGTTACAAGTTACAAGAGTGTATTATAGTTACTGCTTCGTGAAATTAATACTTGACCTATTATTAACACTGACTTATTTTCTGTCAATATTTAGTATGTTTTACAACAACAGATGAAGGAATTAAGTTGAACCGAATAATTCTGCCGAATATTCGGTTCGGCAGCAGCTGGATCTAATATTCGGCCAAATGTTCGTATTCGGTCAAACCCATATTTTGCGCATCTCTACATAACAACATCCAATTAAGGGTTTTAAAATCAAAAGCGACAAATTCTCACCCGCGGGACATTTGTGGTCCTCGCGGGGGGCTCCTGCTGCTGAACATATCATCATACGACGACCTCATAGATCCCATGCTGGAGCGCATCGGGGGCAGGCTCGGCATCGGCGGCATCGGCTCGCGGCGGAGAGGCGGCGACGCGAAGTCCCCTCGGGCTCCGCGCGACGCGCCCAGCTCTAGCCGGGACCCGCCCACCGGGTAGCGCCGCTCGAACAGCTCCCGCGGCGAATCAAAGCGCGACCGGTCGTAGTAGCCATCATACGGATCCTGCAGGGAAAATATAATTAGCATATATGCTGACTTGGTGGACTAATGCAAACAAAGCATGAAATTTTAAATTAGGAATGCCTAAGAGTTCAGTTTGTTCTATAGTACTATAGCATCATCGAGCCCGAAAGTTAGTCGGCCCGGACTAGGTACCGCGTGCGGAGAGTGCATCCACGCTCGGCCTACATGATGCATCGGCGGCGGAATACCGGCGGTCGGAAAGGCAAAGAGAAGGAGAGCGCGTTACCCCAAATCCTCCCATCATGCGATCGCGGAGGAACGGCGGCGGCGGCGGGGGCGGGTAGGGGTCGCGGCCGAAGGCGCGGTCGCGGTAACCGTTGCGGTCCGGCCCCAGCGCCTTGGGGCACTCCTTGGACCAGTGGCCGCCGCGGCCACAGCGGTAGCACTGCTCCGGGTCGCCCATGCCCGGTCGCTGGCGTACGCGCGACGTCGACATTTGCACTTTCATCGGCTGCCCGTCCACCATCATTCCGTTCAGCTCTTTGATGGCCTCGTTCACGTCGCCCGTCGCGTCCAGGTGCACGAACCCGTAGTTACGCACGATATCGCACTCGACCACCGCGCCGTATTTCTGAAACAGCTCGCGGACTTCGGGCGCGCGCGTCTTGTCCGTCAAGTTACCGACGAATATTTTAGTGGTCGGCGTCGTTGGCGCCTTGCGGCTCTTGGCCGCCTCTATTTTGATCGCCTGTCCGTGAACTAGCTCGCCGTTAAGGTTCTGAATGGCTTCGCGGCCGGATTGCTCGTTTTCCATATGCACGAAACCGTAATTTCTGACGATATCGCATTCTACGACCGTACCGAACTTTTCGAACAGCGGCCTGAGATCGGCGTCCGTGGTTTTATCGGATAGATTCCCGACGAAGATTTTGAAAGTACCGGCGCCCGGCATTTTAGGTTCTGAAACGCATACATAATTTGACGAAATGAGTCAGTGGCGTCTATTGGCAAAGATAGTTCGCAGTACCGCGACGAGGCTTTAATTCGGCGGAAAAACGAACGAAAATATGACTTACCTGTTTATAACTACCAAATGCACACAATTAAACACTATATGACTAAATTAACACGTATTTTCACTGTGAAAGTCCACCGCAGAGATGCTCTCACCGCTAAGCCGTGGTCTAATCAAAATGGCGTCCGCTGCGCATAGAACAATGACAGAAAAAAATTGATTCGAGAGAATGGAATGGAAGAAGTCTGTGGAAGGAATAGAAAGCAAAGATGGCGTAGCCAATGACAGTTTGCGGAACTTCATTATATTATCCAATGGCGGGACAGTGCTTAGGCGTTTATGCAGTTATTGCTTCAAATGCGCTTCATAAATAAAAAAAAACACCCCAAGGAGGAAAAGGAAATGGAAACGTAATTTTTAGGACAATAGACTACTTCCGGTGTCAAAAGCTGGAGACATTCAATTTCTCAAGGTGTTTGCTTATTAAAATCTTCTATATTATTGACTGCGAAAAACAAAAATAGTACGAAATACTGATTCCAGTACACCGAAATATTTTATTATTTTCGGTTTCAGTTTTTCGTGATATTGCCATTTTATGGTAACATAAAAAATGCTATTGAGTATGGCAACAATCATATAGAAGTGTCAAAAGCCGTCATTCGGATGGCTGTAATTTAGTTCTACGAAAATATCGGATAAATGAAGTTTTATTAATTATATCTCGTGAGAACATTGTTACAGTGCTTGATTTGACTGTTTGTGCCGCGATCGTTTTCCTGCTAACAAAAGGTAAGTGTATCTTTAATTGCTGAGGTTGTGTATATGGAGTGCCAAAATAGACGAAATGGCTTTTGGTATGATCGGATTATTGTTAAGTGTGTCCACTCCGGCTCGCGTACGTGTCTTATAGATTGAGTAGAGGGTAAGCGTGAAGATATAGTGTTGTTTTGCGCATTGTGCGCAGTATTTACGCTTGATTTGCAAGCGCTGCGGCGGAAATGGCTGTAGCGCTGGAGAACACCGATCACCTGATTGCGACCGGTGACACGGCTCGCCCGCACGTTCATATTTACCGCACTATTATTACTTTTGTATTTTGCCTACTAAAGTAAAACAATAGTAGGTTAGGTGTGAAAGGTTGTGAAGACTAACATGTATAAAGTGTAGGTAGGTAAGATACATATTTCTGGACAATCACTTACTGCATCTTTTTAGCTAGCTAATCAACGTATTGTATTTTTTGGAACTGTACAATGTTTATACTTTTGCTAACTATGTATAAATAATATTAGCATTTATTTACTAAAAATGTGAAATACCTATTTGATTCTAATAAGAATCACCTGTTTTTCAAAACTTATTTCTAGATCCATTTGTAATAAATCGTCAGGTTACAAGCAATAGTCACTAAGTAACAAATACCTACTTAAAATAAAGCTCGTATATCAGCATTGTTTCAGTACTGAGATACGAGGTTTCGAAGAGTAGTGACAGATTTGATAGCGAGTTTTGCTTTCCATCCGACAAAATTAAATATATAAATTCTGTACATTGACAGTTTTATTCACTGTAGTGCTCGACACGGAAGGATTTTAACATCCTCTGGATAAGATAATGTTTGTTGATGTGTATGTTGAAAATGTGCATTCTATTAGCCTTATTTCATAAACACATTGAACATTGTTGAGCTTCTAAATACCCCTATTTGCCCAATGAAAATGTAACAGCTAAATAATATTTTTTTAATGTTATTTTTTGTATTTTATGTGTATGCTTTAGCCCAGTTGGTAGTGACCCTGGAGGTCCCGGGTTCGAATCCCGGTCAGGGCATTTATTTGTGTGATGAGCATGAATATTTGTTCCTGAGTCCTGGATGTTTTTTATGTATTTAAGTATATACTTCTCTATATAAATATCTATATCGTCGCCTAGTACCCATAGTACAAGCTTTGCTTAGTTTGGGACTAGGTTGATTTGTGTAAAATTGTCCCCAAAATATTTATTTATTTTAATTTTATACAACTTTTGCAACAACATCCTAGTTAGCTATTTACTTTTATTATTTTAATTATGAAGTCACTTCCTTATAGGACTTTTTTTATCTAATTTTAATTGATACATATTCATTTATTACTACTTAGACCATCACTGTATCTTCTATTCATTCATCTTAAGACATCCTGTCTGAGGGGCTACCGCGAACCGAAAACGAATGAAGTTTGAATATCTCCCTCTCTGTCGGACGAATTAGCAAGTGCAACAGAGAGGCATTCACAGCTGTGATATACCTTATATTTACTACCAATAAATATTGTCTTTAGGCCCTATTAACACGTGGAGTGTTAAGATGTCAGATATATGCATTGAAAATTCAATTCTGAGTATAGAGAGAGAGATATATATTGAGTGCACTTTAAAAAAATCCATTCCAATCTAATTTCCAATAGATGCAAGTGACTAAGAACCGAAGTGACCAGCTACGTATGACCGTGACTGATAAGAATAGTTTCTCAATGAACCCCCAGAATCATCAGCACTGGTTTTAATGCCAGCATAATACTGTATTAGGGTAATTCATCGCATAATTCACTCGCTACTCAAGTTAATTACATGCCTGTTTTCTTCAAGATACTGACAGCATCTGGCATTATGTTTTTCCTCTTTCTATGGGACATATCTAAGTGTGACTTGTGAGAATTTTTGCACTGGACGCGGCCGGTAAAAGCTTACTACTAATTTGTTAGACAGTCGTATGTTTTTATTGTAGTACATATAGCGCCACTGGCGTCACAATCAATGCACCATTTATTCTTCGGTACATCGCTCGTTGTGTAAAGGCCGGCTAACAATAGCTTTATTCAGAGCCAGCAATGAATGAGGCGCGTTTGAAAAGCACGTATATCGGGTGCGTCAGTGCGAGCGAGACGCGTGTAGCGTTAGACTGAGACATCCGCCGCTCGATACGCGCTGGGTCGAAGGGGGTACGGTTGACGTCAAAATAATGTTTACGATTATGCACCTTATTTCCTTGTGTTAAGGCGATATATGTGTACATATCTTTGACGTGGACTGTACAACAGGCTTATGTAATTCAGTTCTTTGTGGTGAATAGATGGAATGTATCCCGTTGCCGTAATTGCCTCTTTAATATTATTCTCGGGTTTTGCGGAGAGAAATAAGATGTATTGTTTCGCTTCAGGTGTTGAACCTTTAACACCGCTTGTAGGTATGATGGATGATGTTTTCTGAATATCGCTTCGGGGCGATCACCGGCAATGACCGGCATCGCTTCTGATCGAGCAATATGTAGCTGCAGTTTGTAGTATTTGGATATGCGCGCACTGCGGATTTATGTCGTGCGTTTTTTCCCGCAAAATCTGCGAAATACTGTGTTTGGTCCAAGACTTCTTGCAAAAACAAAAAAGCTCATCCAAAGAGTCCAAAATGCCTGTGCGCGCTTTTGTTTCACCATTCCGTTGAGGGCTCATGTCACACCTTTTCTGAATAGACATAATATTCTCAAAATGCACCATCGCCGTAAGCTCCACTTGGCCTGCTTGCTCTTCGGAGTAGTTAACTACAAAGCCCCTAAATATCTCTTCGATAAGCTGTCTAGCGCCCGGCTGCGTGGTGGCCGGCAGTGCGGGTTGCAGTTGCTAACCCCTCGCCATGCATCTGCCGCTTTTCGTGGTAGTTTCCGATTTGCAGCGACCAAATGTTGGAACTCAATCCCTCCGCCTATTCGATGCCTAAAACATATTCAGTCTTTTAAAATCAATATTAAGAATTTTATGCTCGAACATCAAAAGAGAGAGGAAGATTGCAGATTGGAAACTAGCTGTCTGTAACAATAAGTATTTCATTATTATTACCACAGGGTTATGCACCATTTGCATGATTGATTGATTGCTATTCTCTGTCTCGTTTTGTGACTACAACGAGTACAATGCAGACATTTCATTTGCTCATGTGTCTAGTTTTAATCAGTTATTATAATATTGTCATAATAATATGACGCTAACCTAATGCCTCCATTCTCATTTCACGAAATCGCGTAATCTGTCACTGTTTTAGTGATTGTCCGCTGGCGCTAGTTGCGACTTACTGTGAAAGACCACAGATGTTTGAATTTTGTTTAAGGTCGCGTTCATGTTTATCTGTTCTTGTCTGTTTAAATTGTGTTATGTTTGTTATGTTGTTTGTGACTTTAGTGTTTTTTGTCTTTCGTGGCTTCTCGTGGTCCCAAAGGAAGACCAGCGCTAGCCAATGGCTAGCACTATGCTGATTTGGGGCCATTTCGTGGCTATTTTCTGTATTTTGGTTTATGTTAATTTTGTACTGTGTCTGCCACGAATAAATGTTTTTTCTTTCTTTCTTTCAAAATATGGGACCTTCTTGAAGTGCGAAAAATAACATATTCTATACTTCATAGATTTTACGGAAAAAACGCACGGCACAATCCGCAGTGCGCGCATACCCGGTTTGAGCACACCGCTGCTCAAAAAGCAGTGACGCCAAGTGTTGCCAGAGCACTATTATCAAAAAGCACGTTCGGGTATAAAAAAAGGACCTTTTCGACTTAAAGAGCATGCTTTTTTTTATTAGTACTTACATTAGCCTTTAGATCGTGTACTCATTGCACGATACACACGATAGAGTTTGCAGTTGCAGGACAGAACAGTCCGGTCCTGCAGCCACAGATAAGATAACTTTTAACTTGAGGATGTTAAAGAGTAGGTGAAAGAAAGATTGTTTGACACAATGGTCGTTAAAAAAAATGTACTGTTTTAGTGAGTACCAAACCAACATTACCTACGAATTTTTAGTAGTACAATCTTAAAACAGCATAGCACTTTAAAATATACCGTTTTTAGCACGTTTTTGGGGAGCGCACGTAAAAAGCACGTTCGTGTCTAAAAAAGGACCTAAAACCCTGCTAAAAAACACGTTCTGGCAACACTGGTGACGCCGTAAACGCAGTGACGTGACTCAGCGTAACGTTTTTATCTCATAACTTTCCGGCCCTCGAGCTGCGGTGTGGCAAGGCAATACGGGACACTAATTGCAAATTCTGCTAATATTAAAATTGTTAATGCGTATTTTGAACAGTAAAGCAGTAGAACTAACAGTAGGTACTAACTACGGACATCCGGTTAAAATGGCCTTACATGATATGAGATAAAATACCTATGTTGTTGTACTTTTTAGCACAACTTTATTCGCGTCCGCGTGTCCCGTGTATCTTGACTTCCCCGTTATGGCCACGCAATAAAAACGGCCAACTGCGTGTCGTACTTCGCACATTTAGGGTTCCAAACCAACCGTAAATGAAATTGGTTTTAATACGAAAAATAAGGAAATTTCATTATCACCAAATTTTAAGCTCATAGGTCAATTAGGCGTTAGAAAAATCTATATTTTTATACAAACGCGTACAGCGACATCTACCAGAAGATTCATGCTTCATTAACATTAATATAGTTCATTATTTAATATAGTTTACGTTAGCAGCGGTACTGCTTAATACGAAGGAACGGTTGATGAATTTGGGACTGGGTGGCGATTGCACCTATAGCTCAGTTGGCTAGAGGGACTGGCCGCGAGTGCCGGGAGGTCGCAGGTTCGAATCCTGCTCGGTGCTTAAATTTTTCAATTTTTCCTTTATTCTAAATTTAGTTAGAAAAAATCTTCTTAACAAAAGTTTGTGACAGACGACGGTCGGACTCGTGAGTGACAGCAATAGGGTTCCGTTTGGAGTCTTCGGGTACGGAACCCTAAAAAATGCGCTGAATTATTCGCGAGGTCGGACGATGAATGGCCCCAATTTGTCGGAGGCTGCTTAGCATTTGCTCAGTGCTGCCAACTATCGACCGACTGTATGACGTCGAGGAGCTGTGACATGAAATGCTGGGTACTCACTAGCGAGCTGTAAGGCTCGGTTGCACCAACATACGATCACAGGCCGGTGATCGGCAAATATGGCGCCGGCAGCTGTCATCCCATAGAAACTTGTCAAACTTTCCATAGAATCAGATTTTAACGAGTACAGCTTACGATTACAGACGGTTTGGTGCAACCCAACCTGACTCTAACCCAACAGTAACTGTAACTAGTGCATCCGCTAGGGCCCTCATCTAAATAAGATAAGATAAAATAAGTGTATACGTGAAACGCGAACCGTTCGCGAACGGCTCGCTACAATACAAGTCGATGAATGGCATTCTCTCAATCACTACATAGTATAAAACAAAGACGCTTTCTCTGTCCCTATATCACTAATTCCCTATATATGCTTATATCTTTAAAAATACGCAACGGATTTTGATACGGTTTTTTAATAGTTAGAGTGATTGAAGAGGAAGGTTTATATGTATAATAACATCCATTAAATAGTGCACCCGTGCGAAGCCGGGGTGGGTCGCTAGTAATTTATAATCCGTCCGCTGGTCTAAGGCTGAATATATCCATATTCCGCCTTAATCCGTCGTCTTCCGCCGAAAAAAATAAACAATACCATTATTTTATTGTGACCCTAGGATCCCAGGGACCGGTAGACGACTGGACTTAACATGGAAAAATCTAAAAGATGAGATGTCTCGTTTTAAAAAAGCGTCTATTGTGAACTGACAGGAGTTACAGCGGTCTAACAGAGGTTAGAACCAACTGGTAATTCGATCAGTGTCGCCGCGCCGGTTTAATCCTGTAAAATTTTAACTTGTACCTTCGTCAAACGGGCTACAGAAGTTCCTTATCTTAAATTAAAGATGTTGTTGCGTCGGTTCTTAAGAAACCCAATATTTTTCAAGATAAAAGTAAAGTTTCGCTTTTCAGTTACAGTTTCTAGCGACGGACATCGGATGACGAAAGCCCACGCTTGACTCAGTATACTCTCCAGCTAATAGGGGCTAGCATTTCCAAACACTAAACAAGTTCGTTAGTTTAGTTTAGTTTAGTTTTATTTATCACAGAATACAATCTCGTGTAAGAAATAGATACATTTTTGTTTATACTACTATTGCATAATGATCGTCAGGCGCTCTAATTGCGTAACAAAAAATGAAAATAAATAAGAATATACGGTTCAGTATATTCTTACAAACACATAATTAATGTCAAATACAAAAAATTACAAAATTAAATTGCATATAAATAAAACCACATATAAAATAAAAATAAAAAAGAATAGTTAGGAACTTCGTTTCAATAAGTCACAATGTAACACAAAAATTTGTACTAATTAGTACTTTTCAACTGGTCTAATGTTAATTAAAATAGGGAAAATGTCAAATATAAGAAATAATTACAATTTGAAAATAAATATGTCAAAATATGTTAATTTAATTCTTTTTGGGTATGTCAATATATTATTTTATCGAGTAGAGTGACTTCACTATCACTACATAGTATAAAACAAAGTCGCTTTCTCTGTCCCTATGTCCCTGTATCCCTATGTATGCTTAAATCTTTAAAACTACGCAACGGATTTTGATGCGGTTTTTTAATAGATAGAGTGATTGAAGAGGAAAGTTTATATGTATAATAACATCCATTAAATAGTGCACCCGTGCGAAGCCGGGGCGGGTCGCTAGTCTCCAGTAAAGGTTAAGGGGCTCTTAGCTCCCAACGACCTTCGATCTGTAACTCTTCGTTTTCTCGTATCTTTTTAGGCTTATCGCATTATGAACAAAGAGGTTTACCGGAATAGTATACCATATGTGATAATCCACATCGAAAGGGACCTTATGGCGGCAGGCGCTTACGCCTTTATTGCCGCTATTCCAATACAATAGTGAATAGGTGTAACGTAAGCGCCTGCCGCCATAAGGTCCCTTTCGATGTGGATTATCACATATTTACTTTAACACTCACCGTCTTCGAGATATATGGCATCGAACTTTGGCAATTGTAGGCCAAAAAAAACAGATTTTTGGACGTAACGGACGTTTTGTGAAGATGAGTTAAAGATGAAAATCTCTCTTGCGTTTTTAGAGAGGGACGTCAAAAATGAATAGTTGCATGTACATTTCATTCATATAAGTGCATAAACAACATATTAATCTCGAAAATAAAGCTTTTATGGACCATGTTTGAAAACGTCATACAAAAATAAGTAGTCAGTTTTTTTCAGAATTTATGCAAACTTGCAAATGTAGATGAAGGATTTGAAGAATCGATGACCGTTTGTGCCATAAATATATCTATAGCTTTGATGGAGCAATGTCAACTCAAAAAGCGTCAAGAAACGATGACGACTTAATAGGAATATTGCTAGTTTATGATTTGGAAAATTGTTGATTCCACGTTTCTTTGCGCGTGGACCCTTGTATAATTTTTCTTTAAGGGGATGCCTCGATTCTGTCAGCCACGCCCCCCCGTGAAAGAGACACGCTTGTCTTTCGCTTACGACAAAACGGGATGCAAAACTCTTCAGGAATGACTTTTTTAGACTAATCTCGATAAATATCTGACTGTGTGCAGTTTTATTAAATTTCCTCTTGACAGAGTTTAGGTGAGGTAAAATACCATCATTTTAACTTAATTGTGTCGCTTAATAATGTGTTGTTTTAGTAGGCTGAGTAAAAAAAGGAAAGAAAGACTCAACTTTGTTTTTTTTTCTATCGAGAAAATTTTAAGCAATCATGTTTCCCTATTGTGAGAAACAGTCATATAGTCATCACTACATAGTATAAAACAATGTCGCTTTCTCTGTCCCTATATCCCTATGTATGCTTAAATCTTTATAACTACGCAACGGATTTTGATGCGGTTTTTTTAATAGATAGAGTGATTGAAGAGGAAGGTTTATATGTATAATAACATCCATTAAATAGTGCACCCGTGCGAAGCCGGGGCGGGTCGCTAGTGAATCATATATCTTAAAATCAATCCGTTTTGTTTCCTCGTCTGGGCAGAGCAGCGTTTCATAAAACACGATATTTCCCGTTGCACGCCCTTAAAGGATGGATTCACCACGTCTATTCTCTTTTCTTTAGCGAGTAGACCGCCGTTGTCTAGGTCTATACATCTTGTTGCTATTGTTTCTGTATGTAACTGATTAATTTTGTTGTATTCAGAGGTCGGATATAGGTATATTGGTTCGCCTGTGGCGATGCGCTCATTCAAGCGTTTGAGCAGCTCAGCAGAAAAGCTTCCGTTCCCCTAATATAAAAGATAAAAGACGACCCACAACATAAGCTTGAACTTTATTGACTTGCACTAAGACTGAAAGTATAATGGTTTTAATAATAATCATAATCATTTATTCATAATAATTCATATTACATGTCAATTTATAGGGAAATAAAGTAATTAAAACATGTCAAATCAAATCAAATATATACAATCAACATTGTAGAATAAGATTAAAATGTCAGTTTTATACAATATTAAAATAATTATACTATACAATAATTTAGGTACTACACTTGTACTCAATAAAATCGTTAACACTGTAGAAAGTGTGCTCGATAAGCCAGCGCTTGAGCTGCGATTTGAAGCTGGCCAGTGACGAGGCATCCGTCTTGTCTCATTTTTATAATTGTACTTATGCCGTTGTGGAAGCTGTAATTTTTGAGATACATACAGCATTTTTCCGGTACAGGTTTGCTAGTCTTCAAACCAATGACCGGCGGTTGCGTAGACAGAATACAGAGTGGCTACTCTGAACTTAAAAATCCGAACTTCGTATCGTGCCGCCCCTCTCACTCATATAGTGAATAACACGAGAGTTGAAGGGACGGCACGATACGAAATTCGGATTTCGAACTTCGGAGTACAGGGGCGCTACCGCGAACAGCAAACGAAGTTTTCCCTCTCTGTTGCACTTGCAAGTTTGCATATAAGTGAAACAGAGGGAAAACTTCGTTTGTCCGAAGACCGGATTTTATGAAGATCCGTTAGACCAAATTTCAGTAACTCAGTACATTATTTGACATAACAAACCGACATAAGGTCTAACGGATCTTTATAAAACCGAGCCTAAGTCTATAGAGTAAGTATCGCGCTTTTTGATTCTTGAGTCGCAAGCGTCCATAGGCGCCGTATAAATAAAAGGAAATCAATATGGTCCGAAATCATTATTTCTACGGAATCCGAAAGTCATCCCGCTAAAGTATGTTACATGGTCAATAAAGATATGAATAAGGGAAATACGTTGCACATATGTGATTATCCATATTGAAAGGAACCTTATGGCGGCCGGCACTTACGACTTTATTGCCGCTGTTCCTATACAATAGTGAATAGGTTTAACGTAAGCGCCTGCCGCCATAAGGTCCCTTTCGATGTGGATTATCACATATACTTAGTACAGTCAACATCAAGAATGCCCACTCTATACTATCCTCAAACCAAACTGAGGACTGGGGCAATAGTGTCAAGGTCGTATGAGCGTATATTGTTGTCACTTTGGGAACGTACGTTATGTCTTTGACTGTCCATTTATTGTTAACAAGGTCACTTCGCACACAAGTTTGACCTTCTCGAGTGTCTTAAGTACAGGTGGGTGTCTGAATAGTTAATTGGAGCTTGTGTGCAACCACTGCTAAGTGCCGCTCGGTTGGGTAGCGCTTAATTTCAATTTAATGTTGAGCGTCAACCGCGTGAAAAGATGCGACCGAAACTATTGAAATGAAATGAAATCATTTCTTCTTTAATTTAGGCATATTAAATGCGCTTATGAATGTCAAAAAACTACCACCGGTTCATAAAATAAACCTCTGCCTCGAGAAGAACCGGCGTGAGAAACTCGGCGAGGTGTCATTTTTTCAAATAATATATACATATATATTAAATATTTTTGTGTTATATTATTTGTGCTGGACGCTATCACTGCCAAACATCCCTATCCATGATGTAATCGTTTATCTTATAATACGAGTATGCTTTTGAAATAAGTGTCTGTTTCACGACAGATTTAAAAGAATCCGTAAGTTTCATACAGTTTCCCAAGAACGAATTTTTCGCTTTTACTAGTCTGTAATTTGCCAGCATCCTCGGTACAATGCCCCAAGGGCCTGTTTTATATGTAAGTTAGTTATTGTAATATTATTTAAGTTCATCATCATCATCATCATTTCAGCCGAAAGACGTCCACTGCTGAACATAGGTTCGTTTCCACCGGATTCCCGCGACCTTCACCAGGTCATCACTCCACCTTGTCGGAGGCCTACCGACAGCTCGTCTTCCGATGCGTGGACGCCACTCAAGCAGTTTCCGGCCCCATCGACCGTCAGTCCTGCGAGCAATGTGCCCTGCCCACTGCCACTTAAGTCTCGCAATTTTGAAGGCTATGTCGGTGACCCCAGTTCTGCTACGGATAGCTTCATTCCTAATTCTATCACGCAGAGAAACCCCGAGCATAGCTCTTTCCATTGCTCTTTGGGTGACCTTGAGCTTTCTTATGAGGCCCATCGTTAGCGCCCATGTCTCGGATCCATATGTCATCACTGGCAACACACACTGGTCAAAGACTTGACTTGAGGCACTGCGGTAAATTGGACGAGAATACACTGCGAAGCCTCCCGAACGCTGCCCAGCCGAGTCGGATTCGACGAGTGATCTCTTTCTCGAAGTTGGACCTACCTAACTGGACTGTTTATTTAAGTTATTGTTATTTAACTATTATTGTCGCCTGTAAATCAACAAATTCAATTTAGTAGAAGGGTTTTAAGAATGAACGTGGAGGCATGCAAGAAGAGGTAAATCAAGAAAAAGGTGGATTTATAATGATAATGGTTTTATAGATTTTGACTTGTAAAAGTGCCCTTGAGGCCTATTTGCAGAATAAATGTTTTGATTTTTGATTTTGATTTTGATTTATAAAATTTCTATACAAACTCATGCAAATACACATAACAGGACATTTTATCAAAATAGAACGTTAAAGTGTTTGTTCCGGAAACGATTAACGTTCTTGAAGTATGATATTGTAACTATAACAGGTACTGTCGTCCATATTCACTTGATAACCTGTTATCTTAATTGCCGTGTAATCAGTAAATGAGGGCGCAATCTAGTCCTAACTAGATTTATTTTACTAGTGACTCACAAATGGTTCATTGTCAGATTTAGGTTCGCGTCTTTTCGGTGGCTATATCAAAAGTTAAGGGCCACAAAGTTTAATTTTGGATTGGTCTCGTAACCCGCATAAAAGGTGTTTCCGTAACTATAAATCCATGTAATAAAAACGTAACTTACATGTACATTAGCCGTAAACTATTAACCACCGGGTGGACAACTTTTGTTTTTACAGCTGACAATGACCCAAATGGTTCACGGTTAAATATGTGTAAGGTACGTCTCATGGTGGTCTAAATCATCTGAACATGCACTGTCGCCTGGACAATAGAGCCGTGTTCAGATATTATTGAACAACTTGTTCGCTCGATGTATCTGATGACAACTGTAACAGGTTGTATTTGAAGGAATGGAAAAAACATGTCTAGTCCGTTTAAATTTCAAAACGAAAAGCAACCTTACTTATAATGACTTAGGTACAAACTGGCTGCTATTTTCAAGGCAGATTAGGACTCAGATTCACTTAAGTAGTATCATTGTAATAAGCATGTCTTAGGAGAAAATTACTGTCGAATTTCTTACAATACAATACAAATACATTTATTACCATAACACAAAAAATACAAAAACAAAAGGTATGCAACGACTTATAGATAGGTACATATTTTTTAATATTTAGGTACCTAATGGGTACCAATCTCAGCATATGCTGGGCATACAACCCTGCGCTGATTTTCAGATTGGTCCATATGACAGGATTGATCGCAACCCTACGAGCATTCACATATTAAAAAAAGGAAAATGCACGTGTACTATGGATTATTTAAATCTTGTAATCTTGGTTGTGGTTGTTGATGTGGTTGTGTTTGTTTGTTTGTTTTTTTTTTTCTTAAGAGATGCTAGTAGTTTTGGACTTGTAAAAGTGCCATTGCGGCCTATTTCCAGAATAAAGTTCATTTATTTCATTTAAAGGACGTTCTTTCCGTGTACACGAAAGAAATATGAATATGTATGGTTGGTTTTTCAACCCCTACCAGCAGTGGTCATGTCATCTTACTCATCCGGGTTCAGTTGCTTCCCGAAAAGATCTAATTCTCTACCTTATTCCAACAACTGGCATAGGCCAGGCATTAGTGTTATCTGCGTAGCGATGGCAATCTAACTATTCACTCATCTGAATTTAATGGATTGTCCAATCTAATGTAAGTGTTTGATTCCTTCTGGGAATATAGACTTGGAATTACGGTACAACTCAATCCCAATGGAATAGCGTAACAGATCTCAATTGGTATACTCAATATATTCTATAAGTAAATAATATAAATATAAATATTTTGTTGACAATTTTACACAAATCGACCTAGTCCCAAACTAAGCAAAGCTTGTACTATGGGTACTAGGCGACGATATACATACTTATATAGAGAAATATATACTTAAATACATAGAAAACATCCAAGACTCAGGAACAAATATTCGTGCTCATCACACAAATAAATGCCCTGACCGGGATTCGAACCCGGGACCTCCAGCTTCGTAGGCAGGGTCACTACCAACTAGGCTAAAGCGGTCGTCAAATTCTATGTTTTTATTAGGTGTCCCATGCGGTTTTGTTTGTATTTTAAAAGTATACCTCGGAACAACTTTACAAGTTATTTGCAAATTTCTAAAAGTTTGAAGATGTCTCGCTTGAGGTTTGAACTTTGAAGTATAATTTCTCTGCTAAACTCTTGAAAACTCCAACAACCGTGAACTGGGGTTTTATTCATTATGTTTTATGACAGCTTTTACTGTGGTTGTGTTTGTAATTTTCTTATTACCTATAAGAATTCAGTGAAAAAAACTCATTAATAGAGACAGAAAAGGTCGTCAATTATCACTTCGAGTGGTTAAACCCGATAAGTCGTCTAAAAGGTTTTTTGAAAATAGAACTCTGCATAATGGATGTTAAGTTCTTATTTCAAAAAACATTTATCTCGATGTATAGTGTGTTTTAAACAAGCACATTATGTGTAAGTCTTGATGTGGACGTGATGACGAATGGGATGGTTCCTCGTGAGATAAACGATATTTATCGTGTTATAGTAAATATATGTAAAAAATTACGAAGTCATTATAACATCGAAAATACTGCCTCTACTCACTCTATACCGCTCGACGGTCTACGAAAGCTGACACAATCAACGATTATTCTTAATTTGACAACAAAACCGAGTCCGAGGGAACAATATAATTACCAACATAGAGGGAATAGATACGAATATAATTTTCAGAGGCCATTACTTTGGAAAATGGAAATAACGTTCGATTCGGTTTCCCATAATGAGAGCTGGCTCCCCACTCCCTAGCACATATCAGAGATGCACAATCTCTCTACGCTTGCCAGTGCAAAAAACATTTCGTGTTTAGTACAGAAGTCAGGTAGCAAATGCAGTATAATAATCGTGATTAGAAGGTCGGTTGCGGTCATACATCACGCGTTATTGTTTTTTATCTCACGAACGCGAATGAGCCAGTTGTGTATTGAGATATACATGCGCATTGATAATGTGTGCGCCAGCGCAGCAGCTGTGTTCTTATCTGTCACAATAACAAATATGCGCTTGCGTTACGCTCCAGCTACTACTCTTTGTTCCATTCCATAATGTGCTACGGCTCAGAATTATGGGGCTCAGCAGCCGAGTGGCATCGCGTGTTTGTCCTTCAGAAGCGCGCCCTGAGACGCCCTAAACATTTATTCACAAACCAAAAAGTACTAACACTATTCTCACAGTACATAAATAAAATAAATGAACTTTATTCTGCAAGTCGGCCGCAAAGGCACTTTTGCAATAACTACCCAGTTTAGTTCACTACACATTTTTTCCGTTGTGGCTATATAAATTTTAAACCGATAGCAACGGTAAAACACATAATGTTTGTTAAGCTCATTTTTCACTATTACAGCACTTCATTTTTGTTCATAACACTTTTTTATTCAGTTCAAGATATCGTCTATCGGTTTCTGTACAATCCACTGCTTAAAGTTCTTTGCGTATTTTTTAAAAACAATTAGAAATACGGATCCGATGTTTACACTATAGCAGCGCCCTCTCGTCACATACGACAAGTCAAGTCAAAAACTACTAGCATAAGTACATATTTGACATCGCCAAACACGTATACAAACACACAGTCAACAACACCAAATTGACTTCTTAACAACAAGATAAAAAAACCTGCATTTAAGCACCTTCTCCGTATTAGCATCTGCGTTTTTTTTATTTTCTTTATACTTTTCGAGGAAAGTAGAAAAACAGGGTTTTTGACGTAAAAATTACTATCAAATAACATATCTTGGTTTCAGTGACTGGTTGAGGTAAAGTGAGATCGTGTATTGTTAAGGACGACCGTTTTTATTACGACGTGACAAAAACAACACGGAAAAGGGTCATCGTCAGATTTAGGTTCGCGTCTTTTCGGTGGACATATCAAAAGTTAAGGGCCAAATGGTGTTTCCGTAACTATAAATCCATGTAATAAAAACATAACTTACATGTACATAAGCCGTTAACTATTGACCACCGGGTGGACAACTTTTGTTTTACAATTGACAATGACCCAAAAGTGAATAGTTACAGTATAAGATTTCAAGCTTACATGGTCATTTACATTAGAATTACGAGTTACTCTCGACAGAACGCCATTACATATCTAGGTTGGTTAAGGAAGCCATTGAAATCCAAAGGCATAAGAATTTCAACC